>OY848917.1:7275691-7993191 GCA_963693285.1 Xestospongia muta
ATTTATTGAAGATAAAGGAGTGTGACATATCATAACTTTTACTTTTAAGAAACCTAAGAGACTGCGGAGAAAAAAGCACATAGGACATGTTCCTAAATTAAGACACTTGTGCGCAATATCAATGGCTCACAATCCTCTAGTCACTATATGTTACATGTATGTGTTGCTGTTATAATTTGTCGTGTTTCAACTCAGGAACCATTTCAAGCTATAGCATGCGCAGACGAAGTAAAATTACTTTCTAAGATTGGATAGTGCTACTGAATGAGGAAGATATATCTTTCTTTACAGTAGTACAGAGAGATACCCTCCCTGATATTGAGCCATTTGTCATAACAAGATTGTTAGTATTAAGTAAATGTCTCTCTTGGAAACTATTGCTGGTAATCACTTATCAGCTTTGTCATGTATTGGTGAAGTACTGAATTTGGAATTATTTAAGAAACTAATGGGAATTTTATGTAACAGCAAAACATGCACTGAGAACACAGATGAAAATATATGTCATATCCTTGATACTAAATAGAGTTTAATCTGACTCTCTTAGCAAGGCAAAACATTAATATATGTATACATACATAGAGAAAGTTCTAGAACACACACAAAGGAATAGACAATTGGACACAAAGGAATAGACAATTGGACATAATGACTAAGTTAAGATATAGATACTTATCAAGTCACAATTCAGTGAAGCTCGTAATTCTTCCACAATAGTCACCTTATTTCATGCTTTGAGATTACTTATTACGTCATATGCTATGTTTAGGAACAATACGTTATATTACATGTTTCCAATGTAAAATGATTGTGGACATCTGGGTTAGCCAAGTTTCACATCCTTATCGTATAGTATCTATGATCTGAGGCTTTCGTACAGTATATAATACTAGCAGCAGGCATAGTTGACAGATGGTGTATCACAGTAAATAAGCTTGTTAAAGGTACTGTGTCCATAACACTACATCCTCAAATCAATCGATCAGGTGATGAAAGACCTTACTCTGATGTTTTAATATAAGATGCAACTTGCTGTTGTGCATGTAGGAGTCAGGGGCGTATCCAGAATTTTAACCACCGGGGCGTTCACTGGTAATTAATATGACCACGCCTACTATTAGTTAACTATTCATAAACTCCGCCCATTTAATTATTAGTCAGTCAAATTGTCTGTCATCTGAAGTCTTCGTATATTTAGAAGAGACAGGCTTGTCAGTCGTTGTGTCGTCATGGAGAATCGAAAAGCTGTCTTCGTTCGTTTTAGTCCACTGAAAGATTTTTCTGCTGAGCAACTAGTAACTGGTAGAGTACATAAAATGGTTACTAATACTCTGATGCTTGGGTACATGGAAGTAGCGTGTTTGAGAGTAGTAGTAGGACTAGATGGTAAACTACAGTGTCCATGTTCAGTTAGATGCTGGTGTCATTTTAACTTCGAGCAATCTAACTCACTGTGGAAGCACTGTCGAAATGGAAGATCATCTTTGTAAAAGTCAGTGAGTTTATTGGCATTAGCTGTGAACTCCTCCACTGACGTGGTCATCATAACCGATGGCACAATGGACAACCCTAACAAAGCAGTTTGCTGGTGAGAGGTAAAGTGTGACCTCATCTCAGAGAGTAGGTGGTCAAGTACAGGGATTGAGATGGATCAATTGTAGTATTGAGATTGAGAGTTAGCAGGAACATTGTTTCGATGTGTTTGACGACCACATCTCCATGGAAGTGAAGGTTCAGTACCAACAACATCATACATCTTCTCCACTGTGCTAAACCACTCTGAATGGTAAGTGTTGATGTTATCACTAATGCTCTGGAGCGTTGCTATGACAGTATCTATCTATTTTACAGCACCTACAATGTCGATGGTTTCTGCCTGAAGATTTACTGTCAATGCATATAGATATTGGAGACACGAGTTTGTGATAACCAAACCACAAAGGAAGTCTGTTGAGGTGATAGCAAATTGAAGGCTCCTAGCATCAGTGAGTGTGTCTGCTGTCCATAAACCTGGCCCATCATTGCAGATACTCTCCATGCAAACAACAGTTGCTTGGTAAAGAGAGCAGAAGACAGAGAGAGCATCAATTCGTTGAATCCATCTAGTACGGCAAAGGTCTTTTAACTTGTGAATAGTTGATGAAGGTTGGGTCTCAGATATAGAGTCTTCAAATGCTCTTTGTCGTTTTGGATATGCAGCAAAAAAATGGTAAATACTCTCTACCACATTCATCATGTTATGAACACAGGTAACTTTAAGTGACTTTACTACAGCAAGATTAAGGCAGTGTGAAGCACAGTGAAGATACAGTGCTTGAGGTTACTCATTTGTAATGAGAGTTCCTGTACCATTAACACATCCAGCCATGTTACCAGCTCCATCGTAGACCTGACCCCGCAAGTTACTAAGTAAGCAGCTAGTGATTTTGTTAGCTAACCCACGACCAGTGATCCCACTATCACACTCAAAGAATCTAACTGAGTCTTCTCGAACAAGAAGAATATCAGGGTCTACATATCTCAAAACAAGACTTAAAATCTCTTTGTTGGATGCATCAGTGCTATCAAAGTGAACCACTTTTCTACATGAACCTTCCTGATAATCTTGCCCCTGACCTGATCTGCTAGAACATCTATCATCTGGTTCTGAATAGTGGAATATGTGTAGGTGGCATTCCTTCCAGCTTTAGCAAGATGTTCTCCAAGGACTGTGTCACCTGAATCAACCCTAAAATTTAGAAGTGCCCAAAAATTGCCATGGTTCTTGGTGTCTGGTAGATCTCTCTCAATATCTGTGATATTGTCATGGTGACCACGTAATGCTATGTTCTGACGTCCACAGAACACAATTGTTTTAAAAATAGATGTAAGCTTCTGTTGATTTAAAGCATTCTGGTCAGCCAGCTGGCTTGGCTAAGTCGATTTCGTATATCTAGCTGTTGATGTGACATGACCTTATGGAAATCCTCAGATCTAACTACAGCCTCTTTGTGGTGGGATTTATCCACATGCTTCCAAAGTATCTCTAATGCTTCGTTAAATGGACTTAACAGACGGCTTACAAGTACACCAGGATCTGAACCACGATATCCACAAGTTGAAAAGAAGACACAGGGGAGGCAAAACCCACCATTCTCCTGCTTACTGTACACTAATCAAGGAAACTGTACAATCCATTTGTACTGAAAAGAGTGACCACTACTACTCTTAGGAAAACTGTAATCAGTTTTAGGCTTGAAATGGTTGACTAACATGTTATATTTGGAGTCGGCACTAAGAACTCTAGAAGATCCAACCACAATTAGCAATATCACTACTATCTATAGTAATAGCTGTACACTTAGCCATAGGAGGATCAATACTCTCTGTCTCATCATCAGGATCAGTCTCACTGGCACTACTGGGATCTTCATGAGTGATGCTGCTGCTGCTAGTCATATTATCTAATATTACAGTTAATTTTTTATATAATTAGCCTATTTTATTTTGTTGTTAATTTTTTTACCTGTTGTAATAGTATCATCTACTCTCACACACTTAAAGCATTTAAAGAGTGACATAATTATGATAACGTTACTCAATGGCTTCTAAGACACCTGTAATCAGGTGTGGTCTTAATTAATATTAGGCTAAAAAAGAATAATTAATTATCTCATACTCTGGTGTCTCTGCCCACTTCAAAAAGAAATAGGTCTAGTACACTAGTATATATCATTCATACAACTCAGTCAGAATGTAGCATTCAAAAAAACGCAATTAAAAGGCATAGTAGAGTAAATTTAACACTTCTGTAGATTCAAGTACTGCATTAAGTCTTGGTTATAAAGTATTAAAAGAGAACCAGTAGACTAAGTTTTAATAGCCACTAAGAATTAATTTTTTGTCTGGCAGCAATGTGTTTGCTGTCATGCCTATTGGTGATGGCAAGAGTTTATGTAACAGTCGTGTTTTAAAATTTCTTTCAAACTAATATATCAATAGTTGTAGTTGCTACTCCATTAACAGATACCACAAACATTTTTTTAAATTAAAAGTATTACACTTTCATATGTCCTTGACATCCAATCAGCAAAGCACCACTTAATACAATCTACATTCCATTCTGACACAGAAACTGTATACTATATTGTAAGAAGACTGTACTTATGTCATCAATCATATGATCTTGATTGCAAAAAAGAATGTAATTAACAGATTTTTTAAATTTTTGTAAAAATCAAGAATTGTAATACATCTTCCTCCAAATAATCCCAAAAGGAAAGAAGGAAATGTACCAACAAGTTAATAAAGGGTGCTTATAAATGCTTTAATTTTTATCTTCTGATTCTAGCCTATATCACTCATCAATGGCTGTAACTTACTATGGTTAAGAGAAAGACTTATATACTAGTAGATTTAACAGCATACAGAAATATTTACGATTGTAAATACAAACAATTCATGCATAAAGAGTTTTGTTTGCTGGTTAAACATCTTAGCATTTTTTACGCGTCCGCACCGGTGACATCCTGGTTCGTCTACTCCTGTTTGGTCTACTCCTTGTTTCATCTACTCTTATTTCGTCTATGCCTGTTTTGTCTACTTAAATATTATAATCGTTCTATAATATTATAATTGTTTTCCAAGAATATATCATTATACGTATGAATTAAAAAAAACATTCTAAAAACCTATCCAGTAACTAATGGCTGTTATGATACTCATGAAGACAATGTGTATCTATACCCCTGAATGCTAAAGAGCGTGCTCCTCTCTTTGTCTTCATGAACTCCATTCTGGTGGTTCAGATATGAGTTGGTGATGCAGAGTTGAAGGTAGTTGACAGCAGTTGAAATGAATAATGAAGCAAGGAACCCTAAATTTATAGCATTTTAGGTGTCAAAGTCTACATTTGGTAATTGCTCACAGACATCAAAGTCACTTTGAGCAATTGCTGCCAGTTGAGTTAGCTACAGTTGGTACAGTTGGTAGTTGCTCACAGGCATCAAAGTAACTTTGCAACTGCCAGTTGCTATAATATTATAGTAGACGAAACAGGAGAAGACGAAATAGGAGTAGACCAAACAAGGAGTAGACCAAACAGGAGTAGACAAACCAGGTATAAACCGGTAAGAAATCCTTGTCTCCATGTGCGTCAAGAGTGTATATCAAGGATTTCTTACCAGATTCATATAAATACTATAACTGCCAAAATTATAGAACTTACGTATTTACGACGTTTATCCTCCGCTTCTTTAATAGATCAGAACTTAATTGCCAAGGGTATATCACTGCTACACAGCCAAAAATAGTACACTTGATCCTATACTGAATCGACCTCGGAACAGGAGTGAGAATACAGTGTTACCACAGTCATCTCGGGTAACCCCCCTTATCACTAACATGATAAATGATTGATACGTTATTGTAAATCATGGTTGACACAATGATGTTTCACTACTGTAACAGGTATGTATAATAATTAATGAATTATTGGTAACAATAATATTTATTATTAATCATTTTCAATAGAAAACAAGTATGTACTGATGTTATAAATATTAAGAGAATACAATGAATTACTCCAGTCATGCACAAAGTCAAAATCATCTTTTTGGACTTTCTCGCATTCTATTTGTCTTGTTCTATTGGTTTTAAAAGTACACAACGTTGAGCACGAGTGTACAATAAACACAGGTGTCAGTACGAGTGATACTGGATAATAAGTAAATAATATTGCTAAGATCTAAGAGTGCACATTGAAACTCACTTGAATTGGTTCATTCATTTCTACTCCAGATATTAGTTCATTAAAAGTTCTCACAACTACCCATGATGTAATCGTAGATTGAATACAGGTGAGAAATTCAGCAAATCTAACCTACAATGAGTTTATATTCAATTAGTTATTGAAAACTTAATATTTACTGTTTTGTCTGGATTCTCAATAGCAACAAAGTCTCCTATATGAGCAAGTAGACTGCCACGAGTAATGACTGCACTAAATTCATCCACTACTACATTTCTTTAATTTCTTGATTAAAAATTGAATTTCTGGTATGACCATCAACTCCCTTATTGTATGATAACCAAAGCCTCTTAGGAAAATATTGGTCAAGCCACACAGTTCTTTTTTCTATAATTATGACAACTGAAACTAAGTCACAAACACTGGCTTACCTTTCTGACTGCCCCTGGCTGAAAAATGGCTTTATCAGAAAAAAGATTTTTAGATGAGGCATGACTGAAATAACATTGCAACTCTGGATCAGCATACAGTTTCACTAAACCATCCCCAGCTCTACAAAGTAACAAATATATAACAACATTAATGCTAGTTAGAATAACTAACTGTCTGTCTTCATGTGCTAATTTAGCTCCTGAACAAACATGTGCAAACTGCTCAGATATAGTAGCTTTAGTAGCAATGTCTCTGTTGATGCATTGTCTATTACTAAACAAATTCAGTGTCCTTATATAGCCATTGAAGGTTTCATATCTAACATTAACTATATAAAAAAAGAAAACAATTAAATGATTCATATCTACCTCTCAGTACAAAATGAAGATGTTGGACCAAAGTCTACCATATTGTCCACTAAGTGGAGAAGCAAATAAATTTTGTTTGTGTAAGAAGTGTGCTTTGTGGTGCTAGATAGTTTGGACAAATTGAAATGTTATATCCTTCCATTCAAAGTATCCTTGGGGACTAAATGTTTATACATAAGAAATTCTAACTACCTATAATGACCAGTAACACATATATGATGTATTGTCTTAAAATTACCTGAGACAAATAAAACCAGACTTCTTTGTCAGCACTACTTAAATATGGACCGATGATGAAAAGTGCTATTTGTGCCCATGTCTTGTAGTCTCTGGTGATGATAACAGACATTGGCTGCTAGTTTATTATCAAACCCAGAATAATTGAAGGTAGAAATATGAGCCAATATCTCACTCTTCTGTTGTCTTCAAAGCTGCATCATAACATCTTTCAAAAGATATTTATAAGGTCCAAGCAAAATGCTATGTAATACTTCTATTGGAGTACTCCTATATAGAGTGACACGAATTAAGTATCACAATTAGTAACAGATATTTCTTACCTATACAGATCCACTGACAAATTTAACAATGCATTACGTGTTTCTTTCAAACCATATGCTGTTCTTTTTTTAGCTCTGTCAACTTTCCTACTTTTTGATCTGATATTATTCATAAACATCACAGATTGATCAGAAGTTCTCAAGGTTTCAAGACCAACTAGGTTTTCCTTATCAACCTAAAGAAACAGTGAATATTGAGTCATGGCTAGGCCTCACACTCACTAAGCACATTCGATAAAACTTTCTTACTGAACTGCCCAAATGGCTACATATTTCTGAGGCTTGTGGATTATCACAAATTATACAAAGAACAAGTGACATAACTAATATGTCCTTCTTAAGGAAGCCATCATAAACTTCAATACCAGATGTTTCTAACTGAATTAGTTCATCTGTAATGGACACAGCCATATCCAGACAAGCAGCATGGTCTGAGCAGGATAGCAAATGAATGTTTTCCAGCTTCGTATTCTTATCTTTAGGAAGCCCAGCTAATAGAGCACACCAGCAATCAAGTTTATGCCATTTCTTACTTTGATTTCCAGCTAAGTCATCACTGTACAACATCAGAGGAACAACATATAATGGCTTTCCTTCTGCCCTGCGTTTCAAGGGATGAGGTTGGAAAAATGCCTACAGTGATTAAAAAGTTGATCATGTGTATATGCATGAATTTATGTATGAACATATAAACCTCCACTTGGACTGGTAGAAGTCTAGTTCTATCTGAATTTAGTTTAACTTAATTTGCTGGTTTATCCCAGTTCACATAGATGAAGTTCTGAATGGATGAATCAACTTCTTCAAAGATTATAAGAGAGTTAACATCAAGAATACAAAATTGTGTGTACAAAACAATGTTTAGCTGCTGAGGTGACAAATGTATTGTGACAGATGAAAATAACTCTTAAGATCCTTCCTATAGTGCATCCTAACAATGGGTACATAAGGAATATAGATGACAAACCTTTTGAAAAAACTCTGTTACTTGTGCTAAGACCATACTAAATTACCATAGTGGCTGACAACATCATTGACAAAAACATGCTTTCCATTGGTTAAAATAGTCACAAGAGCTGAAAATCTGATGTCATAGTTCTACCGTCTACCCTGATATATTTCCCTAGGTTAAAAGAGTTATACATAAACTATTATGAATGTTATTGGAAAATACTAACCTGTATGATGATAGAGCTACTACTGGATCTCGTGGATCAGACTATCAGTCAACTGGTTGAATATTATTGGATGTAGTTCTTCAATGGGAAATTCAGGAACAGTGATCGTGACAGGAGACAACAATTGACAATTGATTGATGTTTTGAAGTAATTCGTCATGTACTGTCTTATTTAAATCAATCATCTGACCTAAAGGAGGAAATTACCACCAGACTCGTCACATAATAGATGCAGAGCAGCTTTCACTTACCCTTCCATTATCATCATGACAAAAGAGTATTCATTCTGGTTCTTTGGCTTCATAGATCTATATAGACATTTGACACTTTGCTTTTGTATAGTGCGACCATCTTGTAGCCTACAAGTTGTAGGAGGGTATTGATATCTCCCTCATTCAATGTTTCAAGTCATCTCTCTGGACACGTCATATGATCTTTTATCTTTGATGAGGCAAAAGATTTTCGTGGAAAAACCTCAATATAGGTTGGCATTGTCATAGCAGCAGTCAAGTCAATCTTTTCTATTGCTGATCTATCAGCATAAAATTTAGACAGACACACTAACTCTGATGTAGATGTTTTGCCAGCCTGGCCGAAGAGAACTTTTAAATATATTTCATCTCCAGTGGACAACATTATAGTCACTATTATTAGCCTTTGAAAAATTTTTACCATTTTTAAAGATGACTCAGTTAGAACAGAGAGAATATAGCTATTGTTTAATTTGGCTTGAAAATTGAAGGTAGAAATATTTTGTTTCTTTCCATCACAACTCGAGAACTTAATTGATTCGTTTTCACAGTGGCAGACAGTCAACATACCTCAGCCCTGATTTTTTGCAGGAACAATTTTTGCAACATCCTTGAGCATTACAACGACACCAAACAGACATGTTGTGAACTTGAAGAAGCAGTACCTGAAGTTATTGGAGCTAGCTAAGTGACAGAAAGCTCAACATTCTAATTAATGCCTACCTCAACATCATGGCCATACACTTCTTCACCTGTTGGATAATATTATCTTTATACAATATAATAGTTCGTGTCTGAGGTACTTGTAAATCAAGAGAATCTTCTACTAATTTCTATAACTTCTTCATGTACCCTGTCTACTAATTCATTATCCTATAGCGGTCTCGCGTAGCCAGCCCCTCCCCCCTGGGAGTAGGAATGGGCTGGCTACGCGAAACTAATCTTATACTAGGTCACATGGAAGTTATTACAAATTTACAAGGAGACCTTACCACTCCCATAGAATGTTCTCTCTCTTCTTCAGTATTATTCGTATCTTCATTCTCGTCACTGTCTAGCTCTGGTCCTATGTAGATACTAAACTCGTCATATAACTATTAAGTTACATTCTTACAATGTTTTTAAACGAGCATCCGCAGTATAAAAGGGGGCTGGGCTGCCCACAAAATGGCACACACAAAACTTTTCAATACCAAATAAATGGAAGCTGTGTTTCTTATCCTGTTTACATCATAATATGCACTTCCTCTAGCTGTTGCAACAGCTGCTTAATTATAGTATGTCCGAGTTGAGAAGAGCCACCCAGACATGTAAATAACTTTGCCGTTTTACGTGCTATCTGCATGGAACTTGCACTAATCGATTCGGCTTGCAAACGTGCATTTTATATATAAAATTTGGCTGTCTAGTACTACAAGAAAGTAGGAAACTAAAAAACTCCATACATTTTCAATGGCATACCTTCGTCATACTTTAAATAACACACTTTCAAGGATTTAACGAATAAGAATTTTCACCTCAAGAAGTCAGCCGTGTGTCACGAGGAAATTAAAAATTACAATTCTAATTATATGAACAAATGTTCTATTATGACTATTATTATTATAAAAAAATAAATAAAATAAAATAAAAAATACCTCACCTTATATTCCATGCATAAAACACCTTTTTTTAATAAGGGGCGCTTCTCAACTCGGACATACTATAATATTATGCGTATGTTCAGTGCAGATATTGCCGTTTTTTTGGATACGTGTAAGTTTCTGTAGTCAAATGGCGAACAGTAGAAAACGTGTAAGATTTTCTCTTGTGATCGACTTTGACAGTCTAGAGGGGAAGAATGTGTTCAAGAGAAGGCTGGACTATGTTAGAAAAGTTCTAACTCCTGCTGGGCAATCTGATTTAGACAACTATGGTCTTGTGTCAGCCATCTTTGATTCTGTCATGTATAATTCAGTACAGCAATAAAAGTTATTATCTATTATTATCAACTGTGTAATTGACATAACACGTGTTTGTACCTAGAGCTAACTATTATAGATGTTTTGCGTGGGTTGTTCAGGTTGGTATGGCTACTATCTAGAACGATTTCTAGGTTTGAATATTGCCGCCATCTCACTCTTTGGTAGGCGTCACATTCTTTCGGGCAGCCCACTCCTCTTTTATAGCGAGCAGGAATGTGTGGAGAGTGGCATTATAAACGACACATGCTCGTTTAAAACCTTGCTGGTGGGCGTGGTGTTTGACTTACACAAACCACACGTTTCAAAATTATAGGAATTTGCAATTGCTTGTTTCAGAAAGTAGTCGCTATGAATCTAAATAACGTCTCTCCAGAAGAAAAGTTAAAAATCTGTCGACGTTTTTTTATATTGGTTGTTTTGAACTACCATTTGTTTGGTTAATTGACTGTAATTTTCAGAGAAGCATTTTTAAGAGGACACTCAAATTTAGATGGTATGTCTTGGCCTCTCTTCTTGGACTGTTACTATGGTTTATAGTGTTTGTTATCTAGACTAGTGTCTATCAAACACAATGAGTCAAATGGGGAACTGTCATGACAAATTTGTTCCTATTTCCTAGGTCCAATTTATGCAAGTTAAATTTGGACCTAGGACCGAATTTTGCTGCCTAATTTGGAGCTATACTGCAAAATTTGTTTCTAGAGATAGGTCCATATTCAGCACCAAATTTTTTGTGAGAGAGCCCCTGTCATTAGAATCTCATAAAATTTTCATTGTCATACCAGCTGGAAACCTTACCAGTTTAAATGCAAGCTATAAATGTTACATCTTTTCTGTCAAAACTTTCTATTGTATTATCAAAAATGAAAAAAAACCTAAATCATGTACACTATGGACAAGCTTCAGAAGAGATGTGTTCAATTTTCTCATTTGAGAGGTTTAAACTTGTAATATTCCACCTCTGACAATGGTATAGTTACAAACTGTAACTTCTATTGGAGCCGAGATGATTAGACTTAAAATACATAATACAGTAAGAGAATACAAAGATTACTCACTTACTGGAATCATCTTTATTGTTAAATACATTAGTGAAGTACCTAGTTTAGGTGGACCTATATAATTAATCACACAATAATAAACAATCCAAAATGTTCACATTTAATGACACAAGTCATTTACATGTCCTCTAGTATACATTGAAATGTGGAATACTCTGTAGCACATGACATGTATATTATAGAGAAGGACAGGGGAACTAATAATTAGAAAAAATGACACCTAGGTTTTACCCAAAATATCAAAATCTAGCAATACATCAACTCTTTCAATTATAATTTGTATGTAAATTTAAGAAGGCTACCATTGATAAGTAATTGCAATCTATTACATCACTAAATAATACAATATTATGTTGTAATTTGATAATTTTACTTGTTCCAAAATCAAACAGCATCTCTTCTGTAGCTTGTTTAGTAACATCAACATAATGTGGTAGTGACGGAACAACTTGATCACCCTTGTCTATAATAGTAATTTGAAAATGTAAATATGTAAATTAGATTTGTAGTGTGAAATCACGGGGTCTGACAAGAGGCTAAAATCTCGTATACTCTCAGTTATGTCAGTATATATAGTAGGCTTAGAAATTTTCACTCAGGGGGTCTAACACAGGGCAGGGAAATATCAATAATTTCCATGTGATTTTAAACAATTATTGGTAAATCATACCTGTCCCACCATAACATGGTAATGAAGGTAGTAAGGGAACTACTGCATCATCACCTTCATCTGTAGTTAGAATGACACACACACAAACACACACATAAATTATATAGATATATATCATAATATATTTTATAAAGAAAGCTATATTTAAACTCATTTCCAAGTATATTAACTGTAGCACTAAATACTATATCATCCATATTGACTGCAATATACACTTTGTCTCTATTAGTACATAAACTAATATTAGAGTAAAACATACTCTAAAATTTACCTGGACTTGTATCTTCATTAGACATCTTGTTCCAGTAGTAACTTTACTTCACTTTTGTTATACACTTAAAACACAAGTTAACTTAAGAATGAGAGTACGCGATAGAATTAATAGTTATAATAAATTAATGAATAATAATTATTATTAACTACGTAATAAATACGTAATAGTTAAATAATACAGGAAATATTAATTTTAATATTATACTAGCTATCCTATTCATTCTTGTATATAATTATGAACTAGTAGTTCATAAGCTGATGCTTTCTTTCTTGAATTAACTTCTAAGCATCTCATCATAAATGTAATAAGAGAAGATATATCATTGAATTCATTTTTAAATCCTGCAATCTAGAGAAAAAGAGAATATTAACAGTGTTATTCTATTAGGGACATACTGGTAATATTCTATGTATATCAGTGTCCATTATAGTCACTTGACTCAATAAATTCTCTGGTAAGTAAGAGTACACCCATCTAAAACAACATCAATTAATTCTCATTTACTGTATCAATACAATATAACTGTTGGTCCCTCCTTGTTCATTAGCAGTAATAACATCACTAGACCTAAACTACAAGATCAAAAACAAGAGTCATTTATGTTGCCATAGGTGATGTCTGGCACTAAATGTTTGAGGTTTTGCTATTACAATAACAGGTTTTATGCCTACAGGAATATTTCCCTTTTGACAATAGAAAGACAAACAATAAACTGAACATTTTACAACTGACTAGTAGTTAATTATTATTATATTGTCTTACCTGAAGATGTCTGCTTTAGTTATCAATGGTAGTATGACATCAGCACTGTTACCAATCATATTAATATAACCTTCAGGTGATTTGAAGCCAATAGTTCCTACTGGTGATGATATATGATGTGTTCTATCTGATGAGGTATAAAACACTTGCAGTGTGTTTTGTGTTGGACCAGGTTATAAAGTATCATCAGAATTAAGTTCTAAGATGACATTAAAATCAGATGATACCTAAAATGGTCTAGTTTTATTACTTCTAACTTACAATATGTGGTCTCTTTTTACACACACAAGCTAGTGGATTAGAGTAATCACATTCAGTCATGTTGGATAGTTAACATCATGATATATAATAGGATTTGGTAGAGTGTGTAAGTATTGAAGACCTTGAAAGACTTCTCTGGTTATAAACCAGAAGAAATAAAATAAAACCACACCCAGTAATTATTTGAAGTTGCTATGTATTATACTCAATAGGAGAGGTTCATTCCTGTATTGTTCATTAAGTGTTAGGAGACAATACTTCTTATAAGATCCAACTATTCTACCAAGTCATCTATAAAAAATAACAAATTGTTACAGTGCAATACAAACAACCATCCATTTGGTAGACCCTTCCTTTATTAGATCCTCCCCTCATTAGACAACAACTGTCTATAGTGGTCTTAGTGTCTAATATTTCAGAGCTTTTCTAAGGCCAGTCTACTCAAACTTAGATGCTACATACTGGCCTCTCTTTTTGGACTGTTAATATGGTGTATAATGTTTGTTATCTGGACTAATGTCTATCAAACATAACAAGTCAAATGGGAAACTCCTGGCATTAGAATCTCATTTGTCATGCCAGCTGGAAAACTATAATACTTTATTTACCTTCATTATTAAAGTTTCATAATATTGTGCTTGTGTCAATTTTTTGTTATTATATTATCAAAAAATGAAAAATCTAAACAGTGGAGAGTCAAATGGGAAGTCCCTAGCATTAGAATCTAATTTGTCAAAATTGGATAATTTAATGTTAAATTTGAAATCTTACTTTTATTTATTTCCAAAATCAAAACAGCATCTCTTCTGTACTTTGTTCTGTATTAACATCATAATATGGTAGTGAAAGGACTACTGCATAACCTTAATCTGTAGATAAATAACAATAAAGCCACTTAAAAATTATATATATAGATAGATAGATAGATATAATTTGTAAACAAAGCTATAATTTGAACTCATTTCCAAGTATATTAACTGTAACACAAAATACTATATTATCTATATTGACTGGATTACTACATTTTGTCTGTATTAGTACATTAGAACTCCTAGGTCCAGTTCTCTGGTTCAATAGCCAGTAAGAGTACACCCATCTAATAACAACATCAATTAATTCTCCATTTACTGTATCAATACAATATACCTGTTGGTCCCTCCTTATTAAGTAGCAGAAATGACATCACTAGACCAAACTACAAGAACAAAAATAAGAGTGGTTTATTTCAATCACTTCTATCTTTTCTTCAACTCAATTGTCACCTACACCTTCTATCTCTCTAGTCTCTTCTTCCATCTCACATATTTTAATCTCCATCTGATCAACAAGTTCTAATGTCATAATGTCCATTCTATTGTCTTCCTCTTCCTTCTCTTTCATCACCTCTTTCTCCTCCCTAGTACCACCTCCTCTTCTGATAACTTTTATTTTCATGGCACTCACAGTGTCCATAGGAGGAGTGGATTTGGGGGTGTGGTTAATAAAGTGGACTATGAGGTATTTTCTGAGTGCTGTCACTGTAGAATTACAATGATGACAATATTAACAAATACATGGATAAATGGATGAATGGATTTGGTAAATGGATGGATCATTGAATGAATGGACAACTAAATCAATAAAATTAATGAATTAATATCTAAATGGATGGATAAGTCATATGAATGGACAGATAGTCTACCTTTTGTTGCATAAGTTTCATGTATCGAGCAAACCAAAACTTTATTCTTTTAATTTCCATATATTAAATGTTGTTTATTAACAACAGGAATCTATTTCCTTTGCTCCACCTATTGCCTCACTATTCCTTTGTTCCTGTTCTCCATCCAATGAATATCATTAGAGTAGGCTGTTTCTGATGAGTGTAGGCCCAACCACCGTATATATGAGGCTTGATTGGGACATAGAGAAACTAAGTCCATTATAGTGCTAGATTTCAAATGACTTATTATAGTAAAGTGACAACTGAATAAGATAGATAGATAGGTATTCTAATTTTACAATCAGTATACTCATTAATCACCTTTGTTATTTCATCTAATGATTCTCCATTGATCATCACCAGTGAAGTGACGACTGAATGAGAAAGAGAGAGAGAGAGAGAGAGAGAGAGAGAGAGAGAGAGAGAGAGAGAGAGAGAGAGAGAGAGAGAAAGAGAGAGAGAGGTATTCTAGTTTTATAATCAGTACACTTAATAATCACCTTTGTTGTAATAATGCAGGAAATTTGCTAGCAAACAATATACCAAGACTGAAGTAAGATCCATCATTTTTAGCTCTTAATAAACTCTCAGATATCTGTGTGAGAGGCAACAAACTTGACATTTCTAGCGACAATACATAAAAATTAAATGTTCAACACTCTGTCTGTTCTTCTACTTACCCATAGCTAAGATACATAGGATATGAGTCATTTCACTATGATATATCTGACATTCAAACAATTCTCATCTGATTGCTCCAACTAAAAAGGTGAGTAGTCATTCTATAAAAGATATATATTTCTTTTATCTTCTACAATTTATATTATCTACTACTATATTATAGTATAATGAACGCACGGTTATATTATATAACATGGTGGACGCATCAATATAACATATGGCGGACATTTCATTATATGTGTATTACTGTAACTTAATACCTGACTCATAATTCAAAGTATTTCACTCAAAACCAAATGAACTCATCTATTTAAACAGCCTCATTCAGTTCTCTGCTGTAACTATATGCTCCATGGATACTGAAGAACTCTCTCTTTTAGTCCATCTTTCATCTGGATAAGTTTTTTTCATAAGTTGTTCTTTTAACACATCCTGTCTGAGCTCAGCAAAACTCGCTGTAAATATTTCTTCAAATGAACTATGACCTCAAAGTCATAAAGTAAAGATTCAAGGACTTTATGATATTGTTCATGACCAGATTGCAACTAGGCCTGGGATGATGGAAGGAGTATGATTAATTTTTTTTTTACATATGAATGGAAGAAATGGCTTCACTTTGCTTCTTGGATGATCCAGGAGTTTAGTAACATTTTCTGAAAAGAGAAATGAGAGAATTTCAAAGATATGAGTTCCTTAATTCAACATACAGTGGGTTATTATTCACGCATGCGCATAAACAAGTGGCGGGTAAATGGGAGGGAAACAAAACTAAAAGAGGCAAAGCAAGAACTTTCGAAGTAAGAAGTGATACTGCTGAAGATGGAAATGAATATTTATCAAGCAGTACTATAGACAGAGGAGTAAGGAGCTCTGAACAAAATCAGTATCAATAAATAATAGTCTACATTTCTTAGACCTTACATTAGTAGATGTTAGATCATGTGTGCGCATTGAAGAGCATCAAATTAAACTAACGAACAATATTATCATTATCTCCTTTGCTAATATTATTCATTAGGATAGCTTTCTGATTCCTCATATAGAATGGTTTAATTTTGATGAATGAACTATGATCATCAAGTGTACGTTGGAACAACTCATTGAGGTATCATTGGTAGACAGATGTATGAATGAATCTATAAATAGATGAATGCATACATTGATGAATAGATGGATAGATGACATGATGGATGGATAGCTATTATGTTTACAAGGTGGAAGGAGAAGAACATACTCTAAATTAAAAACTATAAATAAAATAAAAAGGAAAAGAAACAGGTAATTAAAGATGACTGTTAAAGGATGATCCAGTAAAGGGGGAATACCCAATGAAGAGGTTAGTTGTAGTGATGAATAAGTCTGCAAGTAGAGAACACAGAGGGAGAAAGACAGAGATACTTGTAACAACTGGATCACTAATGTACGGAAGCCAAAGGCAGACATCCAATTCCAATTATACTTTCCATCGATCAATGAAGTGAAGCAAGCACCGCGAGGTGTCTCTTAGAATGGAGTGAAGCGACATGTTTCCGGTTAGGGTGAAGCTATAAGATTTTAGTTGTTAAATTTCCATCGAAGGATAGAAAATAGAATTGGAATTGGAATATTTTTGGAAAACTACGGAAGCCTCAGACGGACGTTCCAATTCCTATTTCCTATTTCTTCCGTCCACCTTCGCGTATTTGAAAAATTAATTATCGATCCTTTATAATAATTCTTTTTCTTCCGTATGAATCAGAACTTCCTTTTTAAAAATACACGAGGTTTCACGTGTGCCATTTTCCTGTTTTAGCACGTGGTTGGTTAGTTTGTTTGTAAACAGATTGTTAGCATGGACTCTGAATTCAGGGAATCTTTAGTCATGAGAGGTGTAAAACGAGAAAGTATAGATTTGCTTGAAAAAGAAGATATATTGGGAGAAGAGCAATTTTTTCATCTTCGCATGGATGATCTTAAACTGTTTCTGGATAGAGGAATAAAAATTGGGCAATACTCCATCATTGCTAGGCTATGGGAAGAAAAAGTGAAAGGTATATACAAGTAGCAACTTAATGTCTATGACGTCTTGTATCGTGTGTGTGTGTGTGTGTGTGTGTGTGTGTGTGTGTGTGTGTGTGTGTGTGTGTGTGTGTGTGTGTGTGTGTGTGTGTGTGTGTGTGTGTGTGTGTGTGTGTGTGTGTGTGTGTGTGTGTGTGTGTGTGTGTGTGTGTGTGTGTGTGTGTGTGTGTGTGTGTGTGTGTGTGTGTAAGTATAATTTTTTTGTGTGTGTAGTTACTAGAGATGTATCAGGCTTGGGTTCTGATACTAGCAGTACCAGTGGGACAAGTGGTGATGGGACAAGTATGTTAAAGTAATTATGTTTGCTTTATTATGAAAAAATTAAGGTACACTCTCAAGACAAGAGCTGTTTGAATCATTTCATGCTAAAATGAAAACAATTAAGTCTAAAAAGTACAATCAAGAACCTTACTCTACAAAGTCTTGTTTAAAGAAATATGAAGAAAAACAATTAATTGCTGTAAATAGTAATTAATTTACAAGCAGTCATATCCTGTATAGGGAACTGTTGTAGTTTATTGGTATATAATTAGAATTGGTTATGTATGTATGCATATATTTATATATATTTATATATATATACAAATACACACACACACACACATATATATATGTATATGTATATATATATATATATATATATATATACATATATATATATTGTTTACTTTTCATACTAGATCCATTTTGGAGGAATGATTTATGTTTCTGAACTAGACAAAGGAGTAAAAAAGAAACACCTACCATCACCTCGTATTGTAGATTTTATGAGATCATCAAACTACGAAGATGTTATTAAAGTTGGGAAAGAGCTATTCTTCAAGGAAGAAACTGATGACCTTAAATTATACTGCCTATGTGGAACTTCAGGAATACCATTTCATATTGAAGACAAAGATAATTGAAATATCTATGATTTTATGAAAGATCATGGCTATCAACCTAGTAAATTTAAATTATATGTTATGCTTAAATCTACTGAAGTAAGATACATACAATGAATGGTTCTATTATGATTTTATATTCGTAAAGCAACATACTAAATACACTGTCACTGATTCTCCTGTATCAGCTCAAGATCAAGACAAAACAGAACCAATCAGTAAGAATATGTACATATAATGTAATATATGAATGATGATATAATTTTAACAGGATACACCAAGCCTGTCATAAAAAATTGTGTCACCTGTCAAAAGGAGTTTCTTGCACCTTTAGAGGAGACAGATTGCATACTACCAGATGATACAATTGTTTATTATCGAGATCCAATTCTTGAGTGCCCATTATGTGATGAAAGGCAGTTTGGGTTCCAATTAAATCTGGACTTTATGCCAGAGTTGGCATACTTTAAGAATTAAATTACTTTGTTACCAATGTATTTGGATTAAAAGACATGACTCGGTACTATTCTGTATTTAATATCATTGAGTTTATTAATCAAAAATTAGTTTTTCATAATTTCAATGTCTTGTAATAACTGCAAAAATAATTGGAGTGCTTCATTTGGTGTGGTGTGTGTACTAATACTTTCATCAAGTTTAAACTTGTCAGTATAGACTCTAAATTCATCTGAGACTAAAGATGATTTGTGTCCATAATTATTTTCTGCATACTGTAACAATGCATAATCGAGTATGCATTTATAGTCTGTGGTTCCTAGTTAAGTTTTAAATTTATTATGACTTGAAACATATAACACTCACCATATTGTTCTGGTAAAAAATAAAGTATCTCAGGAATTCCACCTATAGTTTCACAATATTTGCTTTTTCTAATACAGTGTTGATTCCACTCATTCACAAGAACATCTAGTTCCTTCTCAATTATTGGTCCAAAGTAATAACGTGATGTCTCACTATAAATTGAACGAAAATGTGTTTGAGTAATTGCAAAGTATTTAGCATTATGAACTCACAGTGTGTATTCCAAAGAATCATCAAAGCAGCCATTGATTTGCAAATCCTGGCAATTTATTATAATGAATTATAGCTCCTCCATATGCAAGATTTAGCTTACATGGAAAAATTGGATCCACCAGTCAGTCAATCTGCATCTCAAGAAGGCCCACCAAGCTTCAATTCTCTATATAATTAGCAATGTTTTTAAGCTTTATTTAAAGTATTTACCTGATTAGAGCTAGATCGACCATATCTAAAACTCATTTCAGCAGACAAGCTATCATTATGAATACTTCTTAATGTTGGTTGAACAAAGGCAATTATTGAGTTTTCTGTACCTCTGTCAGCTCTTACTACTCTAGGAAGACCTAAATATGTTATCAATTTATATATATTATAGTTTATTTCATAACTTATACCATTAATTGCTTTTACTGTATCTAAATAGTACTGTGCAATAATGTGTGGATCATTGTTAGTACTTGCACATTTCATCCACATAATTCTTCTTGAGTATCTATGTTAAAAAATTTAAAAAAAAGGAATCATGCATGTCAGCAACATACCCATCAATGCAGCTGTGAATTGTGATACCAAATGACTTTAATTTATCATAGCCATCACAGTGCCAAATAAAATTTGGACCCTAAAAGTTTTTATAAATTATATTAAAATATGGCAAATAGTTTACTTACCTTACTACGATATATCCTTCTTTTCAATCTCTGCCTACTCCTTTCTTGGGAACCTTCCGGATCCATTAAAGGTAACAAAACCATGACTGTATCTCTATAATATTATATGATCTGTAATAGCTACAATGGACATATATAAGGTATAACCTTCTGACATTTAACTGATGAGTAATGCGCAATCGGTTCCACATACATCTATATCCCAATAATCCACCAGAAAATTGTAATTCTTTCTTATAATAGAATAAATGCTTTAACATTTTAAGTATATAAATATATTATTGCTTATACCTGAATGATATCACATATTTTCATAATAGATGACTCTTCTGACTTTTGGCTGACACCTAATTTGGCTCTAATCCTTCTTATATGTCTCTTAGTGATAGAGTAACCAAATTTTCCTGTCAGTATTTTTTCAATTGAATTAGTAGAAAGTCCACACATAGCAAAATAATGTATTAGCTCATTTCTTGAAAATTCAGAGGAATTCATAAGAGGAGACATAGGAATGCCACTGACATCTCTTGAAAATTCAGATGAATTCATAAGAGGAGATATAGGAATACCACTAAAAATAGCAAGCTCTGTACTAGCCATTTTATAAGAATAAAAATGTATAAGCACATGTTAAAAATGGAAATTTGAAATAAGAAAGTCTAATAAAAATTAGAAATGGCCCACGTGCCAAAAATGGAATAGGGAATAAGGAATTGTAACTCACCGACTTGGTAGTTAATTGGAATGGAAACCTATCAATTAGGTCTTTGAAACCTATCAACTGGGTCTTTAATTGGAATTTTCAAATACACGAAGCTGCGCGGAAGAATTTGGAAATAGGAATAAGAAATTGAAAATAGGAATAAGAATGTCCGTCTGCGGCTTCCGTAGAAATCTGCAAAGTAGAATTGGATAATTTCGGAAAACTACAAAGCAGAGTATATGAAATTCGAAGTAGAAATGGATGTCCGCCTTCGGCTTCCGTACTAATGAGATGGATGGGTGGAGTGATAGGTCACCTTTTTCAACAGTTCTGCTGGAATCATGGAAAATGGAGTCTCTTTTATATTATCAAGGGATTTCTGTCAATTTAGCAGTTTCAAAGTCATTATCTGTTATATTACGTGTATATCAATATATTATGAAATGGTGAAACTAGTGTATGTGTGTAGGAGGCAGCTATCGTGGTGTACTCGACTGCTACATAAGCTCAGGCCTTCCAATGCTAGCTTTGAAAAATTCTGTATTTAAATGTACTAGTCATTTCATGCACCCATTTCAGTTATAATTTAATTTTATTTACAAACTTTCATTTTTTTAAATTTTAGCAATGAATGAAAATTGTCAGCAAATTAAACTAACATGCAGATGAAAAACAAGACAGAGTACAATCAGGTAATCATGAAATATCTTTATAAATAAATATCTTTATGTTGAAGGTCTTAATATCTGCATGCATGTATATTCCATTGTGCTCAGAGGCTGAATGAAGCAAACAAAATATCATGTAATGATTATTTCTAGTATGAAGAGAGTATGGTAAGACAAACAATTATAATTTTAATTACAGTATTAAACCATAGGACTGCTACTAGTGCACCTCTAGTTATACCTCACTGCTTTACCTATCTCACAGTAAATTTACACCCATGAAACAAGAGTATATTATTCCATGGGGTGTGTCTATATATATATAGATAGATAGATAGATGGATAGATGGATAGATGGATAGATGGATAGATAGATTGATTGATTGATTGATTGATTGATTGATTGATTGATTGATTGATTGATTGATTGATTGATTGATTGATTGATTGATTGATTGATTGATAGCCAAGTGCACACTCACATAAGTTACGTACCTATATGTATGCAGCAATTGTCATCTGATGATGTGAACAATGATGTATCAGTGATAATGGCTCAAAAATTGTCTTTTTTTTGAAAAAACCAAATAAAAGAAAGTTACACTCTTAATTAGTCAAAACTGTAAATAATCAATTAAGGTCAAAAATGAACTAGAATTTGAAAAACAAGTCAGATGTATATGTGTCTTACATTGGTATAGAAAATAATCAACTTAATAAAACTAAAGAGAAGAACACAATTAGGTTAAACTTACAAAACAAAAAGTAAACATATTACTCAAATGGATGGTAAATAATAATAACCAAATTAAAGATATAGCATAGGAAAATGTCTACATTCTAGTATTGTGATCAGACAAAGTCTTAATTGCTGAGGAATTTGGAGTATACATTAGGTTCACACAAAAACAGTTTTCAGATGGTGTTTATAATTATGTGCGATATTATTCTGACCAGTTGCTCTCAAAGCAGATATTAATTTCCTTCGAGTTGCACTTTCATCTTTCTCCATAATCCATAACCGATACATCTCAGTACAATCATAACATCCAGCTAAGATTAAATCATTCAGTTCTAGTTGCACACCCAATTGTTTCCACTCTACAGTTCTAGCATGTGTAGTTATTTCTAGAATGGGGGGCTGTTGATCCAGTACCCAATCTGGTATAGCAAATACTTCTTCAGCCATATTACCTGATATTGAGAAATTAAACTGAAGGACATGTTTGATTGACATAATAAAATGAACTTTTTTGTTAAACACTAAGATGAGTGTAATTATGTTATTGTCATTCACACACATATAGATAGATTGCAAGACTAGTCAGATAGAGCTAATAATTGTGGATGTGTCATCATGATTTATTCATAAGCAATAATTTTGACCAAAATTACTTGGATGTAAACTCGAAAACCAATCAAGAAACTTTTATATATTATTTTAACAAAGGATCTAACATAGCAGCACACTGGTAATAAATTGTTGCTTGCTATAGGTGTGGTTTCTCACAAGACTGCCATTGCAGTAAAGTTAAGAGTAGACAGTCTGTTGCCTATTTTGTTATAAACTTTTGAGTAGGTTCTCAGTGGTGGAATGACAAACTAATAATCGTTGTAATTTTGGCTACTGTATACAATGGTGAAGGTCCAGCATTTTAGTACTTTTCATTCATTTTATTTAATTTAAATTATATATTGGCTTTAAAATGTTCATAATGCCTGTGTACTAAGAATATACAGAACATTATTGTAATTTATAATGATTTATAACAGTTTCAAAGTGTATGATTTATGTCAGTATGGATGTGTTATCAAGCCAGAAATAACTAATTCAACTAACATTGCACTATATGTACAACAACCGCATGTACAACATTTAACCTTTATGACTGCTGTTAGCATGCTTCAGAAAAATACAAACAGCCAATAAAATTAATAGAGGTGAAAAAGTTTGCAATGGATTTTCAGGTTATTTAACTTTCTATACTTCTCTTACTAGTTAGGATATTATGACAACAACAAAATTTAGCCTAAAAATTTATAATAATCCATATGTAGCATAAACATAACATAAACCTAGTCTACTTAACTTTAGTTTACATTTAATCAATATTTGGAGTTGCATGTAATAAATAAATTCCGTACAACTAATTTTAATGATTTTCATACTTATTTAAGGTAAGTGCGACATCTCACATTATAGATAAATTCACATATTAGATAATATTTAATAAAACAAGTGGTGACATAATAACATAGAAGTTGAAAGTGCTGATGAGGTGTTCAAACTGACATTTGTATCCAGATATAATACTGACACCAACACATACTGGGCTAAGACATCACTTTGAATTTCTATGGTGTCAACCCATAAGCACATTATAACCCATCCTGCATTATACTGTACTACACATACAGCATATGCTATGACATAAAAATCCCAAGACTTGTTTTACCTTAAAATGACATGGCCTAGAAAGCTTCGAAATTATTAATTATAATTTTTCTATCTTGTGAGGCTATATAAAATTATTGACAAATGTCAATAATGATTATCTAAATCAAAGATTTAATTGGTTGTAATGCCATCACTACAAGCTCATTATAAACAGGCACATAGCTACGTATACTTACATCTACTTGGACCATGACTGGATCATGACTGTACATACTTGGACCTCAGGCTTGTTTTAATGTATAGCACACTGTATCTAAAATATAGCCCTCACAGTAGGTTATAACCAATTCTTAAGTGTCACTAACATTATACACTAACCTTTTAAGAGGAGTTTTTCAGATATAGTTTCTATTTCATCTTCATTTAATGGAGGATAAGCAAGGTCCTATAACAGAATGAATTATGATACAGTATAGAGTGGTGTAAATATAATACAGTACAAAGTTAATGTGGTACAAGTATGATGTATGACAAAATTGCCATTAGATTTCTTGTATATGTATATTCAAACTAATTTATACTTACCAAAGGATTACGTCCAGCAAACACACTGAGTTGACTGCAACGTTCCTGTACTGACATGTAACTTGATGATAAAAGTGAGGATGTGAAATAAGAACACCTATTCACTATGTGTTGAAGGTGGTCCTCTCGGAGTAGAAGCTCAGCACTGAAAAGTGCTTTTGTCACTGAAGGAGCAATACAAAGAAAAGGATCATGTGCTCCCACAATTTGTTCAATGTCCACCTTCTTGATGTGATTGTCATCACTAACTTTACATTTTGCAAGCACTGATCGAGCAATTTTGCTTATATGATAAACTCTGCGTTCGCTAACAAGTAGATTACGAGCTATTGCTACATCGCTAGGAGCAATGAGGTATTCCTCACATTTAAATGAGTGCATCTCACTCAACTTTAATACAGTCTTAATAACATTATTAAAAATATTGCGGCTTTTCTTGATGTCAATCATTGATGTAATTACTGTAACACAACGATAGTTTTCGGTTACTTCAACAATAGCTTCAACTTCATCATTTTCCCAATAAATGCCATTTATCCATATATCACAACAACGAGCCAACATATCAATTTGTGGATCACCATCAGCAATTTTACCAATTCTATTGCGGCATGGTAAACAAAAAATATAAGAAAGGACAAAGAGAAGGAGGTGAAGAAATCGTGTTGAGAGAAATTGGTTAGGATCAGGATACCAGACACACCATCCCAACCCATTTTCTATTATAATATCTTTTGGTGGCTCAGTACAAATGAGAGATGGAAAAAATAAGAACTCATCTGATGGGAGAGGAAACAAACCTGATATATTGGTTTTAGACATTTGCAGTGTACTTGAATCTAAAACATGACAGAACTGAAGACTTTTAAGGAGCCCAATTAACATATCAGTATTGTGCTTTGGAAATAATTTTTGCAGAATAGACTTAGGCACAATACCAGTATTACTAGCAATATTTTGATGGGCACGTTCAATTTCCTTAGGAGCAAACAGAATACCATTGACTTCAGAAAGAAGAGCAGCTCTGTCAATAACTATCCAACTTTGAGCATCATCCTCATTTTTAAGGAATAAGATGAGACCCTTGTCACTTAAAGTGGTTAGAAATTCAGACAACACTGACCTTTCAGAAGGAAGTGAAGGGTCATCACGCTTTTGTAATACACTACATAGCTCCATCACACTAATGGCTATAATATTATCTTCATTTCGAAGCAATTGCAAGAAGGAGAATTGAACGTGGCAGTAGAGACTAATTTTATCAGATCGATCAAGTACAGCTTTGCAGCTATAAGAAAGCTTAACAACAAACTCTTTAACACCTTTTCCTCCAGGACGATGACATTCCATAGGCAGGAACCCAACATATTCTTGTGAATGATCAGCTTTTTCAGCAACTTCAGCAACTACTTTAGAAACTTTCTCATAACCATCAGTCATCTCATCGAGTCGACTTCCAATGACAAGTATTTGAGATGGCCTCGAACTTGATAATTGAAGACTGGCATTCTTGATAAAATTGAACCAGTAGTACAAATCTTTTTTAATGACATCTAGATCATCAGTCATCTTAGAAAGTATGGCAAAAACAGCAGGTGTGTTTAGCATTAGATTTTCTAGAATTGCTGCATGACTGCTATAATACTCCTTATGACCTGCAAGATCATAAAGGACAATATTTCCCATTTCATGACTTGAAATGGTATGTGTGTTAATCCCAGCAGTTAGCAGTTCTACTGGAATAGGATCAGATGTATCAAACTTGTAGTTAGGTGGTTTTTTAGCTCGTTCCATAATGACTGCTGCAAGTGAACTTTTACCTGCACCAGTATTACCACAGAAAAAGACTTTGCTGTAGGATTCAACAGGAAAGGCTTTTCGGCATTGTTCAAATGGCTCGAACATCTTTAAAATAACGTAGTGATTTACATCGTTGTGATAAGCAAGCTCCATGGCTGTTTGATTATCACTGTTCTTAGCCATTGGATTGATCCTTCCTGATGATAAAAGAGATTTCACAACATCACCATGACAACCGATACAAGCAGCATGAAGGGGTGTGTTACCAACCTAAAAAAGGGAAAGTGACATTCCATATAGCACAGAATAAATCATGTTCTTGAAATTACTTCATTTTTTACTATTATTATCTCAAATATAACAATATTATTTGGTATGTATTTTATCTAGTTAGTTATTGTATGGTAAAGAAACAATAAGAAAATTTAAATAATCTTGATGTAATACCTCAGAAGGAATGAGGATTTGAATTACGTCAACTCGTTCTTATGTTTTAGCCTGCTATTTAAGATTCTTTATTCAATATGGATACACAATTTATTCTAATAGTAGTGCATTTGCAATGAGTAAAACTGACTGAAATCATACCTAAATTTACGGAAAAATTTTATAACCTTATCAAATATGCTTAGTTGTAGAGGCTGCTTCTATACAATTATTACCATTCATATGTGAGACTGAGCTTCTTTATAATTACAAAATGGTATGTGGTTACCAACTGTTGCAAAGATGCAAATTAAACTACTTCAATAATTCTCCACAACATCTTTATTTGTCATATCAATCATTTTGCATGCAATAAGCCCTCAATGACAGGGTAAAATATAGCTTTCAATAATGACACTAGTCTTTCAATCTGAACTCTTCATATTGTTGATGCACAACAAGTTCTAACAAACATCATAATAAATTAAATTTTAATTAACAAATGATTTGTTCTTTTTTGGCTTGAAATAATTGAATGTCAAATTTCTACTCATCTATAACTTTACTGAGGTTATGAAAACAGATTTTTTCACAGAATTTCAATATTTTAAAGTGATATAACAAAATAAGTACATACTATGCCATTAAATGCAACACCAAATGTTATAATGAATAAATTATGAATAAATGCAACACCAAATGTTATAATGGCATCATTATAATTAATCAAATTTTCTTTTAAAAAAATCAGAAAGAAAGAGAAAGGTAATAACTGATAAAAAAATGATAGATGATATAGGGATGATAATGACAATAAGAAAGAAACAGGTAGAAATAAAACACTTAAATTCATATTAAAATCCCTACATATGCTGCCAGGAAAAGCTGCACAGTACAGTTCAATATAAATACTACATACTCTTTCATTCTCATATACAGAAGACTGAATAATTAGATTCAAAGCACTTCGTGTAATACTAATTGGCTACTATATATAGTTTTAATATGGATTTGTGTTGTTCATCCCTACATTGTCTCTTTCCTTTTTTGCATTGTCATCTCTATAAAATTTTTCACTTTTTCAAAATGTTTTTTTACTTGCTAATATGTGACATGGATCTTCTCTAATGTAATGTTAAAATAATTCAGATAAAAAGTTTCTTTATGCATCAAATAGCTTGGCTCTTGAGATAAAAGGAAAAGATATTAGAACTAACACAAGCTATAAAGCATAAAAATACTTATAACTTCTTAATAATAGTTATAATTTCAATCTTAAGCTTGACAGTATAAAAAATTAAACTGATTAAATATAGTAAATGTGACTGATTCCATCCTTTAATAGTTTGCATTCACTTAGAAACATTTCATAAATGTAACAAAATGTTACTTTTGGTTAGATGATTGAACAGTGATTTCTATGATAATTTTTGAGTAGCTGGTTAAAACATTTTAGGACATAGCATATGTTATATATTTATCTTGCTTGGTGAATAAACATTGAAATGATTGTCTCAACTTACTTGATTAGAAATGTCAGGGTTAGCATTGAATTTGAGAAGAAGCTGAACACACTCATTATTGCCTTTCTCAGATGCTATGTACAAAGCAGTTTGGCCATTCTATATATATGTAAAAAGACAAATACAAATATATAATAAATGAAGGTTATAGTATAAATGACTTAAAAAGCTGCCCAGAGATGGTTTCTGAATGCTTTTTAAAATGTTTCAGAACAATAAGTTGAATAAAAATAAATATATTTACATTAAAAGATATTGGAAAGCTTAATCAAAATTTCATTAAGCTTTCCACTTGTTAATATTTTGAATTTAACAGAAGTCACAGCAATCAATTTTTTGATACATTTACTATTAAATAATAAATTCATATTAATATCACTGGAAGAACTGAATTATTTTTTAGATGAAAACATACAGTCTTATCACTCAGCAAATAAATATTCATAATAATAGTATCCATAACTTTAAGAACAAAGTCTAGTATTAACTGAATTGAAAGAAGTATTTTTAGATGCTCACATCTTTTTAAAGTTAAATGTTAGAATAATGAAATTAACTTACCAAATCAGTAATATTTACATCAGCTCCTCTTGAAAGAGCAACTTTTATACCTGACAAGTCACCTTTCTTAGCACATTCAATTAGACTGTCATTCTAAGGGAAAAAAACAAAAACACTAATAGTATATGATCAAAGTTCCATAAATTTAAAAACGTGAAAAAAATCACCAGGAAACAAAAGTGGTTAAAGAAACTATGACAATAGCCACGCATATTTCGTTACTTAATAGTTACTTATTACACTACAATAGATCACACTAATCTGCTATTTAATAACGTAACCATAATTATGCTATGTAGTAACATCAATTAATATACATGTAGATACTATGTAATTCCCAGTGCCATAAGTAATGTATACATTTAATGTGATTAACAAAACTGTTTGCATGCTTCAACCACACTATTTAAGTGTAGGTAGACATTTAAGTGTAAACATAAACTTTGAAAAAACAATCTTCAGTGCTGTGTCTTATTGTAGTGACTAGGATAAATTCCGTAGGTTATATCTTTGACTTTGAACTTGATAGGAACACTAAATAGCTTGCAAGAACTTGTGCTAAGTTTTAAAATTTCAGCAAATATCATTAAAATAGAGAATATGGTCTATTTTCTAAAAAAACTAAAGAAATGATGCATTTCTATAGAATTCAATGGAGTATACTGAAATTAGGATATGATGGACTGGAATGTACTCTGGATTTGATATCATGTTCAATTTTGATTGATTACATATATTGGTGTCCTAAAAGAAAATGACTATTAGTCATATCTACAGAATATATCCATGATCACACCCATAAGCCCACACCTACTTCTATCATTTACACAAAGCCTTCCAAATTTGTTGAAATGGGACAGTACTCTGGATGACCTTGTCATATACCATGATATCTAAACAGTTATTTCATTGAAGGAAAAATCAGTAAAACCAAAATGCTCACTACTGCAGTATGATGTCAGTTGTATATTAAGATACTTGGACAAGTTTGTTGTAAGTACAATAATAGCACATTTATAGATTCAATGAAGTGAGTCATTTGGAATATGCATAGCAAAGCAGTTCAATGTAATGTGTACAAAGTTTCAAAAAAGGTACACATAACCTACATTTATACTTTACATGTATGTCAGGGATATGTGTATATTACAATCTTCATGCAAAGTGTTGTGGGCTTTATAACAGCCACATATAGTATTGATGTTCACAGTTTATATAGAAAATTAAATTTCAAATAGTAAACTTACAGTCGACTTTTTTTCTTCCTCAGTTAGTCTTGTAGCCATGTTTCTAATGAAAATTGAATGCACATGAAGATGGTATATAAATAAGTTTGTGTTGCTGTAGTTAACTATACTTAGAAATACTTCTAAGAATACATTAACAGAATTGGTAAAATGTATGCAGGAAACAATATATTAAAACTGGTAACTTTAGTATTGATTCAATATCTTAGCACTCTTAAAGAATTTGTTTAATTGTGCATATGTAGGCATGATTTTATTTATCAAAGAACTTGAAAACACATGATATTATGAGAAGTCTTCAAGCTAGTGTAACAAACACACATTTACATGAAATAGCAGTCACTTTAATTACCAGTTATAAAATACATTTTTAGTCCATCAAGCTAGATCTTCCTCTTTGCTAATGTGCAAAAAGAGTCTACCAAAGGTCACAATTGATAACGTTTCAGTTGGCCAATCAGATTTCATTACTCAGATTCTGTTTTGCATAGCCAAATTTAGAAGCACACTATAATATCTATTGTTTTCATGTTAGTACCTTCCTTGTACAAAGAAAAGAAGCTGTTTGAGATAAGCTTTATGACATGAGACTGTATTGTGACTCTAGACATCTGTACTTCTGAGTTTAGAAGTATCTTTATATTGAAATGTAGTGAACAAGTACTGAAAGTTAAAAATCATTAGTGCTGTATATGGCTTCCTTGTTTTTGAATTTAAGTTTTATGCAATCTTTTAATAGACTTTTTTAGCGAAGCAACAAGGAACGACCAAGCTCAATAGCCAATACCTTGTCTAATTCAAGTTTGATCACTGACTTATATTTCAGGCTATGCATGGTAACAAGTTCAAATAAAATGTACAATAACAGTTTCAACTTTTCATAGTCTAAAGCACAGTAAAGTAGCTTTCTATAACGCTATGCCCACAAAATAAGTGATTAGTCAGGAAAGACCTTGCTCTGAGGTTTCCCCATTTCTGCAACGAGCAAACTTGCTGAAAAGGTTTCTCTGTGGTACTTCTTACTTTGACAGTAAAAGCTAGGAAGTTAGGGCGTTCTTTCGAAAGCAGAACCCTTGCCGTTGTGTATTTAGGAGCCATAGTAAACCCGAGAGTCCAATGTTTTTGTAGCACTGGGATAGCTTCAAAATCACTTTCTAGCAGTAATAAACTTCTTAAAGTAAAAAAATTGAAGCAAACAATTTAAGCGTCACCAACTTCCCGTATCTAGGAAGCTGTTACAAAAATTAACGTTATTACATTAGTGAAAAAATGGCTAATTAATTATATCATAGTCTGGTGTTATATACTGCCCACTTTGAATGAAGAGAAAGTCCCCGATACAAGTATATATCGTTCATGTATTCCGATGAGATTGTAGCATTCAAAAGAATATTTAAAACACACTCTTAGTAAAGTTTCACATTTCTGTAATAGATTCAAGTGTCTTTTACCAACCAGTAAGTACTACAGTAAGTATAGCTCAAACTCTTGCTATGAAGGCCTAAAAGAGAAGCACCTCTAACAATTAATTCCTGTCTGCCAGCAATGTGTTTTCTGTCTTGTCTATGGGCTATAGCAAGATTTTATGTAACACTTGTCCTTTGAAAGTATCTTTTTAACAAATACATAATAGTTGTACTCAGTATTCCATTAACAAAAAACTGCATCAATTTTCTTTGAAGTATTAACATTATGTGTTTGAAATGTGATATAATATATTATATATTATAATATATATTATATATATTATAAAAATATAAAATAATCTATATATTGACATGTGCTTGACACCCAGTCAGCAAAGCTACATCCTAAAACAAACCCAGATTCCATTCTGACCAGAAACTGTATACCATACATACCCAAGGAGATTGTGCATATGTCATCAATCACATTGATCTTGATTGAAATTAATACAATTAACAGATCTCGCTGATTTTTGCAAGTATCAAGAATTGCAATACATCTTCCTCAAAACATCTCCAAAGAAAAGAAGCAAAATGTACTACAAAAAGACAACTTGGTATCTGTACAACTCATTAGTAAGTGTAGCTCAAACTCTAGCTATGAAGGCCCAAAAGAGAAGTGCCTCTAATAATTAATTTCTGTCTGTCACCAATGTGTTTTCTGTCTTGTCTACTTGGTATCTGTACAACTCATCAATGGCTATAAATTACTATCAATAAGGGAAGCTTACTAGTCGACCTAACAGGATACAGGAATATTCAGGACTGTAAAGTGCGTTCAATATATGTATTAAGAGTTTTACTTGGAGTTGAGCTGGGTTAAACTTTATTTGCATTGATATCTCATGACACGTGCAAAGCCTTCTCTGTGCCTGATCAAATGAAGGGGCAAAAATGCCAATGTCATACACCACTGATGCATGTGGATGGAAGGACTTCTTGCCAGATCTACAAATGTTATAACTGCCTAAATTATAGATCTAGAATTTACGTATTAATGACGTTTATTGTCCATTTCTTTAGTAGTTCAACACTGCCATAAGTATACCATCACTACCATGTACCCTTTTTCAATCTACTCTTCTGTCATGCCCTATAGATGAATGTTAGGTCACCAATCAGATTTGTTCATTACGACTTACATGTTATGAAAATTTATAAAGCATAGGAAACAAAGCGGTAAGTTACAGCTTTATAAGCCCAAGGTAAGTTATTGTTAGAAAATGCTTGCACGAGTGTTCATTAATAATATGCAAATTTACGTGATGCACATCATACCAGAATGTGAAGATAGCTGTCCCTTTATATCCCCGATATCCCCAAATTTACAAATTTGTTTATAACAATACACATATTATAGATATATGTCCCATAGTATCTGTGTTATAATCTAAACTTTTGCCACGAACGATTTCAACTTTTCATAGTGTAAAGCACAGTAAAATAGTTTTCTAAAACTACGATATCTATAACGTTATGCCAAAATAATAATCCATCAGCTGAGGAAAGTCTTGTTCTGAGGCTTCCATATATATATGCTGCAACTTTCAAACTTGGTAAAAGGTTTGTCTACAGTATTTCTAACTTAGACTATATTAAGAAGCTAGAAAGCCAAGATGTTCTTTCCAAAAGATTTTAGTGTCAACAATTTCCTGTAACCAGGAAGCTGTTTTCAAATTAATGAAAAACTGGTAATTAATTTTAACGTAGTATAGTGTTAGTGCCCACCTTTCAAGAAGAAAATGTCTGGTACACTAGCTTGCATCATTCATACAGCCCAGTCAGATTATAACATTCAAAATAACACTGACAACACACACACACTTCAGTAACACAGACTCAAAAGAGAAGCAGTTAGAGGTTCTAAGTCTAATAGTCACTAAGAATTAATTTCTTGCCTGGCAGTAATGTGTTTGCTGTCTTTCCTGTGATTCCATTTTGACAGAGAAACTATATATACATACTATATACATCATAGGGAGGGTGTGAAAATGAATTCAATTAACAGATCTTGGTGATTCTTGTGATCATCAAGAATGGCAATGCATCTTCCTCAAAACATTCCCAAAGGAAAGACGGAAAAAGGTACTATAAAGTTAATAAGGAAAACTTAGAAAATCTTGAATTTTATAATTCTACTTCTAGTCTATACTACTTATCAATGCTATAACTTACTCTGGTTAAGACATGGACTTACTAGTCACCCTTACATGATACAAGAATATTCAGTATTGTAAATACATACAATGCTGCACGAAGAGTTTTTCTTGTGGGTTAAACTTTAGTTGCTTTCTTTACGTCTCATGAAGCGTGCACAGCTTCTCCATTCCTGACCAAACGAAGGGGCGGAAACGTCAAAGGTCATGCAGTATTGATGGGCACAGACGCAAGCGTTTCTCACCATATCTACAAATATTACAACTGCCTAAATTATAGAACTTACGTATTTACGATGTTTATAGTCTGTTTCTTTAGTAGTTCAAAACTTATGTCCAGAGTGTATCTCTGCTACTAATTTTTTTCGATCAATTAATCCAACACACCCCACAGACAAATGGTAGGTCACCAATCAGATTTGTTCATTACGTCTTAAATGATTATGAATATTTATAAAACATAGGAAAAGAAGCGGTAAGTTACAGCTTATAAGGTCATAGTAATATAAAAGAACTCTCATTAATGTAAAATAAAGTGAGGGACAGCCTAGATAATTGCGACCGTTAGGAAAGATACAGAGACCTAACATTATGGATGGATAGATGGATGAATGAACTTGATATTTGTCCTTCCATTTTGACGTCAATGTTAAAAAAGCTTCTGATTATAGCCCAATGTGCTATAACTGACTATGTTTAAGACAAGAACATTGGCCTAACAGGCTGTCCCTCACTTTATTGTCCATTATGCTTCTATGGCCTTATTAACCTCGCTGTGCGTGGGCGCATAGCGAGGGTACTGTAGTCTGTTTGTGTGTGTGTGTGTGTGTGTGTGTGTGTGTGTGTGTGTGTGTGTGTGTGTGTGTGTGTGTCTGTTACCAGAGTTGTTTTTTTTGAACTGCTATAACTTGGCAACCGAAGCATTAGCAGCTACCAACGTTTAGCAACGAATAGAAAAGCATGTGGACTTTACAATAGTAGTGTCAAGAACATCGTCAAGGAAAACAGAAGCTTAAAACTCGCAAAAGAATTTTCAGGCTGCAGAGGTCAAGTGCCGTTTCTCGAAAAGTAAAAAACTTAACGTGGAGATTTTTTAGTATGTTGTAAACAATCTCAGAGGAACACGGATCAGCAAGACAGAAGGCCGTTGGTCGAAGTAATCGTTAGAAAAGTTCTGAAAAATGTTTTGTGGACTTGGAGCGAAGTAACGCATTCAGGAAACGTCTCCAAGCACTGAAAAGACTGCTACTAATAGATAATATATCGATTTATATTTGTACCACGGGACGTTTCCAAAGAAGGTTTCATCTTCAAGTTACAATAAATTTTGTATATGAAATATTGATAGATTTTTTCAGGCTGCAGAAGTCAAGTGCCGTTTCTCGAAAAGTAAAAAACTTAACGTGGAGATTTTTTAGTATGTTGTAAACAATCTCAGAGGAATACGGATCAGCAAGACAGAAGGCCGTTGGTCGAAGTAATCGTTAGAAAAGTTCTGAAAAATGTTTTGTGGACTTGGAGGGAAGTAACGCATTCAGGAAACGTCTCCAAGCACTGAAAAGACTGCTACTAATAGATAATATATTGATTTATATTTGTACCACGGGACGTTTCCAAAGAAGGTTTCATCTTCAAGTTACAATAAATTTTGTATATGAAATATTGATAGATTTTAAAGGGTCATGTAAAGACTCAGAGAAACTTTTCATCACGAAAGTAGCACTTAATCTTGCTTGGGAATTGAATGATACTATCACTTATTCAGTTACTGCTTCACAAACATGGCAAAGCTAGAAATCAAGCAACAATGAAAGGCACTAAAGTGCCGAACCTCGCTGTAGTTTCTAAGTTATTTATAAATTCTATGCCAGCTTAGGCCCAGCTATGATGTTGTTATTGCAAGAAAATTTATTAACATTCCAGAAGGTGTGGTTCTAAAATGGCAAGCTTTGTCATTCTGTATATGCTCATTAATTGTTGCTTGATTTCTAGCTTTGCCATGTTTGTGAAGCAGTAACTGAATAAGTGATAGTATCATTCAATTCCCAAGCAAGATTAAGTGCTACTTTCATGATGAAAAGTTTCTCTGAGTCTTTACATGACCCTTTAAAATCTATCAATATTTCATATACAAAATTTATTGTAACTTGAAGATGAAACCTTCTTTGGAAACGTCCCGTGGTACAAATATAAATCGATATATTATCTATTAGTAGCAGTCTTTTCAGTGCTTGGAGACGTTTCCTGAATGCGTTACTTCGCTCCAAGTCCACAAAACATTTTTCAGAACTTTTCTAACGATTACTTCGACCAACGGCCTTCTGTCTTGCTGATCCGTATTCCTCTGAGATTGTTTACAACATACTAAAAAATCTCCACGTTAAGTTTTTTACTTTTCGAGAAACGACACTTGACCTCTGCAGCCTGAAAAAACTATCAATATTTCATATACAAAATTTATTGTAACTTGAAGATGAAACCTTCTTTGGAAACGTCCCGTGGTACAAATATAAATCGATACATTATCTATTAGTAGCAGTCTTTTCAGTGCTTGGAGACGTTTCCTGAATGCGTTACTTCCCTCCAAGTCCACAAAACATTTTTCAGAACGTTTCTAACGATTACTTCGACCAACGGCCTTCTGTCTTGCTGATCCGTATTCCTCTGAGATTGTTTACAACATACTAAAAAATCTCCACGTTAATTTTTTTACTTTTCGAGAAACGGCACTTGACCTCTGCAGCCTGAAAATTCTTTTGCGAGTTTTAAGCTTCTGTTTTCCTTGACGATGTTCTTGATACTACTGTTGTAAAGTCTACATGTTTTTCTATTCGTTGCTAAACGTTGGTAGCTGCTAATGCTTCGGTTGCCAAGTTATAGCAGTTCAAAAAAAACAGGCAGTGCAGACACACACACACACACACACACACACACACACACACACACACAAACAGACTACAGTACCCTCGCTATGCGCCCACGCACAGCGAGGTTAATTAATGAGCATATACAGAATGACAAAGCTTGCCATTTTATAACCACACCTTCTGGAATGTTAATAAATTTTATTAACATTCCAGAAGGTGTGGTTCTAAAATGGCAAGCTTTGTCATTCTGTATATGCTCATTAATTGTTGCTTGATTTCTAGCTTTGCCATGTTTGTGAAGCAGTAACTGAATAAGTGATAGTATCATTCAATTCCCAAGCAAGATTAAGTGCTACTTTCATGATGAAAAGTTTCTCTGAGTCTTTACATGACCCTTTAAAATCTATCAATATTTCATATACAAAATTTATTGTAACTTGAAGATGAAACCTTCTTTGGAAACGTCCCGTGGTACAAATATAAATCGATACATTATCTATTAGTAGCAGTCTTTTCAGTGCTTGGAGACGTTTCCTGAATGCGTTACTTCCCTCCAAGTCCACAAAACATTTTTCAGAACGTTTCTAACGATTACTTCGACCAACGGCCTTCTGTCTTGCTGATCCGTATTCCTCTGAGATTGTTTACAACATACTAAAAAATCTCCACGTTAATTTTTTTACTTTTCGAGAAACGGCACTTGACCTCTGCAGCCTGAAAATTCTTTTGCGAGTTTTAAGCTTCTGTTTTCCTTGACGATGTTCTTGATACTACTGTTGTAAAGTCTACATGTTTTTCTATTCGTTGCTAAACGTTGGTAGCTGCTAATGCTTCGGTTGCCAAGTTATAGCAGTTCAAAAAAAACAGGCAGTGCAGACACACACACACACACACACACACACACACACACACACACACAAACAGACTACAGTACCCTCGCTATGCGCCCACGCACAGCGAGGTTAATTAATGAGCATATACAGAATGACAAAGCTTGCCATTTTATAACCACACCTTCTGGAATGTTAATAAATTTTCTTGCAATAACAACATCATAGCTGGGCCTAAGCTGGCATAGAATTTATAAATAACTTAGAAACTACAGCGAGGTTCGGCACTTTAGTGCCTTTCATATATAAGCTGTAACTTGTTTGATGTCAATGTTAGAGGTGGAGATGTTGTAATTAAATTACAGAAAGTACATGAATCATTTTGGCCAAATTTGAGTCAAAGCAAAACACAACCACCATTTATGAATATAGATCATGAACATTGGCAGGAGAGCAGTGATGAAGGGAACATGAAACTTAATATACTACTTACACTTGCTATTTGTTGAAAAAGAAGCAAACAGCAGATCTTCATTGATTTGAATAGCATCATCTATTTGTAATTGTTACTTAAACTGTTTTTATTAGTTAGAATCACATGCTCCAGAGTGAGGGAGAGTAAGGTAAATGTTTCTAGCTATACTCGATGTTAAAATTATAGATTTATTGTTTAAAGTAGCCTTTTCAAAACTATATCAATGGTTAGCTCATTTAACTGACAGTGTCTATAATAAAGGACTTTTCATTGCCAAGGAGAAACATGAAAGCAGGCAAAGGATGAAGTGGCTTTATATGGAAAAAGGATGTGTTGTTTTATGATAATGTCACTAAGTTATGGAAATAGTATTGGTTTCTCTCTCTCTCTCTCTCTCTCTCTCTCTCTCTCTCTCTCTCTCTCTCTAACATGAATTTGTCAAATTAATTGCAACTTTAACTTTAGTAGCTGTTATGAAGAAGCAATGTTGTGAGGAAAGACATATTTATTGAGGTATTGATCATACCGAGGTATAATATAATGTTTCTGTATCTGTGATCATAACATAATGGTTATCATTCTATTTGGATGTAGAGCTATTGAGAGCATTTTATGATATTTTTATATTTCCATTCCTTCATATATACATCTCCATCCATCCATTGATTCATATTTCTATAATTCAAATAAATACTTTTTAAAAGCCAATTTTAATGCATATTGAATGTAAAAATATAATAAACCATTATAAATTATTGTTATATATTAAGCCAATTTTAATGCATATTGGATGTCCTATATTATTTGAAAGTGGTACTTGTAAATACAAACAATCTTTTATCATTTGTCATATACATGTATGGTAGATGCAAAAGATAAGGGTCATTAGTGAGAAAAGAAAATCTTATTCTCACTCTTTCTATCAATCATTCTCTCTTAGGTTTGTACCTACAACTTGGAATGTTTGGCTTCACTGGTTGTTATAAATAAAGATCATTACTTATCTATTGAAATATTGTCTACCAATTAAATATTAGAATAGTTGATAAAGATTTTTTTTATATTTGTTGTTTTTAAATTATTTTATTTGATGTTGGTTTATTTGATATTAATTTTAGCATCAAATCACATAATATAATGAATTAGCATTGTTAATGTCGTTTGAAATTCAATCACATATTGTTTATTCCATTAAGATGAAATCTTTGTTAGAAACCAAATGATTTGGTTGTCTATTGGCTGAGTTTGTCAGTCAGTATAGTACAAATGCATAAAAGAAGAGTTAGTCAATTTATAGGAAAAAAAATATAAAGTGAAGGCGTTATATTATTTGCCATATCTCTAATCACATCATCGTACCTGTAAAAAAAGGAAATGGATTATTTGATAAACATATGAAATTAATTACAGGTGTATCATATATTGTATATAGGTCTTAGATATTAATTTAGACATAAGTGATATTATTAAAACTGTATCATATATTAGAGGTCACATATGAGACAGGTGTGATCAAAAATCACACATAAAAATATATACATTATTCCATTAAGTGATTCATGCATCAGTCCATTCATCCATCTATTTGATCATCTATCCATTCATTACCTTAGTCATTATCAAGCTGAAGACAAAGATATAGAAAATGGAAGATAATTAAACAAATGGAGAAGAATAAATACTTTCATGATTGTGTCTGTGCGTGTAAGAAATATAATAACAGTAAGTCATTTCATGCTTGGAAGCAATATATTGTGTTGTCATAGTAACCAAATACCAACTTAATAAAGATCCTATAAAAGCTTTAACCTTTATCTTCTGATTCTAGCAACGCCAAAAGTCATACACTCTTGATACGCACGGAGGCAAAGATTTCTTACCAGATCTATAAATATTAATATTATAACTGCCAACATTATAGAACTTACGTATTTACGACGTCTGTCGTCCGTTTCTTTAACAGTTCAAAACTTAATTGTCAAGAGTATATCACTGCTACACGGCCAAAAATAGTACACTTGATTCAATACTGAATCGACCTTGGAACAGGAGTGGGGGGATACAGTGTTACCAGTCATCTCGGGTAACCCCCCTTATCACTAACATGATACACGACTGATACGTTATTGTAAATCATAGTTGAAACAATGTTTCACTACTGTAACAGGTATGTATAATAATTAATGAATTATTGGTAACAATATATATAAATCTTTCTAACTCCACGTGTCACACTACCAAATCTTGTAAGTTAACAGGTCTGCCAAAGATGTCCCACATGACATCCCCTCAAGTCTTCTTCATCTTCTAATGTATAGTTCTCACCTAAAACCTTTACCTGTTGTCCACTATATACTACAGCATATCGATCACATGACAGTCACATGATTATCCACAAGTTTGACACATCCAAAACATGGAATTATGTAACTAATTGTGGTATATATATTTTTAGTGATATGTACAATGATGAGAAGTCCATCAGGATCACATAATAAAACGGCTAACTCCTTATCAACAACATTTGAATATATTTGCTCAATCTATAATAAATGGAGAGACAATAAAGTACAATGAACACAAAACAAAGAAAAATGGACACACAGTAATAATATAATGGATGCATATGTTGTCTTATCTACATCAACAAGTGAAGGGATATATTTAAACGAACATGCGCAGTATAAAAGGGGGCTGGGCTGCCCACAAAATGACACACACAAAACTTTTCAATATCTAAAAAATGGAGGTTGTGTTTCTTTTACCAGCCATTAGAGACAGTACGTTAGCAGTGTACAAATCCGTATATTTCCGCCTACGTGAATAATTACATCCTACTCACAATAATGATAAAATTATAAATAAAACAGCTGCACAGCAGTAAAGATGGCATTGGAAAAGTTGAAGGAATTGTCAGTCAGTGGTAATAGCATTTAATTGTTGTTGACTGTTTGCAATAAAACTCCTGACTGTTTCACTATGTAAGAAGTTCACTTTAATCGGGATTCTCTTTGGTGTCTCTGTGGTTTTGGAGCTGAAGCTGTAAATAAATATCTTGATGATCAAACTATCAACTCTTTTCTTTGTGTATTTCTTCATGACACATCTAGTGTTTCAAAAGTATAAAATGCAAACATATTATAATAATAATTATTATCTATTAATACTATATAGGATATGTTTATATTTGATAGTTATACTTACCCTCGTATTGAACAAATGGGTCCTCAAGAAGCCTTGGGTTAGTATATTATTGTTACAACAAACATAACAACTAAAATCTACAGATTGACATAGCTGGTTTAGTACAAAAGAGAGTATGGATATTTCCTATATGTAGACAGGAGCATTGGTTTTGTATTGTAAGTATAATGCCAACAGGCACTTACTGTTACGTATACCATTATTACAGATTGTTGACTTTCGTCTGTCAAGGGTCTACATTATGGACTCTATGATGGTAGGAAGAAATACTCTTTGTCAAAAGATCATGTAAGAATATCCATTGTCATGTTTTGACTTATGTAATTTATGCTAGTACTTTTACACAAGAAATATTCAAAGGTGTTGAGCAAATAACAAGTCTACAAATTGATCAACCTAAGGTAGGCTTTTACTATTAAAATAACTAGCTACAAAGGTCACATAATTAGACAATGCCTTTCAAGAATGAGATGAGAAAGACTTACCCATCGGTTTAAACTTGTGGTTATCACTCTTATAAAGTTCCACCTTGATTATACACAACATGTTTGATGTTTGTAAAAACCTTCTTCTTGATACCTGTAGATGGTTCCATTACAAGTTGACACCTGTAGTTGTGAAATATACATGTTAAAGGTACATGTAGATATGTCAAATCAAAATAATTATCATTTTAAGAAATGTAGAATATTTATAATCTATTCCTGGGAAAGGATGTTCAATATATGTTTACAATGGTGAGTATAATTATGTACTATGTCATCACAAATCACAAAATACTCTAATAGAATGACCTACAAAAAATACGAGTTGATTTAGCACTATACCTGATCAATCACCCTTCTTCGTAAGTATTTGTTTGTGACCCTGTAACAATGAATAAACTTTTAATATTTATTTAAACAGCATTCTTCAAGTTGTTGTTGAAAGGTATATGACAGAACTAACTTTATCCACACAGACCTGTTTTTTCAATAATACATCAGCTGATTTATTACCATCATCTATTCATGGAGCATCAGTCAGTCAACTTGTACATGTACTACCTAAACGTACAACATCTCTCAAACTACCGCAAACTAAACGACAAAAGGTATACTCATGTTCCATTACTTATTCATATTATTGAAGTAAATGTGTGTAGATCACAACTATAAATACAATTTCCCCAATATCCATTACATCTCTATCATCTAACTCATCACCTATCAAGTCACCTAAGTCCTTGTCTATCAAACGATCTAACTCATCACCTATCAAGTCACCTAAGTCCTTGTCTATCAAACGATCTAATTCATATCAAGTCACCTAAGTCCTTGTCTATCAAACGATCTAATTCATATCAAGTCACCTAAGTCCTTGTCTATCAAACGATCTAACTCATATCAAGTCACCTAAGTCCTTGTCTATCAAACGATCTAACTCATCACCTATCAAGTCACCTAAGTCCTTCTCTATCAAACAATCTAACTCATATCAAGTTACCTAAGTCCTTGTCTATCAAACGATCTAACTCATCACCTATCAAGTCACCATATAATCATGATATTGAACTAGCTCACCTGACTCTAACAGAAGATATTCGTTTACAAGTTTCAGCAAAATTGCAACAAGGAGTGACAATCGAAAAAATCCTTGACAGCAGTAGGGATACTGTAGCAGAGAAAATGGAACGTAAACATCTTATCTCAAGACAAGACATTCACAACATAAAACGACAGTACAATATTGATGGAATAGAGAGACACTCTAATGACTATACCAGTGTGCAGGCCTGGGTTAAAGAATGTAAAACCCTTGACTACAACCCTATTGTTGTTTTTAAACAGCAAGGAAATGAAGATGACACTAATGACCTTAGACAAAATGATTTTTTTCTAGTGATACAAACAGAATTCCAACGAGACATGATGACAAACTTTGGAGATAACATTATTTGTGTGGATGCAACTTACAGAACTAACATCTATGACTTCAATTTGATAACAGTTATGGTACTTGACGAATACGGTGAAGGCATACATGTGGTTTGGGCTGTCTGTAATAGAGAGGACATATGTGCATTAGTACAAATATTTAAACACTTAAAGAAACGCACTGGTCTCTTACAGCCTGAGGTTTTTATGAGTGATGATGCTGAGCAATTTTGAAATGCTTGGGTAGGGGTTTATGGAGCTAACAGAACAAGAAAATTGCTTTGTGCATGGCACATCGACAGGGCCTGGAGGGATACACTAAACAAGCATATTTCTAACCAAGAAGAACGAATGACCATTTATCATCACCTGCAAGTTTTACTAACACAACAAGATGAAGTAGAATTTAAAGTAAAACTTCAACAGTTCCTCTCTCATGTTAAAAATAGATATCTCAACTTTTACCAATACTTTACAACATATTACTGCAATCGTGTACAAAAATGGGCTATTTGTCACCGTAAATGGAAGATGATAAACACCAATATGTTTGTGGAAGCATTCACCGTCTCCTAAAAAAGGTGTACCTGGAGGGGAAACAAAATAGACGTCTTGACCATTTATTGTGTGTTCTCTTCCAAATTGTTAAGGACAAAGCTTTTGCAAGGTTCATAAAAATCAACAAAGGAAAAGTAACACAGAGAGTTACGGAAATAAATAAACGCCACAAACGAGGTGAGGAAATGATGAAGAATGGATATGACATTGACCAAATTAATAATGGCTGGACGATAAGATCTGAAAGGGATACATCAATACATTACACACTTCAAAAGGAGACAAGCTGTAACAACTGTCAACTTCGATGCTCATATTGCAGAGCATATGTTCATGCATACTCATGTACTTGTATAGACTCAATTACACACACGACTCACTGTATGCAAACACATGCACATACTACACATCATATTGATGAAAGACACAGCAACACCTGAATGTCATACAAACAGAGATGAAGATAACACATACTTTGCAACTGTCCTGAAGAACATCAACAGTTCCTCTTCAGTTTTTAAGTTACAAGAAATACGACAAACTAAACTACATGAATTGTTAGCTTTACTACCATCCTTACATAATCCAGTGACTCTGACAGAACTTGGTAAACATCTCCGAGCAGCAATAAACATGGTTAAAGCAATTGAAAATCATTCATATATCACAATCAAGGAAGTTCGAAAAATTGCCCCTAATAAAAACAATGACAAACAACTACGATACTATTCCACTAAGAAAAAGGCAATCCATCAGACAAATGGGGAAGCCTACACTAGGAGAATTTAGAGCATCGGCACAAAACTTGGACAGGGTAGATGTATTGTTATGTGGCTATTGTCGTAAAGAGGATGATGAGTCAATTTCAGAGGAGGTGATGTGGGTTTCTTGTTCTAAGTGCAATATTTGGACGCATCTGTTGTGTATACAAAGACAATGACAACAATTAAAAAATGATGATTATATTTGTACTTTATGTCAATCTTAATAATATAATACTGCCATGTACTTTATGTCAATCTTAATGTCAATCTTAATAATTCCGTAAACGTCCGTGAAACGTCAGTATTTTTCAATGCTAACGTACTGTCACTAATGGCTAATTTTCTTTTCCTGTTTACATCATAATATGCACTTCCTCTAGCTGTTGCAACAGCTGATTAATTAATATTATGCGTATGTTCAGTGCAGATATTCCTGTTTTTTTGGATACGTGTAAGTTTCTGTAGTGAAATGGCGAACAGTAGAAAATGTGTGAGACTTTCTCTTGTGATGGACTTTGACAGTCTAGAGGGGAAGGTGTTCAAGAGAAGGTTGGACCATGTTAGAAAAGTTCTAACTCCTGCTGGGCAATCTCATTTAGACAACTATGGCCTTGTGTCAGCCATCTTTGATTCTGTCATGTATAATTCAGTACAGCAATAAAAGTTATTATCTACCTAGAGCTAACTATTATAGATGTTTTGCGTGGGTTGTTCAGGTTGGTATGGCTACTATCTAGAACGATTTCTAGGTTTGAATATTGCCGCCATCTCACTCTTTGTTAGGCGTCACATTCTTCCAGGCAGCCCACCCCCCTTTTATAGCGAGCAGGAATGCGTGGAGAGTGGCATTATAAACGATACATGCTCATTTAACACACATATCAATTAGACCTAAAAACATAATAATTATTATATTACAGATATAATCTATCTTAAAATAACAGACCTCTGACCTTACCAAAAAATGTTGACATACCAAATGTAATAATGATTTAATATTCATCTGAAGTTCTCCTTTACTCAAATATATACCTATAAGGCCACACCCATTAATTTAGAATCAAATGATCAATAGTTTCCTTACCAAGTTCATCTAACACTTAAAGTTGTATCAACTCACCTACTGTCTGAGTAAATATCATGTATCTATATGAGTTCACATAACAGTTACTATAGCAACAAACTAATCACTTACAGAGGTTTCAAGATAAAGCCAACAAATGTTCTTTGTGAGTCAGTTGAAGGTTCTTTCTTTGTAAATGTACACCTAAAAATATAACATATACATAATATAATATTTTGTTATAATAACTAACTTTGCTTTATAAAAATAAATCCACAGAGCCTCTTAGCAAATTCCACTGTCAAGAAACTCCACCTATATAAATTGTACATGTCTTATAAACCACGCCCCCTCCTTACCATACATAACAAAAGATTCAAATGTAAAACAAAATCCATATTGACTGGAACTAAAACAGACATTGCCTGCCATCTTGAGATGACCAGACCTTCAGATGACTGAGTATAAGCTAATAAAATGTATCAATAACAAAAGTTATCTTATAAATTAACTAACTTTAATAAAGTGTTTATTTTATCAAAAGTAGGTTTGAGTTTATACTAACCTTTAAGAGGATGTAATTTAGGTTCCAATATCAGTCGATCAATCTACATAACATATTGTATACCAGGAACCTATAGACTAACAAAAAAGGCTCCTTTGTGATGCTATGGGTTCCTTCATATACACATACTTTGTTTTATTGATACATATTGTAATAGCTAACTTCTCTTGTACAGAATGTTTAATAAACTCTCTGTATTTATTATAACCTGACAATATATTATTAGAGTATATTAGTAGGAGTGACTGACTTTAATGTATCTACTATTATCATCACACTATTAATAGAGACAATAAGCTGTTGTCACTTCATCAGAAAAGTTCACATGACCTATAAATGACAAGTCATGTGACTATTATGTCAAATAACATGTTTATCAAGTGACTGTCACGTGTAACATACAAATTAATACAGTGATAAATAATCTGATAATACTAATATTAGCATTAATTGTAGATCATCACATAGTCAAAGAACACTATATTGACCATGACATCATGATTATACAAATAACCACACCCACTCATTATTACTGACCTGGAGTGTCATATAAATTGATGAGATACATCTTGTCTTTAGAATTAGGTAGATCTAATAAGAGGAGCGCACTCTTTATACTAACTCTACTCTAGAAACAAGATGTTAATTATTGAGGGGTGGAGTCTGAAGTACTAACCTCTTTCTGTGAACTATGTATCTGTACCGTAACTAATCACAATGAGATGAACCCTGTAATTATTAATATAACTATACAACTCACATTTTTATTTCCTTCTACAAATATATTGAGATGAATCTGTTCAACTAAATCAAAACATGTCTATAAACAAAACATGTAATCAATAAAATAAAACATGTGAACATATACATATTGACAAGTAACAATCACCTTGTCATTATAAAGATGTCCTGTAATAGCCAAAATTTTTGGATTAACCCTGGACTATCCATTAATTCAGATAAAAAATATCAGACGAGTTAAACATGTTTTATAAACCTGTTTAACTCACTCTATTTGTATGTTGTTGCTGGTAACTCCTTCTCTTTGTAGATAAAAATTCACTTTTTAACAGAAGCAGTGATTGTTTCTAAAAGACGTGGGATCAAGTTACCATGGTAATAAACATAAACTAACCAGTAAGTGATTGAGTGTCTTTTTGTACTATTGTATAAAATATGTCCAAATAAGGTAATATTCTAATTAATGCCTACCTCAACATCAGGTCCATACACTTCTTCAGCTGTTGGATAAAATTTTTATCATCATACAATACAATAGTTCGTATCTGAGGTACTTGTAAAGTAAGAGCATCTTCTACCAATTTCTATAACTTCTTCATCAACTTTTCTTTTCTCTAACTCATCATTACATACAAAGTCAGATGGAGGTTATTACAAGTAGACCTTACCACTAACTTAGAATGTTCTCTCTCTTCTTCGGTATTGTCCTCATCTTCACTTTTGTCACTGTCTAGCTCTGGTCCTATGTAATTATCAAACTTGATATAAATCACCATCCATTGCTGCACCACTTTGTATTTACTATGTTTTTTGAAACCACGTTGGTAAGAGTGCTGTTTTGAATTTTGATTCCACAAACCACACCTTCCAATAATTATAAGACAAGTTGTTTCAGGTTAATACTATAGAAAGAGAAGTTGCTATGAGTCTAAATAACGTGTCTCTAGAAGAAAAAGTTAAAGATCTTCTGTCGACATTGTTTTCATATATTGGTTGTTTTGGACTTCTATTTGTTTGGCTAATTGACTGTGTCTGATTTTTCAGAAAATTATTTTTTAAGAGGATGCTCCACTCAAACTTAGATGATACATCTTGGCCTATTTTCTAGGACTGTTAATATGGTCTATATTGTTTGTTATCTGGACTAGTGTTTATCAAACACAACGAGTCAAATTGGGGGGCCCCTGGCATTAAATCTCATTTGTAGTATCAGCTGAAAAACCTTAATATTTTATTTACCTTCATTATATAAATGTTACATAATATTGTGTTTGTGTCAAATTTTGCTATTGTATTATCAAAAAAAATGAAAAACTAAACAGCTGGGATGGTATCACACTACAAGTTTAAATACAAACTATAAATGTAACATGTTTTCTGTCAAACTTTCTATTGATTATCAAAATGAAAAACAACTTAATGATTAGGGAGTTTATCATGTACACTATGGACAAGCTTCAGAAGAGATGTGTTCAATTTTCTCGTTTGGGAGGCTTAAACTTTTAAAATTTCACCTCTGACAAAGGTATGGTTATAATCTGTCTCTGTAACTTCTATTGGAGAAGAGATGACTGGATTTAAAATACATAATACAGTAAGAGAATACAAAGATTACTGACTTACTGGTATCATCTTTATTGTTAAATAAAATTAGTGAAGTACCTAGTTTTAGGTGGACTTATATAATTATAATAATGCAATCATACAGTAAACTATCCACATTTAAATAACACCCACTCATGTCCTCTAGTAAATATTGAAATATATAATAAACTGCAACAAATGCTACACATGTTATGGACAAGAACAGGGAAACTAGCAATTAAGTAAAAATGACACACCTAGGTTCTACCTGAAATATCAAAATCTATTAATACATCAACTCATTTAACTACAATTTGTATGTACACTTAAGAAGATTATCATTGTGAAGTAATGGCATTCTACTGCACCAGGCCACTCAATAATACATAATAACGTTGGAATTTGATAATTTTACTTGTTCCAAAATCAAACAACATCTCTTCTGTAGCTTGTTCAGTAACATCAACATAATGTGGTAGTGATGGAACAACTGGATCATCCTCGTCTATAATAGTAATTAAAATATTGTAAATATGTAAATTAGATATATAATGTGAAATCAAGAGGTCTGACACAAGGCAAATCTTGTACACTCCTAGTAATGTCCGTATATTCATTAGACATTCACCCAAGAGGTCTGACACATGGCAGAGAAATATCAATAATTTCTCTGTGATTTTTAAATTTACTGGTAAATCATACCTTTAGGATCATAAGGTGGTGGTAGCAAGGGTAGTGAGGGAACTACTGCATCACTTTTATCTATAGATAGATTAAAATGATACACAAACATGCAAATAAATTATATATATTATAGAAAAATATATATCATGATATATTTTATAAACAAAGCAATATTTAAACTCATTTCCAAGTATATTAACTGTAGCACTAAATACTATATCATCTATATTGACTGAATTATTACTTTACTTGTATCAGTACATAAACTAATATTAGAGTAAAACATACTCTATAATTTACCTGGACTTGTATCTTCATTAGACATCTTGTTCCAGTAGTAACACTTTACTTCACATTTGTTACATACACTTAAAACACAAGTTAACTCAATAACGAAAGTGCGGGATAGAATTAATAGTTACAACAAAATTAATGAATAATAAATTATTATTAACTAAGTAATAAATAACGTAATTGTTAAATAATTACAACTGACTAGTAGTTAATTATTATTATATTATCTTACCTGAAGATCTTTGCTTTTTTTGTCAATGGTAGCATGACATCACCACTGTTACCAATCATATTAGTATAACCTCAAGTGATTTTGAAGCCAATAGTTCCTACTGGTAATATATGATATGCTCTATCTGATGAGGTATAAAACGCTTGTAGTGTGGTACATGTTGGTCAGGTTGTAAAGTACCATCAGAATTAAGTTCTAAGCTAACATTAAAATCAGACAATACCTAAAATGATATAGTTTTATTAATTCAAGATTACTCAAACTTACAACTTGTGGTTTCTTTCAATACACACAAGTTAGTGGATTAGAGTAATCACATTCAATCAATACCAGTATATTAGGTGACTTAATATCACAATGTACAATAAGATTAGGTAGAGTGTGTAAATATTGATGAATTTGAAAACTTCTCTGGTTATAAACCTAAAGAAATAAAATAAAACTACACCCTAATCAGTATTTACGTAAAGTTGCAATGGATTTTACTCATAGAAGAGGCTCATTCTGATATTATTCGTTAAGTGTTCTGAGACAATATTTCTTATAAGATCCAATTATTCTACCAAAGTCATCTATAAAAATAACAAATTATTACAGTGCAATAGAAACAATCCTCCATTTGGTAGACCCTTCCTTCATTAGACCATCCCCTCACTGGATATCTGCCTTATAGTGGTCTCAGTGTCTGGTATTTCAAAGCTTTTTCTAAGGCCACTCTACTCAAACTTAAATGGTACATTTTGGCTTCTCTTCTTGGACTGTTAATATGGTCTAGTGTTTGTTATTTTGACAAATGTTTAGCAAACACAGCAAGCTAAATAAGTAGCCCTTGGTGTTAGAGTGTCAATTTTCATAGTAGCTGGAAAACATTAATACTTTATTTACTGTCATTATATAAATGTTACATAATATTATGTGGCTGTGTCCCTGACTCTCTTATACAAGTTCTCAGAAATAACCTGTTTTGAATACAGTTTTCTTGCTAAAGTAATTGGGTCAATAGTTGATTCAACAATAATCTCAGTACACTGAACTAGAGGTGCTCCTACCACATCACAATCAGCTGATTTATGATATATTGATAGAACCTGCAGATGTTATTAATACAATTGTATGACAATAGTAAATTCTGACCAACTTCACTATCTACAAAATAAGATAAAGTCATCATACTCAATTTTAACCCAAAAATCCAATAACAAAATTTTATATAATAATAAATTCATTATAAAAGTAATGTCAGTAAAAACATTTCAAGTAAGTCAAAAGTAGGGATGATGGTGCAGACATTCCTACATAGTAGCCACAATTTTTAAAGCTGTTGATTGACAAAAACAATATACCATTAGAAATCTAAAGTAAAAAGTAGTTCAGTTAGATAGAAAGTTATAGTATATTGTTTGTGGAATGAATGTGCTCACAACACACCCACATCACATAGCTTTCATATATAAATATCAAGTACTTCTGTGTGGCTACTATTTAGGGATGTCCACACCACCATTCATAGTTTGAGCTTGTTAAAGAATTTTATCAATATGCCTAATTTAATGAGCTTTTATTTAGTTACTTGTATTTCTTTTATTTAAATTATAAATTAGGTAAAAATATTTTCACAATGTCTGTTTCTTTATACAATTAGATACATATACTTAGGATACACAGAGCATTATCATAATTCATAATGATAACACAAGAAAACATAATTTATATACAGATAGGTAATCAAGCCAAAAATAGGTAATTTAGCTGACAAATGTACTGCATGTATGCATGTTTTTTAAGTAATAGAAGCCAAACATTGGACAGTATGATAACAACAAAATTAGTTTACAAATTTAATTTAGAATCCATTTATTGCGTAAAAGTGACATATGCCATGTGTATTGAACACTTAGTTTACATTTATTCAATATTTTGGAGACAGAGAATTGCATGTGATAAATTAACTCCATACAATTGCTATGCAAAAACAGTTTAATAATTTTCATACTCATTTAGGGTAATTGTGTCATCTCATATTTAAGACAAATCCACTTATTAGATGTTATTTAATAAAACAAGTGGTGACATTATAAACTAGAAGATCAAAGTGCTGATGTGGTTCTCAGACTTTATAGAGTTACATTTGTATCCAGATATAGTGTTGACATCAACAAATATTGAGCTATGACATCAATTTGAATTTCTATGTTATAAGCATGTTATAGCCCAACCTACATCATATTGTATTACACATACAGTATATGCTGTGACATAACAATCCTTAGGTTTGTTTTAATACATAGCACACTATCTGCAATACAGCTCTCTCAGTTGGCTATAACCAATACTTAAAAGTCACTAACATTATACACTAACCTTTTAAATTGAGTTGATCAGATATACTTTCTATTTCATCTTCATTCAATGGAGAATAAGCAAGGTCCTATAATAGAATCAATTTGATACAGTACAGAGTGGTGTAAGTATTATATATTACAAAATGAATGTGGTATAAATATGATACACAACAAATAGAATTCTTGTATATTCAAACTCACCAAAGAAATACATCCAGCAAGCACACTGAGTTGACAGCAATGTTCCTTTATTGACATATCACTTGATTATAAAAGTAAGGATGAGAAATAACAACACTTATTTATTGTATGTAGAAGGTCATCCTCTTAAAGTGGCAACTCAGCATTAAAAAGTGCTTTTGTTGTTGAAGGAGCATTGTGAAAAAAGGATCATCAGCTCCCAATTTGTTCAATGCCTACCTCCTTGGTATTATTATCATCACTAGCTTTACATTTTGCAAAGACTGATTGGGCAAAATCACTTATATTATAAAATAAACATTTATTTTTCCAATAAATGCCATTTGTTCATACCTCACAACAACGAACTAACATTTGCATTTCTTGATCACCATCTGCAATTTTGCCAAATTTAATGCAGCATGTCAGATAAAAATTGTAAAAAAGACCAAAAAGATGAAGAATAAGCAAGGCCCTAAAGCCAGCCTATAAAAGAATGAATTATGGTACAGTACAGACTGATGTACGTATGATACAGTACAAAATTAACGTGGTACAAGTATGATGCATAACAAACTGACAATAGATTTCCTGTACATATCCACTAATATAGCCAGTCATTTCATATGCAGATCAGGAATTTGACGTTATTATTATAACATCGACTTTGATCACATGAGATTGAAGGAAGGAGTGAAACATGAACAAAACAAGAACCCCTAAATTATTTGTATTGTGTAGAATGTCAAATCAATTTCAGTTTTATGCATTCTCAAAGGATCCAATTAAATAAATGACATCATATTTTACATTCACACATGTGTATAGAGACTGAGTTTTAGCTTCTTTCCTTTCTGTTATTTGCTTTAGCATATAGATATTAGAACATTACTGAAGTGATATTTGACATTCTTTTGATATCACACATGACTTCCAGCACTAGTCTCAGTGAAAATTTTTAATGTTGGCCAAGAGTGGTGGACAATAACTGCATAGAAACACAGCAGGAATTACAGTCTCTCCATGTTTAGTTTATTTAATTTCATTTGATAAAAATGACAGTTATATACTTTTTGTGAATAGCAAGTTATAACAAATTCTGGTATTAATTTATTAGGGCAAAAAATTATACAAACACACACATAAACATACTTTAACAAGAGCATAATTGTACTATATATTAGTTAGTATAGTGCTAATATCATCAGCATTACAAAATCAGTTATTAGTAAACATTCAAATTCAGTGTTATACCAAGTTTTTTGTTAATTTCATTTTTCCAGTACCCTGCGATAGACTTAGCTGCATTTTCCACTGGACCACCTTGGCTGGACAGGCTGTCCAGAAATAATTGACAATGTTCCTCTAACTCGGAGATACTTTTATAATTCATTCCATTTTTGTAATCATTCATCACACTTTTAAAGGTAGGGTTATTATAAACAGACTCTGTGATAAGTTTCTTGGCAAACATTTGTGTAGCAACATTTGGTAGACAACTAGATAACACATCAATTAAAACTGCAGACTGTTCCTGAAGTATTCTCTTCAATATTGCTTTAACTCTTTCTTGGCTTACAATCTCAGCTCCTGTTTGAATATATATTAGATTAAGATATTGACATTTATTATTACTATATAATGAAGTACATTGAGACAGAGTTGCATGTGATAAAATTAACTCCATAAAATTGATGTTTGAAACTAGTTTTAATGATTTTCATTCTCATTTAGGGTAGGTGTGTCATGTCACATTTTAGACAGATCCACATATTAGATATTATTTAATAAAACAAGTGGTGACATAATAACATAGAAGCTCAAAGTGCTGATGAGGTGCTCAGACTTAATAAAGTAACATTTGTATCCAGATATAGTGCTGGCATCAATTATTGGGCTGTGACATCACTTTAAATTTCTATGATATTAAGTCATAAGCATGCTATAGCCCAACCTGCATTGCATTGTATAACAAATACAGCACTGCACTGTGACTTAACAATCCTCAGGCTTGTTTTATTACATAGCACACTGTATTTACAATACAGCCCCTCACAATTGACTATCATTAATACTTAAGTGGCACTAGTACTGTACACTAACCTTTTAAGAGTTTCTCAGATATAGTTTCTATTTCATCTTCATTTAATGGGGGATAAGTAAGACCCTATAACAAATTAATTATGATACAGTACAAAATTAATGTGGTGCAAGTATGATGCATGACAAAATAACAATAGATTTCTAGTATATGTATATTCAAACTAATTTATACTTACCAAAGGATTACGTCCAGCAAACACACTGAGTTTACTGCAATGTTCTTTTACTGACGTGTGACTTGATGATAAGATTGAGGATGAGAAATAAGAACATCTATTCACTATGTGTTGATGAAGGTGGTCCTCTCGAAGCGGTACCTCAGCACTGAAAAGTGCTTTTGTCACTGAAGGAGCAATGCAGAAAAAAGGATCATCAGCTCCCACAATTTGTTCAATGTCCATCTTCTTGGTGTTACTGTCATTAGTAACTATACATTTTTTAAGCACTGATCGAGCAATATTGCTTATATGATAAAGTGTGCGTTCATTAACAAGAAGACTACGAGCTTTTGCTACATCGCTAGGAGCAATTTGGTACTCCTCACATTTAAATTCATGCATCTCAATCAACTTTAATATCGTCTCAATAACTTTATTAAAACATCGCGGCCTTTCTGGATGTCAATCATTGATGTAATTACTGAAACACAACGATAATTTTCGGTTACCTCAACAATAGCTTCAACTTCATCATTTTCCCAATAAATGCCATTTGTCTATATATCACAACAACGGGCCAACACTTGTGGAGGATCAACATCAGCAATTTTGCCTGCTCTATTGCGGCTTGGTAAACAAAAAATGTAAGAAAGGGTAAAAAGAAGAAGGTGAAGAAATCGAATGGAAAGAAATTGGTTAGGATCAGGATACCAGAGACACCATCCCAACCCATTTTCTATAATAATATCTGTTGGTGGTTCAGTACAAATGAGAGATGGAAAAAATAAGAGCTCATCTGATGGCAGAGGAACCAAAGCTGATATATTGGTTTTGAACTTTTGCAGTGTATTTGATTCTAAAATATGACAGAACTGAAGACCTCTAAGGAACCCATTTAACATATCAGTATTGTGCTTTGGAAATAAATCTTTCAGAATAGACTTAGGCACAATACCAGTATTACTAGCAATATTTTGATGGGCACGTTCAATTTCCTTAGGAGCAAATAGAACACCATTGACTTCAGAAAGAAGAGCAGTTCTGTCAATAACTATCCAATTTTGAGCATCATCCTCATTTTTAAGGAATAAGATGAGACCCTTGTCACTTAAAGTGGATAGGCATTCCAACAACACTGACCTTTCAGAAGGAAGATAAACATGTTTGAGGAGAAACAAATTATATTAATTTTACAATGATAATTAGTTGTTAACTGTTTGTTGATGTACCTCAATATACCTATACAAAACATAGAGACTGGTTATATGGGTAATTAATCAATACATATAACATTAATGTCTCCATGAATTTAGTAGATAGCTTCAAAGCTGTTGAGGTACACATCCTACTTAGATCAAGTTAATAAATGCACTAAAACAAAGTTGTGGGAGAACAAGCATTAGTTGAAGATCTTGAGAAACATTACAATCATTTTAATCATATGGTTAGTAAATTACATTAGAAATTGACCAAAATATTGATACAAGTAGCCAGTATAATGAAATTAAATACATTTATACTTTAAAGGGATATCATAAGCATTGTATATCATGAAAACTTGTTTATGATTCATCTTATCAAATTTCAACTCTTCAAGGAACACAAATATCAGCAGTTTCCTACAGGCAACAATGAATCTAAGATATCTATTGTAAACAAAACGCTTTAACATGTACTAAGTACATTGGATTGACTAGTGCTTTGTTTGGTAATTGAGATCATTAATTAAAAGTATACTTTTAATTATCAACGGTGTGAAATGATATAGTAGTGCTTTTAGACAGAAACAAGACTATTAGCTGTATGACTCCCAAAAAGAGACTAGTACTATAGTTGAACATAGATTTCTAAAGATGTACAGGTTTAATAGACATATAAGAGAAACATGGTTTCCTTACTCTGTAGTCATTGTATCTCCTGATTTTGATATGTGTTCTCCTGCTACATTCATTCCTCTTAACTGCTTATTGTTCAGGTGTGCTTCTGTGTCAGGGAGTAAAATTTGACTTTAGTGAAGGCGTTGTTAACAAAATTGTACAAACTGAAAGAAAGCTTCAGTAAATCTTGAATTTTATGATTTTAATTATGAATCAACATCAATCTTCTTTAAAAAAATTCAAGTTATTATCTTACTCGAAATACATAGTCATATGCTGATTAATTGTATGAAGACAAATTAAATTTTATACAAATTAAAATGAATATATCCACAGGATGTATACTATCATGATACACCAGCTTGCAATGACATGCATACACATCAAATGTATAACATGTGCATGTAACAAATATTTACTAGTGTATTTGTGTATGTATACTATATACGTCTTAGAATACATATGTTATAATGTTACTGTATAATGCAAACATGTCATACATGTGTATAACACTTGTTTATGGATTGTATATAATAGTATGTAAAGCAGTGTATAACAACTATCTAACACAGTGATTGAAATCAGTATGAATTAATTCAAGTAACATAAATGTTGAGAAGAATCCTAATCCATTAGTGTTGTCACTGATTGGTTGAAGTGGGACTGTGATATTGGCTTACTTTAATACATAGTATTACATGTTATTTCATTTATAGAATCTTATTATTGTAATGTTTGTACAACTTATCCATGCCCTGAGTGTTAGGAATTACACTGAATGCTTTGAACTAAATTAATATTCTAAAAGTTAATTTGCTAAAATAAAAACGCAAACATTGAAAAAATACACATGTATGATTTAGTCTTTATGAAACCACTACTGATGATATTTCAGCAAAATCTAAATGGCGATAAAGAGTAAATAGAATAAAACACATTATCATACCTCAATTCCATTTAGCCATGATTTTATCAGCTAAGTCATTTCGGTTACATTTCTCTCTTAAAATGCTCACAAATTTGGTCAAAATACCAGCATCATGCTTGACAAGATCTTTTATTTCGTCAAGAATAATTTCAAGACGTTGCTCATTTGTATCCTTACAGGCTGTGTCCCTGACTCTCTTATAAATATTCTCAGAAATAATCTGTTCTGAATACAGTTTTCTTGCTAGAGAAAATGGGTCGATAGTTGACTCGACAATAATGTCAGTACACTGAACTAGAGCTGTTCTAGCCACATCACAATCCCCTGAAGTACTGCCAGAACCTGTATATGCAAAGTATTGCTAATACAACTGTATAACAATAGTATAATCTGACCACGTTAACTATGTACAAAATAAGATAAAGTCGACATACTTAATTTTAAGCAAAAAAAGCAAGAACAAAATTTAGCATGATAAAAAATATTCATTATAAAGGCAATGTCAGTAAAAACATCTCAAACAAGCCAAAAGTAGGATGATAGTGTGGACATCCCTACATAGTAGCCACAATTTTACATTTCAGATACATGTACACAAGATATGATCTACTAAAATAAGTGACAAGACAACATAGAATTTTAAAGTGCTGATGAGGTGCTTAGACCTTATGAAATGACATTACTGCACTATATCCAGATATAGCACTGACATCAGCAGGTATTGGGCTATGATATCATTTTTGAATTTCAAAGTGACACCACAGCCTGCTTCAAATTTTATGTTAACAAGCCACAAACGTTTTATAGCCCAACCTGCATCATACTGTATTGCACATACAATATCAACCCTTGGGTTTAGTTTATGTCACAAAACACACACTGTATATGCAATAAAGTCTTTGCAGATGAGCTATGACCCATACTCAGAAGCCCTGTTTTAACACCAACCTTTAAAACATTGCTCAGATATATCTTTTATTTCATCTTCAGATAACGGAGGATAAGAAAGTTCCTATAACAGAATGTGATAAAATATGATGCACAACAAATAGAATTCTTGTTATTTCAAACTAATTTATACTTACCAAAGGATTACGTCCAGCAAAGACACTGAGTTGACTGCAACGTTCTTTTATTGAGGTGTGACTTGATGATAAGTGTGAGGACGAGAAATAAGAAGAACACCTATTCACTATGTGTTGACGGTAGTCCTCTTTAAGTGGCATCTCAGTATTGAAAAGTGCTTTTGTCACCAAAGGAGCAATGCAAAGAAAGGGATCATTAGCTCCCACAATTTGTTTAATGTCAACATTTTTGGTGTGACTGTCATCACTAACTTTACATTTTTCAAGTACTGATCGAGCAACCTTACTTATTTTATAAAGTGTGCGTTCTTTGACAAGAACACTACAAGCTTTTACTACATCGCTAGGAGCAATGAGGTATTCTCCACATTTGAATGATTGCATCTCACTCAATTTTAATACAGCCTTAATAACATTATTAAAAATATTGCGGCTTTTCTTGATATTATTAATTGATGTAATCACTGTAACACAACGATAGTGTTCAGTTACTTCAACAATAACTTCAACTTCATCATTTTCCCAATAAATGCCATTTGTCCACACATCGCAGTGACGAGCCAATATTTGAATTTGTGGATCACTTTCATCAATTTTACCAGCTCTATTTTCACGTGGTAAACAAAAATTGTAGGAAAGCGTAAAAAGAAGAAGGTGAAGAAATCGTGTGGAGAGAAATTGGTTAGGATCAGGACACCAGAGACACCATCCCAACCCATTTTCTATTACAATATCTTTTGGTGGCTCATTACAAATGAGAGATGGAAAAAATAAGAGCTCATTTGACGGTAGAGGAACCGAAGCTGATATATTGGTTTTGAACTTTTTCAGTGTATTTGATTCTAAAACATGACAGAACTGAAGATCTCTAAGGAACCCAATTAACATATCAGTATTGTGCTTTGGAAATAAATCTTTCAGAATAGACTTAGGCACAATACCAGTATTACTAGCTATATTTTGATGGGCACGTTCAATTTCCTTAGGAGCAAATAGAACACCATTGACTTCAGAAAGAAGAGCAGCTCTGTCAATAACTATCCAACTTTGAGCATCATCCTCATTTTTAAGGAATAAGATGAGGCCCTTGTCACTTAAAGTGGCAAGGAATTTCAATAACACTGACTTTTCAAAAGGAAGAGAAGGGTCATCACGCTTTTGTAATACACTACATAGGTCCATCACACTAATGGCTATAATATTCTCTTCATTTCGAAGCAATTGCAAGAAGGAGAATTGAACATGGCAGTAAAAACTAATTTTATCAGATCGATCAAGTACAGCTTTGCAGCTATAAGAAAGCTTAGCAACAAACTCTTTAACACCTTTTCCTCCAGGACGATGACATTCCATAGGTAGGAACCCAACATATTCTTGTGAATGATCAGCCTTTTTAGCAACTTCAGCAACTACTTCAGAAATTTTTTCATAACCATCTGTTATCTCATCGAGTCGACTTCCAATGACAAGTATTTGAGATGGCCTTGAACTTGATACTTGAAGACTGACATTCTTTATAAAATTGAACCAGTAGTACAAATCACCTTTAATGAGATCTAGATTGTCAGTCATCTTAGAAAGTATGGCAAAAACAGCAGGTGTGTTTAGCATAAGATTTTCTAGAATTGCTGCATGACTGCTATAATACTCTTTATGACCTGCGAGATCATAAAGGACAATATTGCCCACTTCATGACTTGAAATGGTATGTGCATTAATCCCAGCAGTTAGCAGTTCTACTGGAATAGGATCAGATGTATTAAACGTGTAGTTGGGTGGTTTCTTAGCTCGTTCCATTATAATTGCTGCAAGTGAACTTTTACCTGCACCAGTATTACCACAGAAAAAGACTTTGCTGTAAGATTCTACAGGAAAGTCTTTTCGACATTGCTCAAATGGCTCAAACATTTTTAAAATAATGAAGCGATTTTTGGCATTATCATAAACAAGCTCCATGGCTGTTTGATTATTATTGTTCTTAGCCATTGGATTGATTTTTCCTGATGACAAAAGAAATTTCACAACATCACCATGACAACCCTCACAAGCAGCATGAAGGGGTGTGTTACCAAACTAAAAAAGAAAATATTTTAGCAAGCGACATTCCATATAGTTCTGAATAAACTATGTAGTTGGAATAACTCCATTTTTACTAATGTTTGCTTCATATATAACAATAGTATGTGGTATGTGTTTTAGCTAGTTAGTGATTTGTATGGCAAACACACAATAAGAAAATTTAAAAGACATTGATGTAATACCCCAAAAGGAATAAGGACTTGAAAATTATGTGAACTCATTCCTATGCCTTAGCCTGCTTTTAAAGAGTCTTATACAATGTGGATATACTTCCATAGTTATTTTAATAGTAATACATCTAGTTTTCAGAGAAGTGTTACAAGCTTATCTATGTTTGCTTGCAGGAGTTGCTTTCTATACAACTAATACCACTCATATGTGAGACTGAGCTTCTATATAACTGCAAAATGGCATGTAATTACCCAATGTTTTGAAAATGCAAAACTACTTCAATCATTCTCCAGAGCATTTTATTTGTCATATCAATCATTTTGCATGTAATAAGCCCTCAATGACAAGATATAATAACTTAGCTTTCAATGATAACACTAGTCTATCTGTCTGAAACCTTTATTTACTGATGCAAAACAAGGGTCTAACAAATATCACAATAGATTAAATTCAATTGGCCAATCAGATTTCACTACCCAAATTTTGAGTATCATGGGTAACAAATGGTAGCACTATATTGTATATGCTCAACGATATCTTGTTTCTACAAGGTCAAAGTTTGTTGATGCTTGCTATAAATGTGAAACCATTTCATAGTACTACAAGTCAGTATGATCTTTTTTAAAGTCCCTTATCTTCTGAGGTAGACAATATGCCTTGAATGGTAAGGTTTCAGTATATGTATGGCTTCTTTGTTTTCACTTATTATTATATTGAAGTTCTTAAGTGACATTTGCTAAACACTTCTTGTGCATTAGAGGGTCTAGCTTAATAGATTATGAAAATGTTAAACAAATCATTAATCATTGTAAATGAAATAACTTAATTTATAAAGCAATAGAAAATTAAGGTAAACATCAAGTTTGAACATTGAAAATAATACAAAGGTCAGTTGAATCTCCTATCAAGAATCATAAAAGAAGAGTGAAGCATAGTTTATAATAAGTATGCAAGAAAAAAGGAAAAGAAACAAGGTAAGGATGAATGCACAAATCCATACTAAATTCCCTACATTAGTAGCCATTCAATATGACATGATGAGCTTTTCATCTAATTATTCAGTGTTCTGTATATGGGAGTGAAAAAGTACTGTAAGTGGTGTTTATATTGAAATTGTACTGTACATTTTTGCCTGGCTACTTATGTAGGCATTTTAATATGGATTTGTCTATTCTATCCTACTTTTTTCCTTTTGTCATTTCATTTCTACATCATCTGTCAATTTTTCAAAATGTTTTTTATTACTTGGTGATATGTGATACAGATCTTCTCTATTGTAATATTAAAATGACTCAGACAAGAAATTTCTTTATCCATTAAAAGTTTGGCTCTTAAAATAAAATAAAACATTATTAGAACTAACACAAGCTGCAAACCATTTTAAAATATTGATAGTTTCAATTTCAGCAGTATGAAAAAATAAACTCAAACAATACAGTGAATGTGACTGACTCCATCATTTAATTGTTTCCATTCACTAATAGAATTTAAAGACTCTAGAAGCATTTCATAAATGTAATAGAATGTTGCTTGGTAATTAATGATTGTGGAATCAGTTTTCATGACTATTGTTTGAGTAAGTTTTTAAGATTTTAGGCATAACATATGTTATATATCAGTCTTGTTTGGTAAATAATAAAAAAATAATTGTCACAACTTACCTGATCAGCAATGTTAGGGTTAGCATTGAATTTGAGAAGAAGCTGAACACATTCATTATTGCCTTTCTTAGATGCTATGTACAAAGCAGTTCGGCCATTCTATATATATGTAAAAGGACAAGCATAAATACACAAAAAATGAAGGTTATAGTATGAATGACTTTAAAAATGTTTGAATAAAATGTAGCATATCTCCTTATAACTATAGACAATCATGACTAGAATGTTTTTAACATGTTACTAAACTAAAAATGAATAACAAAATTTGTTTTCTGTAATAGTATCCTAAATTGTGACATAATGCCAAGAAGCTATCTTGGCAGTGTAAAAATATTAAGCTCAGCAAATACAGGAGTGTGACTGACTCCATTATTTAATAGATTACATTCACTGATACAATTTACAAACTCTAGAAATATTTCATAAATGTAATAGAATGCTGCTGCTTGATGGTTAATGATTGTGCAATTACTTTCTATGATAATTGATTGAGTAAGTTTTTAACATTTTAGGCATAGCATATGTTATATATCAGTCTTGTTTGGTAAATATTAAAAAAATGATTGTCACAACTTACCTGATCAGCAATGTTAGGTTTAGCATTGAATTCAAGAAGAAGTTGAACATATTCATTATTACCATTCTCAGATGCTATGTACAAAGCAGTTTGGCCATACTATATATATGTAAAAAGAAAAATACAAATAAATAATAAATGAAGATTGTAATATAAATGACTTAAGAATGTTTGAATAAAATGTAGCATGTTTCCTTGTAACTATAGACAATTATGAGTAGAATGTTTTTAATATGTTACTAAACCAAATTAAATGATACCAAGACGTTGAATGCATCATCAAACCACATTTTATCAGATATAAGGTTGTGACAATTCTATGGTATTAACCCACAAACACATTATAACCCAACCAGTAATGTACTGCATTACACATACAGTATGTTGTGACATAAACAACCCTTGGATCTGCAGACCTTTAGGCTTGTTTTATGTCACAGCACCTGAATTTGCCCTCGTATTGTGTGCATATTACAAGTTGACATACATTGTTTCCAATGTTAACATCAGCTCCTCTGGACAGAGCATTTCTAATACATTCTACATGTCCTTCTCTTGAAGAATTCAAAAGTAAAGTGTCCTAAATAGTAAATATAAAAATGTCTTAGTTATAATACACAGAACGTATATATGTATACTCTTCTAAATTGTAAAAACATGCAATTATCTTGTTACAGTAAAACTACTCATTTGCCAAAACATTATTACTACTACTCATAAACTTGTCTATATGTACTGTACTTGTTTGATTTATATCAATATATATGTACATGTTATGTACTTGTGAATGCTAAAATCACAATAATAATGTACATATAACAATCACTACAAACATAGAGTAAGACAGATGTAGAGCATATATACAAATATGTACAACCTTATAACAACATGACTTACAGCTTGTACAGCTTCTACATTGGTAGCATTAGCATCAACTAACATCTTCATAGTGACATTATTTTTCCTCCAATAAGCTGCATGAAGTGCTGTACGTCCATACTAAATTATATGAAAAAAGCATGATATGTGTGAACTAAAACACAGATCATAAAAATCAGAAGATTATTTACTAAGTAATGGATACCTCAATATCTAGAGGGTGTTGTGTGTAAAGAGAAAGGTGGTTAAGAATTCAGACCAAGACAACATTTTATAAGGGGTTTTATGCCCACAACACCTTCCAGGTAGTGAGATATTTAAATAACACCAATGAATATTTAATAACAGAAGCTTTATGTCACTGTAACCAGACTAGATGGTGAGTAGCATTATACATGTTTATGATTAAAAAAAGAGACTTTACATAAAGATAAGAGAGCTCAGAGTACGTAAGATGTGAAGAAAAAGTTGAAATAGCTGATCGCTGAAAAGAGACCAACAGTGTGTCTTGAATAGAGGCTGCAGTATCATACCAGTCTAATAAAGCAAAGTTGGTCAGAATGGTACACAATAATTCTAATAGCATACCCACATATTACATAATGAGTAATTTGTTTAGCAGTGTTCCAAGAAATACAAACTCAAATTTTATTATTTTTGAAGACTGTATGGTGTTTGAAATATGTGTATAAAAGAATACAACATGTGTGTATAATTGTAATAAACAAATATCATCTTGAAGACAAGCTCTTAAAAAGAAACAGATTCACTCCATATCCACCAATTTCTATTTAGTGAATTATCTGCCAATTTGCATTGTCTTGGAGAAAATAGTTGACTTAAAGTGCAAACAATATAGGACATGACTAGAAGGCAGACAGAATGAAAAATAGAATAGAAGACAGAATGTAATTATTTTAATTCAAGTCTGTGTGTGGATAGTAAAAAGAATGTGTGGATAGTAAAAAGAATACTATCTTTATCATGGTTGTGATGAAATTGAATAATAGTAAAGATGTTCAAGCTGATGGCTTGAGGATTTGGAGAAACAAAGAGTATGAGCAAACCATTTCAGTGTAGCAGTTCATAGTATAGTAAAAAAAGTAGCTAACAAGCTTTTGTACAAAAACGTTAGTCAAAAAGCTTCAATATATGTATTAAAATGTATTTATTGAAAGAATAGTGATGACGATCAATTTTCATGACACATTTTGAATTGTGTAGTCTAATTTTTATTTGTTAATAAATGTCCTTTTAATATAGATTGGGAGAACAATCTCCATCATTTGGTGCTACTGCAATACTCACATACCCTCCACTGGCTATTGTGTGGGAGAGAGATTGGACAAAGAAGAGTTTTCATAATCTATTAGATAATGGCCCAAGTCAATTGTATGACTCTGATTTTCAGAAAAGTGATGGAGTGTTGAGAGCTGAAGCTGTGGCTCAGTACAAGAAACAAGAAACAGATCTCCAATTTCAAGTTCTTATGTGAAGATATCAATGTATTCATGATACTTTATTTGCAATGATAGAACAATGTAAATGAAAGGAATCTCTGGTGAATCCATTTATTACATCACTTCAGAGTGCTCCTGACACTATATGCATTTTGGTTACTGATCAACAGCAAAACAACATTGTTTGCTTTTGTACTAATAGTAAAGAATTTTTAATTATTGGAATTGACCTAAATTTTAAACATATCACCTACATCTTTCTCAGCCTATGTTTCATAGAACACTGATGAATTTAGCTTTGGACTAACTCCAACTATGCTTGATGTCATAAAATGATACAATTGTTTGTTTGGCTCATGAGTCATCATAAGTCATAATAACTCAAGATATTGTTATACTAATTTGGTCAAGAAAAATAAATAATCTGGAATCTGTGTGGAATGTCAGAAAATTAAGATTCATCAAGCTACTTGTCCAAGATCCATTTTAATACGAATTGATTATAACATTATTGACTTTATGTTGTAGGCTTGATGCTGTACAAACCACTCAAATAAACTGGAATTCCACCAAAGGACCATACAACCAATCAAACAAACTTGCTAAAACTAAAGAAAAGACTAACTATAAATGAACTAAGATACTAGTGGAATGTGAATAAATGAAGCTAAATTGGAGATGGATTTATAATTTATCACAAACACAACAGTAGCTACAGATAAAATGGTATTTAGTTACACTGATTGGAAAATCACATGTTGTTTAAATGTTTAAGATTAGAGACATTACATGTGATTGTATTAATAATCATACAAACAGTCTCTGCACATGCTTTAGTAGTTGCAGGGAACTTTAAGTGAACATTTTGAATTGTATCCTAAAACAAAATAAGATGACAGCCATTGGAAATTGGTGTGGTCACCTGGAGTGCCAAAATGTCCAGAAGTAGGAGTAAGGATAAGAAAAGTAACAAAAAAGCTGAAAACCCATTCTATCAACTAAATCAAAACACAGTTTGTTATAAAATATTACTACAACTAGATCTCCTGAAACTAAACAGATGGTGTCGTGGCAGAGTGACACTACATGATCAGGATAGAGTCATATTAACAATGGGAGCCATTCCCATAAACTGATCAAAGTATGATTGAGGCAAATGAAGTAATTGAGACATTGGAAAGAAGGGCAAAGGAAGAAACCATACCAGTTTCAAAACAAAATACAGAAAAACAATAGAGGTTATTTCTACAAACAAAGAAGTTGCTGCAGTTCTTTCAACTTTTCAATTATTAAGATCTAAACTTTACAATTGGGTTGGGATTTGAATTGAATCATCATAGATGATATTGTTTTGATAGTTATAAAAATTATTGTTGTTTGGTTAATTAATGATAACTTATTCAATGTTAGACCATTTGAAAATAGCATGCATATTAGTAGACTAAACAAGAGTAGACGAAACAGAAGTAGACAAAACAGGTATAAACCCATAATTTTATTTAAGTGAATAGTATTATAAAGGAATAGCCATTATTGCATATAAGAGAATAAAACTAAGTGAATTGACTTATATCTATCTCTATACAGTACTAGTCAAAAAAACTTTGTTTCATCTTTGTAGCATAGCTTCAGCACAGTTAAAGTTTCAAGCTTGAAAATGCAGACAATGCTGAAGCTATCTGAAGACAAATGTTTCATTGAGTTTGGAAAAAATCTGTGAACATGAAGTTTCCTTTGGTGATTGATTATAAGAAACAATGGCAGCAGTTCACCTTAACAGCATGTCTTGCTATTTGACTTTTGCAGAAGCTGTAGCTATTCTAGAGCATCTGTTATGCCAAATTTGAAGGACTTATATCATACAAAATACAAATGGTGAGATCTTGTTATATCTCTAAAACAATGAACAAATGCCGCAAAGACCATCTCTGATCAGTTCATATAAATACTAATTAAATATTTCCTACTTGATTTGTTAAGGGCTGTTAAAACATTTTTCACATTTCAACGCAATAGTACAAATTGTACACCAGCTGTTCTACAAAGACAATATGTGAGCTTGTTTTGACTACTTTTGTATATCTTCTTGATGTGTCATGTGTATATAGTGAGTTGGTATTAAGTATTATAGACAACTATAATTACCTTTATGTACTATTATGACACTGACCTTGTCTGGAACATTCACTTTCATACCAGCATCTAGAAGGACTCGAACAATCCTATTATGACCTTCATGACATGATATATAGAGAACAGTTTTGCCATCCTGTATAACAACAAATCAAAATATACATGTACATGTGATAATGAAACTTAATAATAAAATATAAAGTCATTAATTAATTTTACTGAGTCAATGAATAGTATAAGAAATTGTGTCTGTCAAGAAGATACTTGAGTAAATAACAGCACTATGAGGATAAAATGTACTTAACTAATATTTAATAATTAAAGTGAAAAATAAATTCTAAAAATACTATAACAAACATTCACTGTCACATAAGTTTTCAATAATATATAATTAATATAACATTACTATAACATGAAATGATGTGATGATAAAGATAACTCATAATAAATTCACATTAATGAGATCATTACTGATAAATATTGATCTCATTTAGGTAGGTTTATAATGAGTCACAATTATTTTAAGTCACATTTATATAATATGTTATTGAAAATATCAATGGAAGTTGTAGAAAAACTACTGAAGTGTGTCTTTGACAATGACACCTCTACTTGTTATATATTGATGATTACAAATACACATGTACGTAAAAATTAAAAAAACAATTATGAAATGTAGTAATGGTTGTACCACCAAAAAACAAGTAAACAGAATGAATGGCAAAATGAAAATTCCTACATAATATCCACTGTAAAATCTGAAATTCATTAAATGTAAGAATACTGACAGGAAGCATCTCTAACATGACCATTGTCGGAATGGCAACATGGGTATCTGCACATACATTAGTCACACAATTGAGTGCCATTAAATTTAATAATTATGTTATAAATAAAAAGATCTCAATATAGCAGCAGTACAAGGTTGAAACATGAACATAGTTGAGATTTCACTATTATGTTAATATATCAATACTGTAATGCAATGTAATAACAAAACTCAACACCACAAAAATGTAGTTAATCAAGTCTAGAAACAAAGCAGTTCATTGAAAATTATATTCAAAAAACAATATTTTGTCATTACCTGCAGCATCATGGAGAAGTTATAATCATGTTCTTATAATAGCCACAATCTTAAAATACCATCTAATTTATAGTTAATAGGCAATTGAATGTACATGCAAGTATAATACACTTCTATTTTCAGGGGATCATTTTTGAGAACTTAAGAGACATTTCAATGCTAAACAAGTCATGCTTCACATCATGACCTTCACCACTGTATTTGTCTATGCACCTGAACTGATCATTTAAAAATCATAAAACATGTTATCTTTATTTGTCAATTTGTGTTAAATAAACAGGAAAATTAATCACTGCACTCATAGTAAAACAAACAGTATCACTACAATTACAAGACTATCATAATTAACAACTTTCTTTTAGACAAAAGAACTTCTATTTTATCTTTATTTATATGGGGTTTGTTGTACACACATAAACACTTACTCCGTTAACAAGATCTAAATTGGCTCTTTTCTGTGTTAGAATCAAAACAATTTTAAAAGAGTTTTAAAAGATACTTTAAAGAGAAATCAATCATACTTCACATCAAGATCTTCATCACTATGCTATGTGTGCACCTGAATTGATCATTTAAAAAGTCATAAAACATGTTGTCTTTATTTGCATTCATAGTAAAACAATTACACTTTTTGCCTAATATTTTCGTCTAGACTTAATAACCTGTTCTCCTTCCAATATTAATCTTATTGAGCATATTACTACAGAAAACAATTCAATATTTAACAGTATCACTACAATTATAAGACTATCATAATTAACAACTTTCTTTTAGACAAAAGAACTTCTATTTTATCTATATTTATATAGGGCTTGTTGTACACACATAAGCACTTACTCATAAATTCAAGAATTGTTTTTTACCATAATAACAAAACACATGTACAAATGTCAACTAGAACACTTAACAATTATTATATTATAAAGGAAGCATTCAGATCACAAATGATCCCAGTAAATTTAAAATGGAATAAAATCAATAGACTAAAAAAGCATTTCATTGAAATACACTTAGAATTTATACTACATTATATTACACTTACTTCCTATTATATTGTAATGGGAACATTCAGATCACAAGTAATCATAGCAACATAAAAATGGAATAAAATCAATAGAGTAATAAAGCATTATATTAACAACATGAATTGCAAAATCTAATAATTTTAAATTTCCAGTAACATTATAAACTTAGGCTGTGCTTGTTTGTTTCTTTGTGTTTTTTTCTTACATTACTATAATGTCTATGTTATATCTTCTTTAATAATTACTATACATTTATTTACACAGCTTAAAGATTGCAATAAAATATACCAATTCTTGTCATTTCAGTTACCTTATTAAGAATGTTCAGGTCAGCATTGTGGTTGACTAATATTTCAACAATCTTTGTATGTCCTTCATAACTTGCATAATGAAGGGCCGACCATCCAACCTATTGTAACAACAAACAAACTAGTAACAGTCAAATTAGACTACTAACAGTACAAAGACAGACTTCAAAAAATATCTTAAATTTTAATTTCCCACTTTAATTGTCATGATACAATATAATATTCTTCTACATTGTCTACATGTAGCTCGCGTTTTACATTTATGACATGACTACATCCATTACTAATGAGCATTTTTGGAATTTTTTAAACAAATAATCCAGCATTTGACAAGAACATAACTCATTGTTCTTCGTGTTATCAACTATCGTTACATCAGTACTTCCATAGGAGGTACATGCAAATATAATACACTTCTATATCTTCAGAATTTTAAAAGATACTTAAAGATAAATAAGTCATGCTTCACATCAAGATCTTCATCACTATGCTACGTGTGCACCTGAATTGATCATTTAAAAAGTCATAAAACCTGTTGTTTTTATTAAACTCATTGTAAAACAATTACACTTTTTGCCTAATATTATCGTGTAGACTTAATATCCTGTTCTCCTTCCAATATTAATCTTATTGAGCATATTACTACAGAAAACAATTTAATATTTAACAGTATCACTACAATTATTAAACTATCATAATTAACAACTTTCTTTTAGACAAAAGAACTTCTATTTTATCTATATTTATATGGGGCTTGTTGTACACACATAAACACTAACTCTGTTAGCAAGATCTAAATTGGCTCCTTTCTGTGTTAGAATCAAAACAACATCTTTGTGTCCCTTCCCTGCTGCTAAAATGACTGGAGTAGATCCCTCCTAAATATATTATAATAAAACAACAGTTAAATATTATCTATTCTTACACCAAACATACAAACACAATGAACTCACACCTTCAAGAAAAGACTTGAAACTAAATCTAATGCTTATTCATATTTTAGATAGAATAAATTCAAGAAAAATTTTTTCACCATAATAGCAAAATACATGTACAAATGTCAACTAGAACACTTAACAATTATTATATTATAAAGAAAGCATTTAGATCACAAATAATCCCAGTAAATTTTAAATGGAATAAAATCAATAGAGTAAAAAAATTATATTGAAATACACTTAGAATTTATACTACATTATATCACACTTACTCCCTATTATATTGTAATGGGAACATTCAGATCACAAGTAATCACAGCAACATAAAAATGGAATAAAATCAATAGAGTAAAAAAAGAATTACATTGAAATACACTTAGAATTTATACTACATTATATCACACTTACATCCTAATATATTGTAATGGGAACATTCAGATCACAAGTAATCACAGCAACATAAAAATGGAATAAAATCAATAGAGTAAAAATAGAATTACATTGAAATACACTTAGAATTTATACTACATTATATCACACTTACTCGCTATTATATTGTAATGAGAACATTCAGATCACAAGTAATTACAGCAACATAAAAATGGAATAAAATCAATAGAGTAAACTTAGCGTTACATTGAACTACACTTAGAATTTATACTACATTATATCACACTTACATCCTATTATATTGTAATGGGAACATTCAGATCACAAGTAATCACAGCAACATAAAAATGGAATAAAATCAATAGAGTAAAAATAGAATAACATTGAAATACACTTAGAATTTATACTACATTATATCACACTTACATCCTAATATATTGTAATGGGAACATTCAGATCACAAGTAATCACAGCAACATAAAAATGGAATAAAATCAATAGAGTAAAAATAGAATTACATTGAAATACACTAAGAATTTATACTACATTATAATCACACTTACTGGCTATTATATTGTAATGGGAACATTCAGATCACAAGTATTCACAGCAACATAAAAAATGGAATAAAATCAATAGAGTAAAAATAGAATTACATTGAAATACACTTAGAATTTATACTACATTATATCACACTTACTGGCTATTATATTGTAATGGGAACATTCAGATCACAAGTAATCACAGCAACATAAAAATGGAATAAAATCAATAGAGTAAAAATAGAATTACATTGAAATACACTTAGAATTTATACTACATTATAATCACACTTACTGGCTATTATATTGTAATGGGAACATTCAGATCACAAGTAATCACAGCAACATAAAAATGGAATAAAATCAATAGAGTAAAAATAGAATTACATTGAAATACACTTAGAATTTATACTACATTATATCACACTTACTGGCGATTATATTGTAATGGGAACATTCAGATCACAAGTAATCACAGCAACATAAAAATTGAATAAAATCAATAGAGTAAAAATAGAATTACATTGAAATACACTTAGAATTTATACTACATTATATCACACTTACTGGCTATTATATTGTAATGGGAACATTCAGATCACAAGTAATCACAGCAACATAAAAATGGAATAAAATCAATAGAGTAAAAATAGAATTACATTGAAATACACTTAGAATTTATACTACATTATATCACACTTACTCGCTATTATATTGTAATGGGAACATTCAGATCACAAGTAATCACAGCAACATAAAAATGGAATAAAATCAATAGAGTAAACTTAGCGTTACATTGAACTACACTTAGAATTTATACTACATTATATCACACTTACATCCTATTATATTGTAATGGGAACATTCAGATCACAAGTAATCACAGCAACATAAAAATGGAATAAAATCAATAGAGTAAAAATAGAATTACATTGAAATACACTTAGAATTCATACTACATTATATCACACTTACTGGCTATTATATTGTAATGGGAACATTTAGGTCACAAGTGATCACAGCAACATAAAAATGGAATAAAATCAATACAGTAATAAAGCATTACATTAATAACATGAATTGCAAAATCTAATAATCTTAAAATTGCAGTAACATTATGAACTTAAGCTGTGCTTGTCTGTTTCTTTGTGTTTTTTTCTTACATTACTATAATGTCTATGTTATATCTTCTTTAATAATCACTATACATTTATTTACAGAGCTTAAAGATTACAATAAAACATACCAATTCTTGTCATTTCAGTTACCTTAGTAAGAATGTTCAGGTCAGCATTATGGTTGACTAATATTTCAACAATTTTTGTATGTCCTTTATAACTTGCATAATGAAGGGCCGACCATCCATCCTATTGTAACAACAAACAAACTAGTAACAGTCAAATTAGACTACTAACAGTACAAAGACAGACTTAATAAAAATATCTTAAATTTTAATTTTCCACTTTAATTGTCATGATACAATATAATATTCTTCTACATTGTCTACATGTAGCTCGCGTTTTACATTTATGACATGACTACATCCATTACTAATGAGCATTTTTGGAATTTTTTAAACAAATAATCCAGCATTTGACAAGAATGTAACTCATTGTTCTTCGTGTTATCAACTATCGTTACATCAGTACTTCAATAGGAGGTACATGCAAGTATAATACACTTTGATATCTTTAGAATTTTAAAAGATACTTCAAAGATAAATAAATCATGCTTCACATCAAGATCTTCATCACTATGCTATGTGTGCACCTGAATTGATCATTTAAAAAGTCATAAAACATGTTGTCTTTATTTGCACTCATAGAAAAAAAAACAATTACACTTTTTGCTTAATATTATCGTGTAGACTTAATATCCTGTTCTCCTTCCAATATTAATCTTATTGAGCATATTACTACAGAAAACAATTCAATATTTAACAGTATCACTACAATTATAAGACTATCATAATTAACAACTTTCTTTTAGACAAAAGAACTTCTATTTTATCTATATTTATATAGGGCTTGTTGTACACACATAAGCACTTACTCTGTTAAAAAGATCTAAATTGGCTCCTTTCTGTGTTAGAATCAAAACAACATCTTTGTGTCCCATCTTTGCTGCTAAAATGACTGGAGTAGATCCTTCCTAAATATATTATAATAACATAACAGTTAAATATTATCTATAGAAACACTGTTGTATATGTATTGCATCACTATACTAGTAACATTATAAACTAAGACAACATTATCATAATAATTATTCTTACACCTAACATACAAACACAATGAACTAACACCTTCAAAGAAAGACTTGAAACAAAATCTAATGCTTATTCATATTTTAGATAGAATAAATTCAAGAATTTTTTTTGCCATAATAGCAAAACACATGTACAAATGTCATCTAGAACACTTAACAATTATTATATTATATAGGAAGCATTCAGATCACAAATGATCCCAGTAAATTTTAAAATGGAATAAAATCAATAGAGTATAAAAGCATTTAAATTGAAATACACTTAGAATTTAACTACATTATATCACACTTACTTGCTATTATATAGTAATGGAACATTCAAATTAAAAGAAATCACAGCAACATAACAATGGAATAAAATCAATAGAGTAAAAAGGCATTACAATTTGAAATACACTTAGAATTATACTACATTATATCACACTTACAAACTATTATATTGTAATGGAAACATTCAGATCACAAGTAATCACAGCAACATAAAAATGGAATAAAATCAATAGAGTAAAATTAGCATTACATTGAAATACAGTTAAAATTTATACTACATTATATCACACTTACAAACTATTATATTGTAATGGGAACATTCAGATCACAAGTAATCATAGCAACATAAAAATGGAATAAAATCAATAGAGTAAAAATAGAATTACATTGAAATACACTTAGAATTTATACTAACTGAACTTAAGCTGTGCTTGTTTGTTTCTTTGTGTTTTTTTCTTACATTACTATAATTTCTATGTTATATTGTCGTTAGTAATTACTATACATTTATTTACACAGCTTAAAGATTACAATAAAACATACCAATTCTTATCATTTGAGTTACCTTAGTAAGAATGTTTAGGTCAGCATTATGGTTGACTAATATTTCAACAATTTTTGTATGTCCTTCATAACTTGCATAATGAAGGGCCGACCATCCTTCCTATTGTAACAACAAACAAACTAGTAACAGTCAAATTAGACTACTAACAGTACAAACAGAGAATTCAAAAAATATCTTAAATTTTAATTTTCTACTTTAATTGTCATGATACAATATAATATTCTTCTACATTGTCTACATGTAGCTCGTGTTATACATTTATGACATGACTACATCTATTTGCAATGAGTATTTATGGAATTTTTTAAACAAATAATCCAGCATTTGACAAGAATGTAACTCATTGTTCTTCGTGTAATCAACTATCATTACATCAGTACTTCCATAGGAGGTACACGCAAGTATAATACACTTTGATATCTTCAGAATTTTAAAAGATACTTCAAAGATAAATAAATCATGCTTCACATCAAGATCTTCATCACTATGTTATGAGTGCACCTGAATTGATCATTGAAAAAGTCATAAAACATGTTGTTTTTATTTGCACTCATAGAAAAAAAACAATTACACTTTTTGCTTAATATTATCGTGTAGACTTAATATCCTGTTCTCCTTCCAATATTAATCTTATTGAGCATATTACTACAGAAAACAATTCAATATTTAACAGTATCACTACAATTATAAGACTATCATAATTAACAACTTTCTTTTAGACAAAAGAACTTCTATTTTATCTATATTTATATAGGGCTTGTTGTACACACATAAGCACTTACTCTGTTAAAAAGATCTAAATTGGCTCCTTTCTGTGTTAGAATCAAAACAACATCTTTGTGTCCCTTCATTGCTGCTAAAATGACTGGAGTAGATCCTTCCTAAATATATTATAATAACATAACAGTTAAATATTATCTATAGAAACACTGTTGTATATGTATTGCATCACTATACTAGTAACATTATAAACTAAGACAACATTATCATAATAATTATTCTTACACCTAACATACAAACACAATGAACTAACACCTTCAAAGAAAGACTTGAAACAAAATCTAATGCTTATTCATATCTTAGATAGAATAAATTCAAGAAATTTTTTTGCCATAATAGCAAAACACATGTACAAATGTCATCTAGAACACTTAACAATTATTATATTATAAAGGAAGCATTCAGATCACAAATGATCCCAGTAAATTTTAAAATGGAATAAAATCAATAGAGTATAAAAGCATTTAAATTGAAATACACTTAGAATTTAACTACATTATATCACACTTACTTGCTATTATATAGTAATGGAACATTCAAATTAAAAGAAATCACAGCAACATAAAAATGGAATAAAATCAATAGAGTAAAAAGGCATTACAATTTGAAATACACTTAGAATTATACTACATTATATCACACTTACATACTATTATATTGTAATGGGAACATTCAGATCACAAGTAATCACAGCAACATAAAAATGGAATAAAATCAATAGAGTAAAAATAGAATTACATTGAAGTACACTTGAATTTATACTACATTATATCACACTTACATCCTATTATATTGTAATGGGAACATTCAGATCACAAGTAATCACAGCAACATAAAAATGGAATAAAATCAATAGAGTAAAAATAGAATTACATTGAAATACACTAAGAATTTATACTACATTATATCACACTTACTGGCTATTATATTGAAATGGTAACATTCAGATCACAAGTAATCACAGTAACATAAAAATGGAATAAAATCAATAGAGTAAAAATAGAATTACATTGAAATACACTAAGAATTTATACTACATTATATCACACTTACTCGCTATTATATTGAAATGGTAACATTCAGATCACAAGTAATCACAGTAACATAAAAATGGAATAAAATCAATAGAGTAAAAATAGAATTACATTGAAATACACTTAGAATTTATACTACATTATATCACACTTACAAACTATTATATTGTAATGGGGACATTCAGATCACAAGTAATCACAGTAACATAAAAATGGAATAAAATCAATAGAGTAAAAATAGAATTACATTGAAATACACTTAGAATTTATACTACATTATATCACACTTACAAACTATTATATTGTAATGGGAACATTCAGATCACAAGTAATCATAGCAACATAAAAATGGAATAAAATCAATAGAGTAAAAATAGAATTACATTGAAATACACTTAGAATTTATACTAACTGAACTTAAGCTGTGCTTGTTTGTTTCTTTGTGTTTTTTTCTTACATTACTATAATTTCTATGTTATATTGTCGTTAGTAATTACTATACATTTATTTACACAGCTTAAAGATTACAATAAAACATACCAATTCTTATCATTTGAGTTACCTTAGTAAGAATGTTTAGGTCAGCATCGTGGTTGACTAATATTTCAACAATTTTTGTATGTCCTTCATAACTTGCATAATGAAGGGCCGACCATCCTTCCTATTGTAACAACAAACAAACTAGTAACAGTCAAATTAGACTACTAACAGTACAAACACAGAATTCAAAAAATATCTTAAATTTTAATTTTCTACTTTAATTGTCATGATACAATATAATATTCTTCTACATTGTCTACATGTAGCTCATGTTATACATTTATGACATGACTACATCTATTTGCAATGAGTATTTATGGAATTTTTTAAACAAATAATCCAGCATTTGACAAGAATGTAACTCATTGTTCTTCGTGTAATCAACTATCATTACATCAGTACTTCCATAGGAGGTACACGCAAGTATAATACACTTTGATATCTTCAGAATTTTAAAAGATACTTCAAAGATAAATAAATCATGCTTCACATCAAGATCTTCATCACTATGTTATGAGTGCACCTGAATTGATCATTTAAAAAGTCATAAAACATGTTGTCTTTATTTGCACTCATAGAAAAAAAAACAATTACACTTTTTGCATAATATTATCGTGTAGACTTAATATCCTGTTCTCCTTCCAATATTAATCTTATTGAGCATATTACTACAGAAAACAATTCAATATTTAACAGTATCACTACAATTATAAGACTATCATAATTAACAACTTTCTTTTAGACAAAAGAACTTCTATTTTATCTATATTTATATAGGGCTTGTTGTACACACATAAGCACTTACTCTGTTAAAAAGATCTAAATTGGCTCCTTTCTGTGTTAGAATCAAAACAACATCTTTGTGTCCCTTCTTTGCTGCTAAAATGACTGGAGTAGATCCTTGCTAAATATATTATAATAACATAACAGTTAAATATTATCTATAGAAACACTGTTGTATATGTATTGCATCACTATACTAGTAACATTATAAACTAAGACAACATTATCATAATAATTATTCTTACACCTAACATACAAACACAATGAACTAACACCTTCAAAGAAAGACTTGAAACAAAATCTAATGCTTATTCATATTTTAGATAGAATAAATTCAAGAAATTTTTTTGCCATAATAGCAAAACACATGTACAAATGTCATCTAGAACACTTAACAATTATTATATTATAAAGGAAGCATTCAGATCACAAATGATCCCAGTAAATTTTAAAATGGAATAAAATCAATAGAGTATAAAAGCATTTAAATTGAAATACACTTAGAATTTAACTACATTATATCACACTTACTTGCTATTATATCATAATGGAACATTCAAATTAAAAGAAATCACAGCAACATAACAATGGAATAAAATCAATAGAGTAAAAAGGTATTACAATTTGAAATACACTTAGAATTATACTACATTATATCACACTTACTTCCTATTATATCGTAATGGAACATTCAAATTAAAAGAAATCACAGCAACATAACAATGGAATAAAATCAATAGAGTAAAAAGGTATTACAATTTGAAATACACTTAGAATTATACTACATTATATCACACTTACTTCCTATTATATCGTAATGGAACATTCAAATTAAAAGAAATCACAGCAACATAACAATGGAATAAAATCAATAGAGTAAAAAGGCATTACAATTTGAAATACACTTAGAATTATACTACATTATATCACACTTACAAACTATTATATTGTAATGGGAACATTCAGATCACAAGTAATCACAGCAACATAAAAATGGAATAAAATCAATAGAGTAAAAATAGAATTACATTGAAATACACTTAGAATTTATACTACATTATATCACACTTACTGGCTATTATATTGTAATGGGAACATTCAGATCACAAGTAATCACAGCAACATAAAAATGGAATAAAATCAACATTACTATAATGTCTATGTTATATCTTCTTTAATAATCACTATACATTTATTTACTCAGCTTAAAGATTACAATAAAACATACCAATTCTTGTCATTTGAGTTACCTTAGTAAGAATGTTCAGGTCAGCATTATGGTTGACTAATATTTCAACAATCTTTGTATGTCCTTCAGAACTTGCATAATGAAGAGCCGACCATCCAACCTAGTGTAAGAACAAACAAACTAGTAACAGTCAAATTTGACTACTAACAGTACAAAGACAGACTTCATAAAAATATCTTAAATTTTAATTTTCCACTTTAATTGTCATGATACAATATAATATTCTTCTACATTGTCTACATGTAGCTCGCGTTTTACATTTATGACATGACTACATCCATTACTAATAAAGCATCACATTAACAACATGAATTGCGAAATCTAATAATCTTAAATTTCCTGTAACATTATGAACTTAAGCTGTCCTTGTTTGTTTCTTTGTGTTTTTTTCTTACATTACTATTATGATTATGTTATATTTTCGTTAATAATTACTATACATTTATTTACACAGCTTAAAGATTACAAAAAAACATACCAATTCTTATCATTTGAGTTACCTTAGTAAGAATGTTTAGGTCAGCATCGTGGTTGACTAATATTTCAACAATTTTTGTATGTCCTTCATAACTTGCATAATGAAGGGCCGACCATCCTTCCTATTGTAACAACAAACAAACTAGTAACAGTCAAATTAGACTACTAACAGTACAAACACAGAATTCAAAAAATATCTTAAATTTTAATTTTCTACTTTAATTGTCATGATACAATATAATATTCTTCTACATTGTCTACATGTAGCTCATGTTATACATTTATGACATGACTACATCTATTTGCAATGAGTATTTATGGAATTTTTTAAACAAATAATCCAGCATTTGACAAGAATGTAACTCATTGTTCTTCGTGTAATCAACTATCATTACATCAGTACTTCCATAGGAGGTACACGCAAGTATAATACACTTTGATATCTTCAGAATTTTAAAAGATACTTCAAAGATAAATAAATCATGCTTCACATCAAGATCTTCATCACTATGTTATGAGTGCACCTGAATTGATCATTTAAAAAGTCATAAAACATGTTGTCTTTATTTGCACTCATAGAAAAAAAACAATTACACTTTTTGCATAATATTATCGTGTAGACTTAATATCCTGTTCTCCTTCCAATATTAATCTTATTGAGCATATTACTACAGAAAACAATTCAATATTTAACAGTATCACTACAATTATAAGACTATCATAATTAACAACTTTCTTTTAGACAAAAGAACTTCTATTTTATCTATATTTATATAGGGCTTGTTGTACACACATAAGCACTTACTCTGTTAAAAAGATCTAAATTGGCTCCTTTCTGTGTTAGAATCAAAACAACATCTTTGTGTCCCTTCTTTGCTGCTAAAATGACTGGAGTAGATCCTTGCTAAATATATTATAATAACATAACAGTTAAATATTATCTATAGAAACACTGTTGTATATGTATTGCATCACTATACTAGTAACATTATAAACTAAGACAACATTATCATAATAATTATTCTTACACCTAACATACAAACACAATGAACTAACACCTTCAAAGAAAGACTTGAAACAAAATCTAATGCTTATTCATATTTTAGATAGAATAAATTCAAGAAATTTTTTTGCCATAATAGCAAAACACATGTACAAATGTCATCTAGAACACTTAACAATTATTATATTATAAAGGAAGCATTCAGATCACAAATGATCCCAGTAAATTTTAAAATGGAATAAAATCAATAGAGTATAAAAGCATTTAAATTGAAATACACTTAGAATTTAACTACATTATATCACACTTACTTGCTATTATATCATAATGGAACATTCAAATTAAAAGAAATCACAGCAACATAACAATGGAATAAAATCAATAGAGTAAAAAGGTATTACAATTTGAAATACACTTAGAATTATACTACATTATATCACACTTACTTCCTATTATATCGTAATGGAACATTCAAATTAAAAGAAATCACAGCAACATAACAATGGAATAAAATCAATAGAGTAAAAAGGTATTACAATTTGAAATACACTTAGAATTATACTACATTATATCACACTTACTTCCTATTATATCGTAATGGAACATTCAAATTAAAAGAAATCACAGCAACATAACAATGGAATAAAATCAATAGAGTAAAAAGGCATTACAATTTGAAATACACTTAGAATTATACTACATTATATCACACTTACAAACTATTATATTGTAATGGGAACATTCAGATCACAAGTAATCACAGCAACATAAAAATGGAATAAAATCAATAGAGTAAAAATAGAATTACATTGAAATACACTTAGAATTTATACTACATTATATCACACTTACTGGCTATTATATTGTAATGGGAACATTCAGATCACAAGTAATCACAGCAACATAAAAATGGAATAAAATCAACATTACTATAATGTCTATGTTATATCTTCTTTAATAATCACTATACATTTATTTACTCAGCTTAAAGATTACAATAAAACATACCAATTCTTGTCATTTGAGTTACCTTAGTAAGAATGTTCAGGTCAGCATTATGGTTGACTAATATTTCAACAATCTTTGTATGTCCTTCAGAACTTGCATAATGAAGGGCCGACCATCCAACCTAGTGTAAGAACAAACAAACTAGTAACAGTCAAATTTGACTACTAACAGTACAAAGACAGACTTCATAAAAATATCTTAAATTTTAATTTTCCACTTTAATTGTCATGATACAATATAATATTCTTCTACATTGTCTACATGTAGCTCGCGTTTTACATTTATGACATGACTACATCCATTACTAATAAAGCATCACATTAACAACATGAATTGCGAAATCTAATAATCTTAAATTTCCTGTAACATTATGAACTTAAGCTGTCCTTGTTTGTTTCTTTGTGTTTTTTTCTTACATTACTATTATGATTATGTTATATTTTCGTTAATAATTACTATACATTTATTTACACAGCTTAAAGATTACAAAAAAACATACCAATTCTTGTCATTTGAGTTACCTTAGTAACAATGTTCAGGTCAGCATTGTGGTTGACTAATATTTCAACAATCTTTGTATGTCCTTCAAAACTTGCATAATGAAGGGCCAACCATCCAACCTAGTGTAAGAACAAACAAACTTTTAACAGTCAAATTAGACTGCTAACAGTACAAATACAGACTTCACAAAAGTGGTTACCAACTGGTTTAGGTTTTGCACTTAATACAAATATATAAAGAGAGACCATCAACAGTACCAACAGCACCGAACAAGTTTGTTGCTCTTTTGACTTCTACTAAATCACTGCATAACCAACAAATTCGACTAGCCATGCTTAAACTCGTGTAGTGAATGAAACGTCATCATAATAAACCCAGACCATCGATTCGTCATTTATTTAAAAAGTAGTAATTATGATGTCAACATGTTTAAATAATTACACGCATGCACAACCAGTAGTCACCAGGTGTTCTACTCTTTATTAAAATGCCTGTGTACGAGGCTATCGTGTGCACCTGAACTGATCATTAAAAGTCATAAACATGTCATCTTCATCTATCAAGTTGTGTTAAATAAACAGGAAAATCAATCACTGCACACATTGTAAAACAATTGCACTTTTTGCCTATTATTATCATGTGGACTTTGTATCCTGTTCTTCTTTCAATATTCACCTTATTAAGCATATCATTAAAGACAATAATTTAACCTGAACAGTATCACTACATTTACAAGGCTCCAAAATAAAAACTCTCTTTAAGGAAAAGCATTTATTTTTAGCTATACGTGATTTTTGTATATATATAAACACTTACTCTTTTAACAACATCTTGATATGTTTATTATTAAATAGGGAATCCAGGTTAACAATACTGGAAGAATTTAATAATTTTTTTGGGCTCAAAACATATAACCTTATAACTGTTAATTAATGATTATGATGATGGCATCTGTAACCTTAAAAATAAGCCTAGTATTAATTGTATTAAAAAGAAATATGCTTAGTTGTGTTGCTTCATTTAATGTGTAAAGTTTAATGTTATAATAATAAAACTAACCGAATCAGTAGCATTTACATCAGCTCCTCTGGAAACAGCAACTTTTATTCCCGACATATCATTTTTCTTAGCACATTTAATTAGACTGTCATCCTATGATAAAAACAAAAACACTAAATGTATATGATAAAATTTCTATAATTTCAAAGTGTTTGAAATAAAATTACCAGGTAGAGAAGCAAACATAAGGGTAAACAAACTACAATAACCATATTTCATTAATTAATAGTTTGTTATTATAATACAAGAAATCATACTTATCAGCTATTTTATAATGCATCCATATGTCAGGTAATAATGTCAAAGGTGAAACAGACTATGATAATAGTCATATTATATAGCTCTATGTAGTCATTATTCATGTTTACAAGTGAAAAATTGATTTACAGTCATGTCCCCGAGAGATATAGCTCATGAGATTACACAAGCTCAATTAATATACACGTAGATATTACAAAATTACTAGTGTCATAAGTAATATATATATAATAAATTTATCAATGGAACTGTCTGTTTGCTGTCAACCACACTGTTTAAATGTAGGTAAAGATGTCTGCAGTTTTATTAATCAGCTCACTACATTGCTAAAAGATTGCTCAAAGACTGCTTGCTAAGCGGCTTGTCAACTTTTTCTACTTTTGTTTCTAGATAATGTCCTTTTAAAGTCATCATTATAAACAAAGTCACTATTAAGCTGTGTACCATTAGAGCATGTAATATAGTGTTGACATGATGAAACACAAAAAGTTAATGACCAAACTGTAAGTTTGTTGCTATGCTAAAACTGTTTTTGTAGTGGATGAGGATATATAGCTTCATCTTGTGTCCTGTAATTTTAATAGGAAAATAGTACTTCTAGGTATACTTAACAATAAGATTGCTTGTTTATAAAGGAGGCTAATAAGAATAATTAAGTATATGTTTCAAACATTGATGAAGGGATAGAGGAAATGAATTAAGCTGAATTTACTTAAGGAAATATGGTGAATGACTTCTGGTGCAATTAGCAATATATTGTATGAATTTTGTCTATTAAACATCTAATTATTGAGGAATGTTGGAGGGAGTGGCTCTTAACTATGATGTCTTTAACATCTTCATGTATATTAAGCTTTCATCAACAGTTTCATAATAGTTTTAAATAGGAAACTAATGGATCTGTATATCCTCTTTAAATAATCACTAATGTCCATGTCTTTGTGGCTATGACAAAAGTAAATCAGTTTTGTAATTTACAATTTGTCATTGTTAGTCATGAAAACATGTGTAAATGTAAATGTCAATAAAATTAGGGATTTACGATATAAGCTAGTTCATATTATTCATTTGTTAATGTTGTTTCATTTACATTTTTAATTTATTTAATTACCTATGTTGCAACTAATATTACATAATACCAGTTTAGAAATCGATTCTATAGTCCATATATGGGTATTATAGTAAATAGTGATAAGTTAATGAAAGTGATCAATACATGATTGAGTAACAGTTAAGAGGAACCTCTTATTAAAAATGAAAGTTTGCAAAATGCTCCAAAAAGCCTAAATGTACAAGTATTTACTAGAATGGTGCTTATCAATTATTACTGCTAATATTAATTTATTGTTATACTTTATATACTTAAAGAACTTCATAGGTACAATGGACAAGATTCAAAACATGAAAAAGAGAAAATTTAATATCACATCTAGGGTACATTCCAGTCCACCCACACTAGTATTCTCCAATGATCTCTATAGAAATCACAGTATGTTTTGTTCTCAAGAGTTAAAAAAGTATATGTCAATTTCAAAGCAAAAGATATAAACTATGAAATTTCCCCTAGTCACAACAATCCTTTTTCCTAAACAAATCTTACTTTAGGAATGTATACATTATATTGTAGTTCATATTATGGAACTAGTCATTAAAGTTGATTGTCATAACAGAACATAAATCTTGAAAAATATTATTTATTGCTGTTTATTATTGAAGTAACTAGGGTAAACTCTATAGGTATATCTGCTTTGAACTTCATAGACAATAGAGTATACTTTCTAAAAGAACTAAATTTATGGAATATTTCTATAGAATTCGATGGAGAATAATGGTGTGGGTGGAATGGAATTTATCTTGGATATGGTATCATTTTCAAATTTGATTGATTTCATATTTTGTTGTCTTAAATGAAAAGTATTATCGGTTATACCTACAGAGCACACTCATGTTCATAACTACAAACCTATACCTACTTCTATCATTCACATGAAACCTTGAACATTTGTTGAAATGGGACAGTACTCTGGATGACCTTGTCATACCATGATATCTAAACAGTTATTTCAGTTAAAGAAAAAAAGGGTGAAGCCAAAATGCTCATTCCTATTATGTGATATGAATTCTTATGCAAGTTTATTGTCAGTACAATAGTAACACATTTACACATTTGATGAAAAGGATTAAGTACAGTAATGTAGTTCAATGTAATTTAAACAAAGTTTCAAATAAAGTACACATAACCTACATGTATAATTTACCTGTATGTCAGGGATATGTGTATATAACAATTTCCATGCAAAGTCTTGTGGGCTTTATAATCAGCCACATATAATAATGATGTTCACAGTTTTTATACAAAATTAAATTTCAATTTGTAAACTTACAGCCCGCGTTTTTTTCTTCTTAGTCAGTCCTGTAGCCATGTTTCTAAAGAAAAGTTAATATAAATAAATGGAATAGTTAACTATACTCAAAAATATCACTAGTGGAGTTATAATAATACATTATTAACAGAGTTGGCAAAATGTATGTAAGAAACAATGTACTAAAACTGGTAGCTTTAGTACTAATTCATTATCATAGAACATTTGAAGAAATTTATTTAATTGTACATATAGTGTGTTGGCAGTATACAGACATGATTCTATTTAACAAACAACATGAAAACACAAGATATTATGAGAATTTTTATTTCAAGTTAGCATAACAAATACACATTTAAATGCAATAGAAATGAGCTTAACAGTTATAGAATATAATTTTAGTCCATCAAGGGAGGCTTCCTCCTCAGTTATGATCATAAAGGGTCTACCAATGAGACTGTTTTATGATTACTATCAAGGTCAGACAACTTTGTACTTAAAGGTAAGATCATTACTGTTGTATAGCTTCCTTAATCACAATTGATTTATTTTTTAATGTAACATTTGCTAGACTCTTCCCCTGAAGCAAAAGGAACAGCACAGTCCAATAGATTATACTTTATTCAATTCTAGTTTGACCATTGATATATATCTCAGCATTGTTGTGGAATTTAAAGAATCAGAACATCAACAACCTAACTTGGTCATGACATTGAGTCTTTAAAATGCTTACCAGTTTGTGAATCTAACTTATTAAAGTTATTTGTAGCTTTTTATCTGATTTAAATTCTTCTGAGCTCTTTATCTGACTTTTGTTTTTTAATGTTTTCGTCTTTGCTATAAATGACGTTTTCTATTGTTTAAAAAACTTCTGCTACAGTTAAAATACATGTGGTAGTGTTTATAATATGCACATTTGCATGAATCACATACTGAAATGCGAAAAATGTCAATCACTTTATGTTTCACGGAATCCGAGGGGAGACATGCCAATTCCTGTTTCCAATTATTATCAACTGGGGTTATACAAAGTTGAAATATCCATCCTTAGATTCTGTAAATGACAATACTGAGATGGAATTTCCATATATGGAATGTCTGTCATCAGTTTCTGTACATGACAAAAGGGAAAAAAGCTTTGTCATTTACTGATAACTTTGCACTCTGATTGACTTGTCTGTGAAACTGTAACTGAGCAAGTAATAGTATCATTCAATTGCCAACCAAGATTAAGTGCTAGATTCGTGATAAATGTTTCTCTGAGTCTTTACATGATGCTTTAAAATGTTTCAATATTTCATATACAAAATTTATTGTAACTTGAAGATGAAGCGTTCTTTGGAAACGTCCCGTAGTACAAACATAAATTGATATATTATCTATTATAATAGCAGTTTTTTCAGTGCTTTGAGTCATTTCCTGAGTGCGTTACTTTGCTCCAAGTCCACAAAACACTTTTCAGAACTTTTCTAACGATTGCTTCGACCAACGACCTTCTGTCTTGCTGATCCGTATTCTTCTAAGATTCTCTACAGCATACTAAAAAATCTCCACATTAAGTTTTTTTTACTTTTCGAGAAACGCCACTTGACCTCTGCAGCCTGAAAATTCTTTTGCGAGTTTTAAGCTTTCGTTTTGTTTGACGATGTTCTTGATACTACTGTTGTAAAGTCCACACGTTTTTCTATTTGTTGCTAAACGTTGGTAGCTGCTAATGTTTCGCTTGCCAAGTTATAGCAGTTCAAAAAACAGGCAGTGCAAACACACACACACAAACACACAAACACACACACACACACTGACAGACTACAGTACCCTCGCTTTGTGCCTACGCACAGCGAGGTTAATGAAGCGTTCTTTGGAAACGTCCCGTAGTACAAATATAAATAAAGGAAAAATGCACTAAAGTGCTTAACCTCGCTGCTGTGCCCAATGTATACTGCAGAGTGCATGTAACATGTATATTTAAGATTGGACAAGGTGTGGTCAAATTATTGATTGAATCACGTGATGCACATTACAAACTGTTGTTTGATGACTCAGCATTTCTCTTCATTCAAAGGGAAAAAAGCTTTGTTGTTTACTGGGTACTTTGCACTCTGATTGACATGTCTGTAAAGCTGTAACTGAGTAAGTAATAGTATCATTCAATTGCCAACCAAAATTAAGTGCTAGATTCGTGATGAATGTTTCTCTGAGTCTTTACATGATGCTTTAAAATGTTTCAATATTTCATAAACAAATATATTGTAACTTGAAGATGAAGCGTTCTTTGGAAACGTCCCATAGTGCAAATATAAATTGATATATTATCTATTAGTAGCAGTTTTTTCAGTGCTTCAAGATGTTTCCTGAATGCGTTACTTCGCTCCAAGTCCACAAAACACTTTTCAGAGCTTTTCTAATGATTACTTCGACCAACGGCCTTCTGTCTTGTTAATCCGTATTCCTCTAAGATTCTCTACAGCATACTAAAATCTCCACATTAAGTTTCTTACTTTTCGAGAAACGGCACTTGACCTCTGCAGCCTGAAAATTCTATTGCGAGTTTTAAGCTCTCGTTTTCTTTGACAATGTTGTATTGTAAATTATTGAGGGAATATTTTGTATTTGTAATTATAAAAATTGATTGCATTCCTTAGTAGTAATCCAAAACTCACTCATCCCTTCATTCATCATTTACCATAACAAATTCCTTAGCTATTTTAACAAGATCACGCTCATTAGTTATGCATTTGTGTACATGAAGGACCAGACAATTGTTAAGCCATTTTTCCGTCATTGTGGCCTGCAAATATATCAAAACTTTTGACAGTTTCATCAACACCAATAAGATTAACTTAAATTCTTTTTGTGGGGTAAGTAGAAAGCAATAAAAATTTGGGGGGGCCTGAGCCCCCTCTTTCTAAATATTGGGGGGGCTGTAGCCCCTCCAGCCCCCCCCCCCCCCTTCAGCCTCCTATGACAGTAAATAAGCTTGTTAAAGGTACTGTGTCCATAACACTACATCTTCAAATCAATAATCGATCAGGTGATAAAAGACCTTACTCTGATGTTTTAATATAAGATGCAACTTGCTGTTGTGCATGTAGGAGTCAGGGGCGTATCCAGAATTTTAACCATGGGGGTACTCATTGGTAATTAATATGACCACGCCTACTATTAGTTAACTATTAATAAACTCCGCCCATTTAATTATTAGTCAGTCAAATTGTCTGTCATCTGAAGTCTTCGTGGATGTCGTCTGCTAAACTTGTCTATTGCTGCTAGAATGTCCACGGGGATGTCACAATGTATATTTAGAAGAGACAGGCTTGTCAGTCGTTGTGTGGTCATGGAGGATCGAAAAGCTGTCTTCATTGGTTTTAGTCCACTAAAAGATCTTTCTGCTGAGCAACTGGTAGAGTAGATAAAATAATTACTAATACTCTGATGTTTGGGTACATGGAAGTATCGTGTTTGAGATTAGTAGTAGGACTAGATGGTAAACTACAGTGTCCATGTTCAGTTAGATCTGGTGCCATTTTAACTTCGAGCAATCTAACTCACTGTGGAAGCACTGTTGAAATGGAAGATCATCTTTGTAAAAGTCAGCGAATTTATTGGCATTAGCTGTGAACTCCTCAACTGACATGGTAACCATAACTGATGGCACGATGGACAACCCCAACAAAGTAGTTTTCTGGTGAGAAGTAAAGCGTGACTTCATCTCAGAGAGTAGGTGGTCAAGTACAGGTTGGGTCTCAGTCTCTCAGATATAGAGTCTTCAAATGCTCTTTGTCGTTTTGGATATGCAGCAAAAAAAATAGTAAACCCTCTACCACATTCATCATGTTATGAACACTGGTAACTTTGAGTGACTTTACTACAGCAAGATTAAGGCAGTGTGAAGCACAGTGAAGATACAGTGCTTGAGGATACTCATTTGTAACGAGAGTTCCTGTACCATTAACACATCCAGCCATGTTACCAGCTCCATCGTAGACCTGACCCCGCAAGTTGGATAGGTCAAGGTTTAAACTACGTAAACTACGTACTATGATCTTGTTAGCTAACCCACGACCAGTGATCCCACTATCACACTTAAAGAATCCAACTGAGTCTTCTCGAACAAGAAGAATATCAGGGTCTACATATCTCAAAACAAGACTTAAAATCTCTTTGTTGGACGCATCAGTGCTATCAAAGTGAACCACTTTTCTACGTGAACTTTCCTGATAATCTTGCCCCTGACCTGATCTGCTAGAACATCTATCATCTGGTTCTGAATAGTGGAATATGTGTAGGTGGAATTCCTTCCAGCTTTAGCAAGATGTTCTCCAAGGACTGTGTCACCTAAATCAACCCTAAATTTTAGAAGTGCCCAAAAATTGCCATGGTTCTTGGTGTCTGATAGATCTCTCTCAATATCTGTGATATTGTCACGGTGACCATGTAATGCTATGTTCTGACGTCCACAGAACACAATTGTTTTAAAAATAGATATAAGCTTTTGTCGATTTGAAGCAATCTGGTCAGCCAGCTGGCTTGGCTAAGTCAACTTCGTATATCTGGCTGTTGATGTGACATGACCTTATGGAAATCCTTAGATCTAACTACAGCCTCTTTGTGGTGGGATTTATCCACATGCTTCCAAAGTATCTCTAATGCCTTGTTAAATGGACTTAACAGACGGCTTACAAGTACACCAGGATCTGAACCACGATATTCACAAGTGGAAAAGAGGATGCAGGGGAGGCAAAACCCACCATTCTCCTGGTTACTGTACACTAACCAAAGAAACTGTACAAGCCATTTGTACTGAAAAGAGTGACCACTACTACTCTTAGGAAAACTGTAATCAGTTTCAGGCTTGAAATGGTTGACTAACATGTTATATTTGGAGTCGGCACTAAGAACTCTAGAAGATCCAGCCACATTAGCAATATCACTACTATCTATAGTAATAGCTGTACACTTAGCCATAGGAGGATCAATACTCTCTGTCTCATCATCAGGATCAGTCTCACTGGCACTACTGGGATCTTCATGAGTGCTGCTGCTGCTAGTCATATTATCTAATATTACAGTTAATTTTTTATATAATTAGCCTATTTTATTTTGTTGTTAATTTTTTTACCTGTTGTAGTAGTATCATCTACTCTCACACTCTTAAAGTATTTAAAGAGTGACATAATTATGATAATATAACTCAATGGCTTCTAAGACACGTGTAATCAGGTGTGGTCTTAATTATTAATATTAGGCTAAAAAAGAATAATTAATTATCTCATACTCTGGTGTCTCTGCCCACTTCAAAAAGAAATAGGTCTACTACACTAGTATATATCATTCATACAACTCAATCAGAATGTAGCATTAAAAAAACACAATTAAAAGGCACAGTAAAGTAAATTTAACACTTCTGTAGATTTAAGTATTGCAGTAAGTCTTGGTTATAAAGTATTAAAAGAGAACCAGCAGACTAAGTTTTGATAGCCACTAAGAATTAATTTTTTGTCTGGCAGCAATGTGTTTGCTGTCTTGTCTATTGGTGATGGCAAGAGATTATGTAACAGTTGTGTTTTAAAATTTCTTTCTAACTAATATAACAATAGTTGTAGTTGCTACTCCATTAATAGATACCACAAACATTTTTTTTAAATTAAAAGTATTACACTTTCATATGTCCTCGATATCCAATCAGCAAAGCACCACTTAATACAACCTACATTCCATTCTGACACAGAAATTATACTATATTGAGAGAAGATTGTACTTATGTCATCAATCATATGATCTTGATTGCAAAAAGAATGTAATTAACAGATTTTTTAAATTCTTGTAAAAATCTAGAATTGTAATATATCTTCCTCCAAATAATCCCAAAAGGAAAGAAGGAAATGTGCTATTAAGTTAATAAAGGGTACTTATAAATGCTTTAATTTTTATCTTCTGATTCTAGCCTATATCACTCATCAATGGCTGTAACTTACTATGGTTAAGAGAAAGACTTATATACTAGTAGATTTAACAGCATACAGAAATATTCATGATTATAAATACAAACAATTCATGCATAAAGAGTTTTGTTTGCTGGTTAAACATCTTAGCATTTTTTATGCGTCCGTAGCGGTGACATCCTGATTTGTCTACTCCTGTTTGGTCTACTCCTTGTTTTGTCTACTCTTAAATCGTCTACGCCTGTTTCGTCTGCTATAATATTATAATTGTTTTCCAAGAATATATCATTATACGTATGATTTAAAAAAACATTCTAAAAACCTACCCAGTAACTAATGGCTGTTATGATACTCATGAAGACAATGTGTATCTATACCCCTTGAATGCTAGAGAGCATGCTCCTCTCTTTGTCTTCATAAACTCCATTCTGGTAGTTCAGATATGAGTTGGTGATGCAGAGTTGAAGGTAGATGATAGCAGTTGAAATGAATAATAAAGCAAGGAACCCCAAATTTATAGCATTTTAGGTGTCAAAGAGTACATTTGGTAATTGTTCACAGACATCAAAGTCACTTTGAGCAATTGCTGCCAGTTGAGTTAGCTATAATATTATATATAGTAGGTGTCACTACTTAGGTACAGTTGGTAATTGCTCACAGGCATCAAAGTAACCTTGCAACTGCCAGTTGCTATAGTATTATACGAAACAGGAGTAGACCAAACAGGAGTAGACGAACCAGGTATAAACCGGTAAGAAATCCTTGCCTCCGTGTGCGTCAAGAGTGTATATATAACCCTTGGAGTTGTCGGAGGCAAGGATTTCTTACCAGATCTATATAAATACTATAACTGGCAAAATTATAGAACTCACGTATTTACGACGTTTATCCTCCGCTTCTTTAATAGATCAGAACTTAATTGCCAAGGGTATATATATATATCACTGCTACACAGCCAAAAATAGGACACTTGATCCGATACTGAATCGACCTTGGAACAGGAGTGGGGGGATACAGTGTTATCACAGTCATCTCGGGTAACCCCCCTTATCACTAACGTGATAAATGATTGATACGTTATTGTAAATCATGGTTGACACAATGATGTTTCACTACTGTAACAGCTATGTATAATATTTAATGAATTATTGGTAACAATAATATTTATTATTAATCATTTTCAATAGAAAGCAAGTATGTATTGATGTTATAAATATTAAGAGAATACAATGAATTACTCCGGTCATGCACAAAGTTAAAATCATCTGTTTGGACTTCTTCGTATTCTATTTGTCTTGTTCTATTAGTTTTAAAAGTACATGACGTTGAGCATGAGTGTACAATCAAAGGTGTCTGTACAAGTGATACTGGATACAAGTAAATAATATTGCTAAGATCTAAGTGTGGGCATTGAAACTTATCTAAAATTGGTTCATTCATTTCTACGCCAGATGTTAGTTCATTAAAAGGTCTCACAACTACCCATGATGTAATTGTAGATTGAATACAGGTGAGAAGTTCAGCAAATGTAACCTACAATGAGTTTATATTCAATTAGTTATTGAAAACTTAATATTTACTGTTTTGTCTGGATTCTTAATAGCAACAAAGTCTCCTATATGAGCAAGTAGACTGCCACAAGTAATGACTGCACTAAATTCATCCACTACTTCATCTTCCTTAATCTCTTGATATAAAAATTGAGTTTCTGGTATAACCATCAACTCCCTTATTGTATGATAACCAAAGCCTCTTAGGAAAATATTGGTCAAGCCACACAGTTCTTTTTTCTATAATTATGACAACTGAAACTAAGTCACAAACACTGGCTTACCTTTCTGACTGCCCCTGGCTGAAAAATGGCTTTATCAGAATTAAAGATTTTTAGATGAGGCATGACTGAATAACATTGCAACTCTGGATCAGCATACAGTTTAACTAAACCATCCCCAGCTCTACAAAGTAACAAATATATAACAACATTAATACTATAGTTAGAATAACTAACTGTCTGTCTTCATGTGCTAATTTAGCTCCTGAACAAACATGTACAAACTGCTCAGATATAGTAGCTTTAGTAGCAATGTCTCTGTTGATGCACTGTCTACTACTAAACAAATTCAGTATATAGCCATTGAAGATTTCACATCTAACATTAATTATATAAAAAAAAAGAAAACAATTAAATGATTCAAATCTACCTCTCAGTACAAAATAAAGATGTTGGACCAAAGTCTACCATATTGTCCACTAAGTGGAGAAGCAAATAAATTTTTGTTTGCGTAAGAAATGTGCTTTGTGGTGCTAGATAGTTTGGACAAATTGAAATATAATATCCTTCCATTCCAAGTATCCTTGGGGACTAAATGTTTATACATAAGAAATTCTAACTACCTATAATGACTAGTAACGCATATATGATGTATTTTCTTAAGAATTACCTGAGACAAATAAAACCAGACTTCTTTGTCAGCACTACTTATTAGGACCGATGATGAAAAGTGCTATTTGTGCCCATGTCTTGTAGTCTCATCCAACAAATGACTGGTGATGATAGCAGACATTGGCTGCTAGTTTATTATCAAACCCAGAATAATTGAAGGTAGAAATATGAGCCAGTACCTCACACTTCTGTCGTCTTCCAAGCTGTATCATAACATCTTTCAAAAGATATTTATAAGGTCCAAGCAAAATGCTATGTAATACTTCTATTGGAGTACTCCTATATAAAGTGACATGAATTAAGTATCATGATTAGTAACAGATATTTCTTACCTATACAGATCCGCTGACAAATTTAAAGGGGGGGGGGGTACATGCCAAAATTCAAAAATAATTTTTTGCATAAATATTATCTTTGACATATGCAATTCACCCTATAAATATTTCAATAATTTTTAAAATTGTTATCAGTGTTAAAAGCAAGCTTCTTTTCAAAGCTCTTTCAAGGCTTCTTCTGAGATTACAATGTTCTTCCTAGTAGGGTGGGGCTCCCTTGTGACGTCACAGGGGGAACGAATGCTAGCATTGCTAGGTGCAAAGTAATGGCTGAAGACTTTCAAAGCGATATATCTAGTCGGTATTCCAGCATATTAAGCCTCTCCTACTCTTCTTCTTCCTTCTATATGATCGAAAGCAGTGACCCTGCTTCGTGTGTGGAATCTGATCTCGAGGAAGGCTCTGAGAACATAGTTGTTCTATATCAGTATGAACCAGAGGAAAATGGTTCTGAGTCAGAATCATCAGATGAGTCTCAGAATGATGGGAGGTTGAGGTTGGCTACTAAATACTGAATGATTAGTCTCTTGTGTCAGCTTCTGCTATCGAGAGCCACAGAAGTCGTTTCAGCCTTCTTCAACATTAGTTCAATATTAGTTCAATAATGTTATTATTTGTTTCTTATGGAAATAATTAATATCATTACTCTTGACTCTAAACTCATTAACTATATGTTAGTCTCATTGAGTTAGTGATACTTGAACCCAACATAATGAGCAGATGGAAACTTTGTCCAAATTTTGTTGTCAACACAGCTAGGTAATACAATATGTGTTTTTCTTCCAACCCAATCCCAACACCAACCAGTAAATTGTCGATAAGAGATAAATTTGTATTGCCTGTATGTAATGGCTTACTGTAAGTGAGTTCAATAAAACCCTGTACTTACTCATATCCTGGTTGGTCCTGAATATCATGTGTACCATAATGTTGCCTATAACTGAAATATCCTGCTTGTAATACTACCCAAACATTTAGGCAAACAGGTTCAAATCCTTCATGTTCAGTGATACAGGATATCTGTGCTTGAATCTGCCCCATTTTCTGGATTGTAGTGTCTATCTCACAACACCATATGCACTCAGCTACAGTAGGCATGACTATACAATGTCCACAGTTACACATGTAAATATAATAGTATCTATAATATAACACAATATTTTGAAGTTAGCTCAGACAGCTCATGTAGCCTTCTTATTCATTATTATAGCTGACTAACAGACACAAGAGACTAACCATTCAGTATTTAGTAACCTCCCATCATTCTGAGACTCATCTGAAGATTCTGAATCAGAGCCATTTTCCTCTGGTTCATACTGATATAGAACAACTATGTTCTCAGAGCCTTCCTCGAGGTCAGATTCCACACACAAAGCAGGGTCACTGCTTTCGATCATATCGAAGGAAAAAGAAGAGTAGGAGAGGCTTAATATGCTGGAATACCGACTAGATACATTGCATTGAAAGTCTTCAGCCATTACTTTGCACCTAGCAATGCTAGCATTCGTTCCCCTTGTGACGTCACAAGGGAGCCCCACCCTGCTAGGAAGAACATTGTAATCTTAGAAGAAGCCTTAAAAGAACTTCGAAAAGAAGCTTGCTTTTAACACTGATAACAATTTTTAAAAATTATTGAAATATTTTTAGGGTGAATTGCATATGTCAAAGATAACATTTATGCAAAAAGAATATTTTTGAATTTTGCCATGTCTCTCCCCCCCCCCTTTAACAATGGATTATGTGTTTCTTCCAAACTTGTAATATTCCACCTCTGACAAAGGTATAATTACAAACTCTAACTTCTATTGGAGCAGAGATGATTGGATTTAAAATACATAAAATAAAGTTAGAGAATACAAAGATTACTCACTTACTGGTATCATCTTTATTGTTAAATACATTAATGAAGTACCTAGTTTAGGTGGACCTATATAATTAATCACACAGTAATAAACAATCCAAAAAGTTCACATTTAATGACACCAGTCATTTACATGTCCTCTAGTATATATTGCATCACTAAATAATACAATAGCACCTCTTTAGCCATAAAAGGAGTCTGAATACGAAAAATATTAAATGATTCTTCTACTCACTTTAAAACAAGTTACATTAATACCTGGACAACAGTCATGGAGTTATGTCTTTGGAATGTGAGATGAGGAGAAAAAGCTGAAAGGAACAGCATGAATGTATTCTTCAATAAGTGATAACAAGATAGTATGAATGGTTCAGTAACAAAACATAATTGTTTGTATACCCAGTCCTATTAGAAAGAACATCAGTACTTAACATAGTGACTAAGGATAGCTACCATTAATAAGCTCTAGACTAGTGAGCATCATGTATTGTTGTCATAATATATTACTGACCTTTGTAACAAGCAAAGGATATTAATCCATCTAACATTTTAGGTAACTCTGATAGATTTACTGCTATATTAATAATTGACTAAGTATTAAATTTGAGAGAATGAAATATTGGACCTATTGTAATAAATTAGTATTATTAAAACATGACCTTTCACCTCTGACCTCATAGCAACTACTGATTTGTGTCGTCATTGCTATCTTAGTAATTGTAGTGTCAACTGCCTTCCATTACAACAAAACTACCAGCTGGAGCTCAATTGATTTCCATAAAATATCTATCATTATAATAAAACAATATTAATTAAATAGCTCCACCAATCTCACCCCAGTTAATCAAATGATCAATAGTTTCCTTACCAAGTTCATCTAACACTTAAAATTCTATCAACACCACCTAATGTCTGAGTAAATATCTTATATTTACATGAGGTCACATACTATAACAACAAATTAATCACTTACAGAGGTTTCAATATAAAGGGAACAAATGTTCTTTGTGAGTCAGGTGAAGGTTGTAAATGTACACCTAAAAATATAACACATACATATATATGTGATATATTATTATAATAAATAACTTTGCTTTATAAAAATAAATCCCTAGAGACTCTAAGCAAATTCATAGATAGTATAGACTACGTAACCGGGATTGGAAACGGATCACGTGATCCCATAGAACTAAATGAACATTCGAAAACGCACTCCGTGTCCAAAGAAATCAATCAATTTTTATTACCTGACATTGTAAACTGGACACACTCTTACCAGTATTATATTACTCTATGAAGACATTAATGTGATTTTTTATTTATCAAAACATTGACTATATAATTTTCTTTATGTTCTATTATTAAAAGTAGTTAATAACACAGACATTCACTTTTAAATTACTTATTTTACGATGAAAATAGCACTAAAAATACTTTTGTAGCTCTTTTATCTTACAGCATTGCTATTACTAAAAGATTTAGGACGAAATATTTAGAACAAATAAGAACACGTTGGTTTGGACTGTTTTTTCTAAGTAAAGTCGCGCTATTCTTATGGAAAACACTAAAACAACATAAGATAGAGGTGCACTTTTGGGACTATAGCGATTGTTTTAAGCTATGTAGACATAAATTAGAACTTTTTATCTGAAGATGAAGAATTGCTGTGTTGGTTTAGCTTGTTATAATTTGCTTTGGCAATCTCCTGTCACAGTTATGTAAGATACAAAATACTCGTACATATTCAGTACAAAAATTAACTATAGTGCACTAAAATAATTAATAATAAATATTTTCCTTTCAAATTGTAAAAGAAAATTCAGACTGTACTATAGAAAGCACAGGCCAATATAATAGATCTTTTATAGGAATTAGTACTAGTGACTAGGATAATTATCCCACTAAATATTTGATCAGTAATGTACTGATACACGACAGGATTGTTTGAGCAACTAATTGATGCTTGAATGAAACTACACCATGTAGACCTAAAGTGCTCTGACGTCCTGATGTCATGGTATCTTCCCCATATTCTCTCCCTTCTTGTTGTCATATTCTTACAATTATCTTGTTCAAGAGTGGATGACAGATCATGTACTAGGCTGATTGCAAAAGTTGATACAATCTCCCTGTTTTCAGACCTAGAACACCATTTAACAGGAGGTCTGCACTATCTAACACTAATAAATATTTATTATAAGCTAACACTTAATTAAAGAAAAAATTTCGAAAATACTACACGCTTGTTTCAGAAGAAACAGGAGCACTGCAAGCCATAGTTTACATATATTATACTGTTTATGCTTGTCAGGTAAAGATGACAAGGAGTGTACTGGAAGTGCGTGGGCGTTTCTAATCCCGGTTACGTAGTCTATACTATCTATGGTAAATTCCACTGCCAAGAAACTCCACCCACACAAAGTGTATGTCTTATAAACCACACCCCCTCCTTACCATACATAACAACAAAAGATTCAAAGCCATATTGACTGGAATTAAAATATATGTTGCCTGGCATCTTGAGATGATTGGACCTTCAGATGACTTTGGGTACAAGCTAATAAAATGTATTAATAACAGAAGTTATCTCATAAATTAACTAACTTTAATAAAGTGTTTAGTTCATCAAAAGTATGTTTGAGTTTAGAACAGGGTTGGGGCTGATTATGATTGTAATTGTAATCAATTGTAATTGATTACATATTTTAGAGACGATAAGCTGTTCTCACCTCATCAGAAAAGTTCACATGACCTATAATGACAAGTCATGTGACTATTATGTCAATAACATGTCTATCAGGTGACTGTCACATGCAACATACAAATTAATAGAGTGATAAGAAATCTGATGATATTAATATTAGCATTAATTGTAGAGTCATCACATAGTCAGAGAACACTATATTGACCATGACATCATGATTATAAATAGCAATAACCACGCCCACTCATTATTACTGACCTGGAGTGTCATATAAATTGATGAGATACAACTTGTCTTTAGAAATAGGTAGAACTAACGAGAGGGACATACTCTTTATACTAACTCTACTCTAGAAATAAGATGTTAATTATTGAACGGTGGAGTCTAAAGTACTAACCTCTTTTTCAGTGAACTATGTATCTCAACTAATCACAATGAGACGAACCCTGTAATTATTAATATAACTATATTTCCTTTTACAAACATATTGGGATGTCTGTTCAACTAAACAAAGCTTGTCTATAAACAAAACATGTAATCAATAAAGTAAAACATGTAAACATATACATATTGACATGTAACAATCACCTTGTCATTATCAAGATGTCCTGTAATAGCTAAATTTTGGATTAACTCTGGACTATCCATTAAATCAGCTAAAAACTGTCACACGAGTTTAACTCACTCTATTTGTATGTTGTTGCTGTTAACTCCTTCTCTTTGTAGATAAAAATTCACTTTTTAACAGAAGCAGTGATTGGTTCTAAAAGATGTGGGATCAGGTTACTATGGTAATAAACACAAACTAACCAGTAACTGATTGAGTGTCTTCTTGTACTATTGTATAAAATATGTCCAAATAAGGTAATGTTCTAATTAATGCCTACCTCAACATCATGTCAACACACTTCTTCAGTTGTAGATAATATTATCTTTATGCAATACAATAGCTTGTGTCTCAGGTACTTGTTAAGTAAGAGCATCTTCTACCAATTGCAATAACTTCATCACCTTCTCTCTTATCTAATTCATAATCACATACAAAGTACATGGAGGTTATTACAGGTAGACCTTACCACTGCCTTAGAAAGAATTCTCTCTCTCTTCTTCAGTGTTGTCCTCATCTTAACTTTAATCACTCTCTAGCTCTGGTCCTATGTAATTATCAAACTAGTCATATAAATCACCATCCATTGCTGCATCACTTTGTATTTACTACGTTTTTTGAAGTCACGTTGGTAAGAGTGGTGTTTTTACTGCACAAACCACACCTTCCGATAATTATAGGAGTTAGCTTGTTTTAGGTTAAAACTATAGAAAGAGAAGTTGCTATATATGAGTCTAAATAACGTGTCTCCAGAAGAAAAATTTAAAGATCTGTCGACATTGTTTTCATATATTGGTTGTTTTGGACTACTATTTGTTTGGTTAACTGATTGTGTCTGATTTTTCAGAGAATTATTTTTTAAGAGGATGCTCCACTCAAACTTAGATGGTACATCTGGGCCTCTTTCTAGGACTGTTAGTATGGTCTATATTGTTTGTTATCTGGACTAGTGTTTATCAAATACAGCAAGTCAAATGAGAAGCCCCTTGCATTAAATCTCATTTGTAGTACCAGTTGAAAAACCTTAATTTTTTATTTACCTTCATTATAATAATGTTACATAATGTTGTGTTTGTGTCAGATTTTGCTATTATATTATCAAAAAATGAAAACTAAACAGCAGGGATGGTATCACATTACCAGTTTAAATGCAAGCTATATATACATGTTACATACATTTTCTGTCAAATTTCCTATTATATTATCACATTGAAAAACAACTAAATCATTAGGGAGTTTATCATGTATATTATGTACAAGCTTCAGAAAAGATGTGTTCAATTTTCTCGTTTGGGAGGTTTAAACCTTTAAATTCCAACTCTGACAAAGGTATAGTTATAATCTGTCTCTGTAACTTCTATTGGAGAAGAGTGACTAGATTTAAAATACATAATACAGTAAGACCTTACCACTCCCTTAGAATATATATATAATTATAATAACATAAATTATTACATGTAATCACACAGTAGTGAATAATCCAAATAAAGGGCTCACATTTGATCGCACCAGTCATGTCCTTAGTAAATATTGAAATGTGGAATAAACTGCAGCACATTGCATGCATGATATGGACAAGGACAGGGAAACTAATAATTTAAAAAATATCAAAATCAATTAATACATCAACTCATTCAACTATAAATTGTATGTAGATTTAAGAACACTATCATTGTGATGTAATGGCATTCTACTGCATCACTCAATAATACATAATTATGTTGGAATTTGAAAATTTTACTTCTTCCAAAATCAAACAGCATCTCTTCTGTAGCTTGTTCAGTAACATCAACATAATGTGTTAGTGAGGGAACAACTGCATCACCCTCATCTATAAAATAATGTAAATATGTAAATTAGATTTATAATGTGAAATTGAGGGGTCTGACACAAGGTTGAAATCTCATACACTCTCAGTAATGTCCGTACATACACTAGGCTTAGACATTTTCATCCCAGGGGTCTGACACAAGGCAGAGAAATATCAATAATTTCTCTGAGATTTCAAAAATTTGAGGGTAAATCATACCTGTAGGATCATAAGGTGGTGGTAGCAAGGGTAGTGAGGGAACTACTGCATTACCTTTATCTACAGATAGATTTAAAATGACACATAAACAAGTATAATAACTGTATCACTAAATACTATATCATCCATATTGACTGGATTACTACACAAGTAAGAATACACCCATCTAATAATAACATCAATTAATTCTCTATTTACTGTATCAATCCAATATACCTCATGTTGGTCCCTCCTCATTCATTAGCAGTAATAACATCACTACACCAAAGTACAAGATGTTTGCTTTATTTGTCAATGGTACCATGATATCAGCATTGTTATCAATCATATGAATATAACCCTCAGGTGATTTGAGGCCAATAGTTTCTATTCTGTGATTACTAGCTAGTGATTTGAATATCCTCTTTACAATATAATAGTTGGTAAGTGTGATATAATGTAGTATAAATTCTAAGTGTATTTTAAATGCTATGTTATCATTTTATTTACTTTATTGTTTTTCTTTCCATATTTATGTTGCTGTGATTACTTTTGATCTGAATGTGCCTTTTACTATATAATAGAAAGTAAGGGTGTTATAATGTAGTATAAATTCTGAGTATATTTCAATCCAATGTTTTCTTTTTATTTACTCTATTGTTTTTCTTTCCATACTTTAGGATGCTGTGAATTGAATACTTGCAATCTCAATATGTCCTTTACAATATAATAGGAGGTAAGTGTGATATAATGAATTCTAAGTGTATTTCAAACACTATGTTTTCATTTTATTTGCTTTATTGATTTTCTTTCCATATTTATGACACTCTGATTACTTATGATCTGAATATGTCCTTTACTATATTATAATAGCCAGTAAGTGTGATATAATGTAGTATAAATTCTAAATATATTTCAATCCAACATTTTCATGTTGTTTACTTTATTTTTTTCTTTCCATATTTATGTTGTTGTGATTACTTGCAATCTTGTAATATGAATATATTCTTTACTATATAATAGTTTGTAAGTGTGATATAACATTTGTACATGCGTTTTGTCAACACAGTGAAGAAGGTATTTCTTGTATTTGTTGTATTTGAAATATAAATAAGTATTAAAAATGGTAGCTTTTTCTTATAAGGATATGAATTCAATGTCTTTGTAAGGGATGCTAGTTCATCTTCTACACTATTAAGTGTTAGTAATTTTTATTATTGTCATGTACTACTGTCAATTGTCAAATTTATAATTATAATTGTTTGTCTATAAAAGTGTCTATGCAGAAAGATGTCTATTGTGATGTAATATCTATGTATTGCTAAGTGTCATTTTATTTACTTTTTTGTTATCTTTCCATATTTATGATGCTATGATAACCTGTGATCTGAATGTTCTCCTTTCAATATAATAGCCAGTAAGTGTGATATAATGTATAAATTCTAAGTGTATTTCAAATGCTATGTTATCATTTTATTTACTCTATTGTTTTTCTTTCTATATTTATTATTCTTTGATTTCTCATGATATGAATGTGCTCTTTACAATATAATAGTCTGTAAGTGTGATATAATGTAGTATAAATTCTAAGTGTATTTCAATCCAATGTTGTCATTTTATTTGTTTTTCTTTCTATATTTATTATTCTGTGAATACTTGTAATCGCAATATGTCCTTAAAATCTAATAGTCAGTAATAGTTCAATAGTTCAGGTTGATCATTGTGTTAATTGATGGTTACTTTATATTGTGTTTAACTGTTTACATATTTGAATGGTTAACTGATCTGATTGTGTGAAATCTGGGAATGAAATGGCTAAAATTCACTACTTTTGTGCAATTTTAGTTTTTGTTATTAATTGTAAATCAATGGCTGTTTTTTAGTTATAGTTGTGGTTGTTAATAATAATGATTTGGCCATTACAAAAATAGTTTTTAGTTTTAGTCATTTTTAAACAATTACAACACTAATTTCAATGCTTTCATTTTATTTACTTTATTATTTTTTCCCATTTTTATGTTGCTGTGATTACTTGTGATCTGAATGTTCCCATTACAATATATTGGGAAGTAAGTGTGATATAATGTAGTATAAATTCTAAGTGTATTTAAAATGCTATGTTATCATTTTATTTACTCTATTGTTTTATTTCTATATTTATTATTCTTTGATTACGCGTGATCTGAATATGTCCTTTAAAATATAATAGTCAGTAAGTGTGATATAATCTAGTATAAATTCTAAGTGTATTTTAATGCTTTCATTTTATTTACTTTATTGTTTTTTTTCTATATTTATGATGCTATGATTACCTGTGATCTGAATGTGTTCTTTACAATATAATAGTCAGTAAGTGTGATATAATGTAGTAAAAATTCTTAGTGTATTTCAATCCAATGTTGTCATTTTATTTACTCTATTGTTTTTCTTTCTATATTTATTATTCTGTGAATACTTGTAATCTCAGTAGGTCTATAAAATATAATAGTTTGTAAGTGTGATATAATGTACTAAAAACTCTAAGTGTATTTCAAATGCTATGTTATCATTTTATTTGCTCTATTGATTTTCTTTCCATATAGATGCTATGATTATTCGTGATCTGAATATGTCCTTTACTATAGAATAGGAGGTAAGTGTGATATAGTACTGTAGTATAAATTTTAAGTATTTTACAATGCTATTTTTTAATTTTATTTATTTTCTTGTTTTTCTTTCAATATTTATGATGCTGTGATTACTTGTGATCTGAATGTGCCTTTTACTATAAAATAGTTTGTAAGTGTGATAAAGTGCAGTATAAGTTCTAAGTGTATTTTAATGCTATGTTATCCTTTTATTTACTCTATTGCTTTTCTTTTCATGGTTATGATGCTCTGAATACTTGTGATCAGAATGTGTTCTTTATAATAACATAACCATGTGCTATAGCACAAGTTATTAACAGATATATTTCTTGCGTTAGCCATTATATTCAACTAATCATCCTGTAAGAATTACATCATACATGCATTATGTGATTGACATGATATTCATTGTTGACTATATATGTCTTATTGTGTTCCTTTAAAATGTCTTTGCCTTATAAAAATGCTTGATATTAACTATTCATTTAACACTTCTAGTAGAGGTATAGAAGAAACATACCTGGTGCAATGCAACAAGTTGATACAGAATTGTTTATGGGTCTACTTCTAATGATGAGGAAGTTGAGATAGGTTGGCGACCTGACCTAGGCCTAAAATATTTCACAAAACCTAGTCGTTTTGTTTAATGGTGTGCAAAACGCACCAAGCATTTTGTTGCAATAAGTTCAATCAACTCATAATAATTTAACATCAATATATACACGTGTTTTGCTTGCTGCCTTAAGAATTAAAACTTAGATTTTAAGTTTATTTTTGTCTTGGAATTGTGTGAACATTACTTGATTTTCTAAGAAAATTTGCCTTTCAGCTATTCACTTTTATGCAAACAATTAATCATTTTGTAAAACCTTATAACCTCAAATGTAAGTTCTAAAAAATCAATTTGTTTTCCCTTGTGAATCGCTCATATACCTGTTCAACTACTAATAACATAAAGTGTTAGTAGCTCAAACCTTCTACTAGCCAAATAGCAAATGTAATTGATTTTGGTAGCTACTAGCCTTAACTTTTGACCTTGTGGTGGTGACCTAGCAATTTTTTACCAATTGAACATGATATCCAAATTATATAGATATAATACCTCTGAATTTGAAAATACTTTTTATGTATAGACTTTGTTTTTATTGTCATTTTCAGATCTTCTGCATGATCATAATAAATTTTGTATCTGCTGTTTACTCTGTCACTCCAACTATTGGTAATTACAGCTGTTGATGAAAATTGTCATTCTCTTCATTATTATATCCACAATGTTAGTCAATTTCCTTTTGATGTCATCTTTGTTTTCTTGGATGGTGAGCATGTTATTAATGTCAATGATATACTACAACTTACACTATTTAACAAATTGAAATTTTATGTACAAGATCAGTGGGTACATAATTTTCATTGGACAGTTATGCAGTCAGCTGTTATTATTAGATGTATCAATAAAGTAGTCACTGTGACTAGCAGTGTCACTGACTGCAATGGAGAAATTTCAATAGGTTATAATCTCTTTAACCATATGCATCCTAATATTTAGCAATCCAGTTATTCATTTATCTCACTCTTTCTTCAATCAGTCTCTCATTAGTTTTTTCATTTAATGTTCAGTGGGTAATGACTACAATTTTTTTTTGCTTGCTACTTCTTTTCACACATCTTGCTCTTTTCATGTGTCAGTTAATCTACATGTGATTGTGTGCATACACATTTTTGCTAAATCTATTATAATTGACTTTTTGTGGTTTCTTCTTTTTTCTTCCAATTTACATTGCATTGTTGCAATAATAACATTGAGCAAATCAGTGAAAGATTATCTTAAAATTAGTATGTTGCACATTATAATAACAAGAATGTTATGAGGCTTACATTCCACTACATACAAAACAGAAGTAATACACATATGTATGTGATAACATGTACTTCAGAGCAAAACAGCACATACTACCTTACACAGAATAGGTGAAAGAGTTAATAAAGAACAAAGGATTTCTCACCTGTAGTGTCAATGATTGATTGATCACCTAAAGCGAATAGCAATAATGTATGTAGTTGAAGTTATGTTTATTTGTTATTATAACAGATCAGTGATTTTAACCAGTCCAGTTTACATAATGTCACATTTGAATGTCTAAGAACAATTGCTTAACAAAATGGAACCTCCTTATCTGGACCAACATCTGTACACACTATCAGACCTAGAATCTGAACTATTAACCTGTCTTTTCATTCTTGTACAACATCACCTATACACATTTTTATCTTATTACATCAACTAAAATAATATCATTATGGTACATGTTATGTTAGTATATAAAAATATATAAATTGAATGAAGTAATTTCATTACATTCATAAATAGTAATAGTAACTAATTGTTCAAGTGCATGTAAACTGTATAAAAAGTATTAAATAGATGGCAACAAAAGTTTAAAAAATGAACAGCAGTATGTCTAACCATATTGGAGCTGATTACTACCATATTAATCGATGGTGTTCCAAGACACCACACCAAACATTCTAAACCCTAAAACATGGTGTTAAGTGTTTACTTAACTTCATCTCTACTTGATTTTGGAACTAATTACCACTCATAGTATCAGCTTTCAAGATTTGCATACCCCTTATCTATTGTGAGGCTATAGACTTCATTAAAACACGTACTGTCATGTCCAATGACAATAAATAATATTTATTGATTTTTTAATAATGTGTCTGCCAAACCTTGAAGAAAATTGTAACTCACTCCAAGACCATTACCAATATTACACCATGAAGCATCAATACAAGATAGTTGGACTAAAACTTCAAGTTTTGTAGGCCTTTCAGCTGTAAGAATAGTAACATAAAGAATTGTCATATTAGATTGCCCAACATACATAATTTAGGGATGATTGAATTCATTAATTAGACTATGCTTTGCTAACATTGGGTCCTGACTACTATCTGCAATATATCAATATATAACAATTAATGAAAGCAGGGTTGCTGAAAATTAAATATTGAATAGAATAAATTATTTAAAACCCTACATTATCTAGACAAAATAGATTTACCTTTGGCATTACATGCACTAGATGATAGTATCTCTTTAATAGATTTGTTATCTCTCTGAATTGAATCTGTAAAGATTATTAAGTCAATACAATAGAGCAATGATATTAATTGATTAGAATCTTTTATTTTTCCAGACTGGACATGTTTTGATAATCTTTGTATTACTTCTTTAATGCAAGGAGATAAAAAGTTTGATTTTTTTAGACACAAGGTATTAGTAATAAACTTACCAAACGATTACGTCGAGCAAAATACTATATCGATTTAGATGTTCTCTTACAGAAAGGTAAGTGAAATCAGATGATGGATAGGACATAATTTCACTACATACTTCTTCTATATGTTGGACATAGTGATCCTGTAGTTGCAGATCTTTGTTGGCGTCAGTAAAGAGTGCTTTGGTCACCAGAGGAGCAATGCAAAGGTAAAAACACAAGTTAAACACAAAACACAAGTTAACACAAGAACGAAAGTATAGTATATAATAGTTACAACAATATAATGAATAATAAATTATTATTAACTAAGGAATAAATACGTAATAGTTAAATAATAACAACTGACTAGCAGTTAATTATTATTATATTATCTTACCTGAAGATCTTTGCTTTATTTGTCAATGGTAGCATGACATCAGCACTGTTACCAATCATATTAATATAATCCTCAGGTGATTTTGAAGCCAATAGTTCCTACTGGTAATATATGATATGCTCTATCTGATCAGGTATAAAACCCTTGCAGTGTGTTACGTGTTGGATCAGGTTCTAAAGTACTATCAGAATTAAGTTCTAAGCTAACATTAAAATCATGCAATACCTAAAATGATATAGTTTTATTAATTCAAGATTACTCAAACTTACAATTTGTGGTCTCTTTCAATACACACAAGTTAGTGGATTAGAGTAATCACGTTCAGTCAATACCAGTATATTAGGTGACTACTATCACAATGTGCAATAAGATTGGGTAGAATGTGTAAATATTGATGAATTTGAAGGACATCTCTGGTTATATATCGTAATAACATGAAACTACAGCCTAATCAGTACTTATGTAAAGTCGCTGTGGATTTTACTTTTGGTAGACCCTTCCTTCATTAGACCATCCCCTCACTGGATATCTATCTTATAGTGGTCTCAGTGTCTGATATTTCAAAGCTTTTTCTAAGGCCACTCTACTCAAACTTAGATGGTACATCTTGGCTTCTCTTCTTGGACTGTTAATATGGTCTAGTGTTTGTTATTGGGACAAATGTCTAGCAAACACAGCAAGTTAAATGGGTAGCCCTTGGTGTTAGAGTGTCAATTGTCATAGTAGCTGGAAAACATTAATACTTTATTTACTGTCATTATATAAATGTTACATAATATTATGTGGCTGTGTCCCCGACTGTCTTATAAAAGTTCTCAGAAATAACCTGTTTTGAATACAGTTTTCTTGCTAAAGTAATTGGCTCAATAGTTGATTCAACAATAATGTCAGTACACTGAACTAGAGCTGCTCCTACCACATCACAATCAGCTGGTTTTTGATATATTGATAGAACCTGCAGATGTTATTAATACAATTGTATGACAATAGTAAATTCTGACCAACTTCACTATCTACAAAATAAGATAAAGTCATCATACTCAATTTTAACCCAAAAATCCAATAACAAAATTTTATATAATAATAAATTCATTATAAAGGTAATGTCAGTAAAAACATTTCAAGTAAGTCAAAAGTAGGGATGATGGTGCAGACATCCCTACATAGTAGCCACAATTTTTAAAGCTGTTGATTGACAAAAACAATACCATTAGAAATCTAAAGTAAAAAGTTGTTCAGTTAGATAGAAAGTTATAATATATTGTTTGTGGAATGAATGTGCTCACAACACACCCACATCACATAGCTTTCATATATAAATATCAAGTACTTCTGTGTGGCTACTATTTAGGGATGTCCACACCACCATTCATACTTTGAGCTTGTTAAAGAAATTTTATCACCATGCCTAATTTAATGAGCTTTTATTTAGTTACTTGTACTTCTTTTATTTAAATTATAAATTAGGTAAAAATATTTTCACAATGTCTGTTTCTTTATACAATTAGATACATATACTTTGGATACACAGAGCATTATCATAATTCATAATGATAACACAAGAAAACATAATTTATATACAGACAGGTAATCAAGCCAAAATTAGGTAATTTAGCTTACAAATGTACTGCATGTATGCATGTTTTTTAAGTAATAGAAGCCAAACATTGGACAATATGATAACAACAAAATTAGTTTACAAATTTAATTTAGAATCCATTTATTGCGTAAAAGTGACATATGCCATGTGTATTGAACATTTAGTTTACATTTATTCAATATTTTGGAGACAGAGAATTGCATGTGATAAATTAACTCCATACAATTGCTATGCAAAATAGTTTAATAATTTTCATACTCATTTAGGGTAATTATGTCATCTCACATTTAAGACAAATCCACTTATTAGATGTTATTTAATAAAACAAGTGGTGACATTATAAACTAGAAGATCAAAGTGCTGATGTGGTTCTCAGACTTTATAGAGTTACATTTGTATCCAGATAAATTATAGTGTTGACATCAACAAATATTGAGCTATGACATCAATTTGAATTTCTATGTTATCAAGCCATAAGCATGTTATAGCCCGACCTACATCATATTGTATTACACATACAGTATATGCTGTGACATAACAATCCTTAGGTTTGTTTTAATACATAGCACACTATCTGCAATACAGCCCTCTCAGTTGGTTATAACCAATACTTAAAAGTCACTAACATTATACACTAACCTTTTAAAATGAGTTGATCAGATATACTTTCTATTTCATCTTTATTCAATGGAGAATAAGCAAGGTCCTATAATAGAATCAATTCGATACAGTACAGAGTGGTGTAAGTATTATATATTACAAAATTAATGTGGTAGAAGTATGATACACAACAAATAGAATTCTTGTATATTTAAACTCACCAAAGAAATACATCCAGCAAGCTCACTGAGTTGACAGCAATGTTCCTTTATTGACATATCACCTGATTATAAAAGTGAGGATGAGAAATAAGAACACTTATTTATTGTATGTTGAAGGTCATCCTCTTAAAGTGGCAACTCAGCATTGAAAAGTGCTTTTGTTGTTGAAGGACCATTGTGAAAAAAGGATCATCAGCTCCCAGTTTGTTCAATGCCTACCTCCTTGGTGTTATTATCATCACTAGCTTTACATTTTGCAAAGACTGATTGGGCAACATCAGTTATATTATAAAATGAACATTTATTTTTCCAATAAATGCCATTTGTTCATACCTCACAACAATGAACTAACATTTGCATTTCTTGATCACCATCTGCAATTTTGCCAAATTTAATGTAGCATGTCAGATAAAAATTGTAAGAAAGACCAAAAAGATAAAGAATAAGCAAGGCTCTAAAGCCAGCTTATAAAAGAATGAATTATGGTACAGTAAAGTTTGGTGTATGTATGATACAGTACAAAATTAATGTGATACAAGTTGATGCACAACAAACTGACAAAAGATTTCCTGTACATATCCACTAATATAGCTAGTCATTTCATATGCAGATAAGCAATTTGATCTTATTATTATGACATCGACTTTGATCACATGAGATAGAAGGAAAGTGAAACATGAACAAACAAGAACCTTTAATTATTTGTATTGTGTAAAATGTCAAATCAATTTCAGTTTCATGCATTCTCAAAGGATCCAATTAGATAAATGACATCATATTTTACATTCACACATGTGTATAGAGACTGAGTTTTAGCTTCTTCCTTTTCTGTTATTTGCTTTGGCATATAGATATTAGAACATTACTGAAGTGATATTTGACATTCTTTTGATATCACACATGACTTCCATCATTAGTGTCAGTGAAAAATCTTTAATGTTGGCCAAGAGGAGTGGACAATAACTACATAGAAACACAGCAGGAATTACGGTCTCTTCATATTTAGTTTATTCAATTTCATTTGATAAAAATGACAGTTATATACTTTTTGTGAATAGCAAATTATAACAAATTCTGGTATTAATTTATTAGGGCAAAAAATTACACAAACACACACATAAATATACTTTAACAAGAGCATAATTGTACTATATATTAGTTAGTATAGTGCTAATATCATCAGCATTACAAAATCAGTTATTAGTAAACATTCAAATTCAGTGTTATACCAAGTTCTTTGTTGATTTCATTTTTCCAGTACCCTGCGATAGCCTTAGCTGCATTTTCCACTGGACCACCTTGGCTGGACAGGCTGTCCAGAAATAATTGACAATGTTCCTCTAACTTGGAGATACTTCTATAATTCATTCCATTTTTGTAATCATTCATCACACTTTTAAAGGTAGGGTTATTATAAACAGACTCTGTGATAAGTTTCTTGGCAAACATTTGTGTAGCAACATTTGGTAGACAATTAGATAACACATTAATTAAAACTGCAGACTGTTCCTGAAGTATTCTCTTCAATATTGCTTTAACTCTTTCTTGGCTTACAATCTCAGCTCCTGTTTGAATATAATAGATTAAGTAAGATATTGACACTGATTATTACTAAATAATGAAGTACATCGAGACAGAGTTGCATGTGATAAAATTAACTCCATAAAATTGATCTTTAACTAGTTTTAATGATTTTCATACTCATTTAAGGTAGGTGTGTCATGTCACATTTTAGAGAGATCCACATATTAGATGTTATTTAATAAAAAAAAGTGGTGACATAATAACATAGAAGCTCAAAGTGCTGATGAGGTGCTCAGACTTAATAAAGTAACATTTGTATCCAGATATAGTGCTGGCATCAATTATTGAGATGTGACATCACTTCAAATTTCTATGGTATTAAGTCATAAGCATGCTATAGCCCAACCTGCATTGTATTGTATTACAAATACAGCACTATACTGTGACTTAACAATCCTCAGGCTTGTTTTATTACATAGCACACTGTATCTACAATACAGCCCTCACAATTGGCTATAACTAATACTTAAGTGGCACTAATACTGTACACTAACCTTTTAAGAGTTTCTCAGATATAGTTTCTATTTCATCTTCATTTAATGGGGGATAAGTAAGACCTTATAACAGAATTAACTATGATACAGTACAAAATTAATGTGGTGCAAGTATGATGCATGATAAAATAACAATAGATTTCCAGTATATGTATATTCAAACTAATTTATACTTACCAAAGGATTACGTCCAGCAAACACACTGAGTTTACTGCAATGTTCTTTTACTGACGTGTGACTTGATGATAAGATTGAGGATGAGAAATAAGAACACCTATTCACTATGTGTTGAAGGTGGTCCTCTCGAAGCTGTACCTCAGCACTGAACAGTGCTTTTGTCACTGAAGGAGCAATGCAAAAAAAAAGGATCATCAGCTCCCACAATTTGTTCAATGTCCATCTTCTTGGTGTTACTGTCATCAGTAACTATACATTTTTTAAGCACTGATCGAGAAATATTGCTTAAATGATAAAGTGTGCGTTCATTAACAAGAAGACTACGAGCTCTTGCTACATCGCTAGGAGCAATGAGGTACTCCTCACATTTAAATGCATGCATTTCAATCAACTTTAATATCGTCTTAATAACTTTATTAAAAACATCGCGGCCTTTCTGGATGTCAATCATTGATGTAATTACTGAAACAGAACGATAGTTTTCGGTTACCTCAACAATAGCTTCAACTTCATCATTTTCCCAATAAATGCCATTTGTCCATATATCACAACAACGGGCCAACATTTGGACTTGTGGAGGATCAACATCAGCAATTTTGCCTGCTCTCTTGCGGTGTGGTAAACAAAAAATGTAAGAAAGGGTAAAAAAAAGGTGAAGAAACAAAAAATGTAAGAAAGGGTAAAAAAAAGGTGAAGAAATTGAGTGGAAAGAAATTGGTTAGAATCAGGACACCAGAGACACCATCCCAACTCATTTTCTATAATAATATCTGTTGGTGGTTCAGTACAAATGAGAGATGGAAAAAATAAGAGCTCATCTGATGGCAGAGGAACCGAAGCTGATATATTGGTTTTGAACTTTTCAAGTGTATTTGATTCTAAAACATGACAGAACTGAAGACCTCTAAGGAACCCAATTAACATATCAGTATTGTGCTTTGGAAATAAATCTTTCAGAATAGACTTAGGCACAATACCAGTATTACTAGCAATATTTTGATGGGCACATTCAATTTCCTTAGGAGCAAATAGAACACCATTGACTTCAGAAAGAAGAGCAGCTCTGTCAATGACTATCCAACTTTGATCATCATCCTCATTTTTAAGGAATAAGATGAGACCCTTGTCACTTAAAGTGGTTAGAAATTCCAACAACACTGACCTTCAGAAGGAGGATAAACATGTTTGAGGAGAAACAAATTATATTAATTTTACAATGATAATTAGTTGTTAACTGTTTGTTGATGTACCTCAATATACCTATACAAGACATAGAGACTGGTTACATGGGTAATTAATCAATACATATAACATTAATGTCTCCATGAATTTAGTAGATAGCTTCAAAGCTGTTGAGGTACACATCCTACTTAGATCAAGTTAATAAATGCACTAAAACAAAGTTGTGGGAGAACAAGCATTAGTTGAAGATCTTGAGAAACATTACAATCATTTTAATCATATGGTTGGTAAATTACATTAGAAATTGACCAAAATATTGATACAAGTAGCCAGTATAATGAAATTAAATACATTTATACTTTAAAGGGATATCATAAGCATTGTATATCATGAAAATTTGTTTATGATTCATCTTATCAAATTTCAACTCTTCAAGGAACACAAATATCAGCAGTTTCCTACAGGCAACAATGAATCTAAGATATCTATTGTAAACAAAAAACTTTAAGATGTACTAAGTACATTGGATTGACTAGTGCTTTGTTTGATAATTGAGAACATTAATTAAAAGTATACTTTTAATTATCAATGGTGTGAAATGATATAGTAGTCCTTTTAGACAGAAACAAGACTATTAGCTGTATGACTCCCAAAAAGAGACTAGTACTATAGTTGAACATAGATTTCCAAAGATGTACAGGTTTAATAGACATATAAGAGAAACATGGTTTCCTTACTCTGTAGTCATTGTATCTCCTGATTTTGATATGTGTTCTCCTGCTACATTCATTCCTCTTAACTGCTTATTGTTCAGATGTGCTTCTGTGTCAGGGAAAGTAAAATTTGACTTTGGTGAAGGCGTTGTTAACAAAATTGTACAAACTGAAAGAAAGCTTCAGTAAATCTTGAATTTTATGATTTTAATTATAAAGCAACATCTATCTTCTTTAAAAAAATTCAAGTTATTATCTTACTTGAAATACATAGTCATAAGCTGATTGATTGTATGAAGACTAATTAAATTTAATACAAATTAAAATGAATATATCCACAGGATGTATACTATCATAATACACCAGCTTGCAATGACGTGCATACACATCAAATGTATAACATGTGCATATAACAAATATTTACTAGTGTATTTGTGTATGTATACTGTATAAGAATACACATGTTATAATGTTACTGTATAATACATATGTTATAATGTTACTGCATGTATAATGCAAACATGTCATACATGTGTATAACACTTGTTTATGGATTGTATATAATAGTGTGTAAAGCAGTGTATAACAACTATCTAACACGGTGATTGAAATCAGTATGAATTAATTCAAGTAACATAAATGTTGAGAAGAATCCTAATCCATTAGTGTTGTCACTGATTGGTTGAAGTGGGACTGTGATATTGGCTTACTTTAATACATAGTATTACATGTTATTTCATTTATAGAATCTTATTATTGTAATGTTTGTACAACTTATCCATGCCCTGAGTGTTAGGAATTACATTGAATGCTATGAACTAAACTAATATTCTAAAAGTTAATTTTATAAAATAAAAATGCAAACATTGAAAAAATATACGTGTATGATTTAGTCTTTATGAAACCACTACTGATGATATTTCAGCAAAATCTAAATGGGGATAAAGAGTAAATAGAATAAAACGCATTATCATACCTCAATTCCATTTAGCCATGATTTTATCAGCTAAGTCATTTCGGTTACATTTCTCTCTTAAAATGCTCACAAATTTGGTCAAAATACCAGCATCATGCTTGACAAGATCTTTTATTTCATCAAGAATAATTTCAAGACGTTGCTCATTTGTATCCTTACAGGCTGTGTCCCTGACTCTCTTATAAATATTCTCAGAAATAATCTGTTCTGAATACAGTTTTCTTGCTAGAGAAAATGGGTCGATAGTTGACTCAACAATAATGTCAGTACACTGAACTAGAGCTGTTCTAGCCACATCACAATCCCATGAAGTACTGCCAGAGCCTGTATATGCAAAGTATTGCTAATACAACTGTATAACAATAGTAAAATCTGACCAAGTTAACTATGTACAAAATAAGATAAAGTCATCATACTTAATTTTAAGCAAAAAAAGCAAGAACAAAATTTAGCATAATAAAAAATATTCATTATGAAGGCAATGTCAGTAAAAACATCTCAAACAAGCCAAAAGTAGGATGATAGTGTGGACATCCCTACATAGTAGCCACGAGTTTACATTTCAGGTACATGTACACAAGATATGATCTACTAAAATAAGTGACAAGACAACATAGAATTTTAAAGTGCTGATGAGGTGCTTAGACCTTATGAAATGACATTACAGCACTATATCCAGATATAGCACTGACATCACCAGGTATTGGGCTATATCATTTTTGAATTTCAAAGTGACACCACAGCCTGCTTCAAATTTTATGTTAACAAGCCACAAAAATTTTATAGCCCAACCTGCATCATACTGTATTACACATACAATATCAACCCTTGGGTTTAGTTTATGTCACAAAACACACACTGTATATGCAATAGAGTCTTTGCAGATGAGCTATGACCCATACTCAAAAGCCCTGTTTTAACACCAACCTTTAAAACATTGCTCAGATATATCTTTTATTTCATCTTCAGATAACGGAGGATAAGAAAGTTCCTATAACAGAATGTGATAAAATATGATGCACAACAAATAGAATTCTTGTTATTTCAAACTAATTTATACTTACCAAAGGATTACGTCCAGCAAAGACACTGAGTTGACTGCAACGTTCTTTTATTGAGGTGTGACTTGATGATAAGTGTGAGGACGAGAAATAAGAAGAACACCTATTCACTATGTGTTGACGGTAGTCCTCTTTAAGTGGCCTCTCAGTATTGAAAAGTGCTTTTGTCACCAAAGGAGCAATGCAAAGAAAGGGATCATTAGCTCCCACAATTTGTTTAATGTCAACGTTTTTGGTGTGACTGTCATCATTAACTTTACCTTTTTCAAGTACTGATCGAGCAACCTTACTTATTTTATAAAGTGTGCGTTCTTTGACAAGAACACTACAAGCTTTTACTACATCGCTAGGAGCAATGAGGTATTCTCCACATTTGGATGATTGCATCTCACTCAATTTTAATACAGCCTTAATAACATTATTAAAAGTATTGCGGCTTTTCTTGATATTATTAATTGATGTAATCACTGTAACACAACGATAGTGTTCAGTTACTTCAACGATAACTTCAACTTCATCATTTTCCCAATAAATGCCATTTGTCCACACATCGCAGTGACGAGCCAATATTTGGATTTGTGGATCACTTTCATCAATTTTACCAGCTCTATTTTCACGTGGTAAACAAAAATTGTAGGAAAGCATAAAAAGAAGAAGGTGAAGAAATCGTGTGGAGAGAAATTGGTTAGGATCAGGACACCAGAGACACCATCCCAACCCATTTTCTATTACAATATCTTTTGGTGGCTCATTACAAATGAGAGATGGAAAAAATAAGAGCTTATTTGATGGCAGAGGAACCGAAGCTGATATATTGGTTTTGAACATTTGCAGCATATTTGATCCTAAAACATGACAGAACTGAAGATCTCTAAGGAACCCAATTAACATATCAGTATTGTGCTTTGGAAATAAATCTTTCAGAATAGACTTAGGCACAATACCAGTATTACTAGCTATATTTTGATGGGCACGTTCAATTTCCTTAGGAGCAAATAGAACACCATTGACTTCAGAAAGAAGAGCAGCTCTGTCAATAACTATCCAACTTTGAGCATCATCCTCATTTTTAAGGAATAAGATGAGGCCCTTGTCACTTAAAGTGGCAAGGAATTTCAATAACACTGACTTTTCAGAAGGAAGAGAAGGGTCATCACGCTTTTGTAATACACTACATAGCTCCATCACACTAATGGCTATAATATTCTCTTCATTTCGAAGCAATTGCAAGAAGGAGAATTGAACATGGCAGTAAAAACTAATTTTATCAGATCGATCAAGTACAGCTTTGCAGCTATAAGAAAGCTTAGCAACAAACTCTTTAACACCTTTTCCTCCAGGAAGATGACATTCCATAGGTAGGAACCCAACATATTCTTGTGAATGATCAGCCTTTTTAGCAACTTCAGCAACTACTTTAGAAATTTTTTCATAACCATCTGTTATCTCATCAAGTCGACTTCCAATGACCAGTATTTGAGATGGCCTTGAACTTGATAATTGAAGACTGACATTCTTTATAAAATTGAACCAGTAGTACAAATCACCTTTAATGAGATCTAGATTGTCAGTCATCTTAGAAAGTATGGCAAAAACAGCAGGTGTGTTTAGCATAAGATTTTCTAGAATTGCTGCATGACTGCTATAATACTCTTTATGACCTGCGAGATCATAAAGGACAATATTGCCCACTTCATGACTTGAAATGGTATGTGCATTAATCCCAGCAGTTAGCAGTTCTACTGGAATAGGATCAGATGTATTAAACGTGTAGTCGGGTGGTTTCTTAGCTCGTTCCATTATAACTGCTGCAAGTGAACTTTTACCTGCACCAGTATTACCACAGAAAAAGACTTTGCTGTAAGATTCTACAGGAAAGTCTTTTCGACATTGCTCAAATGGCTCAAACATTTTTAAAATAATGAAGCGATTTTTGGCATTATCATAAACAAGCTCCATGGCTGTTTGATTATCGTTGTTCTTAGCCATTGGATTGATTTTTCCTGATGACAAAAGAGATTTCACAACATCACCATGACAACCCTTACAAGCAGCATGAAGGGGTGTGTTACCAACCTAAAAAAGAAAATATTCTAGTAGGCGACATTCCATATAGTTCTGAATAAACCATGTAGTTGGAATAACTCCATTTTTACTAATGTTCACTTCATATATACCAATAGTATGTGGTATGTGTTTTAGCTAGTTAGTGATTTGTATGGCAAATACATAATAAGAAAATTTAAAAGACATTGATGTAATACCTCAATAGGAATAAGGACTTGAAAATTATGTGAACTAATTCCTATGCCTTAACCTGCTTTTAAAGAGCCTTATACAATGTGGATATACTTCCATAGCTTATTTTAATAGTAATACATCTAGTTCAGAGAAGTTTTACAAGCTTATCTACTATGTTTGCTTGCAGGGGTTGCTTTCTATACAACTAATACCACTCATATGTGAGACTGAGCTTCTACATAACTGCAAAATGGCATGTAATTACCCAATGTTTTGAAGATGTAAAACTACTTCAATCATTCTCCACAGCATTTTATTTGTCATATCAATCATTTTGTATGTAATAAGCCCTCAATGACAGGATATAATAACTTAGCTTTCAATGATAACACTAGTCTATCTGTCCGAACCCTTTATTTACTGATGCTAAACAAGGGTCTAACAAATATCACAATAGATTAAATTCAATTGGCCAATCAGATTTCACTACCCAAATTTTGAGTATCATGGGTAACAAATGGTAGCATTATGTTGTATATGCTCAACAATATCTTGTTTCTACAAGGTCAAAGTTTATTGATGCTTGCTATAAAAAGTGAAACCATTTCATAGTACTACAAGTCAGTATGAATTTTTAAAAAAATCTCTTATCTTCTAATGTAGACAATATGTTTTGAATGGTAAGTTTGCAGTATATTTATGGCTTCTTTGTTTTCACTTATTGTAATTGGTTGAAGTTCTTAAGTGACATTTGCTAAACAGTTCTTGTGCATTAGAGGGTCTAGCTTATTAGATTATGAAAATGCTAAACAAATCATTAATCATTGCAAATGAAATAACTCAATTTATCATACAATAGAAAATTAAGGTAAACATCAAGTTTGAACATTGAAAATAATACAAAACATCTAAAGTCAGTTGAATCTCCTATCAAGAATCATAACAGAAGAGTGGAGCTTGGTTTATAATATGTATGCAAGAAAAAAAGGAAAAGAAACAAGGTAGGGATGAATGCACAAATCCTTATTAAAATCCCTGTGAAAAATCCCTGTGAAAAAGTGAAAAAGTACTGTAAGTAGTGTTTATATTGAAATTGTACTGTACAATGTTTCCTGGCTACTTATGTAGGCATTTTAATATGGATTTGTCATTTAATCCTACTTTTTTTCCTTTTCCTTTTGTCATTTCATTTCTACATCATCTGTTAATTTTTCAAAATGTTTTTTATTACTTGTTGATATGTGATACAGATCTTCTCTATTGTAATATTAAAATGACTCTGACAAGAAATTTCTTAATCCATTAAAAGTTTGGGTCTTAAATAAAAGAAAACATTATTAGAACTAACACAAGCTGGAAAGCATTTAAAAGTATTGACAGTTTCAATTTCAGCAGTATGAAAAAATAAACCCAAACAATACAGTGAATGTGATTGACTCCATCATTTAATTGTTTCCATTCACTGATACAATTTACAGACTCTAGAAGCATTTCATAAATGTAATAGAATGCTGCTGCTTGATGGTTAATGATTGTGCAATTACTTTCTATGATAATTGTATGAGTAAGTTTTTAACATTTTAGGCATAGCATGCGAGATATATCAGTCTTGTTTGGTAAATAATAAAAAAATGATTGTCACAACTTACCTGATCAGCAATGTTAGGGTTAGCGTTGAATTTAAGAAGAAGTTGAACATATTCATTATTACCATTCTCAGATGCTATGTACAAAGCAGTATGGCCATTCTATATATATGTAAAAAGAAAAATACAAATAAATAATAAATGAAGATTGTAATATGAATGACTTAAAAATGTTTGAATAAAATGTAGCATGTTTCCTTGTAACTATAGACAATTATGAGTAGAATGTTTTTAATATGTTACTAAACAAAATTAAATGATACCAAGAAGTTGAATGCATCAACAAACAACACTTTATCAGATATAAGGTTGTGAGATAATATTAAATTAGACATAAAGGTTGTGACAATTCTATGGTATTAACCCACAAACACATTATAACCCAACCAGTAATGTACTGCATTACACATACAGTATGTTGTGACATAAACAGCCCTTGGATCTGCAGACCTTTAGGTTTGTTTTATGTCACAGCACCTGAATTTGCTCTCGTATTGTGTGCATATTACAAGTTGACATACATTGTTTCCAATGTTAACATCAGCTCCCCTGGACAGAGCATTTCTAATACATTCTACATGTCCTTCTCTTGAAGAATTTAAAAGTAAAGTGTCCTAAATAGTAAATATAAAAATGTCTTAAGTTTTAATACACAGAACGTATGTATATATATATACTTTTCTAAATTGTAAGAACTTGCAATTACCTTGTTACAGTAAAACTATTCATATGCCAAAACATTATTACTACTACTCATAAACTTGTCTATATGTGACTGTACTTGTTTGATTTATATCAATATATATGTACATGTTAGGTACTTGTGAATGCTAAAATCACAAAAACAATGCACATATAACAACCACTACAAACATAGGGTAAGACAGATGTAGAGCATATATACAAATATGTATAAACTTATAACATCATGACTTACAGCTTGTACAGCTTCTACATTGGTGGCATTAGCATCAACTAACATCTTCATAATGACATTATTTTTTGTCCAATAAGCTGCATGAAGTGCTGTACGTCCATACTAAATTATATGAAAGAAGCATGACATATGTGAAGTAAAACATAGATCATAAAAATCAGAAGATTACTTACTAAGTAATGATACCTCAATATCTAGAGGATGTTGTGTGTATAGTGAAAGGTGGTTAAGAATTCAGACCAAGACAACATTTTATAAGGGGTTTTATGCCCACAACACCTTCCAGGCAGTGAGACATTTAAATAATGCCATAAAATATTTAAATAACAGAAGCTTTATGTCACTGTAACTAGCCTAGATGGTGAGTAGCATTATACATGTCTATGATTAAAAAAGAGACTTTACATAAAGATATAAGAGAGGTCAGAGTACTAAAGATGTGACGACAAAGTTGAAATAGCTGATCTCTGAAAAGAGATCAACTGTGTGTCTTGAATAGAGACTGCAGCATAATATCAGTCTCATAAAGCAAAGAAATTGGTCAGAATGGTACACAACAATTCTAATAGCATACCCACATATTACATAATGAGTAATTTGTTTAGCAGTGTTCCAAGAAATACCAACTCAAATTTTATTATTTTTGAAGACTGTATGGTGTTTGAAATATGTGTATAAAAGAATATGACATATGTGTGTATAATTGTAATAAGGAAATATCATCTTGAAGACAAGGTCTTAAAAAGAAACAGATTCACTCTATATCCACCAATTTCTATTTAGTGAATTATCTGCCAATTTGCATTGTCTTAGAGAGTATAGTTGACTTAAAGTGCAAACAATATAGGAGATGACTAGAAGGTAAACATAATGAAAAATAGAACAGAAGATGGAATGTAATTATTAATTCAAGTCTGTATGTATCAATCTGTGGATTGTAAAAACAAATGCTATCTTTATCATGGTTGTGATGAAATGGAATAATAGTAAAGATGTTCAAGCTGATGACTTGAGGATTTGGAGAAATGAAGAGTATGAGCAAATCATTTCATTGTAGCAGTTCATAGTATAGTAAAAAAAAGTAGCTAACAAGCTTTTGGACAAAAACATTGGTCAAAGACCTACAATATATGTATTAAAATGTATTTATTGGAAGAACAGTGATGATGATCAATTTCTTATTTTGAATTGTGTAGTCTAAAATTTTTAGTTGTCAATAAATGTCCTTAAATATAGATTGGGAGAACAATCTCCATAATTTCGTACTACTGCAATACTAACATCCCCTCCACTGGCTATTGTGTGGGAGAGAGACCACATAAAACAGTGAGATTGGACAAAGAAGAGTTTTCATAATCTATTAGATAATGACCCAAATCAATTTTATGACTCTGATTTTCAGAAAAGTGATGGAATGTTGAAGCTGAAGCTGTAGCTTAGTACAAGAAACAAGAAACAGATCTCCAATTTCAAGTTCTTGTATGAAGATATCAATGTATTCATGATACTTTATTTGCAATGATAGAACAATGTAAATGAAAGGAATCTTTGGTGAATCCACTTATTACATCACTACTTCAGAGTGCTCCTGATACTATATGCATTTTGGTTACTGATCAACAGCAAAACAATATTGTTTGCTTTTGTACTAATAGTAAAGAATTTTAATTATTGGAATTGACCTAAATTTTAAACATATCAGCTACATCTTTCTCAGACTATGTTCCATAATATACTGATGAATTTAGCTTTGGACTAACTCCAACTATGCTTGATGTCATAAAATGATACAATTGTTTTGTTTGGCTCATGAGTCATCATAAGTCATAATAACTCAAGATTTTGTTATACTAATTTGGTTGAGAAAAATAAATAATCTGGAATCTGTGTGGAATGTCAGAAAATTAAGATTCGTCAAGCTACTTGTCCAAGACTCATTTTCATACAAATTGATTGTAACATTATTGACTTTATGTTGTAGGCTTGATGCTGTTCAAACCACTCAAATAAACTGGAAATCCACCAAAGGACCATACAGCCAAAATCAAACAAACTTGCTAATACTAGAACTAAAGAAAAGACTAACTATAAATGAACTAAGATACTAGTGGAATGTGAATAAATGAAGCTAAATTGGAGATGGATTTATGATTGATCACAAACACAACAGTAGCTACAGCCAAAATGGTAATTAGTTACACTGATTGGAAAAATCACATGTTGTTTAAATGTTTAAGATTAGAGACATTACATGTGATTGTATTAATAATCATACAAACAGTCTCTGCACATGCTTTTGCTATTGCTGGGAATTTTGAGTGAATGTTTTGAATTGTATCCTAAAACAAACCAAGATGACAGCCATTGGAAATTGGTGTGGTCACCTGAAGTGCCAAAATGTCCAGAAATAGGAGTAAGGATAAATAAAGTAACAAAGAAGCTGAAAACCCATTCTATCAACTAAATCAAAATACAATTTGTTATAAAATACTACTACAACTAGATATCCTGAAACTAAACAGATGATGTCGTGGCAGAGTAACACTACATGATCAGGATAGAGTCATTTTAACAATGGGAGCCATTCCCATAAACTGATCAAAGTATGATTGAGACAAATAAAGTAATTGAGACATTGGAAAGAAGGGCAAAGGAAGAAATCACACCAGTTTCAAAACAAAATACAGAGAAACAATAGAGGCTATTTCTACAAACAAAGAAGTTGCTACAGTTCTTCCAACTTTTCAATTATTAAGATCTAAACTTTACAATTAGGGTTGTGATTTGAATTGAATCATCATAGATGATATTGTTTTGATAGTTATAAAAATTATTGTTGTTTGGTTAATTGATGATAACTTATTTAATGTTAGACCAATTGAAAATAGCATGCATATTAGTAGACTAAACAAGAGTAGACAAAACAGAAGTAGAAAAAACAGGTATAAACCCATAATTTTATTTAAGTGAATAGTATTATAAAGGAATAGCCATTATTGCATATAAGAGAATAAAACTAAGTGAATTGACATATATCTATCTCTATACAGTACTAGTCAAAAAAGCTTTATGTTTCATCTTTGTAGCGTAGCTTCAGCACAGTTAAAGTTTCAAGCTTGAAAATGCAGACAATGCTGAAGCTATTTAAAAACAAATGTTTCATCTAGTTTGGAAAAAAATCTGTAAACACAAAGTTTCCTTTGGTGATTAATTATAAGAAACAATGGCAGCAGTTCACCTCAACCGCATGTCTTGCTATTTGACTTTTGCAGAAGCTGTAGCTATTCTAGAGCATCTATTATGCCAAATTTGAAGGACTTAGATCATACAAAATTTAAATGGTGAGATCTTGTTATATCTCTAAAACAATCAACAAATGCTGCAAAGCCCATCTCTGATCAGTTCATATAAATACTAATTAAATATTTCCTACTTGATTTGTTAAGGCCTGTTAAAACATTTTTCACATTTCAATGCAATAGTACAAATTGTACACCAGCTTTTCTACAAAGACAATATGTGAGCTTGTTTTGACTACTTTTGTATATCTTCTTGATGTGTCATGTGTATATAGTGAGTTGGTATTAAGTATTATAGACAACTATAATTACCTTAATATACTATTATGACACTGACCTTGTCTGGAACATTCACTTTCATACCAGCATCTAGAAGGACTTGAACAATCTCATTATGACCTTCATGACATGATATATAGAGAACAGTTTTGCCAACCTGTATAACAACAAATCAAAATATACATGTACATGTGATAATGAAACTTAATAATAAAATATAAAGTCATTAATTAATTTTACTGAGTCAACCAATAGTATAAGAAATTGTGTCTGTCAAGAAGATACTTGAGTAAATAACAGCATAATGAGGATAAAATGTACTTAACTAATATTTAATAATTAAGGTGAAAAATAAATTCTAAAAATACTATAACAAACATTCACTGTCACATAAGTTTTCAATAATATATAATTAATATAACATTACTATAACATGAAATGATGTGATGATAAAGACAACTCATAATAGATTCACATTAATGAGATCATTACTGATAAATATTGATCTCATTTAGGTACGTTTATAATGAGTCACAATTATTTTAAGTCACATTTATATAATATGTTATTGAAAATATCAATGGAAGTTGTAGAAAAACTACTGAAGTGTGTCTTTGACAATGACACCTCTACTTGTTATATATTGATGATTATAAATACACATGTACGTAAAAATTAAAAAAACAATTATGAAATGTAGTAATGGTTGTACCACCAAAAAACAAGTAAACAGAATGAATGGCAGAATGAAAATCCCTACATAATATCCACAGTAAACTTTGAAATTCATTAAATGTAAGAATACCGACAGGAAGCATCTCTAACGTGACCATTGTTGGAATGGCAACATGGATATCTGCACATACATTAGTCACACAATTGACTGCCATTAAATTTAATAATTATGATATAAATAAAAAGATCTCAATATAGCAGCAGTACAAGGTTGAAACATGAACATAGTTGAGATTTCACAATTATGTTAATATATATATACTGTAATGCAATGTAATAACAAAACTTAACACCACAAAAATGTAGTTAATCAAGTCTAGAAACAAAGCAGTTCATTGAAAATTAAATTCAAAAAACAATATTTTGTCATTACCTGCAGCATCATGGAGAAGTTATAATCATGTTTTGATAATGGCCACAATCTTAAAATACCATCTAATTTATAGTTAATAGGCAATTTAATGTACATGCAAGTACAATACACTTCTATTTTCAGGGGATCATTTTTGAGAACTTAAGAGACATTTCAATGCTAAACAAGTCATGCTTCACATCATGACCTTCACCACTATATTTGTCTATGCACCTGAACTGATCATTTAAAAATCATAAAACATGTTATCTTTATTTGTCAATTTGTGTTAAATAAACAGGAAAATTAATCACTGCACTCATAGTAAAACAATTACACTTTTTGCCTAATATTATTGTGTAGAATTTGTATCTTGTTCTCCTTCAATATTAACCTTATTGAGCATATTACTACAGAATACAATTCAATATTAACAGTATCACTACAATTACAAAAATATCATAATTAACAACTTTCTTTTAGACAAAAGAACTTCTATTTTATCTTTATTTATATGGGGTTTGTTGTACACACATAAACACTTACTCCGTTAACAAGGTCTAAATTGGCTCCTTTCTGTGTTAGAATCAAAACAACATCTTTGTGTCCCTTCCTTGCTGCTAAAACGACTGGAGTAGATCCCTCCTAAATATATTATAATAAAACAACAGTTAAATATTATCTATTCTTACACCAAACATACAAACACAATGAACTCACACCTTCAAGAAAAGACTTGAAAATAAATCTAATGCTTATTCATATTTTAGATAGAATAAATTCAAGAAAACTTTTTTCACCATAATAGCAAAATACATGTACAAATGTCAACTAGAACACTTAACAATTATTATATTATAAAGGAAGCATTCAGATCATAAATAATCCCAGTAAATTTAAGATGGAATAAAATCAATAGAGTAAAAAAATTATATTGAAATACACTTAGAATTTATATTACATTATATCACACTTACTCGCTATTATATTGTAATGAGAACATTCAGATCACAAGTAATCACAGCAACATAAAAATGGAATAAAATCAATAGTGTAAAAAAAGAATTACATTGAAATACACTTAGAATTTATACTACATTATATCACAATTACAAACTATTATATGGTAATGCAAACATTCAGATCACAAGTAATCATAGCAACATAAAAATGGAATAAAATCAATAGAGTAAAATTAGCATTACATTGAAATACACTTAGAATTTATACTACATTGTATCACATTTACATCCTATTATATTGAAATGAGAACATTCAGATCACAAGTAATCACAGCAACATAAAAATGGAGTAAAATCAATAGAGTAAAATTAGCGTTACATTGAAATACACTTAGAATTTATACTACATTATATCACACTTACATCCTATTATATTGTAATGGGAACATTCAGATCACAAGTAATCACAGCAACATAAAAATGGAATAAAATCAATAGAGTAAAAATAGAATTACATTGAACTACACTTAGAATTTATACTACATTATATCACACTTACTCGCTATTATATTGTAATGAGAACATTCAGATTAAAAGAAATCACAGCAACATAAAAAATGGAATAAAATCAATAGAGTAAAAAAGCATTACATTGAATTACACTTAGAATTTATACTACATTATAATCACACTTACTGGCTATTATATTGTAATGGGAACATTCGATCACAAGTAATCACAGCAACATAAAAATGGAATAAACTCAATAGAGTAAAAATAGAATTACATTGAAATGCACTTAGAATTTATACTACATTATATCACACTTACATCCTATTATATTGCAAGGGAACATTCAGATCACAAGTAATCACAGCAACATAAAAATGGAATAAAATCAATAGTGTAAAAAAAGTATTACATTGAAATACACTTAGAATTTATACTACATTATATCACAATTACAAACTATTATATGGTAATGCAAACATTCAGATCACAAGTAATCATAGCAACATAAAAATGGAATAAAATCAATAGAGTAACATTAGCATTACATTGAAATACTCTTAGAATTTATACTACATTGTATCACATTTACATCCTATTATATTGTAATGAGAACATTCAGATCACAAGTAATCTCAGCAACATAAAAATGGAGTAAAATCAATAGAGTAAAATTAGCGTTACATTGAACTACACTTAGAATTTATACTACATTATATCACACTTACATCCTATTATATTATAATGGGAACATTCAGATCACAAGTAATCACAGCAACATAAAAATGGAATAAAATCAATAGAGTAAAAATAGAATTACATTGAACTACACTTAGAATTTATACTACATTATATCACACTTACTTGCTATTATATTGTAATGAGAACATTCAGATTAAAAGAAATCACAGCAACATAAAAAATGAAATAAAATCAATAGAGTAAAAAAGCATTACATTGAAATACACTTAGAATTTATACTACATTATAATCACACTTACTGGCTATTATATTGTAATGGTAACATTCAGATCACAAGTAATCACAGCAACATAAAAATGGAATAAAATCAATAGAGTAAAATTAGCATTACATTGAAATACACTTAGAATTTATACTACATTATATCACACTTACAAACTATTATATTGTAATGGGAACATTCAGATCACAAGTAATCACAGCAACATAACAATGGAATAAAAACAACAGAGTAAAAATAGAATTACATTGAAATACACTTAGAATTTATACTACATTATATCACACTTACTGGCTATTATATTGTAATGGGAACATTCAGATCACAAGTAATCACAGCAACATAAAAATGGAATAAAATCAATAGAGTAAAAATAGAATTACATTGAAATACACTTAGAATTTATACTACATTATATCACACTTACTCGCTATTATATTGAAATGAGAACATTCAGATTAAAAGAAATCACAGTAACATAAAAATGGAATAAAATCAATAGAGTAAAATTAGCATTACATTGAAATACTATTAGAATTTATACTACATTATACACACTTACTCGCTATTATATTGTAATGGGAACATTCAGATCACAAGTAATCACAGCAACATAAAAATGGAATAAAATCAATTGAGTAAAATTAGCATTACATTGAAATACACTTAGAATTTATACTACATTATAATCACACTTACTGGCTATTATATTGTAATGGGAACATTCAGATCACAAGTAATCACAGCAACATAAAAATGGAATAAAATCAATAGAGTAAAATTAGCATTACATTGAAATACACTTAGAATTTATACTACATTATACACACTTACTTGCTATTATATTGTAATGGGAACATTCAGATCACAAGTAATCACAGCAACATAAAAATGGAATAAAATCAATTGAGTAAAATTAGCATTACATTGAAATACACTTAGAATTTATACTACATTATAATCACACTTACTGGCTATTATATTGTAATGGGAACATTCAGATCACAAGTAATCACAGCAACATAAAAATGGAATAAAATCAATAGAGTAAAATTAGCATTACATTGAAATACACTTAGAATTTATACTACATTATATCACACTTACAAACTATTATATTGTAATGGGAACGTTCAGATCACAAGTAATCACAGCAACATAAAAATGGAATAAAATCAATAGAGTAAAATTAGCATTACAATGAAATACACTTAGAATTTATACTACATTATACACACTTACTTGCTATTATATTGTAATGGGAACATTCAGATCACAAGTAATCACAGCAACATAAAAATCGGAATAAAATCAATAGAGTAAAATTAGCATTACATTGAAATACACTTAGAATTTATACTACATTATATCACACTTACTTGCTATTATATTGTAATGGGAACATTCAGATCACAAGTAATCACAGCAACATAAAAATGGAATAAAATCAATAGAGTAAAATTAGCATTACATTGAAATACACTTAGAATTTATACTACATTATAATCACACTTACTGGCTATTATATTGTAATGGGAACATTGAGATCACAAGTAATCACAGCAACATAAAAATGGAATAAAATCAATAGAGTAAAATTAGCATTACATTGAATTACACTTAGAATTTATACTACATTATATCACACTTACAAACTATTATATTGTAATGGGAACGTTCAGATCACAAGTAATCACAGCAACATAAAAATGGAATAAAATCAATAGGGTAAAATTAGCATTACATTGAAATACACTTAGAATTTATACTACATTATACACACTTACTTGCTATTATATTGTAATGGGAACATTCAGATCACAAGTAATCACAGCAACATAAAAATCGGAATAAAATCAATAGAGTAAAATTAGCATTACATTGAAATACACTTAGAATTTATACTACATTATAATCACACTTACTGGCTATTATATTGTAATGGGAACATTCAGATCACAAGTAATCACAGCAACATAAAAATGGAATAAAATCAATAGAGTAAAATTAGCATTACATTGAAATACACTTAGAATTTATACTACATTATATCACACTTACAAACTATTATATTGTAATGGGAACATTCAGATCACAAGTAATCACAGCAACATAAAAATGGAATAAAATCAATAGAGTAAAAATAGAATTACATTGAAATACACTTAGAATTTATACTACATTATATCACACTTACTCGCTATTATATTGAAATGAGAACATTCAGATTAAAAGAAATCACAGCAACATAAAAATCGGAATAAAATCAATAGAGTAAAAAAGCATTACATTGAAATACACTTAGAATTTATACTACATTATAATCACACTTACTGGCTATTATATTGTAATAGGAACATTCAGATCACAAGTAATCACAGCAACATAAAAATGGAATAAAATCAATAGAGTAAAATTAGCATTACATTGAAATACACTTAGAATTTATACTACATTATATCACACTTACAAACTATTATATTGTAATGGAAACATTCAGATCACAAGTAATCACAGCAACATAACAATGGAATAAAATCAACAGAGTAAAAATAGAATTACATTGAAATACACTTAGAATTTATACTACATTATATCACACTTACTCGCTATTATATTGTAATGAGAACATTCAGATTAAAAGAAATCACAGCAACATAAAAATCGGAATAAAATCAATAGAGTAAAAAAGCATTACATTGAAATACACTTAGAATTTATACTACATTATAATCACACTTACTGGCTATTATATTGTAATGGGAACATTCAGATCACAAGTAATCACAGCAACATAAAAATGGTATAAAATCAATAGAGTAAAATTAGCATTACGTTGAAATACACTTAGAATATATACTACATTATATCACACTTACATCCTATTATATTGTAATGGGAACATTCAGATCACAAGTAATCATAGCAACATAACAATGGAATAAAATCAATAGAGTAAAAATAGAATTACATTGAAATACACTCAGAATTTATACTACATTATATCACACTTACTCGCTATTATATTGTAATGAGAACATTCAGATCACAAGTAATCACAGCAACATAAAAATGGAATAAAATCAATAGAGTAAAATTAGCATTACATTGAAATACACTTAGAATTTATACTACATTATAATCACACTTACTCTCTATTATATTGTAATGGGAACATTCAGATCACAAGTAATCACAGCAACATAAAAATGGAATAAAATCAATAGAGTAAAAATAGAATTACATTGAAATACACTTAGAATTTATACTACATTATACACACTTACTGGCTATTATATTGTAATGGGAACATTCAGATCACAAGTAATCACAGCAACATAAAAATCGAATAAAATCAATAGAGTAAAAATAGAATTACATTGAAATGCACTTAGAATTTATACTACATTATAATCACACTTACTGGCTATTATATTGTAATGGGAACATTCAGATCACAAGTAATCACAGCAACATAAAAATGGAATAAAATCAATAGAGTAAAATTAGCATTACGTTGAAATACACTTAGAATTTATACTACATTATATCACACTTACATCCTATTATATTGTAATGGGAACATTCAGATCACAAGTAATCATAGCAACATAACAATGGAATAAAATCAATTGAGTAAAAATAGAATTACATTGAAATACACTTAGAATTTATACTACATTATATATCACACTTACTGGCTGTTATGTTGTAATGAGAACATTCAGATCACAAGTAATCACAGCAACATAAAAATGGAATAAAATCAATACTGAAATAAAGCATTACATTAACAACACGAATTGTGAAATCTAATAATCTTAACCTTTTCCAATAACATTAACAACTTAAGCTGTGCTTGCTTGTTTCTTTGTGTTTTTTTCTTACATTACTATAATTTCTATGTTATATTTTCGTTAGTAATTACTATACATTTATTTACACAGCTTAAAGATTACAATAAAACATACCAATTCTTATCATTTGAGTTACCTTAGTAACAATGTTCAGGTCAGCATTGTGGTTGACTAATATTTCAACAATCTTTGTATGTCCTTCATAACTTGCATAATGAAGGGACGACCATCCAACCTATTGTAACAACAAACAAACTAGTAACAGTCAAATTAGACTACTAACAGTACAAACACAGAATTCAAAAAATATCTTAAATTTTAATTTTCTACTTTAATTGTCATGATACAATATAATATTCTTCTACATTGTCTACATGTAGCTCATGTTATACATTTATGACATGACTACATCTATTTGCAATGAGTATTTTTGGAATTTTTAAAACAAATAATCCAGCATTTGACAAGAATGTAACTCATTGTTCTTCGTGTAATCAACTATCATTACATCAGTACTTCCATAGGAGGTACATGCAAGTATAATACACTTTGATATCTTCAGAATTTTAAAAGATACTTCAAAGATAAATAAATCATGCTTCACATCAAGATCTTCATCACTATGTTATGAGTGCACCTGAATTGATCATTTAAAAAGTCATAAAACATGTTGTCTTTATTTGCACTCATAGAAAAAAAGACAATTACACTTTTTGCCTAATATTATCGTGTAGACTTAATATCCTGTTCTCCTTCCAATATTAATCTTATTGAGCATATTACTACAGAAAACAATTCAATAATTTAACAGTATCACTACAATTATAAGACTATCATAATTAACAACTTTCTTTTAGACAAAAGAACTTCTATTTTATCTATATTTATATGGGGCTTGTTGTACACACATAAGCACTTACTCTGTTAAAAAGATCTAAATTGGCTCCTTTCTGTGTTAGAATCAAAACAACATCTTTGTGTCCCTTCTTTGCTGCTAAAATGACTGGAGTAGATCCTTCCTAAATATATTATAATAACATAACAGTTAAATATTATCTATAGAAACACTGTTGTATATGTATTGCATCACTATACTAGTAACATTATAAACTAAGACAATATTATCATAATAATTATTCTTACACCTAACATACAAACACAATGAACTAACACCTTCAAAGAAAGACTTCAAACAAAATCTAATGCTTATTCATATTTTAGATAGAATAAATTCAAGAAATTTTTTTTGCCATAATAGCAAACCACATGTACAAACGTCAACTAGAACACTTAACAATTATTATATTATACAGGAAGCGTTCATATCACAAATGATCCCAGTAAATTTAAAATGGAATAAAATCAATAGAGTATAAAAGCATTTAAATTGAAATACACTTAGAATTTCACTACATTATATCACACTTACTTCCTATTATATCGTAATGGAACATTCAAATAAAAAAAAATCACAGCAACATAACAATAGAATAAAATCAATAGAGTAAAAAGGCATTACAATTTGAAATACACTTAGAATTATACTACATTATATCACACTTACTAGCTATTATATTGTAATGGGAACATTCGATCACAAGTAATCACAGCAACATAAAAATGGAATAAAATCAACAGAGTAAAAATAGAATTACATTGAAATACACTTAGAATTTATGCTACATTATATCACATTTATTTCCTATTATATTCTAGTGGGAACATTCAGATCACAAGTAATCACAGCAACATAAAAATGGAATAAAATCAATAGAGTAAAATAAATTACATTGAAATGCACTTAGAATTTATACTACATTATATCACACTTACTCCCTATTATATTGTAATGGGAACATTCAGATCACAAGTAATCACAGCAACATAAAAATGGAATAAAATCAATAGAGTAAAAATAGAATTATATTGAAATGCACTTAGAATTTATACTACATTATATCACATTTATTTCCTATTATATTCTAATGGTAACATTCAGATCACAAGTAATCACAGCAACATAAAAATGGAATAAAATCAATAGAGTAAAAAAAGAATTACATTGAAATACACTTAGAATTTATACTACATTATATCACACTTACATCCTATTATATTGTAATGGGAACATTCAGATCACAAGTAATCACAGCATCATAAAAATCGAATAAAATCAATAGAGTATAAAAATTACATTGAAATACACTTAGAATTTATACTACATTATATCACATTTATTTCCTATTATATTGTAATGGTAACATTCAGATCACAAGTAATCACAACAACATAAAAATGGAATAAAATCAATAAAGTAAAAAAGCATTACATCGAAATACACTTAGAATTTATACTACATTATATATCACACTTACTGGCTGTTATGTTGTAATGAGAACATTCAGATCACAAGTAATCACAGCAACATAAAAATGGAATAAAATCAATACTGAAATAAAGCATTATATTAACAACACGAATTGCGAAATCTAATAATCTTAACCTTTTCCAATAACATTAACAACTTAAGCTGTGCTTGTTTGTTTCTTTGTGTTTTTTTCTTACATTACTATAATTTCTATGTTATATTTTCGTTAGTAATTACTATACATTTATTTACACAGCTTAAAGATTACAATAAAACATACCAATTCTTATCATTTGAGTTACCTTAGTAACAATGTTCAGGTCAGCATTGTGGTTGACTAATATTTCAACAATCTTTGTATGTCCTTCATAACTTGCATAATGAAGGGACGACCATCCAACCTATTGTAACAACAAACAAACTAGTAACAGTCAAATTAGACTACTAACAGTACAAACACAGAATTCAAAAAATATCTTAAATTTTAATTTTCTACTTTAATTGTCATGATACAATATAATATTCTTCTACATTGTCTACATGTAGCTCATGTTATACATTTATGACATGACTACATCTATTTGCAATGAGTATTTTTGGAATTTTTAAAACAAATAATCCAGCATTTGACAAGAATGTAACTCATTGTTCTTCGTGTAATCAACTATCATTACATCAGTACTTCCATAGGAGGTACATGCAAGTATAATACACTTCTATATCTTCAGAATTTTAAAAGATACTTCAAAGATAAATAAATCATGCTTCACATCAAGATCTTCATCACTATGTTATGAGTGCACCTGAATTGATCATTTAAAAAGTCATAAAACATGTTGTCTTTATTTGCACTTATAGAAAAAAAAACAATTACACTTTTTGCCTAATATTATTGTGTAGACTTAATATCCTGTTCTCCTTCCAATATTAATCTTATTGAGCATATTACTACAGAAAACAATTCAATAATTTAACAGTATCACTACAATTATAAGACTATCATAATTAACAACTTTCTTTTAGACAAAAGAACTTCTATTTTATCTATATTTATATAGGGCTTGTTGTACACACATAAGCACTTACTCTGTTAAAAAGATCTAAATTGGCTCCTTTCTGTGTTAGAATCAAAACAACATCTTTGTGTCCCTTCTTTGCTGCTAAAATGACTGGAGTAGATCCTTCCTAAATATATTATAATAACATAACAGTTAAATATTATCTATAGAAACACTGTTGTATATGTATTGCATCACTATACTAGTAACATTATAAACTAAGACAACATTATCATAATAATTATTCTTACACCTAACATACAAACACGATAAACTAACACCTTCAAAGAAAGACTTGAAACAAAATCTAATGCTTATTCATATTTTAGATAGAATAAATTCAAGAAATTTTTTTTGCCATAATAGCAAAACACATGTACAAATGTCATCTAGAACACTTAACAATTATTATATTATAAAGGAAGCATTCAGATCACAAATGATCCCAGTAAATTTTAAAATGGAATAAAATCAATAGAGTATAAAAGCATTTAAATTGAAATACACTTAGAATTTAACTACATTATATCACACTTACTTCCTATTATATCGTAATGGAACATTCAAATTAAAAGAAATCACAACAACATAACAATAGAATAAAATCAATAGAGTAAAAAGGCATTACAATTTGAAATACACTTAGAATTATACTACATTATATCATACTTACAAACTATTATATTGTAATGGGAACATTCAGATCACAAGTAATCACAGCAACATAAAAATGGAATAAAATCAATAGAGTAAAATTAGCATTACATTGAACTACACTTAGAATTTATACTACATTATATCACACTTACTGGCTATTATATTGTAATAAGAACATTCAGATTAAAAGAAATCACAGCAACATAAAAAATGAAATAAAATAAATAGAGTAAAAAAGCATTACATTGAAATACACTTAGAATTTATACTACATTATAATCACACTTACATCCTATTATATTGTAATGGGAACATTCAGATCACAAGTAATCACAGCAACATAAAAATGGAATAAAATCAATAGAGTAAAATTATCATTACATTGAAATACACTTAGAATTTATACTACATTATATCACACTTACAAACTATTATATTGTAATGGGAACATTCAGATCACAAGTAATCATAGTAACATAACAATGGAATAAAATCAATAGAGTAAAAATAGAATTACATTGAAATACACTTAGAATTTATACTACATTATATCACACTTACTGGCTATTATATTGTAATGGGAACATTCAGATCACAAGTAATCACAGCAACATAAAAAATGAAATAAAATAAATAGAGTAAAAAAGCATTACATTGAATACACTTAAAATTTATACTACATTATAATCACACTTACATCCTATTATATTGTAATGGGAACATTCAGATCACAAGTAATCACAGCAACATAAAAATGGAATAAAATCAATAGAGTAAAATTAGCATTACATTGAAATACACTTAGAATTTATACTACATTGTATCACACTTACAAACTATTATATTGTAATGGGAATATTCAGATCACAAGTAATCACAGCAACATAAAAATGGAATAAAATCAATAGAGTAAAAATAGAAATACATTGAAATACAATTAGAATTTATACTACATTATATCACACTTACTCGCTATTATATTGTAATGGGAACATTCAGATCACAAGTAATCACAGCAACATAAAAACGGAATAAAATCAATAGAGTAAAAATAGCATTACATTGAAATACATTAAGAATTTATACTACATTATAATCACACTTACTGGCTATTATATTGTAATGGTAACATTCAGATCACAAGTAATCACAGCAACATAAAAAATGAAATAAAATAAATAAAGTAAAAAAGCATTACATTGAATACACTTAAAATTTATACTACATTATAATTACACTTACATCCTATTATATTGTAATGGGAACATTCAGATCACAAGTAATCACAGCAACATAAAAAATGAAATAAATTAAATAAAGTAAAAAAGCATTACATTGAATACACTTAAAATTTATACTACATTATAATCACACTTACAAACTATTATATTGTGAAGGGAACATTCAGATCACAAGTAATCACAGCAATATAACAATGGAATAAAATCAACAGAGTAAAAATAGAATTACATTGAAATACACTTAGAATTTATACTACATTATATCACACTTACTGGCTATTATATTGTAATGGGAACATTCAGATCACAAGTAATCACAGCAACATAAAAATGGAATAAAATCAATACAGTAAAAATAGAATTACATTGAAATACACTTAGAATTTATACTACATTATAATCACACTTACTCGCTATTATATTGTAATGGGAACATTCAGATCACAAGTAATCACAGCAACATAAAAATGGAATAAAATCAATAGAGTAAAAATAAAATTACATTGAAATACACTTAGAATTTATACTACATTATATCACACTTACAAACTATTATATTGTAATGGTAACATTCAGATCACAAGTAATCACAGCATCATAAAAATCGAATAAAATCAATAGAGTAAAAATAGCATTACATTGAAATACACTTAGAATTTATACTACATTATATCACATTTATTTCCTATTATATTGTAATGGTAACATTCAGATCACAAGTAATCACAACAACATAAAAATGGAATAAAATCAATAAAGTAAAAAAGCATTACATCGAAATACACTTAGAATTTATACTACATTATATATCACACTTACTGGCTGTTATGTTGTAATGAGAACATTCAGATCACAAGTAATCACAGCAACATAAAAATGGAATAAAATCAATAGAGTAATAAAGCATTACATTAACAACACGAATTGTGAAATCTAATAATCTTAATCTTTTCCAATAACATTAACAACTTAAGCTGTGCTTGTTTGTTTTTTTGTGTTTTTTTCTTACATTACTATAATTTCTATGTTATATTTTCGTTAGTAATTACTATACATTTATTTACACAGCTTAAAGATTACAAAAAAACATACCAATTCTTATCATTTGAGTTACCTTAGTAACAATGTTCAGGTCAGCATTGTGGTTGACTAATATTTCAACAATCTTTGTATGTCCTTCATAACTTGCATAATGAAGGGACGACCATCCAACCTATTGTAACAACAAACAAACTAGTAACAGTCAAATTAGACTACTAACAGTACAAACACAGAATTCAAAAAATATCTTAAATTTTAATTTTCTACATTAATTGTCATGATACAATAAAATATTCTTCTACATTGTCTACATGTAGCTCATGTTATACATTTATGACATGACTACATCTATTTGCAATGAGTATTATTGGAATTTTTAAAACAAATAATCCAGCATTTGACAAGAATGTAACTCATTGTTCTTCGTGTAATCAACTATCATTACATCAGTACTTCCATAGGAGGTACATGCAAGTATAATACACTTCTATATCTTCAGAATTTTAAAAGATACTTCAAAGATAAATAAATCATGCTTCACATCAAGATCTTCATCACTATGCTATGTGTGCACCTGAATTGATCATTTAAAAAGTCATAAAACATGTTGTCTTTATTTGCACTCATAGAAAAAAAACAATTACACTTTTTGCCTAATATTATCGTGTAGACTTAATATCCTGTTATCCTTCCAATATTAATCTTAATGAGCATATTACTACAGAAAACAATTCAATATTTAACAGTATCACTACGATTATAAGACTATCATAATTAACAACTTTCTTTTAGACAAAAGAACTTCTATTTTATCTATATTTATATGGGGCTTGTTGTATACACATAAGCACTTACTCTGTTAAAAAGATCTAAATTGGCTCCTTTCTGTGTTAGAATCAAAACAACATCTTTGTGTCCCTTCTTTGCTGCTAAAATGACTGGAGTACATCCTTCCTAAATATATTATAATAACATAACAGTTAAATATTATCTATAGAAACACTGTTGTATATGTATTGCATCACTATACTAGTAACATTATAAACTAAGACAACATTATCATAATAATTATTCTTACACCTAACATACAAACACAATGAACTAACACCTTTAAAGAAAGACTTGAAACAAAATCTAATGCTTATTCATATTTTAGATAGAATAAATTCAAGAAATTTTTTTTGCCATAATAGCAAAACTCATGTACAAATGTAAGCTAGAACACTTAACAATTATTATATTATAAAGGAAGCATTCATATCACAAATGATCCCAGTAAATTTAAAATGGAATAAAATCAATAGAGTATAAAAGCATTTAAATTGAAATACACTTAGAATTTAACTACATTATATCACATTTACTTCCTATTATATCGTAATGGAACATTCAAATAAAAAAAAATCACAGCAACATAACAATAGAATAAAATCAATAGAGTAAAAAGGCATTACAATTTGAAATACACTTAGAATTATACTACATATTATCACACTAGCTATTATATTGTAATGGGAACATTCAGATCACAAGTAATCACAGCAACATAAAAATGGAATAAAATCAATAGAGTAAAAAAAGAATTACATTGAAATCCATTTAGAATTTATACTACATTTTATCACATTTATTTCCTATTATATTCTAATGGGAACATTCAGATCACAAATAATCACAGCAACATAAAAATGGAATAAAATCAATAGAGTAAAATTAGCATTACATTGAACAACACTTAGAATTTATACTACATTATATCACACTTACTTCCTATTATATTGTAATGAGAACATTCAGATTAAAAGAAATCACAGCAACATAAAAAATGAAATAAAATAAATAGAGTAAAAAAGCATTACATTGAAATACACTTAGAATTTATACTACATTATAATCACACTTACATCCTATTATATTGAAATGGGAACATTCAGATCACAAGTAATCACAGCAACATAAAAATGGAATAAAATCAATAGAGTAAAATTAGCATTACATTGAAATACACTTAGAATTTATACTACATTATATCACACTTACAAACTATTATATTGTAATGGGAACATTCAGATCACAAGTAATCACAGCAACATAACAATGGAATAAAATCAATAGAGTAAAAATAGAATTACATTGAAATACACTTAGAATTTATACTACATTATATCACACTTACTGGCTATTATATTGTAATGGTAACATTCAGATCACAAGTAATCACAGCAACATAAAAATGGAATAAAATCAATAGAGTAAGAATAGAATTACATTAAAATACACTTAGAATTTATACTACATTATATCACACTTACTCGCTATTATATTGTAATGGGAACATTCAGATCACAAGTAATTACAGCAACATAACAATGGAATAAAATCAATAGAGTAAAAATAGAATTACATTGAAATACACTTAGAATTTATACTACATTATAATCACACTTACTGGCTATTATATTGTAATGGGAACATTCAGATCACAAGTAATCACAGCAACATAAAAATGGAATAAAATCAATAGAGTAAGAATAGAATTACATTAAAATACACTTAGAATTTATATACTACATTATATCACACTTACAAACTATTATATTGTAATGGGAACATTCAGATCACAAGTAATTACAGCAACATAACAATGGAATAAAATCAATAGAGTAAAAATAGAATTACATTGAAATACACTTAGAATTTATACTACATTATAATCACACTTACTGGCTATTATATTGTAATGGAAACATTCAGATCACAAGTAATCACAGCAACATAAAAATGGAATAAAATCAATAGAGTAAAAATAAAATTACATTAAAATACACTTAGAATTTATACTACATTATATCACACTTACAAACTATTATATTGTAATGGGAACATTCAGATCACAAGTAATCACAGCAACATAAAAATGGAATAAAATCAATAGAGTAAAAATAGAATTACATTAAAATACACTTAAAATTTATACTACATTATAATCAAACTTACTGGCTATTATATTGTAATGGGAACATTCAGATCACAAGTAATCACAGCAACATAAAAATGGAATAAAATCAATAGAGTAAAAATAGAATTACATTGAAATACATTTAGAATTTTTACTACATTATATCACACTTACATCCTATTATAATGTAATGGGAACATTCAGATCACAAGTAATCACAGCAACATAAAAATGGAATAAAATCAATTGAGTAAAAATAAAATTACATTGAAATACACTTAGAATTTATACTACATTATATCACACTTACATGCTATTATATTGTAATGGGAACATTCAGATTAAAAGAAATCACAGCAACATAAAAATGGAATAAAATCAATAGAGTAAAAAAAGATTACATTGAAATGCACTTAGAATTTATACTACATTATAATCACACTTACTGGCTATTATATTGTAATGGGAACATTTAGATCACAAGTAATCACAGCAACATAAAAAAGGAATAAAATCAATAGAGTAAAAAAAGATTACATTGAAATACACTTAGAATTTATACTACATTATATCACACTTACGGGCTATTATATTGTAATGGGAACATTCAGATCACAAGTAATCACAGCAACATAAAAATGGAATAAAATCAATAGAGTAAAAATAGAATTACATTAAAATACACTTAGAATTTATACTATATTATAATCAAACTTACTGGCTATTATATTGTAATGGGAACATTCAGATCACAAGTAATCACAGCAACATAAAAATGGAATAAAATCAATAGAGTAAAAATAGAATTACATTGAAATACATTTAGAATTTTTACTACATTATATCACACTTACATCCTATTATATTGTAATGGGAACATTCAGATCACAAGTAATCACAGCAACATAAAAATGGAATAAAATCAATTGAGTAAAAATAAAATTACATTGAAATACACTTAGAATTTATACTACATTATATCACACTTACATGCTATTATATTGTAATGGGAACATTCAGATTAAAAGAAATCACAGCAACATAAAAATGGAATAAAATCAATAGAGTAAAAAAAGATTACATTGAAATGCACTTAGAATTTATACTACATTATAATCACACTTACTGGCTATTATATTGTAATGGGAACATTTAGATCACAAGTAATCACAGCAACATAAAAAAGGAATAAAATCAATAGAGTAAAAAAAGATTACATTGAAATACACTTAGAATTTATACTACATTATATCACACTTACTGGCTATTATATTGTAATGGGAACATTCAGATCACAAGTAATCACAGCAACATAAAAATGGAATAAAATCAATAGAGTAAAAATAGAATTATATTGAAATACACTTAGAATTTATACTACATTATATCACACTTACATCCTATTATATTGTAATGGTAACATTCAGATCACAAGTAATCACAGCAACATAAAAATGGAATAAAATCAATAGAGTAAAAAAAGATTACATTGAAATGCACTTAGAATTTATACTACATTATATCACATTTATTTCCTATTATATTGTAATGGTAACATTCAGATCACAAGTAATCACAACAACATAAAAATGGAATAAAATCAATAGAGTAAAAATAGAATTATATTGAAATACACTTAGAATTTATACTACATTATATCACACTTACATCCTATTATATTGTAATGGTAACATTCAGATCACAAGTAATCACAGCAACATAAAAATGGAATAAAATCAATAGAGTAAAAAAAGATTACATTGAAATGCACTTAGAATTTATACTACATTATATCACATTTATTTCCTATTATATTGTAATGGTAACATTCAGATCACAAGTAATCACAACAACATAAAAATGGAATAAAATCAATAAAGTAAAAAAGCATTACATCGAAATACACTTAGAATTTATACTACATTATATATCACACTTACTGGCTGTTATGTTGTAATGAGAACATTCAGATCACAAGTAATCACAGCAACATAAAAATGGAATTGATCAATAGAGTAATAAAGCATTACATTAACAACACGAATTGTGAAATCTAATAATCTTAACCTTTTCCAATAACATTATGAACTTAAGCTGTGCTTGTTTGTTTTTTTTGTGTTTTTTTCTTACATTACTATAATTTCTATGTTATATTTTCGTTAGTAATTACTATACATTTATTCACACAGCTTAAAGATTACAATAAAACATACCAATTCTTATCATTTGAATTACCTTAGTAACAATGTTCAGGTCAGCATTGTGGTTGACTAATATTTCAACAATCTTTGTATGTCCTTCATAACTTGCATAATGAAGGGCCGACCATCCAACCTATTGTAACAACAAACAAACTAGTAACAGTCAAATTAGACTACTAACAGTACAAACACAGAATTCAAAAAATATCTTAAATTTTAATTTTCTACATTAATTGTCATGATACAATATAATATTCTTCTACATTGTCTACATGTAGCTCATGTTATACATTTATGACATGACTACATCTATTTGCAATGAGTATTATTGGAATTTTTTAAACAAATAATCCAGCATTTGACAAGAACGTAACTCATTGTTCTTCGTGTAATCAACTATCATTACATCAGTACTTCCATAGGAGGTACATGCAAGTATAATACACTTCTATATCTTCAGAATTTTATAAGATACTTCAAAGATAAATAAATCATGCTTCACATCAAGATCTTCATCACTATGCTATGTGTGCACCTGAATTGATCATTTAAAAAGTCATAAAACATGTTGTCTTTATTTGCACTCATAGAAAAAAAGACAATTACACTTTTTGCCTAATATTATTGTGTAGACTTAATATCCTGTTCTCCTTCCAATATTAATCTTATTGAGCATATTACTACAGAAAACAATTCAATAATTTAACAGTATCACTACAATTATAAGACTATCATAATTAACAACTTTCTTTTAGACAAAAGAACTTCTATTTTATCTATATTTATATAGGGCTTGTTGTACACACATAAGCACTTACTCTGTTAAAAAGATCTAAATTGGCTCCTTTCTGTGTTAGAATCAAAACAACATCTTTGTGTCCCTTCTTTGCTGCTAAAATGACTGGAGTAGATCCTTCCTAAATATATTATAATAACATAACAGTTAAATATTATCTATAAAAACACTGTTGTATATGTATTGCATCACTATATTTTGCCATAATAGCAAAACACATGTACAAATGTCAACTAGAACACTTAACAATTATTATATTATAAAGGAAGCATTCAGATCACAAATGATCCCAGTAAATTTAAAATGGAATAAAATCAATAGAGTATAAAAGCATTTAAATTGAAATACACTTAGAATTTAACTACATTATATCACATTTACTTCCTATTATATCGTAATGGAACATTCAAATTAAAAGAAATCACAACAACATAACAATAGAATAAAGTCAATAGAGTAAAAAGGCATTACAATTTGAAATACACTTAGAATTATACTACATTATATCACACTTACTAGCTATTATATTGTAATGGAACATTCAGATCACAAGTAATCACAGCAACATAAAAATTGAATAAAATCAACAGAGTAAAAATAGAATTACATTGAAATGCACTTAGAATTTATACTACATTATATCACATTTATTTCCTATTATATTCTAATGGGAACATTCAGATCAGAAGTAATCACAGCAACATAAAAATGGAATAAAATCAATAGAGTAAAAAAAAAATTACATGGAAATACACTTAGAAATTATACTACATTATATCACACTTACTAGCTATTATATTGTAATGGGAACATTCAGATCACAAGTAATCACAGCAACATAAAAATGGAATAAAATCAATAGAGTAAAAAAAGAATTACTTTGAAATACACTTAGAATTTATACTACATTATATCACACTTACAAACTATTATATTGTAATGGGAACATTCAGATCACAAATAATCACAGCAACATAAAAATGGAATAAAATCAATAGAGTAAAAATAGAATTACATTGAAATACACTTAGAATTTATACTACATTATATCACACTTACATCCTATTATATTGTAATGGTAACATTCAGATCACAAGTAATCACAGCAACATAAAAATGGAATAAAATCAATAGAGTAAAATTAGCATTACATTGAAATACATTTAGAATTTATACTACATTATATCACACTTACATCCTATTATATTGTAATGGGAACATTCAGATCACAAGTAATCACAGCAACATAAAAATGGAATAAAATCAATAGAGTAAAAAAAGAATTACATTGAAATACACTTAGAATTTATACTACATTATATCACACTCACTCGCTATTATATTGAAATGGGAACATTCAGGTCACAAGTAATCACAGCAACATAAAAATGGAATAAAATCAATAGAGTAAAAAAAGAATTATATTGAAATACACTTAGAATTTATACTACATTATATCACACTTACAATCTATTTTATTGTGATGAGAACATTCAGATCACAAGTAATCACAGCAACATAAAAATGGAATAAAATCAATACTGAAATAAAGCATTACATTAACAACATGAATTGCAAAATCTAATAATCTTAAATTTCCTGTAACATTATGAACTTAAGCTGTGCTTGTTTGTTTCTTTGTGTTTATTTCTTACATTACTATAATTTCTATGTTATATTTTCGTTAGTAATTACTATACATTTATTTATTTACACAGCTTAAAGATTACAATAAAACATACCAATTCTTATCATTTGAGTTACCTTAGTAACAATGTTCAGGTCAGCATTATGGTTGACTAATATTTCAACAATTTTTGTATGTCCTTCATAACTTGCATAATGAAGGGCCGACCATCCAATCTAGTGTAAGAACAAACAAAGTAGTAACAATCAAATTAGACTACTAACAGTACAAAGACAGACTTCATAAAAATATCTTAAATTATAATTTTCCACTTTAATTGTCATGATACAATATAATATTCTTCTACATTGTCTACATGTAGCTCGCGTTTTACATTTATGACATGACTACATCCATTACTAATGAGCATTTTTGGAATTTTTTAAACAAATAATCCAGCATTTGACAAGAATGTAACTCATTGTTCTTCGTGTAATCAACTATCATTACATCAGTACTTCCATAGGAGGTACATGCAAGTATAATACACTTCTATATCTTCAGAATTTTAAAAGATACTTCAAAGATAAATAAATCATGCTTCACATCAAGATCTTCATTAATATGCTATGTGTGCACCTGAATTGATCATTTAAAAAGTCAAAAAACATGTTGTCTTTATTTGCACTCATAGAAAAAAAAAACAATTACACCTTCTGCCTAATATTATCGTGTAGACTTAATATCCTGTTATCCTTCCAATATTAATCTTATTGAGCATATTACTACAGAAAACAATTCAATAATTAACAGTATCACTACAATTATAAGACTATCATAATTAACAACTTTCTTTTAGACAAAAGAACTTCTATTTTATCTGTATTTATATAGGGCTTGTTGTACACACATAAGCACTTACTCTGTTAAAAAGATCTAAATTGGCTCCTTTCTGTGTTAGAATCAAAACAACATCTTTGTGTCCCTTCTTTGCTGCTAAAATGACTGGAGTAGATCCTTCCTAAATATATTATAATAACATAACAGTTAAATATTATCTATAGAAACACTGTTGTATATGTATTGCATCACTATACTAGTAACATTATAAACTAAGACAACATTATCATAATAATTATTCTTACACCTAACATACAAACACGATAAACTAACACCTTCAAAGAAAGACTTGAAACAAAATCTAATGCTTATTCATATTTTAGATAGAATAAATTCAAGAAATTTTTTTTGCCATAATAGCAAAACACATGTACAAATGTCAACTAGAACACTTAACAATTATTATATTATAAAGGAAGCATTCAGATCACAAATGATCCCAGTAAATTTAAAATGGAATAAAATCAATAGAGTATAAAAGCATTTAAATAGAAATACACTTAGAATTTAACTACATTATATCACATTTACTTCCTATTATATCGTAATGGAACATTCAAATTAAAAGAAAACACAGCAACATAACAATGGAATAAAATCAATAGAGTAAAAAGGCATTACAATTTGAAATACACTTAGAATTATACTACATTATATCACACTTACAAACTATTATATTGTAATGGGAACATTCAGATCACAAGTAATCACAGCAACATAAAAATGGAATAAAATCAATAGAGTAAAAATAGAATCACATTGAAATACATTTAGAATTTATACTACATTATATCACACTTACTGGCTATTACATTGTAATGGGAACATTTAGATCACAAGTAATCACAGCAACATAAAAATGGAATAAAATCAATAGAGTAAAAATAGAATTACATTGAACTACACTTAGAATTTATACTACATTATATCATACTTACTCGCTATTATATTGTAATGAGAACATTCAGATTACAAGAAATCACAGCAACATAAAAAATGGAATAAAATCAATAGAGTAAAAAAGCATTACATTGAAATACACTTAGAATTTATACTACATTATATCACACTTACTCGCTATTATATTGTAATGGGAACATTCAGATTAAAAGAAATCACAGCAACATAAAAAATGGAATAAAATCAATAGAGTAAAATTAGCATTACATTGAAATACACTTAGAATTTATACTACATTATATCACACTTACAAACTATTATATTTTAATGGGAACATTCAGATCACAAATAATCACAGCAACATAAAAATGGAATAAAATCAATACTGAAATAAAGCATTACATTAACAACATGAATTGCAAAATCTAATAATCTTAAATTTCCTGTAACATTATGAACTTAAGCTGTGCTTGTTTGTTTCTTTGTGTTTATTTCTTACATTACTATAATTTCTATGTTATATTTTCGTTAGTAATTACTATACATTTATTTATTTACACAGCTTAAAGATTACAATAAAACATACCAATTCTTATCATTTGAGTTACCTTAGTAACAATGTTCAGGTCAGCATTATGGTTGACTAATATTTCAACAATTTTTGTATGTCCTTCATAACTTGCATAATGAAGGGCCGACCATCCAATCTAGTGTAAGAACAAACAAAGTAGTAACAATCAAATTAGACTACTAACAGTACAAAGACAGACTTCATAAAAATATCTTAAATTATAATTTTCCACTTTAATTGTCATGATACAATATAATATTCTTCTACATTGTCTACATGTAGCTCGCGTTTTACATTTATGACATGACTACATCCATTACTAATGAGCATTTTTGGAATTTTTTAAACAAATAATCCAGCATTTGACAAGAATGTAACTCATTGTTCTTCGTGTAATCAACTATCATTACATCAGTACTTCCATAGGAGGTACATGCAAGTATAATACACTTCTATATCTTCAGAATTTTAAAAGATACTTCAAAGATAAATAAATCATGCTTCACATCAAGATCTTCATTAATATGCTATGTGTGCACCTGAATTGATCATTTAAAAAGTCAAAAAACATGTTGTCTTTATTTGCACTCATAGAAAAAAAAAACAATTACACCTTCTGCCTAATATTATCGTGTAGACTTAATATCCTGTTATCCTTCCAATATTAATCTTATTGAGCATATTACTACAGAAAACAATTCAATAATTAACAGTATCACTACAATTATAAGACTATCATAATTAACAACTTTCTTTTAGACAAAAGAACTTCTATTTTATCTGTATTTATATAGGGCTTGTTGTACACACATAAGCACTTACTCTGTTAAAAAGATCTAAATTGGCTCCTTTCTGTGTTAGAATCAAAACAACATCTTTGTGTCCCTTCTTTGCTGCTAAAATGACTGGAGTAGATCCTTCCTAAATATATTATAATAACATAACAGTTAAATATTATCTATAGAAACACTGTTGTATATGTATTGCATCACTATACTAGTAACATTATAAACTAAGACAACATTATCATAATAATTATTCTTACACCTAACATACAAACACGATAAACTAACACCTTCAAAGAAAGACTTGAAACAAAATCTAATGCTTATTCATATTTTAGATAGAATAAATTCAAGAAATTTTTTTTGCCATAATAGCAAAACACATGTACAAATGTCAACTAGAACACTTAACAATTATTATATTATAAAGGAAGCATTCAGATCACAAATGATCCCAGTAAATTTAAAATGGAATAAAATCAATAGAGTATAAAAGCATTTAAATAGAAATACACTTAGAATTTAACTACATTATATCACATTTACTTCCTATTATATCGTAATGGAACATTCAAATTAAAAGAAAACACAGCAACATAACAATGGAATAAAATCAATAGAGTAAAAAGGCATTACAATTTGAAATACACTTAGAATTATACTACATTATATCACACTTACAAACTATTATATTGTAATGGGAACATTCAGATCACAAGTAATCACAGCAACATAAAAATGGAATAAAATCAATAGAGTAAAATTAGCATTACATTGAAATACACTTAGAATTTATACTACATTATATCACACTTACAAACTATTATATTTTAATGGGAACATTCAGATCACAAATAATCACAGCAACATAAAAATGGAATAAAATCAATAGAGTAAAAATAGAATTACATTGAAATGCACTTAGAATTTATACTACATTATATCACACTTACAAACTATTATATTGCAATGGGAACATTTAGATCACAAGTAATCACAGCAACATAAAAATGGAATAAAATCAATTGAGTAAAAATAGAATTACATTGAAATACACTTAGAATTTATACTACATTATATCACACTTACTCCCTATTATATTGTAATGGTAACATTCAGATCACAAGTAATCACAGAAACATAAAAATGGAATAAAATCAATTGAGTAAAAACAAAATTATATTGAAATACACTTAGAATTTATACTACATTATATCACACTTACAAACTATTATATTGTAATGGGAACATTCAGATCACAAATAATCACAGCAACATAAAAATGGAATAAAATCAATAGAGTAAAAATAGAATTACATTGAAATACACTTAGAATTTATACTACATTATATCACACTTACTGGCTATTATATTGTAATGGGAACATTTAGATTACAAGTAATCACAGCAACATAAAAATGGAATAAAATCAATAGAGTAAAAAAAGAATTACATTGAAATACACTTAGAACTTATACTACATTATAATCACACTTACTGGCTATTATATTGTAATGGGAACATTCAGATCACAAGTAATCACAGCAACATAAACATGGAATAAAATCAATATAGTAAAATTAGCATTACATTGAAATACACTTAGAATTTATACTACATTATATCACACTTACATTCTATTATATTGTAATGGGAACATTCAGATCACAAGTAATCACAGCAACATAAAAATGAAATAAAATCAATAGAGTAAAATTAGCATTACATTGAAATACACTTAGAATTTATACTACATTATATCACACTTACATCCTATTATATTGTAATGGTAACATTCAGATCACAAGTAATCACAGCAACATAAAATTGGAATAAAATCAATAGAGTAAAAATAGAATTACATTGAAATACACTTAGAATTTATACTACATTATATCACACTTACTGGCTATTATATTGTAATGAGAACATTCAGATCACAAGTAATCACAGCAACATAAAAATGGAATAAAATCAATACTGAAATAAAGCATTACATTAACAACACGAATTGTGAAATCTAATAATCTTAACCTTTTCCAGTAACATTATGATCTTAAGCTGTGCTTGTTTGTTTCTTTGTGTTTTTTTCTTACATTACTATAATTTCTATGTTATATTTTCGTTAGTAATTACTATACATTTATTTATACACAGCTTAAAGATTACAAAAAAACATACCAATTCTTATCATTTGAATTACCTTAGTAACAATGTTCAGGTCAGCATTGTGGTTGACTAATATTTCAACAATTTTTGTATGTCCTTCATAACTTGCATAATGAAGGGCCGACCATCCAACCTATTGTAACAACAAACAAATTAGTAACAGTCAGATTAGACTACTAACAGTACAAACACAGAATTCAAAAAATATCTTAAATTTTAATTTTCTACATTAATTGTCATGATACAATATAATATTCTTCTACATTGTCTACATGTAGCTCATGTTATACATTTATGACATGACTACATCTATTTGCAATGAGTATTATTGGAATTTTTTAAACAAATAATCCAGCATTTGACAAGAATGTAACTCATTGTTCTTCGTGTAATCAACTATCATTACATCAGTACTTCCATAGGAGGTACACGCAAGTATAATACACTTCTATATCTTCAGAATTTTAAAAGATACTTCAAAGATAAATAAATCATGCTTCACATCAAGATCTTCATCACTATGTTATGAGTGCACCTGAATTGATCATTTAAAAGGTCATAAAACATGTTGTCTTTATTTGCACTCATAGAAAAAAACAATTACACTTTTTCCCTAATATTATCGTGTAGACTTAATATCCTGTTCTCCTTCCAATATTAATCTTATTGAGCATATTACTACAGAAACAATTCAATAATTTAACAGTATCACTACAATTATAAGACTATCATAATTAACAACTTTCTTTTAGACAAAAGAACTTCTATTTTACCTATATTTATATAGGGCTTGTTGTACACACATAAGCACTTACTCTGTTAAAAAGATCTAAATTGGCTCCTTTCTGTGTTAGAATCAAAACAACATCTTTGTGTCCCTTCTTTGCTGCTAAAATGACTGGAGTAGATCCTTCCTAAATATATTATAATAACATAACAGTTAAATATTATCTATAAAAACACTGTTGTATATGTATTGCATCACTATATTTTGCCATAATAGCAAAACACATGTACAAATGTCAACTAGAACACTTAACAATTATTATATTATAAAGGAAGCATTCAGATCACAAATGATCCCAGTAAATTTAAAATGGAATAAAATCAATAGAGTATAAAAGCATTTAAATTGAAATAAACTTAGAATTTAACTACATTATATCACATTTACTTCCTATTATATCGTAATGGAACATTCAAATTAAAAGAAATCACAACAACATAACAATAGAATAAAATCAATAGAGTAAAAAGGCATTACAATTCGAAATACACTTAGAATTATACTACATTATATCACACTTACTAGCTATTATATTGTAATGGGAACATTCAGATCACAAGTAATCACAGCAACATAAAAATGGAATAAAATCAACAGAGTAAAAAAAGAATTACATTGAAATACACTTAGAATTTATACTACATTTTATCACATTTATTTCCTATTATATTCTAATGGGAACATTCAGATCACAAGTAATCACAGCAACATAAAAATGGAATAAAATCAATAGAGTAAAAATAGAATTACATTGAAATACACTTAGAATTTATACTACAATATATCACACTTACTCCCTATTATATTGTAATGGTAACATTCAGATCACAAGTAATCACAGCAACATAAAAATGGAATAAAATCAATAGAGTAAAAATAGAATTACATTGAAATACACTTAGAATTTATACTACATTATATCACACTTACAAACTATTATATTGTAATGGGAACATTCGGATCACAAGTAATCAAAGCAACATAAAAATGGAATAAAATCAATAGAGTAAAAATAGAATTACATTGAAATACACTTAGAATTATACTACATTATATCACACTTACATCCTATTATATTGTAATCGTAACATTCAGATCACAAATAATCACAGCAACATAAAAATGGAATAAAATCGATAGAGTAAAAATAGAATTACAGTAAAATACACTAAGAATTTATACTACATTATATCACACTCACTCGCTATTATATTGTAATGGTAACATTCAGGTCACAAGTAATCACGGCAACATAAAAATGGAATAAAATCAATAGAGTAAAAATAAAATTACAATGAAATACACTTAGAATTTATACTACATTATATCACACTTACTAGCTATTATATTGCAATGGGAACATTTAGATCACAAGTAATCACAGCAACATAAAAATGGAATAAAAACAATAAAGTAAAAATAGAATTACATTGAAATACACTTAGAATTATACTACATTATATCACACTTACATCCTATTATATTGTAATCGTAACATTCAGATCACAAGTAATCACAGCAACATAAAAATGGAATAAAATTGATAGAGTAAAAATAGAATTACAGTAAAATACACTAAGAATTTATACTGCATTATATCACACTCACTCGCTATTATATTGAAATGGTAACATTCAGATCACAAGTAATCACAGCAACATAAAAATGGAATAAAATCAATAGAGTAAAAAAATAATTATATTGAAATACACTTAGAATTTATACTACATTATATCACACTTACAAACTATTATATTGTAATGGGAACATTCAGGTCACAAGTAATCACAGCAACATAAAAATGGAATAAAATCAATAGAGTAAAAAAAGAATTATATTGAAATACACTTAGAATTTATACTACATTATATCACACTTACAAACTATTATATTGTAATGGGAACATTCAGATCACAAGTAATCACAGCAACATAAAAATGGAATAAAATCAATAGAGTAAAAATAGAATTACATTGAAATACACTTAGAATATATACTACATTATATCACACTTACATCCTATTATATTGTAATGGTAACATTCAGATCACAAGTAATCACAGCAACATAAAAATGGAATAAAATCAATAGAGTAAAATTAACATTACATTGAAATACACCTAGAATTATACTACATTATATCACACTTACATCCTATTATATTGTAATGAGAACATTCAGATCACAAGTAATCACAGCAACATAAAAATGGAATAAAATCAATAGAGTAAAAAAAGAATTACATTGAAATACACTTAGAATTTATACTACATTATATCAAATTTATTTCCTATTATATTCTAATAGGAACATTCAGATCATAAGTAATCACAGCAACATAAAAATGGAATAAAATCAATAGAATAAAAATAGAATTACATTGAAATACACTAAGAATTTATACTACAATATATCACACTTACTCCCTATTATATTGTAATGGGAACATTCAGATCACAAGTAATCACAGCAACATAAAAATGGAATAAAATCAATAGAGTAAAAAAGAATTATATTGAAATACACTTAGAATTTATACTACATTATATCACACTTACTAGCTATTATATTGTAATGGTAACATTCAGATCACAAGTAATCACAGCAACATAAAAATGGAATAAAATCAATAGAATAAAAATAGAATTACATTGAAATACACTAAGAATTTATACTATATTATATCACACTCACTCGCTATTATATTGAAATAAGAACATTCAGGTCCCAAGTAATCACAGCAACATAAAAATGGAATAAAATCAATAGAGTAAAAAAAGAATTATATTGAAATACACTTAGAATTTATACTACATTATATCACACTTACAATCTATTTTATTGTAATGAGAACATTCAGATCACAAGTAATCACAGCAACATAAAAATGGAATAAAATCAATAGAGTAAAGTTAGCATTACATTGAAATACACTTAGAATTTATACTACATTATATATCACACTTACTGGCTATTATATTGTAATGAGAACATTCAGATCACAAGTAATCACAGCAACATAAAAATGAAATAAAATCAATACATTAATAAAGCATTACATTAACAACATGAATTGCGAAATCTAATAATGTTAAATTTCCTGTAACATTATGAACTTAAGCTGTGCTTGTTTGTTTCTTAGTGTTTTTTTCTTACATTACTATAATTTCTATGTTATATTTTCGTTAGTAATTACTATACATTTATTTACACAGCTTAAAGATTACAATAAAATATACCAATTCTTGTCATTTGAGTTACCTTAGTAACAATGTTCAGGTCAGCATTGTGGTTGACTAATATTTCAACAATCTTTGTATGTTCTTCATAACTTGTATAATGAAGGGCTGACCATCCATCCTATTGCAACAAAAAACAAACTAGTAACAGTCAAATTAGACTACTAACAGTACAAACACAGAATTCAAAATTTTAATTTTCTACTTTAATTGTCATGATACAATATAATATTCTTCTACATTGTCTACATGTAGCTCATGTTATACATCTATGGCATGACTACATCCATTTGTAATGAGTATTTTTTGAATTTTTTAAACAAATAATCCAGCATTTGACAAGAATGTAACTCATTGTTCTTCGTGTAATCAACTATCATTACATCAGTACTTCCATAGGAGGTACATGCAAGTATAATACACTTCTATATCTTCAGAATTTTAAAAGATACTTCAAAGATAAATAAATCATGCTTCACATCAAGATCTTCATCACTATGTTATGAGTGCACCTGAATTGATCATTTAAAAAGTCATAAAACATGTTGTATTTATTTGTCAATTTGTGTTAAATAATCAGGAAAATTAATCACTGCACTCATAGTAAAACAATTACATTTTTTGCCTAATATTATTGTGTAAATTTTAAATATGTATATCCTTCAAAGCTTGCATAATGAAGGGCCAACCATCCAACCTAGTGTAAGAACAAACAAACTTTTAACAGTCAAATTAGACTGCTAAAAATACAAACACAAACTTCACAAAAGTGGTTACCAACTGGTTTAGGTTTTGCACTTAATACAAATATATAAAGAGAGACCATCAACAAATTCGACTAGCCATGCTTAAACTCGTGTAGTGAATGAAACGTCATCATAATAAACCCAGACCATCGAATCGTCATTAATTTGAAAAAGTAGTAATTATGATGTCAACATGTTTAAATAATTACACACATGCACAACCAGTAGTCACCAGGTGTTCTACTCTTTATTAAAATGCCTGGGTACGAGGCTATCGTGTGCACTTGAACTGATCATTAAAAAGTCATAAAACATGTCATCTTCATCTATCAATTTGTGTTAAATAAACAGGAAAATCAATCACTGCACACATTGTAAAACAATTACACTTTTTGCCTAATATTATCACGTGGACTTTGTATCTTGTTCTTCTTTCAATATTCACCTTATTAAGCATATCATTAAAGATAATAATTTAACCTGAACAGTATCACTACATTTACAAGGCTCCAAAATAAAAACTCTCTTTAAGGAAAAGCATTTATTTTTAGCTATACGTGATTTTTGTATATATATAAACACTTACTCTTTTAACAACATCTTGATATGTTTATTATTAAATAGGGAATCCAGGTTAACAATACTGGAAGAATTTAATAATTTTTTTGGGCTCAAAACATATAACCTTATAACTGTTAATTAATGATTATGATGATGGCATCTGTAACCTTAAAAACAAGCCTAGTATTAATTGTATTAAAAAGAAATATGCTTAGTTGTGTTGCTTCATTTAATGTGTAAAGTTTAATGTTATAATAATAAAACTAACCGAATCAGTAGCATTTACATCAGCTCCTCTGGAAACAGCAACTTTTATTCCCGACATATCATTTTTCTTAGCACATTTAATTAGACTGTCATCCTATGATAAAAACAAAAACACTAAATGTATATGATAAAATTTCTATAATTTCAAAGTGTTTGAAATAAAATTACCAGGTAGAGAAGCAAACATAAGGGTAAACAAACTACAATAACCATATTTCATTAATTAATAGTTTGTTATTATAATACAAGAAATCATACTTATCAGCTATTTTATAATGTATCCATATGTCAGGTAATAATGTCAAAGGTGAAACAGACTATGATAATAGTCATATTATATAGCTCTATGTAGTCATTATTCATGTTTACAAGTGAAAAATTGATTTACAGTCATGTCCCCGAGAGATATAGTTCATGAGATTACACAAGCTCAATTAATATACATGTAGATATTACAAAATTACTAGTGTCATAAGTAAATATATATATAATAAATTTATCGATGGAACTGTCTGTATGCTGTCAACCACACTGTTTAAATATAGGTAAAGATGTCTGCAGTTTTCTTAATCACCTCACTACATTGCTAAAAGATTGCTCAAAGACTGTTTGCTAAGCAGCTTGTCAACTTTTTCTACTTTTGTTTATAGATAATGTCCTTTTAAATTCATCATTATAAACAAAGTCACTATTAAGCTGTGTACCATTAGAGCGTGTAATATAGTGTTGACATGATGAAACACAAAAAGTTAATGACCACACTGTAAGTTTATTGCTATGCTAAAACTGTTTTTGTAGTGGATGAGGATATATAGCTTCATCTTGTGTCCTGTAATTTTAATAGGAAATGATCTATAGTACTTCTAGGTATACTTAACAATAAGATTGCTTGTTTATAGAGGAGGCTAATAAGAATAATTAAGTTAAGTTAAGGAAATATGGTGAATGACTTCTGGTGTAATTAGCAATATATTGTATGAATTTTGTCTATTAAACATCTAATTATTGAAGAATGTTGGAGGGAGTGGCTCTTAACTATGATGTCTTTAACATCTCATGTATATTAAGCTTTCATCAACAGTTTCATAATACTTTTAAATAGGAAACTAATGGAACTGTATATCCTCTTTAAATAATCACTAGTGTCTATGTCTTTGTGGCTATGACAAAAGTAAATCAGTTTTGTAATTACAATTTGTCATTGTTAGCCATGAAAACATGTGTAAATGTAAATGTCAATAAAATTAAATATTTATGATATAAGCTAGTTCATATTATTCATTTGTTAATGTTGTTTCATTTATATTTTAAATTTATTTAATTACCTATGTTGCAACTAATATTACATAATACCAGTTTAGAAATCAATTCTATAGTCCATATATGGCTATTATAGTAAGTAGATACAAGTTAATGAAAGTGATCAATACATGATTGAGTAACAATTAAGAGGAACCTCTTATTAAAAATGAAAGTTTGCAAAATGCTCCAAAAAAGCTTAAATGTACAAGTATTTACTAGAATGGTGCTTATTAATTATTACTGCTAACATTAATTTATTGTTATCCTTTACATACTTAAATAACTTCATAGACATAATGGACAAGATTCAAAACATGAAAAAGAGAAAATGTAATATCACATCTGGGGTACATTCCAGTCGACCCACACTAGTATTCTCCAATGATCTCTATAGAGATCACAGTATGTTCTGTTCTCAAGAGTTAAAAAAGTATATGTCAATTTCAAAGTAAAATATATAAACTATGAAATTTCCCCTAGTCACAACAATCCTTTTTCCTAAACAAATCTTACTTTAGGAATGTATACATTATATTGTAGTTCATATTATGGAACTAGTCATTAAAGTTGATTGTCATAACAGAACATAAATCTTGAAAAATATTATTTATTGCTGTTTATTATTGAAGTAACTAGGGTAAACTCTATAGGTATATCTGCTTTGAACTTCATAGACAATAGAGTATACTTTCTAAAAGAACTAAATTTATGGAATATTTCTATAGAATTCAATGGAGAATAATGGTGTGGGTGGAATGGAATTTATCTTGGATATGGTATCATTTTCAAATTTGATTGATTTCATATTTTGTTGTCTTAAATGAAAAGTATTATCGGTTATACCTACAGAGCACACTCATATTCATACCCACAAACCTATACCTACTTCTATCATTCACATGAAACCTTGAACATTTGTTGAAATGGGACAGTACTCTGGATGACCTTGTCATATGTCATATACCATGACATCTAAACAGTTATTTCAGTTAAAGAAAAAAAGGGTGAAGCCAAAATCCTCATTCCTACTATGTGATATGAATTCTTATGCAAGTTTATTGTGAGTACAATAATAACACATTTACACATTTGATGAAAAGGATTAAGTATAGTAATGTAGTTCAATGTAATTTATACAAAGTTTCAAATAAAGTACACATAACCTACATGTATAATTTACCTGTATGTCAGGGATATGTGTATATTACAATTTCCATGCAAAGTCTTGTGGGCTTTATAATCAGCCACATATAATAATGATGTTCACAGTTTTTATACAAAATTAAACTTCAATTTGTAAACTTACAGCCCATGTTTTTTTCTTCTTAGTCAGTCCTGTAGCCATGTTTCTAAAGAAAAATTAATATAAATAAATGGAATAGTTAACTATACTCAAAAATATCACTAGTGGAGTTATAATAATACATTATTAATAGAGTTGGCAAAATGTATGTAAGAAATAATGTACTAAAACTGGTAGCTTTAGTACTAATTCATTATCATAACACACTTGAAGAAATTTATTTAATTGTACATAAGGTATGTTGACAGCATACAAATATGATTCTATTTAACAAACAACGTGAAAACACAAGATATTATGAGAATTTTTATTTCAAGTTAGCATAACAAATACACATTTAAATGCAATAGAAATGAGCTTAACAGTTATAGAATACAATTTTAGTCCATCAAGGGAGGCTTCCTCCTCAGTTATGATCATAATGGGTCTACCAATGAGACTGTTTCATGATTACTATCAATGTCAGACAATGTTTCACTTAAAGGTAAGATCATTACTATTGTATAGCTTCTTTAAACACAATTGATTTATGTTTTAATGTAACATTTGCTAGACTCTTCCCCTGAAGCAACAAGGAACAGCTCAGCCCAATAAATTATACTTTATTCAATTCTAGTTTTGACCACTAACTTACATCTCAGCATTGTTGTGGAATTTAAAGAATCAGAACATCAACAACCTAACTTGGTCATGACATTGAGTCTTTAAAATGCTTACCAGTTTGTGAATCTAACTTATTAAAGTTATTTGTAGCTTTTTATCTGATTTAAATTCTTCCGAGCTCTTTATCTGACTTTTGTTTTTTAATGTTTCCATCTTTGCTATAAATGACGTTTTCTATCGTTTAAAAAAATTCTGCTACAGTTTAAATACTTGTGGTAGTGTTTATAATATGCACATTTGCATGAATCACATACTGAAATGCGAAAAATGCCAATCACTTTATGTTTCACGGAATCCGAGGGGAGACATACCAATTCCTGTTTCCAATTATTATCAACTGGGGTTATACAAAGTTGAAATATCCATCCTTAGATTCTGTAAATGACAATACTGAGATGGAATTTCCATATATGGAATGTCTGTCATCAGTTTCTGTACATGACAAACCTACAATATACAAACAAAGTCAGTAACCCAACCCAATTGGAAATGTCTCACTGATGCTTGTTCTAAGAGACAGCTTGTAGTATTTGTGCTTTCCATTTTATAAGGAATATAGAAATAAAACTCATCAACTGGGTCATTAATTGCAATTTTTAAAAGACACAAAAATGCGTATAAGAAATAGAAAATAGCAATTGGAATGTAAAGTACAAAGCGCCATCTGTAAACTATACATGCTGTTACAATCTGCTAGTATCATATATTATGACACATGAACATTAATGCACAGTGAGTAACACCATCTGTAAACTATAATACATGATACTAGCCGCATGCATAGTTTACAGATGGCACTTTATTATACAACAAAATCAGGAACCTAACCCAACTGGAAACTACAGAAGCCAAAAATGGACATTCCGATTACTATTTCTTATTTCAATCAAACAGAGTTATATGGAGTTCGAAATCATCACGGGCTTCTGTAATAACTAGCCTACAATATACAACCTTCTTTAGCTGGCATAAACATAGAGGACTTAAAGGTTGCAGAGTTTAAGCATTGGCTAAATATCGTCAGAGCCATTTTCAAAGGAAAAAAGCTGACTGATCTCAGTAAGTGATGTCACTTCTGTATATATATACCCAAAAATGGAGTAGCAGTAGACTACATATATCCAGACCTTGTATAGCAAGATATATGATGTCCTCAGCTTGATAGCTGTTTCTCCAATGACATCCTCCCAGACTTGCTTTCTCCCAAGAACAAATATAATTATTACTTATAGTATATGCTTATTATGTTCATGCTTGATTTTGTTCAATAGATATAAATTCTACAGTTACTTTTAAGCACAAAGTGGTGGATGAGTATTAGATAAACAATAATAAACCAAAAAATTCTATCAGCAATATCAATTAAATGAATATGAGCAATGGATTGTCAAAAGTTCTTTATTCTTTTCATTGCTCATTCCACATGAATTCTTAGGAATGCCATGAACATAATTAAAACCATCAGATGAGATACCAGTAGGATCTTTAAATGTGTTGTAATTTTTTAATTAGGAAATGTCATCTACTTTAGCTCTGGAGGACAATCCTGATCAATATAAATTTTAGTAGCAACCAGTATTACTCATGTAGTTGGGTATTTGCACTTAACATCTATGGGATGTTTACTTTTATCAGTGCTCTTGGAGGCCACAATGGTATTACTTTCAACTTCAAAAACTAAAAGTTAATCAAAGCAATGATAATTCTAGAAACAGTTGATTGGAATACAAGCAAAATCTTGTTCACTAGTCCTAGTTGAAGATGAATTAATGTAAGAAAATTTCTTCTTGTAGAGGTAATGCTCATGACCAACAATGCTTACTTGGATTTTTACCAAAACTGTCCCCATCATGTTTGAAAAATAGCTCAACGCACCAACAGCTGGTCCTAAAAATTGTACCCTGTAAAGAATGCCACCTTACAATCATCATAGTTTGTATTGTTTAATCTTAACATTTCATTATTCATTTTCTTTAGTTTTTGCTCCAGAAATAAGATCTCTCTAACTGAAACCAACTTGACTTTAATCTCATCAAGTTCTCTTCTATTTGTGTGCAAACATCAAGATGAACAATGTCATAACAGTTGGTAAATAAGTGGTGTTATTTTAGTAATTGTTGGATATTGTAGAAGATTTCTAGTCATTTACAATATGACATATAAATTAAGGTAGATCATCGGTAATATTTGCCACCTCGGTAATTCTGCAGGAAAATGGGTGTGTGAACCGAGTGGCCGTCACTTGTGTATATCCAGCATATAAATTACTCCCAGCCCCCTGAGACACAAATAATAATCTCATTCTCACAAATGATTTATTTTTACCTTCAATATCTGTAGCACCATTGAGGAAGGGGACCTAGAACTGATACATGGGTATTTGGTCTAGTGGATACGTCTGTGACACCTTCCTTAGGCTTCACGCAAGTAGTACAACAGAGGACACCACAAACACTGTTGCCTATAGTCAATGCTCATGTTGTACTGGGAACTATTGTCCATACCGATGAATAGAGGTCATATAGTCGTATATCATCACTACCGAATGATGCATCACATGGCATTGTAAACCACTCGGTTACATTTGTTCATCCAACTATAGGGGTTCACACCCAAAATATAGAATCCTATTGGAACTGAGTAAAAATTAAGCTAAAGCGTATGAGAGGTTGTCATGATGAACAAATTCCTAGCAATCTAGATGAATTTATGTGGTTTGAAAGATATGGCATAACACCACAACAAGCTTGGATCATTGATTCATTGTATATATATGTATATGTATATATATTCAGCACCATTTACTTTCATATATCAGTTTTTCAGTTAATCAGTTTCTCTATTCAGCACTTTTTCCGCATAGCGAGGTGGCAAATATTAATATCTGGATCATCAGTTTCTCTATGCAGCACTTTTTTGGTTTTATATATCAGTTTTTCAGTTGCTTCTTTGTAGCCTCCTCTTAACAAAAGATTATATGATTTGATGCAATAATAATAAAAAAGCACTAAAGTGCTTAACCTCGCTGCGGTGCCCAGTGTAAATCTATACTGCAGAGTGCATACATTTAAGATTGGATAAGGTGTGGTCAAATTATTGATGGAATCATGTGATGCACATTACAAACTGTTGTTTGATAACTCAGCATTTCTCTTCAATTAAAGGGAAAAAAAGTTAAAGCTTTGTCGTTTACTGGGTACTTTGCACTCTGATCGACATGTCTATGAAGCTGTAACTGAGTAAATAATAATATTATTCAATTGCCAAGCAAGATTAAGTGCTAGATTCGTGATGAATGTTTCTCTGAGCCGTTAAATGACGTTTTAAAATGTTTCAATATTTCATATACAAAATTTATGCAACTTGAAAATAAAAATGCACTAAAGTGCTTAACCTCGCTGCAGTGCCCAGTGTAAACCTATACTGCAGAGTGCATGTAACATGTCCATTTAAGATTGGACAAGGTGTGGTCAAATTATTGATGGATCACGTGATGCATATTACAAACTGTTGTTTGATGATACAGAATTTCTCTTCAATCAAAGGGAAAAAGGCTTTGTTATTTACTGGGTACTTTGGACTCTGATTGACATGTCTGTGAAGCTGTAACTGAGTAAGTAATAGTATTATTCAATTGCCAAGCAAGATTAAGTGCTAGATTCGTGATGAATGTTTCTCTGAGCCTTTATATAACGCTTTAAAATGTTTCAATATTTCATATACAAAATTTATTGCAACTTGAAAATGAAGCGTTTTTTGGAAACGTCCTGTAGTACAAACATAAATCGATATATCATCTATTATAGTAGCAGTTTTTTCAGTGCTTTGAGATGTTTCCTGAATGCGTTACTTTGTTCCAAGTCCACAAAACACTTTTCAGAACTTTTCTAACGATTGCTTCGACCAACGGCCTTCTGTCTTGCTGATCAGTATTCCTCTAAGATTCTCTACAGCATACTAAAACATCTCCACATTAAGTTTATTACTTTTCGAGAAACGGCACCTTGACTCTGCAGCCTGAAAATTCTTTTGCGAGTTTAAGCTTTCGTTTTCTTTGACGATGTTCTTGACACTACAGTTGTAAAGTCCACACATTTTTCTATTCGTTGCTAAACATTGGTAGCTCCTAACGCTTTGCTTGCCAAGTTATAGCAGTTCAAAAAAACAGGCAGTGCAGACACACACACACACACACTGACAGACTACTCGCTTTGCGCCCACGCGCAGCGAGGTTAATGATGCAACACTGGAAGTGATGCCCACTCGCTTCACACACCCATTTTCCCGCATAATTACCGAGGTGGTGAATATTACCGATGATAATTAAGGTTTTAGAAAATATATTCAAAAATATTTTTTAAGCTTAAGTTTTGTCACAGATATGTTTTAATATAAAATATTTGTTAAAAATAATGGTTTGGCCAATTTTTCTCAACTACTGTGTGTTTCTCAACTACTGTGCAAAGCTTGTATTGAGAGAAAGTTCACAACCCTCTCCATGCATTAGTTTTGCCTTTGTTGTCGTAAATGGAAGTATAGCAGAGATATATGATATTTAATAAAACTTGAATTTATGGCCAATTTATTGCCAGAAGTATACTTTTCTTGAAAGTTTTAAGATTGGCAGTGTATTACCAATATGAAATAGTGTGCATTAGTTAAAAAAAATTAGGTTGTAGGTGTTTCAAATAACCAATAAATTTATTCCCAAAATGTCATCATTTATTGAAGATAAAGGAGTGTGACATATCATAACTTTTACTTTTAAGAAACCTAAGAGACTGCGGAGAAAAAAGCACATAGGACATGTTCCTAAATTAAGACACTTGTGCGCAATAACAATGGCTCACAATCCTCTTGTCACTGTATGTTACATGTATGTGTTTCAACTCAGGAACCATTTCAAGCTATAGCATGAGCAGACGAAGTAAAATTACTTTCTCAAGAGTGGATAGTGCTACTGAATGAGGAAGATATATCTTTATTCACAGTAGTACAGAGAGATACCCTCCCTGATATTGGGCCATTTGTCATAACAAGATTGTTAGTATTAAGTAAATGTCTCTCTTGGAAACTATTGCTGCTAATCACTTATCAGCTTTGTCATGTATTGGTGAAGTACTGAATTTGGAATTATTTAAGAAACTAATGGGAATTTTATGTAACAGCAAAATATGCACTGAGAACACAGATGAAAATATATGTCATATCCTTGATACTAAATAGAGTTTAATCCGACTCTCTTAGCAAGGACAAAACATCAATATATATATACATAGAGAAAGTTCTAGAACACACACAAAGGAATAGACAATTGGACATAATGACTAAGATAAGATATAGACACTTATCAAGTCACAATTCAGTTAAGTTCATAATTCTTCCACAATAGTCACATTATTTCATGCTTTGAGATCACTTATTACGTCATATGCTATGTTTAGGAACAATACGTTATATTACATGTTTTCAATGTAAAACGCATGTGGACATCTGGGTTAGCCTAGTTTCACATCCTTATCATATAGTATCTATGGTCTGAGGCTTTCGTACACTATATAATACTAGCAGCAGGCATAGTTGACAGATGGTGTATCACAGTAAATAAGCTTGTTAAAGGTACTGTGTCCATAATACTACATCCTCAAATCAATCGATCAGGTGACGAAAGACCTTACTCTGATGTTTTAATATAAGATGCAACTTGCTGTTGTGCACATAGGAGTCAGGGGCGGGTCCAGATTTTAACCATGGGGGTGCTCATTGGTAATTAATATGACCACGCCTATTATTAGTTAACTATTAATAAACTCCGCCCATTTAATTATTAGTCAGTCAAATTGTCTGTCACCTGAAGTCTTCGTGGATGTCGTCTGCTAAACTCGTCTATTGCTGCTGGAATGTCCACGGGGATGTCACAATGTATATTTAGAAAAGACAGGCTTGTCAGTCGTTGTGTGGTCATGGAGGATCGAAAAGCTGTCTTCGTTCGCTTTAGTCCACTAAAAGATCTTTCTGCTGAGCAACTGGTAGAGTAGATAAAATAATTACTAATACTCTGATGTTTGGGTACATGGAAGTATCGTGTTTGAGAGTAGTAGTAGGACTAGATGGTAAACTACAGTGTCCATGTTCAGTTAGATGCTGGTGCCATTTTAACTTCAAGCAATTAACTCACTGTGGAAGCACTGTTGAAATGGAAGATCATCTTTGCAAAAGTCAGCAAGTTTATTGGCATTAGCTGTGAACTCCTCCACTGACATGGTAACCATAACCGATGGCACAATGGACAACCCCAACAAAGCAGTTTGCTGGTGAGAGGTAAAGTGTGACCTCATCTCAGAGAGTAGGTGGTCAAGTACAGGAATTGAGATGGATCAATTGTAGTATTGAGATGGAGAGTCAGCAGGAACATCGCTTCGATGTGTTTGACGACCACATCTCCGTGGAAGTGAAGGTTCAGTACCAACAACATCATACATCTTCTCCACTGTGCTAAACCACTCTGAATGGTAAGTGTTGATGTTATCTTTAACGTTCTGGAGTGTTGCTATGACAGTATCTATCTATTTTACAGCACTTACAATGTTGATGGTTTCTGCCTGAAGGTTTACTGTCAATGCATATAGATATTGGAGACATGAGTTTGTGATAACCAATCCACAAAGGAAGTCTGTTGTGGTGATAGCAAATTGAAGGCTCCTAGCATCAGTGAGTGTGTCTGCTGTCCATAAACCTGGCCCATCATTGCAGATACTCTCCATGCAAACAACAGTTGCTTGGTAAAGAGAGCAGAAGACAGAGAGAGCATCAATTAGTTGAACCCATCTAGTACGGCAAAGGTCTTTTAACTTGTGAATAGTTGATGAAGGTTGGGTCTCAGATACAGAGTCTTCAAATGCTCTTTGTCATTTTGGATATGCAGCAAAAAAAAGTAAACCCTCTCTACCACATTCATCATGTTATGAACACTGGTAACTTTCAGTGACTTTACTACAGCAAGATTAAGGCAGTGTGAAGCACAGTGAAGATACAGTGCTTGAGGATACTCATTTGTAATGAGAGTTGCTGTACCATTAACACATCCAGCCATGTTACCAGCTCCATCGTAGACCTGACCCCGCAAGTTGGATAGGTCAAGGTTGAAACTACGTAAGCAGCTAGTGATCTTGTTAGCTAACCCACGACCAGTGATCCCACTATCACACTCAAAGAATCCAACTGAGTCTTCTCAAACAAGAAGAATATCAGGGTCTACATATTTCAAAACAAGACTTAAAATCTCTTTGTTAGATGCATCAGTGACCTCATCTGCTATCAAAGTGAACCACTTTTCTACATGAACCTTCCTGATAATCTTGCCCCTGACTTGATCTGCTAGAACATCTATCATCTGGTTCTGAATAGTGGAATATGTGTAGTTGGAATTCCTTCCAGCTTTAGCAAGATGTTCTCCAAGGACTGTGTCACCTAAATCAACCCTAAAATTTAGAAGTGCCCAAAAATTGCCATGGTTCTTGGTGTCTGATAGATCTCTCTCAATATCTGTGATATTGTCATGGTGACTATGTAATGCTATGTTCTGACATCCACAGAATTTGAAGCAATCTGGTCAGCCAACTGGCTTCGTATATCTAGCTGTTGATGTGACATGACCTTATGGAAATCCTCAGATCTAACTACAGCCTCTTTGTGGTGGGATTTATCCACATGCTTCCAAAGTATCTCTAATGTCTTGTTAAATGGACTTAACAGACGGCTTACAAGTACACCAGGATCTGAACCACGATATCCACAAGTGGAAAAGAGGATGCAAGGGAGGCAAAACCCACCATTCTCCTGCTTACTGTACACTAACCAAAGAAACTGTACAAACCATTACATTTGTACTGAAAAGAGTGACCGCTACTACTCTTAAGAAAACTGTAATCACTTTTAGGCTTGAAATGGTTGACTAACATGTTATATTTGGAGTCGGCACTAAAAACTCTAGAAGATCCAACCACAATTAGCAATATCACTACTATCTATAGTAATAGCTGAACGCTTAGCCATAGGAGGATGAATACTCTTTGTCTCATCATCAAGACCAGTCTCACTGGCACTACTGGGATCTTCATGAGTGCTGCTGCTGCTGCTAGTCATATTATCTAATATTACAGTTAATTTTTTATATAATTAGCCTATTTTATTTTGTTGTTAATTTTTTTACCTGTTGTAGTAGTATCCTCTACTCTCATACTCTTAAAGTATTTAAAGAGTGACATAATTATGATAACGTTACTCAATGGCTTCTAAGACACGTGTAATCAGGTGTGGTCTTAATTAATATTAGGCTAAAAAAGAATAATTAATTATCTCATACTCTGGTGTCTCTGCCCACTTCAAAAAGAAATAGGTCTAGTACACTAATATATATCATTCATACAACTCAATCAGAAGGTAGCATTCAAAAAAACGCAATTAAAAGGCACAGTAGAGTAAATTTAACACTTCTGTAGATTCAAGTACTGCATTAAGTCTTGGTTATAAAGTATTAAAAGTTAACCAGTAGACTAAGTTTTAATAGCCACTAAGAATTAATTTTTTGTCTGGCAGCAATGTGTTTGCTGTCATGCCTATTGGTGATGGCAAGAGTTTATGTAACAGTCGTGTTTTAAAATTTCTTTCTAACTAATATATCAATAGTTGTAGTTGCTACTCCATTAACAGATACCACAAACATTTTTTTAAATTAAAAGTATTACACTTTCATATGTCCTTGACATCCAATCAGCAAAGCACCACTTAATACAACCTACATTCCATACTGACACAGAAACTGTATACTATTTTGTAAGAAGACTGTACTTATGTCATCAATCATATGATCTTGATTGCAAAAAAGAATGTAATTAACAGATTTTTTAAATTTTTGTAAAAATCAAGAATTGTAATACATCTTCCTCCAAATAATCCCAAAAGGAAAGAAGGAAATGTACCAACAAGTTAATAAAGGGTGCTTATAAATGCTTTAATTTTTATCTTCTGATTCTAGCCTATATCACTCATCAATGGCTGTAACTTACTATGGTTAAGAGAAAGACTTATATACTAGTAGATTTAATAGCATACAGAAATATTTACGATTGTAAATACAAACAATTCATGCATAAAGAGTTTTGTTTGCTGGTTAAACATCTTAGCATTTTTTACACGTCCTCAGCGGTGACATCCTGGTTCGTCTACTCCTGTTTGGTCTACTCCTTGTTTCATCTACTCTTATTTCGTCTATGCCTGTTTTGTCTACTATAATATTATAATCGTTCTATAATATTATAATTGTTTTGCAAGAATATATCATTATACATATGAATTAAAAAAAACATTCTAAAAACCTATCCAGTAACTAATGGCTGTTATGATACTCATGAAGACAATGTGTATCTATACCCCTTGAATGCTAGAGAGCGTGCTCCTCTCTTTGTCTTCATGAACTCCATTCTGGTGGTTCAGATATGAGTTGGTGATGCAGAGTTGAAGGTAGTTGACAGCAGTTGAAATGAATAATGAAGCAAGGAACCCCAAATTTATAGCATTTGAGGTGTCAAAGTGTACATTTGGTAATTGTTCACAGACATCAAAGTCACTTTGAGCAATTGGTGCCAGTTGAGTTAGCTATAATATTATAGTAGGTGTCACTACTTAGGTACAGTTGGTAATTGCTCACAGGCATCAAAGTAAATTTGCAACTGCCAGTTCTATAATATTATAGTAGACGAAATAGGAGTAGACGAAATAGAAGTAGACCAAACAGAAGTAGACGAACCAGGTATAAACCGGTAAGAAATCTTTGCCTCCGTGTGCGTCAAGAGTGTATATATAATCCTTGGAGTTGTCGGAGGCAAGGATTTCTTACCAGATCTATATAAATACTATAACTGCCAAAATTATAGAACTCACGTATTTAAGACGTTTATCCTCCACTTCTTTAATAGATCAGAACTTAATTGCCAAGGGTATATATATCACTGCTACACAGCCAAAAATAGTACACTTGATCCGATACTGAATCAACCTTGGAACAGGAGTGGGGGGATACAGTGTTACCACAGTCATCTCGGGTAACCCCCTTATCACTAACATGATAAATGATTGATACGTTATTGTAAATCATGGTTGACACAATGATGTTTCACTACTGTAACAGCTATGTATAATAATTAATGAATTATTGGTAACAATATTTATTATTAATCATTTTCAATAGAAAGCAAGTATGTATTGATGTTATAAATATTAAGAGAATACAATGAATTACTCCGGTCACGCCAAAGTCAAAATCATCTGTTTGGACTTCTTCGTGTTCTATTTGTCTTGTTCTATTAGTTTTAAAAGTACATGACATTGAGCACGAGTGTACAATAGACACAGGTGTCAGTACAAGTGATACTGGATACAAGTAAATAATATTGCTAAGATCTAAGTGTGGGCATTGAAACTTATCTAAAATTGGTTCATTCATTTCTACTCCAGATGTTAGTTCATTAAAAGGTCTCACAGCTACCCATGATGTAATCATAGATTGAATACATGTGAGACATTCAGCAAATGTAACCTACAATGAGTTTATATTCAATTAGTTATTGAAAACTTAATATTTACTGTTTTGTCTGGATTCTTAATAGCAACAAAGTCTCCTATATGAGCAAGTAGACTGCCACGAGTAATGACTGCACTAAATTCATCCACTACTTCATCTTCCTTAATCTCTTGATATAAAAATTGAGTTTCTGGTATAACCATCAACTCCCTTATTGTATGATAACCAAAGCCTCTTAGGAAAATATTGGTCAAGCCACACAGTTCTTTTTTCTATAATTATGACAACTGAAACTAAGTCACAAAACACTGGCTTACCTTTCTGATTGCCCCTGGCTGAAAAATGGCTTTATGAGAATAAAAATTTTTAGATGAGGCATGACTGAAATAACGTTGCAACTCTGGATCAGCATACAGTTTCACTAAACCATCCCCAGCTCTACAAAGTAACAAATATATAACAACATTAATGCTAGTTAGAATAACTAACTGTCTGTCTTCATGTGCTAATTTAGCTCCTGAACAAACATGCATGTGCAAACTGCTCAGATATAGCAGCTTTAGTAGCAATGTCTCTGCTGATGCATTGTCTATTACTAAACAAATTCAGTATATAGCCATTGAAGATTTCACATCTAACATTAATTATATAAAAAAAAGAAAACAATTAAATGATTCAAATCTACCTCTCAGTACAAAATAAAGATGTTGGACCAAAGTATACCATATTGTCCAGTAAGTGGAGAAGCAAATAAATTTTTGTTTGTGTAAGAAGTGTGCTTTGTGGTGCTAGATAGTTTGGACAAATTGAAATATTATATCCTTCCATTCCAAGTATCCTTGGGGACTAAATGTTTCTACATAAGAAATTCTAACTACCTATAATGACTAGTAACACATATATGATGTATTGTCTTAAAAATTACCTGAGACAAATAAAACCAGACTTCTTTGTCAGCACTACTTATTAGGACCGATGAAGAAAAGTGCTATTTGTCCTCATGTCTTGTAGTTTCTTCCAACAAATGACTGGTGATGATAGTAGACATTGGCTGCTAGTTTATTATCAAACCCAGAATAAATGAAGGTAGAAATATGAGCCAGTATCTCACACTTCTGTCGTCTTCCAAGCTGCATCATAACATCTTTCAAAAGATATTTATAAGGTCCAAGCAAAATGCTATGTAATACTTCTATTGGAGTACTCCTATATAAAGTGACATGAATTAAGTATCACAATTAGTAACAGATATTTCTTACCTATACAGATCCACTGACAAATTTAACAATGGATTACGTGTTTCTTTCAAACCATATGCTGTTCTTTTTTCAGCTCTGTCAACTTTCCTACTTTTTGATCTGATATTATTCATAAACATCACAGATTGATCAGAAGTTCTCAAGGTTTCAAGACCAACTAGGTTTTCCTTATCAACCTAAAGAAACAGTGAATATTGAGTCATGGCTAGGCCTCACACTCACTAACCACATTCGATAAAACTTTCTTACTGAACTGCCCAAATGGCTACATATTTCTGAGGTTTGTGGATTATCACAAATTATACAAAGAACAGGTGACATAACTAATATGTCCTTCTTAAGGAAGCCATCATAAACTTCAATACCAGATGTTTCTAACTGAATTAGTTCATCTGTAATGGCCACACCCATATCCAGACAAGCATCATGGTCTGAGCAGGATAGCATATGAATGTTTTCCAGCTTGGTATTCTTATCTTTAGGAAGCCCATCTAATAGAGCACACCAGCAATCAAGTTTATGCCATTTCTTACTTTGATTTCCAGCTACGTCATCACTGTACAACATCAGAGGAACAACATATACTGGCTTTCCTTCTGCCCTACGTTTCAATGGATGAGGTTGGAAAAATGCCTACAGTGATTAAAAAGTTGATCATGTGTATATTCATGTATTTATGTATGAACATATAAACCTCCACTTGGACTGGTAGAAGTCTAGTTCTATCTGAATTTAGTTTAACTTAATTTGCTGGTTTATCCCAGTTCACATAGATGAAGTTCTAAATAGATGATTCAACTTCTTTAAAGATTATAAGAGTGTTAACGTCAAGAATACAAAATTGGGTGTACAAAACAATGTTTAGCTGCTGAGGTGACAAATGTATTGTGACAGATGAAAATAACACTTAAGATCCTTCCTATAGTGCATCCTAACAATGGGTACATAAGGAATATAGATGACAAACCTTTTGAAAAAACTCTGTTACTTGTGCTAAGACCATACCTACATTACCATAGTGGCTGACAACATCATTGACAAAAACATGCTTTCCATTGGTTAAAATAGTCATAAGAGCTGAAAATCTGATGTCATAGTTCTACCATCTACCCTGATATATTTCCCTAGGTTAAAAGAGTTATACATAAACTATTATGAATGTTACTGGAAAATACTAACCTGTATGATGATAGAGCTACTACTGGATCTCGTGGATCAGACTATCAGTCAACTGTTTGAATATTATTGGATGTAGTTCTTCAATGGAAAATTCAGGAACAGTGATCGTGACAGAAGACAACAATTGACAATTGATTGATGTTTTGAAGTAATTTGTCATGTACTGTCTTATTTGAATCAATCATCTGACCTAAAGGAGGAAATTACCACCAGACTCGTCATATAATAGATGCATAGCAGCTTTCACTTTCCCTTCCATTATCATCATGACAAAAGAGTATTCATTCTGGTTCTTTGGCTTCATAGAGCTATATAGACATTTGACACTTTGCTTTTGTATAGTGCGACCATCTTGTAGGAGGGTATTGATATCTCCCTCATTCAATGTTTCAAGTCATCTCTCTGGACATGCCATATGATCTTTTGTCTTTGATGAGGCAAAAGATTTTTGTGGAAAAACCTCAATAAGGGTTGGCATTATCATAGCAGCAGTCAAGTCAATCCTTTCTATTGCTGATCTATCAGCATAAAATTTAAGCAGACACACTAACTCTGATGTAAATGTTTTGCCAGCCTGGCCGAAGAGAACTTTTAAATATATTTCATCTCCAGTGGACAACATCATAGTCACTATGATTAGCCTTTGAAAAATTTTTACCATTTTTAAAGATGACTCAGTTAGAACAGAGAGAATATAGCTATTGTTTAATTTGGCTTGAGAATTGAAGGTAGAAATATTTTTTTTCTTTCCATCACAACTTGAGAACTTAATTGATTCGTTTTCACAGTGGCAGACAGTCAACATACCTCAGCCCTGATTTTTTGGAGGAACAGCTTTTGCAACATCCTTGAGCATTACAATGACACCAAACAGACATGTTGTGAACTTGAAGAAGCAGTACCTGAAGTTATTGGAGCCAGCTAAGTGACAGAAAGCTCAACATTCTAATTAATGCCTACCTCAACATCATGTCCATACACTTCTTCACCTGTTGGATAATATTATCTTTACACAATATAATAGTTCGTGTCTCAGGTACTTGTAAATCAAGAGAATCTTCTACTAATTTCTATAACTTCATCATCTCTGTCTTCTAATTCATTATCCTATAGTGGTCTCGCGTAGCCAGCCCCTCCCCCCTGGGAGTAGGAAGGGGCTGGCTACGGGAAACTAATCTTATACTAGTTCACATGGAAGTTATTACAAATTTACAAGAAGACCTTACCACTCCCATAGAATGTTCTCTCTCTTCTTCAGTAGTGTTCCCATCTTCATTCTCGTCACTGTCTAGCTCTGGTCCTATGTAGTTACTAAACTCGTCATATAACTATTAAGTTACATTCTTACAATGTTCATACTTACAATGTTTTTAAACGAGCATGCGCAGTAAAAAAAGGGGGCTGGGCTGCCCACAAAATGGCACACACAAAACTTTTCAATACCAAAAAAAATGGAAGCTGTGTTTCTTATCCTGTTTACATCATAATATGCACTTCCTCTAGCTGTTGCATTAGCTGCTTAATTATAGCATGTCCGAGTTGAGAAGAGCCACCCAGACATGTAAATAACTTTGCTGTTTTACATGCTATCTGCATGGAACTTGCACCAATCAATTCAGCTTGCAAACGCACATTTTATATATAAAATTTGGCTGTCTAGTACTACAAGAAAGTAGGAAACTAAAAAACTCCATACATTTTCAATGGCATACCTTCGTCATACTTTAAATCACACACTTTCAAGGATTTAACGAATAACAATTTTCACCTCAAGAAGTCAGCCGTGTGTCACGAGGAAATTGAAAATTACAATTCTAATTACATGAACAAATGTTTTATTATGACTATTATTATTATAAAAAAATAAATAAAATAAAATAAAAAATACCTCACCTTACATTCTATGCATAAAACACCTTTTTTTTAATAAGGGGCTCTTCTCAACTCGGACATACTATAATATTATGCATATGTTCAGTGCAGATATTGCCGTTTTTTTGGATACGTGTAAGTTTCTGTAGTGAAATGACGAACAGTAGAAAACGTGTAAGATTTTCTCTTGTGATAGACTTTGACAGTCTAGAGGGGAAGAATGTGTTCAAGAGAAGGTTGGACCATGTTAGAAAAGTTCTAACTCCTGCTGGGCAATCTGATTTAGACAACTATGGTCTTGTGTCAGCCATCTTTGACTCTGTCATGTATAATTCAGTACAGCAATAAAAGTTATTATCTATTATTATCAACTGTGTAATTGACATAACACGTGTTTGTACCTAGAGCTAACTATTATAGATGTTTTGCGTGGGTTGTTCAGGTTGGTATGGCTACTATCTAGAACGATATCTAGGTTTGAATATTGCCGCCATCTCACTCTTTGGTAGGCGTCACATTCTTCCGGGCAGCCCACCCCCTTTTATAGGGAGCAGGAATGCGTGGAGAGTGGCATTATAAACGACACATGCTCGTTTAAAACCATGCTGGTGGGCGTGGTGTGTGACTTACACAAACCACACCTTTCAAAATTATAGGAATTTGCAATTGCTTGTTTCAGAAAGTAGTCGCTATGAATCTAAATAACGTCTCTCCAGAAGAAAAGTTAAAAATCTGTCGACGTTTTTTATATTGGTTGTTTTGAACTACCATTTGTTTGGTTAATTGACTGTCTAATTTTCAGAGAAGCATTTTTAAGAGGACACTCAAATTTAGATGGTATGTCTTGGCCTCTCTTCTTGGACTGTTACTATGGTTTATAGTGTTTGTTATCTAGACTAGTGTCTATCAAACACAATGAGTCAAATGGGGAACTGTCATGACAAATTTGTTCCTATTTCCTAGGTCCAATTTATGCAAGTTAAATTTGGACCTAGGACCGAATTTTGCTGCCTAATTTGGAGCTATACTGCAAAATTTGTTTCTAGAGATAGGTCCATATTCAGCACCAAATTTTTTTTTAAAAAACCCCTGTCATTAGAATCTCATAAAATTTTCATTGTCATACCAGCTGGAAACCTTACCAGTTTAAATGCTAGTTATAAATGTTACATCTTTTCAGTCAAAATTTTCTATTGTATTATCAAAAATGAAAAAAACCTAAATCATGTACACTATGGACAAGCTTCAGAAGAGATGTGTTCAATTTTCTCATTTGAGAGGTTAAACTTGTAATATTCCACCTCTGACAAAGGTATAGTTACAAACTGTAACTTCTATTGGAGCCGAGATGATTAGACTTAAAATACATAATACAGTAAGAGAATACAAAGATTACTCACTTACTGGTATCATCTTTATTGTTAAATACATTAGTGAAGTACCTAGTTTAGGTGGACCTATATAATTAATCACACAATAATAAACAATCCAAAAAGTTCACATTTAATGACACAAGTCATTTACATGACCTCTAGTATACATTGAAATGTGGAATACTCTGTAGCACATGACATGTATGTTATGGAGAAGGACAGGGGAACTAATAATTAGAAAAATGACACCTAGGTTTACCCAAAATATCAAAATTTAGCAATACATCAACTCTTTCAATTATAATTTGTATGTACATTTAAGAAGGCTACCATTGATAAGTAATTGCAATCTATTACATCACTAAATAATACAATATTATGTTGTAATTTGATAATTTTACTTGTTCCAAAATCAAACAGCATCTCTTCTGTAGCTTGTTTAGTAACATCAACATAATGTGGTAGTGACGGAACAACTTGATCACCCTTGTCTATAATAGTAATTTGAAAATGTAAATATGTAAATTAGATTTGTAGTGTGAAATCACGGGGTCTGACAAGAGGCTAAAATCTCGTATACTCTCAGTTATGTCCGTATATATAGTAGGCTTAGAAATTTTCACTCAAGGGGTCTAACACAGCAGGGAAATATCAATAATTTCCATGTGACTTCAAACAATTATTGGTAAATCATACCTGTCCCATCATAACGTGGTAATGAAGGTAGTAAGGGAACTACTGCATCATCACCTTCATCTGTAGTTAGAATGACACACACACAAACACATATATAAATTATATAGATATATATCATAATATATTTTATAAAGAAAGCTGTATTTAAACTCATTTCCAAGTATATTAACAGTAGCACTAAATACTATATCATCCATATTGACTGCAATATACTACATTTTGTCTCTATTAGTACATAAACTAATATTAGAGTAAAACATACTCTATAATTTACCTGGACTTGTATCTTCATTAGACATCTTGTTCCAGTAGTAACTTTACTTCACTTTTGTTATACACTTAAAACACAAGTTAACTCAAGAATGAGAGTACGCGATAGAATTAATAGTTATAATAAATTAATGAATAATAATTATTATTAACTACGTAATAAATACGTAATAGTTAAATAATACAGGAAATATTAATTTTAATATTATACTAGCCATCCTATTCATTCTTGTATATAATTATGAACTAGTAGTTCATAAGCTGATGCTTTCTTTCTTGAATTAACTTCTAAGCATCTCATCATAAATGTAATAAGAGAAGGTATATCATTGAATTCCTTTTTAAATCCTACAATCTAGAGAAAAAGAGAATATTAACAGTGTTATTCTATTAGAGACATACTGGTAATACTCTATGTATATCAGTGTTCATTATAGTCACTTGACTCAATAAATTCTCTGGTAAGTAAGAGTACATCCATCTAAAACAACATCAATTAATTCTCCATTTACTGTATCAATACAATATACCTGTTGGTCCCTCCTTGTTCATTAGCAGTAATAACATCACTAGACCTAAACTACAAGATCAAAAACAAGAGTCATTTATGTTGCCATAGGTGATGTCTGGCACTAAATGTTTGGGGTTTTGCTATTACAATAACAGGTTTTATGCCTACAGGAATATTTCCCTTTTGACAATAGAAAGACAAACAATAAACTGAACATTTTACAACTGATTAGTAGTTAATTATTATTATATTGTCTTACCTGAAGATGTCTGCTTTAGTTATCAATGGTAGTATGACATCAGCACTGTTACCAATCATATTAATATAACCTTCAGGTGATTTGAAGCCAATAGTTCCTACTGGTGATGATATATGATGTGTTCTATCTGATGAGGTATAAAACACTTGCAGTGTGTTTTGTGTTGGACCAGGTTATAAAGTATCATCAGAATTAAGTTCTAAGATGACATTAAAATCAGATGATACCTAAAATGGTCTAGTTTTATTAATTCTAACTTACAATATGTGGTCTCTTTTTACACACACAAGCTAGTAGATTAGAGTAATCACATTCAGTCATGTTGGATAGTTAACATCATGATATATAATAGGATTTGGTAGAGTATGTAAGTATTGAAGACCTTGAAATACTTCTCTGGTTATAAACTGGAAGAAATAAAATAAAACCACACCCAGTACTTATTTGAAGTTGCTATGTATTATACTCAATAGAAGAGGTTCATTCCTGTATTGTTCATTAAGTGTTAGGAGACAATACTTCTTATAAGATCCAACTATTCTATCAAGTCATCTATAAAAAATAACAAATTATTACAGTACAAACAACCATCCCTTTGGTAGACCCTTCCTTTATTAGATCCTCCCCTCATTAGATAACAACTGTCTATAGTGGTCTTAGTGTCTAATATTTCAGAGCTTTTCTAAGGCCAGTCTACTCAAACTTAGATGCTACATACTGGCCTCTTTCTAGGACTGTTAATATGGTGTATAATATTTGTTATCTAGACTAATGTCTATCAAACACAACAAGTCAAATGGGAAACTCCTGGCATTAGAATCTCATTTGTCATGCCAGCTGGAAAACTACAATACTTTATTTACCTTCATTATTAAAGTTTCATAATATTGTGCTTGTGTCAATTTTTTGCTATTATATTATCAAAAAATGAAAAATCTAAATCAGTGGGGAGTCAAATGGGAAGTCCCTAGCATTAGAATCTAATTTGTCAAAATTGGATAATTTAATGTTAAATTTGAAATCTTACTTTTATTTATTTTCAAAATCAAAACAGCATCTCTTCGGTACCTTGTTCTGTATTAACATCATAATAAGGTAGTGAAAGGACTACTGTATTACCTTAATCTGTAGATAAATAACAATAAAGCCACTTAAAAATTATATATAGATAGATAGATAGATAGATATAATTTGTAAACAAAGCTATAATTTGAACTCATTTCCAAGTATATTAACTGTAACACAAAATACTATATTATCTATATTGACTGAATTACTACATTTTGTCTGTATTAGTACATTAGAACTCCTAGGTCCAGTTCTCTGGTTCAATAGCCAGTAAGAGTACACCCATCTAATAACAACATCAATTAATTCTCTATTTACTGTATCAATACAATATACCTGTGGTCCCTCCTTATTAAGTAGCAGAAATGACATCACTAGACCAAACTACAAGAACAAAAACAAGAGTGGTTTATTTCAATCACTTCTATCTTTTCTTCAACTCAATTGTCACCTACTCCTTCTATCTCTCTAGTCTCTTCTTCCATCTCACATATTTAATCTCCATCTGATCAACAAGTTCTAATGTCATAATGTCCATTCTATTGTCTTCCTCTTCCTTCTCTTTCATCACCTCTTTCTCCTCCCTAGTACCACCTCCTCTTCTGATAACTTCTATTTTCATGGCACTCACAGTGTCCATAGGAGGAGTGGATTTGGGGGTGTGGTTAATAAAGTGGACTATGAGGTATTTTCTGAGTGCTGTCACTGTAGAGTTACAATGATGACAATACTAACAAATACATGGATAAATGGATGAATGGATTTGGTAAATGGATGGATCATTGAATGAATGGACAACTAAATCAATAAAATTAATGAATTAATATCTAAATGGATGGATGTCATATGAATGGACAGATAGTCTACCTTTTGTTGCATAAGTTTCATGTATCGAGCAAACCAAAACTTCATTGTTTTAATTTCCATATATTAAATGTTGTTTATTAACAACAGGAATCTATTTCCTTTGCTCCACCTATTGCCTCACTATTCCTTTGTTCCTGTTCTCCATCCAATGAATATCATTAGAGTAGGCTGTTTCTGATGAGTGTAGGCCCAACCACTGTATATATGAGGCTTGATTGGGACATAGAGAAACTAAGTCCATTATAGTGCTAGATTTCAAATGACTTATTATAGTAAAGTGACAACTGAATCAGGTAGATAGATAGGTATTCTAATTTTACAATCAGTATACTCATTAATCACCTTTGTTATTTCATCTAATGATTCTCCATTGATCATCACCAGTGAAGTGATGACTGAATGAGAAAGAGAGAGAGAGAGAGAGAGAGAGAGAGAGAGAGAGAGAGAGAGAGAGAGAGAAAGAGAGAGAGAGAGGTATTCTAGTTTTATAATCAGTACACTCAATAATCACCTTTGTTGTAATAATGCAGGAAATTTGCTAGCAAACAATATACCAAGACTGAAGTAAGATCCATCATTTTTAGCTCTTAATAAACTCTCAGACATCTGTGTGAGAGGCAACAAACTTGACATTTCTAGTGACAATACATAAAAATGAAATGTTCAACACTCTCTCTGTTCTACTTACCCATAGCTAAGATACATAGGATATGAGTCATTTCACTATGATATATCTGACATTCAAACAATTCTCATCTGATTGCTCCAACTGAAAAGGTGAGTAGTCATTCTATAAAAGATATATATTTCTTTTATCTTCTACAATTTATATTATCTACTACTATATTATAGTATAATGAATGCACAGTTATATTATATACATCAATATAACATATGGCAGACATTTCATTATATGTGTATTACTGTAACTTAATACCTGACTCATAATTCAAAGTATTTCACTCAAAACCAAATGAACTCATCTATTTAAACAGCCTCATTCAGTTCTCTGCTGTAACTATATGCTCCATGGATACTGAAGTACTCTCTCTTTTAGTCCATCTTTCATCTGGATAAGTTTTTTTCAAGTTGTTCTTTTAACACATCCTGTCTGAGCTCAGCAAAATTCGCTGTAAATATTTCTTCAAATGAACTATGACCTCAAAGTCATAAAGTAAAGATTCAAGGACTTTATGATATTGTTCATGACCAGATTGCAACTAGGCCTGGGATGATGGAAGGAGTATGATTAATTTTTTTTACATATGAATGGAAGAAATGGCTTCACTTTGCTTCTTGGATGATCCAGGAGTTTAGTAACATTTTCTGAAAAGAGAAATGAGAGAATTTCAAAGATATGAGTTCCTTAATTCAACACATCACTGGGTTATTATTCACGCATGCGCATAAACAAGTGGCGGGTAAATGAGAGGGAAACAAAACTAAAAGAGGCAAAGGAAGAACTTTCGAAGTAAGAAGTGATACTGCTGAAGATGGAAATGAATATTTATCAAGCAGTACTATAGACAGAGGAGTAAGGAGCTCTGAACAAAATCAGTATCAATAAATAATAGTCTACATTTCTTAGACCTTACATTAGTAGATGTTAGATCATGTGTGCACATTGAAGAGCATCAAATTAAACTAACGAACAATATTATCATTATCTCCTTTGCTAATATTATTCATTAGGATAGCTTTCTGATTCCTCATATAGAATGGTTTAATTTTGATGAATGAAACTATGATCATCAAGTGTACGTTGGAACAACTCATTGAGTTATCATTGGTAGACAGATGTATGAATGAATCTATAAATATATGAATGCATACATTGATGAATAGATGGATAGATGACATGATGGATGGATAGTTATTATGTTTACAAGGTGGAAGGGGAAGAACATACTCTAAATTAAAAACTATAAATAAAATAAAAAGGAAAAGAAACAGGTAATTAAAGATGACTGTTAAAGGATGATCCAGTGAAGGGGGAATATCCAATGAAGAGGTGAGTTGTAGTGATGAATAAGTCTGCAAGTAGAGAACACAGAGGGAGAAAGACAGGGATACTTGTAACAACTGGATCACCAATGTACAGAAGCCAAAGGCGGACATCCAATTCCAATTCTACTTTCCATTGATCAATGAAGTGAAGCAAGCACCGCGAGGTGTCTCTTAGAATGGAGCGAAGCGACATGTTTCCGGTTAGAGTGAAGCTATAAGATTTTAGTTGTTAACTATTCCATTGAAGGATATAAAATAGAGTTGGAATTGGAATATTTTTGGAAAACTGCAAAGTAGAATTGGATAATTTCAGAAAACTTTAAAGCAGAGTATATGAAATTTGAAGTAGAAATGGATGTCCGCCTTTGGCTTTCGCACTAATGAGATGGATGGGTGGAGTGATAGGTCACCTTTTTCAACAGTTCTGCTGGAATCATGGAAAATGGAGTCTCTTTTATATTATCAAGAGATTTCTGTCAATTTAGCAGTTTCAAAGTCATTATCTGTTATATTATGTGTGTATCAATATATTATGAAATGGTGAAACTAGTGTATGTGTGTAGGAGGCAGCTATCGTGGTGTACTCGACTGCTACATAAGCTCAGGCCTTCCAATGCTAGTTTTGAAAAAAATCTGTATTTAAATGTACTAATCATTTCATGCACCCATTTCAGTTATAATTTAATTTTATTTACAAACTTTCATTTTTTAAATTTTAGCCATGAATGAAAATTGTCAGCAAATTAAATTAACATGCAGATGAAAAAGAAGACAGAGTATAATCAGGTAATCATGAAATATCTTTATAAATAAATATCTTTATGTTGAAGGTCTTAATATCTGCATGCATGCATATTCCATTGTGCTCAGTAGCTGAATGATCTTGAAGCAAACAAAATATCATGTAATGATTATTCCTAGTATGAAGAGAGTATTCTTTGCATTGGAGTGATATCAAATGATTTGATAACTAATAGAGAAATCAGCAGTATGCTGGAATTCTTTTAAGCTGAATATCAAAGCATAAAATACTGTATCAAGAAGTAGGCTCTTAATATTCTCCGTTCTCATCCGTTTCTTTCCGTTAATTTAATTATTCATAAAATGGCTTCTCTAAGGGAAGCTCTTGATTGTAAACTGCTAAAATTACTTGATTTGATTTCAGAAGCGTTCAAAATAGAGATGTGCAAGCGAATAGTTTGTTTCAGATTGTGCTGCATCTGAGAAAATGGTGGCAAATTTTTTTTTACTTCTTGATTTATTATTGTGGACAAAAGATTAAGAAGAAATATGAACCATTTTCAAAAACTTTTACTGTGACTCTTAGAAACATTGCTTTAGCCTATATATAAATCAGTCACAACATGGACATTATATTAGGGAGGAAGACTGACAAGTATTGAGATATATTTTGATGTGTTTGGGTGAGATATTCTATGCCAATACATATAATGGACAATTCATGCCATCCTTACATAGGTACTACTGTTGTGTTCCTGATATTGTCTGTATATTAACCTACATAATTTCACAAATGCTAAAATATCAAAGTGAGTTGTGTACATGAATGTTATGATATTGCCATAGTAACACCATGATTATGATATCAAACCAAAATAGTAATTATGATAGTTATCAGTCTAAGCAAACTTCACACATCCCAAACGTATAACTATAAGTGAGCCCTCATGTATCATTACTATATGTATAGATATACATGAATTTAGCACAATAATGTCATTCTTTGATGTATTATTATTAATTTTTTCCGTGTTTTTTGTTAATATGTTAGCTGTACATGTTATAATAGATATCATTTTCACTTTGTGTTCTTCTTTAAAATTATTAAAACTATCAACCAAATATTTGATGGTATCAAGTGCCTTTAATTTATTGAAAATATTACTATTACTATATACTTTAGCATACTATGTGTGTTTTATGTTCATTAATGTATTTGCTGAATAAAAATTAACAATCCACAATCTATAATACTAATGATATATTAAAATAACAAAAGTAAAGTAAATGTAAAGCAATCAAATTTTAATTTACTTACAAGCTATTTGGCATCTCTAGCGTAAAAGTCAGTCATGTCAACACCAATACTGGCACTGGCATTTAATATCTGTCTCTCTGTGTACTCCTCAATAATAACTTGACGATTGATATTAGAGGGTTCATCTCTCTGACGATATTTGTACCAATGAGACACAAGAAGAAAAAGGAGAAGAGAGATTACAGCCAAAACTGTCTTGACAATATAGGGCCAGTAGTGACAGTGTACATCTTGTATTGTTAGAACTGAGACTAGTCTGACAGGTACTTCTAGTGACTGGTAGGCATACCATAGTCCAATGAGGAGACCCTGCATACTAAGTGGAGCCTGAGCTAAGATAAACTCCAGTGCAGTCAGGGACACTAGTAAATAACTTAATCCACTGATGAAGAGTGATGTTATGAGAAGAAAGATTACATATCCTTGTATGCCAAAAGTATCTGGTACACACAGGCTCAGTAAATAAATGATGACGACAACAGCAGCAGGTTATAACAACAGCCAATAATGAACAAACAAGGGCAACAAAAGATACTAATAACCAAATCCACACAATGTATTCGTAGTCTAAAAAGCTTCTTGAGTATAGTAACAAAGAGGAAAGAATAGATTGAACAGCATACAATGTCCAGAAGTACCATTGAACGAATTTACTGAGGTCTTCATTATTAGCAAATTGTAACTGATCTGTTCCAAACTGAATTGCATTAGCTTCAAATAAACCAAGTCCAAAATGATAGATTATAAACCCAGGGACAACTGGTATTAAAACAGTAATGGTAATAATATTAATATCTTTACCATAATGACCAATTACTATAATAGTTCCAGCAATAGCAGACAATGAAGCTATTGCTAATCCAATCACTGCTGTTACAGTACCTATCATCATAACTTTATATCGAGTGAGTAGTGTTTCAGCTAGTAGACCAGCCACAGGATAAAAGAGAAAAGTCACGATTTTAGCACTTAAAAAAACTCTAAAGATGACACTCAAACTCTTATTCAAAGGGACGTAATACTCTATGGTACCAAGAATTAAAAGATAGACATCCAGACAATGCAGTAAGGTAGACCATAGTAACACCAAGAGAGCTCCTTTGAAGGGGACACAACAAACGGTACAATATTTTGATAAATATTTTGTTGAAGTGCCTCTCCTTGTAAATGAAGTTGAATCATTCATTTGGCTATCTTGTCAGCTTCTAATAATATTCATAAGTTAATAACTTCATAGTACAACCTCTTTATTATACACTACATTGTTGAACATATAGAAGTCGTGAAATACTTTTATTATAACAACAGTACCACTACTGGTCTTGTATAAATTCTGCTAATAAGTATATTTTAATATTATAAAAAATTAAGACAACATTGAGTGATTTGTAAATGTACCTGTGCTACTAATATTTCTTAATGCATTGTTGTAATATAAAGGCTAGTAACATCCAAAGTATGGCAATATATTTATATGACATATGGAGAATGTAAAGATCAACTTTAGCAGAATACCTGACAAGAAAAGTAGCACAACAAACACAAACAATAACAACTTCATGTCCATGTATTAAAACAGGAACACAAGGTTAAATAATTATGAACCATGTTTTGTGAATAGTATTCATGACCAATATAGTTGTATTAAAGTAACAGGTGAAGCCATGATTTATCTTTTGATGAAAGAATTACTGTTTTTACTTAGGTGATATTGTGTCCCCTGTGGTTGTTCCACACTTAAGAGACATTACAAGGTTATTATGAAAATACATAATATTATTTCCAAATACAGGAAAGTAACATGTAGTAAGAGTTTTCTTCTGATGAAGACACACCCTTATTAGCATAATAGATATTTTATTTCTACTATTAAAAAATATTTCAGACACAAAACTCTGACTGTACATAACACTATCTGGAATTGTTACAATTTCAAGTCGTTAAATTCTCTCTAAAATTTATTACAGGGTTGTATTGGTATCTATAAATGATACATTGTACAAAACGTTTTGTACCCTAGTGCTAAAGATGGGCATGGATTATCCTGTTTGATGTATTTAACATTATTTGCAGTAAACTTTAGTTTTAAGTGAAGTTTTTAAACATATTTAAATTTAATTGTCATTACCACAGTTTTGCTGTTCAAATATCATAAATGAAATCAACAATCATATATTAAGATATTTTCTTTATACTTATCTCATCACTTTAGAAAGACATCTGTGTGACATTCAAAGTATACCTTAACTTTGGCCACACTTTAATTTTCGCTATATCTTTGAAACTTAATCAGAGTATTGAACACTATTATAATATTATTATTTACATGATAGTGAATGCTCATTGAATAGCAACATCAAAGCAATTATTATTAATAATAAAACTAATACCTTCTGATACTATAATATTGAATTAATAGTTCATCATAAAGAAGTTAATAGTTATTGATGAGTCAACAAATTAAATTAACATGCTGATGAAAAACAAGACAGAGTACAATCAGGTAATCATGAAATATCTTTATAAATAAATATCTTTATGTTGAAGGTCTTAATATCTGCATACATGCATATTCCATTGTGCTCAGAGGCTGAATGAAGCAAACAAAATATCATGTAATGATTATTCCTAGTATAAAGAGAGTATTCTTTGTATTGGACTGATATAGCAATCACTACATTTACTTCACTTCTTCTAAAACATTTTTCATTTACTTGAATTTTTAAAATCAAATGATTTGATAACTAATAGAGAAATCAGCAGTATGCTGGAATTCTTTTAAGCTGAATATCAAAGCAAAAAATAGTCTATCAAGAAGTAGGCTCTTAATATTCTCCGATCTCATCCACATACATATATTTGATCTTCATTCCTATAATTCAGTCACAAAGTCCTGATAAGTAGTCCTCTAGACTGATAGTTCCATCTTCAAATCTCTGCATCATTCTCTTAATTCTTCCATCTAGCTCCATACACCTCTTTTTGCAAAGTTAGCCAGCTCCTTCCTCTTGTGGCAAGCTGTTAAATTGTGATGCTCTTTTTTTGCTGAAAAGTACATATCAGTTCAAATATATTAGGATGTGTCTTCCTGACAATCTGGTTCAGACGGCTGTGGCATCCTTCTAAGTGATTGCTTGTCTGTGGTCCCATGGCCTTGAACACATTCCAGATCTGGATCGAAACAACTATTTAGCTAGCTTAATTGTTTAAAGACTATTTTAGAACTAACTACATTGTAGGCAAAATGACACAAATTTGTAGGCTAGCTGACATTTGTAGGCAAAGTGAAAGTATATGAAATAATATTTAGGTAAAGTGAGAGCAAATTCATCTAATGAATTTCTCTTATTACCACCAGTGACATGGAAACTGAATGTGAGAGAGAGGGCTATAAATTATTCCTATGATAATAACTATATATATATATATGACCTTTTAATTCTTGTAATGACTTCATATGTTCATTTAATGACATAAAAGTTTTTAACTAAATAATTCATTATCAAAGATTTTAACTTTAAAGTATCTCATTTTCTCCACCTGTCGTGAGTCTGGAAGGAGCTATGACATTTCAAAAAATTCTCCATTAGTTGTCCCCGGGAGATCAATCGTGCCATCTGTACTAGTGGGCAGGAATGATGGACTTGGAAAATTCTGTTGGCCCACCTTTCCCATCACTAAGGAGGAGATTGTCACTTCATTTGTCTGTTGAAAGGTGGGAATATGCCCCAGTCACACAGCTCCTTTGGGAGGACTCCAAGGATTCCTGGAAAGATGAAGTATCCATGTACAATCTTGGTCAACATAGTACTGCTAAATGTACCACCAGTGAACTGCCTTGGATTTGTACATATAATTTACACATTTATCAACTATTGCATTACAGTATCCCTACTAGATATTTTTAAGGTTACTTAAATGTAGGGTCTGTGTAAACACCCCATCTGCAGTTAAGCTATGTACTGGTTGCTATGTATGCTATGTGCTGCTACGTGTGGAGGTGTGCCAGCTGATACCTGGGCGTGGCATGTACATGCCAAGTTCAGTCAATGTGTGTGGGTGCCAGTGGTAGTTCGCCAGTACAGCTACGGTGAGGCAATGTAACTTAGCTCTTCTTACCTGGGCTGGGATAATGTCTAGGTCGAGGAGAGGTTAATTTGATATGTGATACTATCAAAACCATTATCATATATTAGAGCTCACATATGAGACAGGTGTGATTAAAAATGACACATAAAATAAATTTGTTAGACACAACAACACACACGTGACAAACATTAATTGATTTTTAATATAATTTTAAATTGATCTGATTACTGAGATTGTTATTAGTGTAAGATGAATGCATTACTTCTTGAGAGAGAGAGGGAGAGATAATTTGGGATTGGAATGAATACTTAGACTGGATGGTATGGGAGTGAGGCTAACATAGTATGTGATTGAGAATGTATGGTATAAGAATGAGATGGGATTGTGATTTGACAGTATATTATTAAGATAATACAGTACTGCATAGTATGGGATTAGAATGTACAGTATGGGGATAACACTGCACAGTATGAGAGTGAGACTAGGAATTGAATACCTGAAGATGTTTCCGACATTGCTATGGATGCTCTAATAGCCATTCACAAGAGGCTAATAAGTAAACTGCTAAATTCTTGTAAGGATTTCCCAAAGACTTCAGGGCATCTAGAATGAAATACAAAGACATGTATTTATAAAAATCAGTCTCACCTACATACCTGAAAATACAAGCATCAAATCTTAACATAAATAATCAATCTTCAATGAGGTTTTAGTGGGTATAGCTAGGGTGAATGTGTCTTTTGATTGGCAGCATAAACTGTCTCCACCCATAACCTAAATGTCATATGAATAACTTAAAATAATACTGTACATGTATATTACAAGTTTTATATGGAGATAAATTATAGTATCTGATACTCTGAACTTTTACATGTATGTGTATTTGAATATTTATATAATTGGTTGTAAAGGAAGTCAACATAATATTGATAAGTCATGTTACTAATTGGTCTTAGGTATTGTCATTAGCTACAATTATATCTTAATCTTTTCTTTAGAGATGATATTGCTAACATCATCTATACTGTGAATTTTCATTTTGCACCAGTCTGTGTCTGGGTAAAGAGAACAATGGAAAGAGAGATACCTACAATAAAAATATATGTCAAAATGAATATATCATATCAATAATATACACGCGTACGAAAGTCAAAAGACAGAAAACCATGCTATAAAAAGAAGCAATTATTCTTTTTATTTATAAGATGCATTATTGTTTTGTTCAGTTACTCTGAACATTCAAAATACAGTGTACCATTAATAAGGAAGTGTTATTTAGATCTATGACAATTTTTCAACTAATTTTGGTTATAGGCCTGTCTATTTTAGTGCAGCTTTATGAGAGTAAACCATCTATGACACCTCTTGATATAGTATTCTAAAGACCTTTGACCTTGTTTAATAGCAGATGACAGAACAGACTAGCTTCCTTCAAAAGATTAAAGCTCAATTGTAGAATCATCAAATGATATATCAGACTTTCTACCTATTTATGTCATATCTCAAATATCTATCTATCTAGTCATTGATATCATCTATTAAACCTTTTATATAGAGCATCTATTTATCTCACAACACCCAGACTATTAAACAACTCACCTAGTAGGATCCACTTGTTTTGAAAATGTTGCATTGGGAACATCAAAGCCCTTAAGATTAAGTGTTATCTATATTGACAAAAGACAATATCTCTAACTTAATTCACAATAACATGACAACTTAATTATAAAAGGCTGTTACATTGATTGTGGTTTTGTACAATTTGAAAAGTGACAAATGTCATCGAGCAATGTTAAATATGGTCTCTTAGCTTAGTCTCTTTTGCACTACTCAATTTAGCCTTATTTTATTCTTTTCTGTTGTTTCCTTCTTAGTCTTTCTTTTATTGCAATAAAAGACAAATTTTATTGTTTGTAACTGCTCTTGTTGAGCTAGTAAATGCTAGTGTGAGTGTTCTTTAATAATATGCTAATTATCTATATGGTATCATATCATTGTGGGATGTGAAGAATACCACTTGATATATACAGACTTTCTAGTATACTACTTTTCCTGGACAGGTAGCACTCAATTTTTATATATTTTGAGTGAAGTTGTAAGATGTATTGAATAGTGCAAACTATTTCTAGTGAATATTCCTAGTCTGATTTATACATGTAGCTCTGAGCTACAGCAAGGGTCAACTCCAATTACACAGAGCATAATAATATTTACTTCCATGTATAATTTTATTATCTTTAAAATGAACCTGGTCTTTGTATTCACTACTTGAGATCCTCATCATTTCTTGGAAGCGAAACCTTACATCTTCTGTGAAATTGTGTCCTTCAATGATCTGTACAACTGTTCCTACAACTTCATCATCTGGACCAATACCAAATTCTTTGCATGTCTTTGAAAAATTTTGTCCACTAATAATGTACATGACATAATTGAAAAATGACAATTTTAGCATTGTAATTACTTGTCGAGTAAAGTTTCTAAGCAATAATTATTTCAACTTAATGCTTTTATAAAAACATGTTTTGTTACTTTTAAAAATTGTATCTACAAGTATTAGTACATATAATCCATGTCACAGCAATGACTACAGTTAATAATTAAATTATGGCAACCTTAAACATTATTTAGATTACAAATACAACTCTAGTACTTTTATCACACTCACCGTAAATATATTTCTACTTCTTGCATTAACTTTGAACTGATACAATAAACTGGTCCTCCAGCATAACGAAATGTGTTAGCATACTAAATAAGAAGACAAATATTAAAGTGACTTTGACATTTAGTTATTAACAATTAAAGCTGGTAAAAAAAATCATCTTAATAGTCTTTAAAAAGTTTCTCAATTGGACTTTATAAAAAATAAAATTACTCAAAAAAAGGAAAAAGTCACATACACAGGTTGAAAAAGAATGTATAATGAATGTGTGTAATGCAATCATTATGTCAACATTAAATGATTGTATACTGTACAGTGTCTAAGTTACACTAATTATAGTAATCACCTCATCATAGAGTTGAATATTGATCCAATATTGGTTTATAATTAATAAAGTGGAGTTCAGAAATTGTCAATGAGTAGTACATTATATTAATAATAATAATGTACAGAAATATAAAATAACTAATTTGTAATAAGTATATAGTCTAAATTAATTTGCTGATTATATATAAGGTAGTCTAAATATTTAGCTCAAGCTTTTTGGTATTGGAGGTGATATATATACAAATATTATGACATCTAATGAAATTACATTTAAATATTGATTACTGTTTTTATTACTTTGAAGTATGCTATAAAACAGAATGTGAACAAACATCACAATTACAACAAATAAAACTTTCTGTCCAAATAAAGTAAACAAAAGATACCAGACAACCTTTTAGTATTAATATAAATTAGTAACCACTAATGATACTTACAACTTTTTTATGGGTAAAGTTAATAACTTTTACTGACTTACAGGTTTTAACATCTTAGGTAAGCTCCTTATGAATGCAGCCTTTCCGCTATCTGGCCAAGGGTGTCGTCCAATGTAACAGTATTCTTTGTAAGGGTTGTACTTTCCAAGGAGAGTTACAAGATGAGGATAGTTTACATAAATGTCATCATCAAAATGACAAAACCAACTAAATATATGAGATACATGCATAATAACAAAAAATAACATTATTGTATGTTATAGAGATTTAAATAGTTTAGATGTCAATGGTTATAATACTAACTGACTGGCAAAGAGAAACATTCAAAATAGATAAAACACAAACCCTATAATCTAAACATCTACAACTCTTCTATGATTAAAAAATTTCTAATAATAATTTTTCTTGTGTATCAACAAGGTTTTCTTTTATAAGTATATAACAAGTCTATTTCATAACTCCATATCTATACCACAACATGCACTGTTTGGATCATATGTAAATGCATTTGATAACTTACTCATAGTAATTGCCTTCTTCTATGGATTTGTAGTAATAATCAAATTCAACCCCTGTTTTACAACAAAGACTATCTGAGGTATGTCCAAATGAACAATTGCCATGGTGGACACTGAATCCTGCATAAGAAATAAAATTTGTTAATATGATAATTTACCTACACAAATTAACTATTAATGAAACAAGACCTACACCAGGATGCTCACTTCTATCTTTCTTAATCATGAATAACAGTCAAAAATGTTTTATAGCATGAATCATACTGAACCATTACAACCAGTCTTGAGTTCAGTTGATGAGTAATTGCTTAAAAGTACTTAGTAAACTCTACATGGTATTATTATTTTCATGTTTAGTCTTATATCCTTTTTGACTCTAGAGTTCTGATGTATTTACCACATGATAATTGTGACAATTTGTACAATTAAAAAATATCAAAATATACATTGAGTATTTCATATGTTTTGGATTCCATAATAAACCACCAATGTAAGCTACAAATTTGTAATGCTATGTTAATATTTACAATTACCGTTTCTGCTAAAAGTATCTCTTGATACTAAACATCAAATCATTCCTTTTTTTCTAAAATGCTCAATATGAGACTACAAAAGGTCATATTTCATATTTGAGTCTGTTACCTCTGTAAATTTGGTTTCCAGACTGTTTGTAATAATTGAATTATCATTAACTAAAAGCAGAGGTAAATGCAGAGAAAATAAACAATTAAACGTTTAACAAATTGTATTTTTGATGTATAGAATGTTATGTCAACATATAACTGAGTCATAATGAAGAGTCTATCCTATAATGAAATATTATAATGAATTGAAAGACAGTAAGATACTTGATGTTTCCTGCATGTACATTTGAACGGACAGACTGGGCCATCATTAAATAAGCACTGCAACTTACATTATACAAACTTAGCAACAATGGATTTGTGTTATATTATACACAACTATATTGTATAGAGTAAGTACACAGTGCACAGAATTGTAAGTACACAGTGCACGGAATTGTACTATATTCATAAAATATACAATCTAATTTCACACCATCAAATTCAAACTATACTATACAACAAAAGCTGTAATACAAATATATTTAATGGTGCTATCCTAGGAATCAGAATATTTAATATAAAAATAAAGTAATATGACAATCATAAAAACACTAGAAGATGGTTACTTTTTATGTAATTCATTACTTCTAAGCAGTAAAATTAGATACTCTTACCTAATGCTTGTGATAGTAACAACCACTTGTTCGTTTTGTTTGTTACATGTTTATCAGTTATCACATGTACCTACATATACACAAAATGGTATAAATACATATTACATAAATACACTGTAAAAATTAGTATGTTATTTTAACAACTAATTTGGACTTGACATGAATGGATTACTGTGTAGTCTATAAATTCTTGTGTAATACTCACTATATAATTTGTTGCTATGTGAAAGTACAACACGTCAACAAAATATATAGCAAATAATTCACAAGAATTCTGTATTCCATAGTAATTCATCCATGTCAGGCCCATATTAGGTGTTATTAATTTTTACAGTGTATATATATATATATATATATATATACACACCAAAGTATCTAGGTCTGTTGTATGAAGAGTGCTCGATATCGTTTAGACAGAGCAGGTTAAAACAGAGTTTATGGGCAAAAGAACAGAGATCTTGCTTAGTTGCTGTTACTCGAGTTTCATGTGTTTTGCGATCATCAGACAGCTGAATACTACTCTGATTGAAGGTTGGTTATATAGGGTTGAGATGTCTTGTCCCTTGAGAAATGTGCTAAATAGTACTTGTTTTCACGTCGGCACTTTGAGACGAGTTTGAGCCTTTTATTGAGGGTGTTGGGCTTGTCGGTGTTGATAATAAAGACTTTTTAGGTTAGGCAGAGGTTGCAGAGGTTTGTTATGTTGAAGTAGGCTTGTCCTCTTCTGTTTATTGACCTGGTAATCTTGAATTCTTTGCCTGCTTTCTTCAATTGCCAAACATATTTCGATAGTTTGGTGCTGTTCCCATATTTCTCATGTCTGATTGATTGCATGTGGTTAGAATATCTCTGTTTGAAGGGGTGCTCTGTTAGGCCAATGTACACCTTTGTTTCATTTCTGCTTGTGTTTTCGACCTCTGTGTTGTAGATGATGTTGTTGGACTGACATTTGCCATTTGTGGACAGAGATCTTTTTCCGACAGTTGCAGGGCTTTTACAGGGATGTGCTGTTGTCTTTCAATACCTAGTTGTTGTGTGCCTTGATGATGCTGGCTAGGTTTGGCATGCAGCTATAGCTGACCTTAACAGTGTTTTTATTGAATATTTTCTGTAGCCTTGATTTTTTTGGAAATGCCTGGAGATCAGCCTTAGGAATTTTTGGCCTACGTTCCTTGATATGTTTTTGCTGAATAGTGGGTTAAACCATATGATGTTACGCTGTTGGTTACGTTTGCTCTTTTTTGGTTGTATGTCTCTGCAATGTAGGTTTTCCGAGTAGCCACTCCATTTGAGTGCTTTTCATAGAGGGCGGTGCTCTTGAGTGAAGATTTCTTTATCATGCGAGATGACGGAGACACGTCTGCTGATCGAATCTGGTAGGTTCATGATGATGTTTGGTGGGTGGTTAGATTGGTTATGGATGTAAACTGGTTTGTCGTTCGGCTTTCGATAAGGGTAGTACTTTCCATTATTCAAGTTTAGGGTGATGTCTAGGAAGTTTACAACTTTTAGGTTGGTCTGGATGGTGATTCTGAGATATATATAATCAATGTAATACAAATTAAAGTACCTGATATATATATATATATATATATAATTATATATATATTCAATGTTATTATACATAATGAAGTACCTGATACTCATCCTATATAATTAATATTACATATTGAAGTAATATAACCCGACTGCAGTGTTATAACCATTATATATACCAGCTACAACAGACATGTGCATGCGCAATTGTCTACATTAGTCATGTTCCTTCTTTTTTAAAAGTATGGCATAGCAAGCTGAAGAGCCTGGTTCCAAAAAATGAAGGCTATCTCTTTTGTTAAAGAACAGTCGTTTTAAGTCAGTTATTCAAGAAGTTTGTGAATTGGAGAAAAAAGTTGTGCCAAATGCACAAATGTGTCTACTCAATGGGCAATAAAGATTTTAAGGGAGTGGTTTGGACTACAATTATAGGAATCAAGTAAACTGATGCCCAGACCTTGTTTGTCACCATTTATTCACTCGTTGTTCATTTAAAGTGTTATTTGTTTACTCATTGTTTATTTAAAGGGTTATTTCTTCACTCATTGTTTATTTACATTGCTATAAAAACAATTTACAGGTGCTAACAAGGTAACAAGGGTTATATTAAACATCACAGTGATATATATAACATCCCACACGCTTATATCACATTTATAAACTAGGCAAATCCTTTAATGTCTGTTGTAGCTGGGATATATATATATATATATATATATATATTCATGGTAAAAATTAATAACAACTAATTGGTACTTTAATATGTATAATAACATTGATTAAATATATATATATATATATATATATATATATGTATATATATATATTTAATGTTATTATACATATTAAAGTGCCTGATACTCATTCTATATAAGAAATTTTACACTTAAGGTGAGGTCATGATGTAAGTACTTGATTTCACGTTATACTGTGCATCTCGAGCCTGCCATAATTACTTCATTTAAAATAGTCCAATATATTTTTAACTTTCCTAAAAGTGCTCACTAATTTTAAAACAAACAATAATGGGTATATGTTAAAATGTATGAGGCTTGCAAAAGAATAATTGGAAGCTATCCTCTGTGATTAATAACTAGTTGAAAACTTGAATACATATATTACACATGCACACATACACACACAATCATACAAACACATAACCACACACACACACCTGATGTGGTTTTACTGTCTGCATCCATGTAACTAACAGAGGAGCAAGTCGCTTTTTATGATATTTTGTTGAAGTTTTCACAGTGATGTAGATTTTGTCTGCCTTGTCATGCGTACCAGGATGATTCCAACGCAAGTTCATCAAGGGCATTTTTACTTCTTTAGCAATAGAGTAGAAACCCCATAATACTAGTAGCATAAATATCATAAGGAAACTTAAAAGGACACGTTCTCTTCTTAACATTCTTACGTAAAGAGACAATTAGAAGCCAAAATCATAGGCGGAGGTATGGGGTGTCGTTTGTCAAACTAAATAGTTTATAGATTATTAATATTATGGTTAGGACTTATAAATCCTACAATAAATATAATAAAAACAACAGAGATTTATAAACGCACGTACGAATTTATAGTTATACTAGAGATTTGTAAAGACTGTCACAAATTTATAATATAAATACAACTAAAAATTTATAAATACTGTTGAGAACTTATAAAAATTGCTAGGAATTCATGAATACAGTAGGGATTTATAAATGCAGCAGTTACAAATCTCTAACATCATTTATAAATTCCTACGTGCATTTATAAATCTCTGTTCATGTTTATTATATGTAAACATAATTTGCATTAAGGGACCACTTATGTTGAAACACTTGTGACCTGATTTGTGAAAAGGGACCACTGTTAAAATATCTCAAAAACAGTTTTGTATAGATAGACAGTCTATGACTAACTGTGCATATATAGCAACTGTATGTATACAAAAAAGTTTTCTGAGGTGTTTTAACAGTGGTTGTTTTCGCAACTTAGGACCACAAATGTTTTGCCAGAGGTGGTCCCTTATTGCAAATCAGGTCACATATTTATTGTAGTATTTACAAATCCTGAGTACATGTTAAATATGTATAAACTATTTAGTTTTGATACAAATAGCGCCCTATACGAAGGAAGCTCAAAATGTTGGGGTGGGGGGTTGAACATATTCGTACACAGTGTCATTTGCAAAAATAAACATTTTTAAAACAAGAATTAGAATATATTAAAAATTTTCTTCGTTCATCATTTCTTTTACCAGACTCCTTGTCAAGTTCTTGCAAGTTACACATGTCAGTTTTAGTTCTTTATGAACATGCAGTAAGAAACAGTTCTTGAGCCTTTTTCGGTCATTGTTGATTGCAGGTAGGAGGTACACACATGTCTCAGTGTTGAAAACGATCTCTCAAATGTTGCTGAAGTTATGGATATATATAGTTAAAAATAATCGCAAAAAGCTGTGCACTTCAAAAAACAAAGATTTATAGGTTTCTTTAGAGTTTAGTGCTTCTCACACTGTTTGGACTATTGTAACGCGTTTAACAGTGGGTAATTCTTGACTAATAAAGGTAACACTAGAAGCTCGTCCCATTCAAAATTGGTCCACTCATCTATTCCTACTAACACTGGCAGTCACTTCTACTTTATTAGATTCCCACGTCTTTGGAACTCTCTCCCTCCTCTGGACCTCACCCTATCAGCCAACACTCTCAAAAACACTATTATTAACTTCTTCTGGTCTAACTTTTCAGACAATTTTGACTCCTCTAATCCGTGTTCTTATCACTACCTTTGTCTCTGTTCCAAATGTTCCAGTACTCCTTCTCCTCCTAATTTCCATAATTAGTAATATACCAGGCTAAAGCTTAGACTGACATTATCCACGGCTGTTTGTACCCGATACAACAGACCCTCAGTGCATCTCAACCGTCGTATCACTTAACTCATTTTATCTATTCTATCTTTTATTTATTTATTTATTTTTTGCACTGTAAAGCCATGAATAATAATAATAATAATAATAATAATCACATCTTGGAGAAGTAACATTGTTGATTGCAGGTAGGAGGTGCATATATGTCTCAGTGTTGAAAACGATCTCTCAGATGTTGCTAAAGTTATGGGTATATATTGTTAAAAATAATCACAAAAAGCTGTGCACTTCAAAAAACAAAGATTTATAGGTTTCTTTAGAGTTTAGTGCTTCTCACACTGTTTGGACTATTGTAACGCATTTAAGAGTGGGTAATGCTTGACTAATCACATCTTGGAGAAGTAACAGCTGCCTATGCAGAAGATTGAAGTCCAAATCACCTTTAAAGCATGAAGCTTTAATAGAAGAGAGACTACTGCCATAATCATCTCCATCAGCTGCATTCAACATCAAACCTTCCAATGCAAGCAGAGGTGGGAGTAGATTCTTTTGATCAAATTGGTCTTCTAATTCTCTAATCAGTAAGTCAAAAACTTGGAAGTACTGGAGCTTTTCTATATCGTGGAAGCTGTGGTAGGCCTATTTCAGGTTCTTGGCAGTTTCAACAGTTTGAAAATTGAACTGGTCAAAATGTTCTTAAATTTAGTTTGGTGTCATCGACAGAAGAACTTTGCTAGATTTACTGCAGATAGTGTTTCCTGAAGAGATGTATCCTTTCTTTGCAGGGTTTTTGATAATGTTTCAGAAATACCAAAAACTAAATGCTCAAGTCTGAAGCCAAACAGTGTTAGAAATTTTTCTAATGATGCTAGCAATAAACCTACCTTTAGGCTGTATTCACTTTTGGTATTTTGATTGATCGCCTCAAGGGTTTCCATTAAGAGAGAGAGTAATTTTTGTTCGTGTTTTTTGTTAATATGTTTAGTTGTACATATTATAATAGATATCACAATTATATGATGATATTTGTATCATTTTTAACTTTGTGTTCTTCTTTAAAATGACTAGTAAAAATATCAACAAATATTTAACTCTTACTATTATATTTAGCATACTCTGCATGTTTTATGTTCATTAATTAATGTATTTGCTGAATAAACATTAACAATCCACAATCTATAATGTTAGTGATACATTAAAATAAAAATAACATACGTAAAATAAATGTAGGGCAATCAAATTTTAATTTACTTACATGCTAATTGGCATCTCAGCATAGAAGTCAGTCATGTCAACACTGATCCTAGCACTGGCATTCAATATCTGTCTCTTTGTATACTCCTCAATAATAACTTGACAATTAATATTAGAGGGTTCATCTCTCTAACAATATTTGTACCAATGAGACACAACAAGAGAAAGGAGAAGAGAGATTATACCCAAAATTGTCTTGACAATATAGGGCCAGTAGTGACAGTGTACATATTGTAATATTAGAACTGAGACTAGTCTGCATGACAGGTACTTCTAGTGACTGGTAGGCATATCATAGTCCAATGAGGAGACCCTGCATACTACATGGAGCCTGAGCTAAGATAAACTCCAGTGCAGTCAGGGACACTAGTAAATAACCTAATCCACTGATGAAGAGTGATGTTATGAGAAGAAAGATTTCATATCCTTGTAAGTCAAAAGTATCTGGTAAGTTACTGACTAACGTCTCATTAGAGAAACATACTATCATTTGTAAGTATAACTGATATATATCAGTGCTATAGAAATAGTAGTGAGAGTAAATACTATAATTGTCATCAACAAACCAATTCCCATTTTTTTAACATGTTAGGTGCATGATGACTTAAACAAAGTTGTAGTAGACACATGTAGACTGTAATACCAATTATAATGACATAGTACAGGAAATAAAATGATGTTCCAATTTCAAGTACTGAAACACTTTCAGTTTCTTTTTGTAAATAATAGTTTGAATATATTTCCCCCAGTTGTCTATTAGAGCCTTAAAGTAACAACACTCCAAATAACGTTAACAACATCAATAAAATACGTCCAAAACTCTTAACATCCTCGACTTGTTCAGTAGTAAATGATCCTCCATATCTCTCTTTACCTAGGTCTAATCTGGAACGAGGAAGTTCTCCATAAGTGAAGGCACTAGGTCTCACTGGTTGTTTGTGTTGTGCAGTGAAGCTCAATACTTTAATAATCTGTTTAACTGGATTAGTGTGATACACAGACTCAGTAAATAAATAATGACGACAACAGCAGCAGGTTATAACAACAGCCAATAACGAACAGACAAGGGCAATAAAAGATACTAATAACCAAATCCACACAATGTATTGTAGTCTAAAAAGCTTCTCGAGTATAAAAAAGAGGAAAGAATAGATTGAACAGCATACAATGTCCAGAAGCACCAGTGAACGAATTTACTGAGCTCTTCATTACTAGCAAATTGTAACTGATCTGTTCCAAACTGAATAGCATTAGCTTCAAATCAACCAAGTCCAAAATTATAGATTATAAAGGGGGGAACATCTGGTATTAAAACAGTAATGATAATAATATTAATGTCATTACCATAATCATGGCATAATGATATATTACTACAATAGTTCCAGCAATAACAGACAATGAAGCTATTGCTAATCCAATCACTGGTATTACAGTACCTATCATCTTAACTTTATATCGAGTGAGTAGTGTTTCATCTAGTAGACAAGCCACAGGATAAAAGAGAAAAGTCACTATTCTTGTACCTAAAAAGACTATAGAGATGACACTTAAAATCTTATTCAAAGGGACATTATACTCTATGGTACCAAGAATTAAAAGATAGACATCCAGACAATGCAGTAAGGTAGACCATAGTAACACCAAGAGAGCTCCTTTGAAGGGGACACAACAAACGGTACAATATTTTGATAAATATTTTGTTGAAGTGCCTCTCCTTGTAAATAAAGTTGAATCATTCATTTTGCTATCTTGTCAGCTTCTAATAATATCCATAATTTAATAACTTCATAGTACAACATCTATATTATACATTACATTTTATGAACATATAGAAGTCGTGAAATACTTTTATTATAACAACAGTACCACTACTGGTCTTGTATAAATTCTGCTAATAAGTATATTGTAAAACTACCAAACTGTCAGTTTAGTGGCCTCAAAATCTTTTATTGTTACACTATGTGTGTATCAATATATATATATTATAAATTAATGAAATTAGTATATGAATGTAAAAGGCAGCTATTATTATACTCCACTATTGCTATTTAAAAAAAAAAAATCTGTATTTAAATATAGTAATTATTTTTTTATTATGAAGTATCAGTTAGCTTTACTAAACAGAGAGTAAGATTGTTGAGTTGGAAGGTGATCATAATATGCAGTCTCCCTCATTTATCCAGATTTTATCCAGTTTGTTAATATCAACAATCTTTTCTCATTGTCCTGTTGATTGATTGTTACTGTTATTCTTATAATTTCAATCTCATATCTAGTAGAATTTGGACATGTATCTAGGCATATTGTATGGTCATCCCTTTTATACACTAAGTATTTATTTCAAACTGCCTAGTTGCAAGGTAAGATGGTTTAATGCAGTGCTCAATAATTATTATAATTGAAGATGAAAATAATAGCTTGTATACAGCATAAACTTATGATCCATTAATTTTGTATTTAATTGCTTAAATCTTTCTTTGTATCAGGACTTTTGTACTTTTCTTTGTATCAGGATTCTTAATGTCTCACTTATTGATATAAGGAAAGAACTATATGATCATTGTGGTGTCACATATATTAAACTAACAGGAGATAAAGTAGAAAAGTATATTACAACAAAACATATTACTAAGAAACCATACATAGTTGTTCAAGTTATTGTATACTATTATATTATTATAAAATATATTATTGCATATACTCATGTATCAACATTAATTTGTGTCATTCATTATGATATTTCATTGATAAAAATATTCAAAATGGTAATATTGCCTTACGCTTTCCGACACAATGAGTAATTAGGTATATATTCAGTGATAGAACAATAAACAAACAAAAGTAATATTAAACAATGATAGTGTGGCACAACGTAAACTAGCTGCAAAAGTAATATAAGGTTTAGCTTCTTAGATTGTTACTACTGATTATACTATTCTTTCAAACTGAAATTGTCATCTACCTATAGCTTTTAAGCTTTCATTATCAAGTCTCATCAACACTACTGTGTGAGCTCAAAGTCTAAATAATGTTTTATATTATGTATAAATATATTAACATCTAGCTTGTCAATCCACACAGCTTAACAGAGGTTAGAAAATGAACACACACAAAAAGGTAAACTGCAGTCATGCCACAACTCCATTAGTATTTATGGAAATAATCATGTAACAGTGATTATATACCACTTATGCAGTGTAATTGTTAGCACATTTATTACCACCATAGGAAAAAATGAAAATGGTGCGAGTATTCCACCTTTGTAGTGATTGTAGACCACCTAAATTTTGCAGTGCTTGAAGACAAAGATATAGAAAATGGGAGACAATTAAACAAAGTAGAAATGAATAAATAATTTCATGATTGTGTGTGTGGAACCAATATATAGTGTTGACATAGCAACCATACTAACCTGGTGTGTTGGTACATGCTGTAACAGTCCCTTCATTGGTAATTGTAACAAAAGTTAAGGACTAGAAGTCTTAAAAGAGACTGTATCACCAACTGTACCATTAACAATTGAGAACATAACTAGAACAAAAATACAAATACAAATATGTTTTTAGTTACCAGGCCTAGGGTTAGCACCTAGGCCAGTCAGGCCAAGGCTTGACCAATATTTCAGTTATGACAAATTATTATAATTTCATGATTAATTTTATAAAATTATTGTATTGTAATTTACATAATACTACCATTAGTTCCGGCAGCAGTATTGTTTTTTTGATGTCCATAAGCATATTCAAACTAAGCCTACCATCAGGTTGCTGTAGTTATCAAGTTTGTCTTGTTAATGCCTGCAAATATTGCAATATCAGAAAGAAGTGCTTCAGCTATGCGCAGAACAAAAACCTATCTCTGTAGCATCATGTCACAATAAGGATGAACAACATTATTGTCTTACACATTCACAAACACCTAATGGATACAATTAGCCTAAAGGATACTCTAAATGAATTTGTGACTGCCAATAATGAGAGGCATAAGCATTTTGGACTGTACCAATAAACTATATTTTATAATTCTATTAGATATAATACTCTAAAATCAATCCCATGATTACAATTTCTTAATTCTTTCCAGGAAGAAAGCCCCTTGCCCACCCCCCTCTTTCCCCTTTTTACATTTAGATAGGCCTGATCAATCTTATTTGCTTCCCTCACCCCTAAGTTAATATGTAATAATCAATGGACACGTGTCATCACTATTATATATAATCACCTTATCCATCTATATGTCCATCATCCATCGATCCATACATACACATCTACTCATGTAATTGTTTCAAATTTCTGAAATATGTGTACTGATAAAACAATATTTGAGAGAACAAATTTTGTTCATTGGATGTGCCTTCATTATCAAAAATATTGAGAACCTCTTCAGTCATAAAAGGAATCTGAATAAAAAAAATATTGAATGATTCTTCCACCCACTTTAAACAATTTACATTCATACATGGACAACAGTCATGGAGGTAGTGTCTTTTGGAGTGTGTTAGTAACATCAACAAGTATAACTGCATTGAATGGGCTGTAGCTTCACCAGCACAAAGTTGAAGAACTCCTGCAGGTTCTTGTATAACTTCTTACAACAATTCACTAGTTGAATCTTTTTGAAGTAATTCGTCAAGTACTTTAGATATTTCTCATAGTATTGAAGGATAACCCTCGATTTGCACTTAGTTGATGTACTTACCTTAACTTTGTAGTTAAGAACAACAATACAGTATGTGGTAGTACATTAATACACTTTCACAATTGTTGAAAATTCTTAGAAAGAGAGGTAATTGATGTGAAAAGACATAATTATATTGCTTGGCTTTGTTTGTTGATTTTTAGTATCGGTTGTCCAGACAAACATGTAGTCTGTAATGTCCTTTCACACACTTTTATAACTTTGCATAAGATAATATAGAAATTGTTCATGAGCTCACTTTTAATAGTAGTTTGTTCTATCTACATTAATGGTCACTTTATGCCAGTTATTTTCCATTTGTTGCTAAAATTGCACAACAACAATAGATTTTAAAAGGAACATACACATGTACGTAAATATGTCTAAACTAATGTGGCAATATAAAGTTAAGCAGAAAGCTAAATGTGAAGGTAAATGATTGAATTATAATATTGATAAGCCATGTATCTAATGGTCTTAGGTATTGTCATCAGCTACAATTATATTATGATTTTTTCTTTAGAGAGATATTGCTAACATCAGCTATACTGTGAATTTTCATTTTGCACCAGTCTGTGTCTGGGTAGAGAGAACAATGGAAAGAGAGATACCTACAATAAAAATATATGTTATTAAAAGGAATATAACATATCGATAATATACATATAAGTCAAAAACAGAAAACTATGCTATAGAATAAAGCAATTATTTCTTTTATTTATAAGATGCATTATTTTTTGGTTTAGTTGCCAATACCTTTGTTATTCTGAAAATTCTAAATACAGTGTACCATTAATAATGAGGTGTTAGTTAGATATATGACAAATTTTTAAACTAATTTTGGTTATGGGCCTCTCTATTTTAGTGCAGCTTTATTGAGAATAAACTATCCATAGCACCTCTTGATGTAGTATTCTAAAGACCTTTCACCTTGTTTAATAGCAGATGACAGAACAGGCTAGCTTCCTTCAAAAGATTAAAGCTCAATAGTGAAATCATCAAATGATATATCAGACTCTCTATCTATTTATGTCATATCTCAAATGTTTATCTATCTAGTCATTGATATCATCTATTAAACCTTTTATATAGAGCATCCATTTATCTCACAACACCCAGACTATTAAACAACTCACCTAGTAGGATCAACTTCTTTTGAAAATGTTGCATTGGGAACATCAAAGCCCTTAAGATTAAGTGTTATCTATATTGACAAAAGACAATATCTCTTACTTAATTCACAATAACATGACAACTTAATTATAAAAGGCAGTTACTTTGATTGTGGTTTTATACAATTTCAAAAGTGAAGAATGTCATCAAGCAATTTTTAAATATGATCTCTTAGCTTAATTTATTTTGCAAGCCGTAATTTAGCCTTTATTTTATTCTTTTTTGTTGTTTCCTTTTAGTTTTTCTTTTATTGCTATAAAGACAATTTTTAGTGTTTCCAACTGCTCTTGCTGAGCTAGTAAATGCTAGTGTGAGTGTTCTTTAATAATATGCTAATTATCTATATGGTATCATATCATTGTGAGATGTGAAGAATACCACTTGATATATACAGTCTTTTTAGTATACTACTTTTTCTGGACAGCTAGCACTCAATTTTTATATATTTTGAGTGAAGTTATAAGATGTATTGAATAGTGTAAACTATTTCTAGTGTATATTCTTAGTATGATTTATGCACGTAACACTGAGTTACAGCAAGGGTCAACTTTTATTACACAGAGAATAATAATATTCACTTCCATTTATAATTTTATTATGTTTAAAATGAACCTGGTCTTTGTATTCACTACTTGAGATCCTCATCATTTCTTGGAAGCGAAACCTTACATCTTCTGTGAAATTGTGTCCTTCAATGATCTGTACAACTGTTCCTACAACTTCATCAACTGGACCAATACCAAATTCTTTGCATGTCTTTGAAAACTTTTCTCCACTAATAATATACATATTGTATTTGAAAATTGACAACTTTAAACATTGTTTAGATTACAAAATACAAATCTAGTACTTTTATCACACTCACCGTAAATATCTTTCTACATCTTGCATTAACGTTGAACTGATACAATAAACTGGTCCCCCAGCATAACGAAATGTGTTAGCATACTAAATAAGAAGACAAGTATTGAAGTGACATTTAGTTATTAACAATTAAAGTTGGTGAAAAAGTAATCTTAATTGTCTTTGTAAAGTTTTCTTAACTTGACTATCTAAACAAAATAATATTACTCAAAAAAAGGGAAAAGTCACATCTATATGTTGAAAAACAATAATATAATGAATATAGCATAATGCAATAATTATGTCAACATTGAACAATTGTTTACTGCATGTATAGTGTTTAAGATACACTAACTATACTAATCACCTCATCATAGAGTTGAATATTGATCCAATATTGCTTTATAATTAATGAAGTGGAATTCAAAAATTGTCAATGAGAAGTACATTATATTAATAATGATAATGTACAGGATTATAAAATAAATAATTTGAATAAGTATATAGTCTAAATTAATTTGCTAATTATACATAAAGTAGTCTAAATACTTTAGCTCAAGATTTTTGGTATTGGAAATGATATATACACAAATATTATGACGTTCAATGAAATAACATTCTAAATAATGATTACTGTTATTATTTATTTTAAGAATGCTATAAAACAGAATGAGAACAAACATCACAATTATAAATAAAACTTCCTGTCCAAAAAAAGTAAGCAAAAGATACCAGACAACCTTTTAGTATTAATATAAATTAGTAACCACTAATCATACTTACAACTTTTTTATGTGTAAAGTTAATAACTTTTACTGTCTTACAGGTTTCAACATCTTAGGTAAGCTGTTTATAAATTGATCCTTTCTGCTATCTGGCCATGGGTGTCGTCCAATATAACGGTATTCTTTGTAAGGGTTGTACTTTCCAAGGAGACTCACAAGATGAGGATAATTTACATAAATGTCATCATCAAAATGACAAAACCAACTAAATATATGAGATATAAGCATAATCATAAAAATAACATTATTAATATTATGATATATAGATTTAAATAGTTTAGATGTCAATGGTTATAATACTAACTGACTGGCAAAGAGAAACATTCAAAATAGATAAAACACAAACTTTACAATCTAAACATCTACAAATCTCCTATGATTAAAAAATTGAGTCCATTAAAAATTTTCTAATGATACATTTTTCTTGTGTATCAACAAGGTTTACTTTTATAAGTATATAACAAGTCTATTTCATAACTCCATATCTATAACTATACCACAACATGCACTGTTTGCATCATATGTAAATGCATTTGATAACTTACTCATAGTAATTGCCTTCTTTTATGGTTTTGTAGTAATAATCAAATTCAACTCCTGTTTTACAACAAAGACTATCTGGGGTATGTCCAAATGAACAATTGGCATGGTGGACACTGAATCCTGCATAAGAAATAAAATTTGTTAATAGGATAATTTACGTACACAAATTAACTATTAATGAAACAGACCTACACCAGGATGCTCACCTCTATTTTTCTTAATCATGAATAACAGTCAAAAATGTTTATAGCATGAATCATACTGAACCATTACAACCAATCTTTAGTTCAGTAGATGAGTAATTGCTTAAAAGTAAACTCTACATGGTATTATTATTTTCATGTTTAGTTTTATATCCTTTTGACTCTAGAGTTCTGATGTATTTACCACATGATAATTGTGACAATTTGTACAATTACAAAATATCAAAATATACATTGAGTATTTCATATGTTTTGGATTCCATAGTAAACAGCCAATGTAAGCTATAAATTTGTAATGCTATGTTAATATTTACAATTACAGTTTTTGCTAAAAGTATATCTTGATACTAAACATCAAATCACTCCTTTTTTTCTGAAATACTCAAAATATGAGACTACAAAAGGTCATATTTCAGAGTTGAGTCTGTTACCTCTGTAAATTTGGTTTCCAAACTGTTTGTAGTAATTGAATTATCATTAAATAAAAGCAGAGGTAAATGCAGACAAAATAAACAATGCAACATTTAATAAATTGTGTTTTTGATGCTTATAAATGTTATGTCAACATATAACTGAGTCATAATGAAGAGTCTATCATATAATGAAATATTATAATTAATTAAAAGACAGTAAGATACTTGTTGTTTCTTGCTTATGTTTGATGTTAACATTTTACTTATAAGCAGTAAAATTAGATACTCTTACCTAATGTTTGTGATAATAACAACCATCTGTCCGTTTTGTTTGTTATACATTTATCAGTTATCACATGTACCTACATATACACAAAATAGTATAAATACATATTATGTATATACACTGTAAAAATTAATATATTATTTTAACAACTAATTTGTATCTGACAATGAATGGATTACTATGAAATCTATAATTCTTGTAAAATACTCACTATAAAATTTGTTACTATGTGAAAGTACACTGTAAAAATTGATTTGTTGATTTAACCAATGTATTGTTATACAGGTTGCAGGTAGTAAACTAATATGATGTGAAAATAGATATAACACTGTTTTGAAAGTACAACATGCTAATAAATTCTATAGTGAGTAATACACAAGATATCTATACTTACAAATTAGTTGTTAAACTAACATATTAAATTTTATAGTGAGGTCTTGATGCAAGTACTTGTTTTCACATTGTGCTGTACGAGCACCTCGACCTTGCTATAATTAGTATTAGTTCACTAAAATATTGCAATATATTGCTAACTTTCCATCAATTTGTTATTTGAGTTTGATGTCATTAACTTTCCTTTTCTATATAGTGATATTTAGGATTTGTAAACAATGATGGGTATATGTTAAATGTATGAGGCTCGCAAAAAATAATTGGAAGCTATCCACGGTGATTAATAATTGGTTGAAAACTTGAGTACATGTATTACGTATTATACACATACATATACACACACACAACCACATAATCACACACACACACACACACACACACACACACATATACACACAGACCTGATGTGGTTTTACTGTCTGCATCCATGTAACTAACAGAGGAGCTAGTCGCTTTTTATGATATTTTGTTGAAGTTTTCACAGTGATGTAGATTTTGTCCGTCTTGTCACGCATACAAGGATGATTCCAACACAAGTTCATCAAGGGCATTTTTACTTCTTTAGTAATAGAGTAGAAGTTCCATAATACTATTAGGGCGATTAATATAAGGACACTTAAAACGACACGTTCTCTTCTTAACATTCTTATGTAAAGAGAAAATTAGAGCCAAAATAATCTGTAGCCAGGAAGCTTTTTAAAATTAATGATAAACTGCTGATTAATTATATCATAGCATAGCCTTAGTGCCTACTTTGAAATAAAAAGAAAGTCTAGTACACTAGCTTCCATCATTCATACAGCCCAATCAGATTATAAATTCAAAATAACACTCAAAACACACACTTCAGTAAGTTTCACATTCGTATATTCACGTATATTATACGTATATGCAAGTGTCATATACAGTTAGTACTGCAGTAAGTGTTACTGAAGCTCTTGCTATATGTAAAGCCTTGAAAGAGAAGCAGTTAGAGATTCTAAGTTCTAATAGCCACTAAGAATTAATTTCTTGTCTGACAGTCATGGGTTTGCTCTCTTGCTAGCTTGTGGACTGCAAAAAATGGTTTGTTGATTTAACCAATATATTGTTATACAAGTTACATGTAATAAACTTAATATGATGTTAAAGTAGACATAACATTGTTTTTATTATTAATGTATTACTGTTTATGCAGTTGTAGTACATTAGTAATAGAAACAGTGTTATGTTTACTTTTACGTCATACTAAGTTTGCTACATACAACCTGTATAACAATATATTGATTAAATCAACAAATCAATGTTTACAGTGTGGTTCCATTTTGATAAAGAAACTACATACTATATCCAGAGGAGGGTGTGCTAATGAATGCAATTAACAGACTTTCCTGATTCTTGCAAGCATCAAGGAATGGAATGCATCTTTCTTAAAACATTCACAAAGGAAAGAAGGAAAAGGTATTACAAAGTTGATGAAGAAAACTTAGAAAATCTTGAATTTTATAATTCTGATTCTAGCCTATACTACTATCAATGCTATAACTTAATATGGTTAGGACAAGGACTTACTAGTCGGCCTTACATGATACAATAGTATTCAGTATTGTAAATACATACGATGCCTGCAAATGAAAGGGCGAAAACGTCAAAGGTATTGACACGCACAGACGCAAGCACTTCCCACCATATCTACAAATTTATTAAACTGCCTAAATTATAGAACTTACGTAGTTACGACGTTTATCGTCTGTTTCTTTAGTAGTTCAAAACTTATGTCCAGAGTGTATCTCTGCTACTAATTTTTTCGATCTACTAATCCGACACACCCTACGGACAAATGCTAGATCACCAATCAGATTTGTTCATTACGTCTTACATGATTATGAATATTTATAAAACGTAGGAAAAAGAGATAAGTTATAGCTTATAAGACCATAGTAATATAAAGGACCTGTCATTAATGTAAAATAAAGTGAGGGACAGCCTAGATGATTGGCACCATTAGGAAAGATACAGAGACCATGATGGATTAATGGATGGATGAATGAATGAACTTGATATTTGTTCTTCCATTTTGACGCCAATGTTAGAAAAGCTTCTGATTAGCCCAATACTATTGATCAATGTCCTATAACTGACTATGGTTAAGATAAGGACATTGGCCTAACATAGTGTCCCTCACTTTATTTTCTTTAATGAAAAGTCCATTATATTACTATGACCCTATAAGCTGTAACTTGTTTGATGTCAATGTTAGAGGTGGAGATGTTGTAATTAAATTACAAATAGTTCATGAACCATTTTGGGACAAATTTGAGTCAAAGTAAAATACAACCTCCATTTATGAATATAGATCATGAACATTGGCAGGACAGTAGTGATAATATGAAACTTAATATACTCCTGAGAGTTGTTATTTATTAAAACGAAATAAACAGCAGATCTTCATTGATTTGAATAGCATCATCTATTTGTAATTGTTATTGTTCTTATCAGTTAGAATCATATGCTCCAGAGTGAGAGAGAGTAAGGTAAATGTTTTTAGCTATATTCAATGTTAAAATTATAGATTTTATTGTTTAAAGTAGCCTTTTCAGAACTATATCAATGTTTAACCCATTTAACTGCTAAGGAGAAACATGAAAGCAGGTGAAGGATGAAATGGCTTTATATGGAATAAGGATGTGTTGTTTTATGATAATATCACTAAGTTATGGAAATAGTATTAGACTCTCTCTCTCTCTCTCTCTCTCTCTCTCTCTTTCTCTCTCTCTCTCTCTCTAACACAAATTTCTTAAATCACTTGCAATTTCAACTTTAGTAGCTGTTATGAAGAAGCAATATTGTGAGGAAAGACATATATATTGAGGTATTGATGATACCGAGGTATAATATAATGTTCGTGTATCTGTGATCATAACATAATGCTGTTTCATTCTATTTGGATGTTGTCAACATGACATACCACTATATAATTATAGAAAAGCTATAGATAGCATTTTATGATACTTTTTATATTTCCGTTCATTCATATATCCATCCATTCATCCATCAATCGATAATTCAAATAAATACTTTTTAAAAGCCAATTTTAATGCACATTGAATGTAAAAATATAATAAATCATTATACATTATTATATTCCAAGGACATGAGCAACCCTGCTAATTGTTTAGGTACTTACAAACAATCTTTTATCATTTGTCATATACATGTATGGTAGATGCAAAAGATAAGGGTCATTAGTGAGAAGAGAAATGTGCACCTATTCTCACTCTTTCTATCTATTTTTCTCTCTTAGATTTGTACCTACAACTTGGAATGTTTGGCTTTACTGGTTGTTATAAATAAAGATCATTACTTATCTATTGAAATATTGTCTACCAATTAAATATTAGAATAGTTGATAAAGATTTTTTTATATTTGTTGCTTTTAAATTATTTTATTTGATGTTGGTAATATTATATTAATTTTAGAATCAAATCACGTAAGATAATGAACTAGCATTTTTAATGTCGCTTGAAATTCAATCACATATTGTTTATACCATTAAGATGAAATCTTTGTTAGAAACCAAATGATTTGTCTGTGTTTTGGCTGGGTTTATCAATCAGTGGTATAGTACAAATGCATAAAAGAAGAGTTAGTCAATTTATAGGAAAAAATATAAGTTTAAATAATTGTAAAGTAGAGTACATAGATAATAGTGAAAAACACAGATAAAAGTTTGATAATATAATACATCAGTGTGCCTTGATTGACTTTACAATTTAAAAAGAGATAATAATCAGGAAAAGGATTTTCTTGATTTAAGGAGTGCTGTTTGTACAGCATGATAGGACTTCATTTATATAGCTATACTGATATTATAAAAATTACAATACAAAAATTGTGATGTTGATGAAATTTTATGCACATTGTTTAGGTAAAATGAAAATGCCAATGTTACTAAGTTACTGTTATTATCATACCTGTGGTTGATATGTATGATTATTATATGATATGATGTCATAGGTAAAGTAAAGGCTTTAATTTTTTGCCATATCTCTAATCACATCATCATACCTGTAATAAAAGCAGATAGATTATTTGATAAACATATGAAATGAATTACAGGTGTATCATATATTGCATAGATATATGATATATTATATATATGATTAGTAGATATAGGTCTTATATATTAATTTAATGTGCAATACATATGTGATATTATCAAATCTGCATCATATATTAGAGCTCACATATGAGACAGGTGTGATCAAAAATCACACATAAAAATAAATGCATTATTCCATCAAGTGATTCATGCACCACTCCATTCATCCATCTATTTGATCATCTATCCATTCATTACCTTAGTCATTATCAAGTCACAAAGGCAGTCATCTAATCATGGCACACATTCCAGTTATTTAAGAGATCATTATCGGTTTCTAAAAAAATTATAAATCAACTCTACAAAAAGACAAAAAACTAACTTCATCATAAATGGAAGCTGGAAGCTATGAGGGATTTTGTCCCAAAGAATTTCATCAATTATTTACGCTCATCTGTCATTTTTAGTCTTGTACAATTGAATCAAAATTAATAAAGAGGTCATATATACGTGGGTGTTTCATATATTGTATGAATATATGATAGATATGTGATTTGTACATACATTTTTTTATCTATTAATTTAATACGTAATATATATGATACTATCAAAACTCTTATCATATTTTTTATCATATTATCATATCACACCTATCATACGAGATAGGTGTGGTCAAAAATAACACATAAAAATACATTATCTCATGGAGTGAAACTTGTGACAAATTTCCCAGATACAATCACACAAGTGACCAACATAAATTGATTTTTTAAATGATTTTTAAATTGATTCGATTATATTTAATAACTAATTAAAATTCTTCACAATACATTAATGTTACACTACTTTAACTATTCTACAACTTAATACCAGAAAGAAAGAAATTTATAAGTCAATGTTTATGATGTAAGGTACAATGTTTCTCTTCAGAAACTACCAAACTGTCAGTATAGTGGCCTCAAAACATTTCCTGTTACACTATGTGTGTATCAATATTATGAATTAGTGAAATAAGTGAAATTAGTGAGTATATGGATGCAGAAGGCAGCTATCATTGTATACTCCACTAGTTCTGGTTTTTAAAAATTTGTATTTAAATATATTAATTATTTTATTACGAAGTGTTACTATACAGAGAGTAAGATTGTTGAGTTGGAAGGTGACAATGATATGCAGTCTCCCTCGTTTATACGGTTTTTCATCCAGTTTGTTGATATCAACAATCTTTCCTCATTGTCCTGTTGATTCGTTGTTACTGTTATTTTTATAATTTCAATCTCATATCTAGTAGAATTTGGACATGTATCTAGGCATATTGTATGGTCATCCCTTTCATATACTACGTATTTATTTCAAACTGCCTAGTTCCAAGGTAAGATGGTTTAATGTAGTGCTCAATAATTATCATAATTGAAGATGAAAATAATAGCTTGTGTGCAGCATAAACTTATGATTCATTAATATTGTTATTTAATTACCTAAACCTTTCTTTGTATCAGGATTTTGATAAGGTAGAAAAAATATATTATAACAAAACGTATTATTAAAAAACCATGCTTAGTTGTTCAAGTTATTGTATATTATTTTATTATATTATTGCATATACTTATGTATCAAAATTAATTTGTGACATTCATTATGATATTTTATTGATAAAACATTATTCAAAATGGTAATATTGCCTTACACTTTCCGACACAATTAATTAGTTATATATTCAGTGATAGAACAATAAACAAACAAAAGTAATATTTAGCAATTAAAGTGTGGCACATGTAAATTAGCTGTGAAAGTAATATAAGGTTAAGCTTCTTAAATTGTTACTACTGATTATACTATCCTCTCAAACTGAAATTGTCATCTACCTATAGCTTTTAAACTTTTAATATCAAGCGTCATCAACACTACTGTGTGAGCTCAAAGTATAAATAATGTTTATCCTATGTTATAATATATAATAACACATAGCATGTCAATCCACACAGTTTAGAGGTTAGAAAATGAACACACACAAAAAGGTAAAGTGTAGTCACATCACACCTCCATTAGTATTTGTGGCAATTATCATCTAACAGTGATTATATACCACTCTTTCAGTGTAATTGTTACCACATTAATACCACCATAGTGGAAAATGAAGTTGGTTTCAGTGTTCTACCTTTGTGGTGATGTTAGACCACCTAATGTTTGCAGTGCTGGAATTCAAAGATATAGAAAATGGGTGATAATTTAACAAAATGGAGAAGAATAAATGGTAAGTTTCATGATTGTGTGTGTGTAAGAAATATAGTAACAGTAAGTCATTCATGCTTAGAAGGAATATATAGTGTTGTCATAGCAACCATACTAACCTGGTGTGTTGATACATAACAGTCCCTTCATTGGTAATTGTAACAAAAGTTCAGGACTATAAATCTTAGAAGAGAGGATGTACCACAAACTGTACCATTAACAATTGAGAACATCACTAGAACAAAAATACAAATACAAATATGTATTTCAATTAATGTGTAATGGTCAATGGACATGTGTCATCACTACTATATAATCACCTTATCCATCTATATGTCCATCATAAATCCATACATACATTTACTCATGTAGTTGTTTCGAATTTCTGAAATATGTGTACCAATAAAACAAAATATAATACAATATCAATATTTAAGAGAACAAATTTTGTCCATTGGATGTGCCTTCATTATCAAAAATATTAAGCAACTCTTCAGTCGTAAAAGGAGTCTAAATATAAAAATTATTAAATTATTCTTCCACTCACTTTAAAGCAAGCTACATTCATACATGGACAACAGTCATGGAGGTAGTGTCTTTTGGAGTGCATTAGTAACACCAACAAGTATAGCTGCTTAGGTTTCTGGATCTTCATAAACTAAATGCATTGAATGAGCTGTAGCTTCACATCCCACTTGCTGTCCAACACAAAGTTGTAGAGTTCCTGTAGGTTCTTGTATATCTGTTCCTATGATAGTAAGAATAGTTTTTCATATCATGTGACAAATAACTTTCCCAATTATAATGGGTCTCACTCCTGGACATTTGTCCAGTGCAATTAATCTGCTGGCTCTAAATATAGTCAAGCTATTAAGATTGACATACATGGTAAAGACACATCTACTAAGTACAGCCAGTACATCACATAGATCTGAAGATGCTTTATGGAAAGAGATGACCAAGTGCCACCATCCATGAGCATCAATCCTTGAGTGACCTGCTCCACTACCTGTCTTCACAGCTATTTCACAGATCAGACTAGAAGTCAACTGGTTGAATATTAATGATGTAGCTCTTCAATGAAAAATCCAGGAACAGTGATGGTTGCAGGAGACAACAATTGACTAGGTGAATGTTTTTGAAGTAATCACGTATTTTAGATATTTCTCACAGCATTGAAGGATAACCCTCAATTTGCACTTACTTGATGTACTTATCTTAACTTCGTAGTTAAGAAAAACAATACTGTATGTGGTAGTACATTAATACACTTTCACAATTGTAGAAAAGTCTTAGAGAGGTAATTGATGTGAAAAAACATAGATTGCTTGGTTTTATTTTGTTGATTTTTAGTATTGGTTGTCCAGACAAACCTGTAGTCTGAAATGTCCTTTCACACACTTTCATGACTTTGCATAAGATAATATAGAAATTGTTCATGAGATCACTTTTAATAGTAGTTTGTTCTATCTACATTAATGGTCACTTTATTCCAGTAATTTTCCATTTGTTGCTAAAAAAATGCAACAATAGATTTTAAAGGAAACATACACATGTGTGTAAATGTCTAAACTAATGTGGCAATATAAAGTTTAGCAGAAACTATAATTTAAGCTTTAAGGTAAATGATTGAGTTATAATGTTGATAATTCATGTTCCTAATGGTCTTAGGTATTGTCATTGACTACAATTATAATATGATCTTTTCTTTAGAGATGATATTGCTAACATCATTTATACTATGAATTTTCTTTTTGCACCAGTCTGTGTCTGGGTAGAGAGAACAATGAAAAGAAAGATACCTACAATAAAAATATATATTATTATTAATGAATATATCATATCAATAATATACACGTAAGTCAAAAGACAGAAAACCATGCTATAAAAAGAAGCAATTATTGTTTTTATTTATAAGATGCATTATTGTTTTGTTCAGTTACCAATACCTTTGTTTCTCTGAACACTAAAAATACAGTGTACCATTAATAATGGGTTGTTAGTTAGATCTATGACAATTTTTCAACTAATCTTGGTTATAGGCTTGTCTATTTTAGTGCAGATTTTTTGAGAATAAACTATCCATAGCACCTCTTGATGTAGTATTGTAAAGACCTTTGACCTTGTTTAATAGCAGATGACAGAACAGGCTAGCTTCTTTCAATAGGTCAAAGCTCAATTGTAGAATCATCAAATGATACATCAGACTCTCTATCTATTTATGTCATATCTCAAATGTCTATCTATCTAGTCATTGATATCATCTATTAAACCTTTCATATAGAGCATCCATTTATCTCACAACACCCAGACTATTAAACAACTCACCTAGTAGGATCCACTTGTTTTGAAAATGTTGCATTGGGAACATCAAAGCCCTTAAGATTAAGTGTTATCTATATTGACAAAAGACAATATCTCTTACTTAATTCACAATAACATGACAACTTAATTATAAAAGGCAGTTACTTTGATTGTAGTTTATACAATTTCAATAGTGAACAATGTCATTGTTAAATATAGCCTCTTAGCTTAATCTCTTTTGGAGGCCTCAATTTAGCCTTTATTTTATTCTTTTCTGTTGCTTCCTTCGTAGTCTTTCTTTTATTACTATAAAGACAATTTCTATTGTTTGTAACTGCTCTTGCTGAGCTAGTAAATGCTAGTGTGAGTGTTCTTTAATAATATGCTAATTATCTATATGGTATCATATCATTGTGGGATGTAAAGAATACCACTTGATATATACAGACTTTCTAGTATATTACTTTTTCTGGACAGCTAGCACTCAATTTTTTATATATTTTGAGTGAAGTTGTAAGATGTATTGAATAGTGCAAACTATTTCTAGTGAATATTCCTAGTCTGATTTATACATGTAGCTCTGAGATACAGCAAGGGTCAACTTCAATTACACAGAGTATAATAATATTTACTTCCATTTATAGTTTTATTATGTTTAAAATGAACCTGGTCTTTGTATACAGTACTTGAGATCCTCATCATTTCTTGGAAGCCAAACCTTACATCTTCTGTGAAATTGTGTCCTTCAATGATCTGTACAACTGTTCCTATAACTTCATCATCTGGACCAATACCAAATTCTTTGCATGTCTTTGAAAAATTTTGTCCACTAATAAAGTACATGACATAATTGAAAAATGACAATTTTAGTACTGTAATTACTTGTTGAGTAAAGTTTCTAAAGAATAATTATTTCAACTTAATGCTTTTATAGAAACATGTTTTGTTACTTTAAAAAGATTGTAACTAGAAGTATTAGTACATATTATACATGTTTCAGCAAAGACTACAGTTAATAAATAAATTATGGCAGCCTTAAACATTGTTTAGATTACAAATACAACTCACCGTAAATATCTTTCTACATCTTGCATTAACTTTGAACTGATACAATAAACTGGTCCTCCAGCATAACGAAATGTGTTAGCATACTAAATAAGAAGACAAGTATTGATGTGTAAAGATATAATAACTTTTACTGTCTTACAGGTTTCAACATCTTAGGTAAGCTTTTTATGAATTGAGCCTTTCTGCTATCTGGCCAAGGGTGTCGTCCAATGTAACGGTATTCTTTGATAGGGTTGTACTTTCCAAGGAGAGTCACAAGATGAGGATAGTTTACAAAAATGTCATCATCAAAATGACAAAACCAACTAAATATATGAGATATAATATTATGCATGATTACAAAAAATAACATTATTGTATGATATACAGATTTAAATAGTTTAGGTGTCAATGATTATAATACTAACTGACTGGCAAAGAGAAACATTGAAAATAGATAAAACACATACCCTATAATCTAAACATCTACAAATCTCCTACGATTTCAAAAATTGAGGCCATTAAAAATTACTAATATTAATTTTTCTTGTGTATCAACAAGGTTTACTTTTATAAGTATATAACAAGTCTATTTTATAACTCCATATCTATAACTATACCACAACATGCACTGTTTGCATCATATGTAATTGCATTTGATAACTTACTCATAGTAATTGCCTTTTTCTATGGTTTTGTAGTAATAATCAAATTCAACCCCTGTTTTACAACAAATACTATCTGAGGTATGTCCAAATGAACAATTGGCATGGTGGACACTGAATCCTGCATAAGAAATAAAATCTGTTAATATGATAATTTACCTAGACAAATTTGCTATTTATGAAACAAGACCTACACCAGGATGCTCACATCTATCTTTCTTAATCATGAAAAACATATAAACTTAGGAAAGGTTGATTTGTATCTACACACAACTATATTTCAAAGTATAGAGTAAGAACAGTGCAGAGAATTGTACCATATTAATAAGATATAATCTAATTTCACACCATCAAATTCTGACTATGATATATAACAAAAACTGTAATACAAATATATTTAATGGTGCTATCCTAGGAATCAGAATATATATTTAATATAAAAAGAAATTGTAAAAACACTAGAATGGATAGCTAAAAAAGAAAAATATATTTCATGTAACACATTACTTGAAGCAGTAAAATTAGATACTCTTACCTAGTGCTTGTGATAATAACAACCACCTGTCCGTTTTGTTTGTTACACGTTTATCAGTTATCACATGTACCTATATATACACAAATAGTACAAATGGATATTACATGTATACACTGTACAAAATTAATACATTATTTAACAACTAATTTGTACCTGACAATAAATAGATTACTGTGGAATCTATAATTCTTGTGAAATGCTCACTATATAATTTGTTGCTATGTGAAAGTACAATGTGCCACATAATTCTATAGCAAGTAATCGACAAGGATTTTGTATTCCTTAGTTATTCATCCATATCAGGTACATACATATTAGTGGTTATTAATTTTTACAATGTATATATATATATATATATACTAGGTTCCACATTTTGCTTTACAAGCATCTCGACCCTGACATAATTACTTTATTTAAAATTGTGCAATATATTGCTCACTTTCATAATAGTGGTCACTTAATAACATCGCTGCATATGGGGACAAAGCAAGGTTGTCAGTGTGTGTGTGTGTGTGTTCACTAGTAAAGTCAACATTTGTCTATGGAACTCTCGAAGTATGGTTAACAAATTAAACCTTTTTCAGTTGTTTCTCTCCTTTTCTGACTACCAAATCTATGCAATTATCGAGTCCTGGTGCTCATTTTTTGTCCTAGATAATGAAATCATTACTCCTAATTTTTCTATTTTCAATAAAGATTGTGGCAGTCGTAGTGGAGATGTTTTTCTTGTTGTCCAAGAGTCCATTACCTCAAGACTTATTCCATCTCCTGCCTCTCTTGAGATAGTTTCTGCTGAAGTCCTATCAACTCGTCCAATGTTCTTTGCTTGGTCTACATCATACTTGGTACAACTACTTACTATGTCTCTTTAATTTTACAATATCTCTCATCTGTAGTCCGTGATCATGAAACTGTTGGGTGACTTCAGCTTCTCGGATATTAATTGGAAGAACCTTAGTTCATCCAACCATTATAGTAATTTATTTTGCGACTTTGTTTATGACCATTTTCCCACTCATATCAAAGAAAACATACTTGACTTGGTCTTTGCTAAGTCAGCTGATTTAGTGTACGTTGTCTGTGTTCTCTATAATGAGCCTTATCTTAAGTTGGTCTCTGACCATAAGCTCATCTGTTTCACCATCCTATGTAAGTTATCTGAACATCCTGTTACTCGCCTCTTGCAATTCATCTTTAGTAAAGTCATTATGAAGGTTTAAATAACTTCATCACCCTATCTGACTTCATCTCAAGTTTTAATTCCAATGATTTTGAGTTTCTTTAGTCGTTTCTTAAGTCCCTGATTTTTGAAGGGTGTTATCGTTTATTCCAAATCTAAGTAATCGACTTTCCACTTTCCAAGGTGGTTTACTGGTGATACTATTGCTCAGCTCCACAAAGTCAGATCTCTTCACAGGAAAACCCACTTTTCTTCATCTGTTTGCATGGTTATCTCGCTAAAGGCCTCTATGGAGCAAGTACACAACTACATCATCAATGCTAAATCCAACTATGAGAATCGAATTCAAATTCTTCCGCGCAGCTTCGCGTATTTGAAAATTCAAATTAAAGGCCCAGTTGACGAGTTTCAAAGACCCAATTGATAGGTTTCCATTCCAATTAACTACCAAGTCCAATTCCTTATTCCTTATTCCCTATTCCATTCTTGGCACGTGGGCCATTTCTAATTTTTAGTAGACTTTCTTATTTCAAATTTCCATTTTTAACATGTGCTTATACATTTTATTCTTATAAAATGGCTAGTACAGAGTTCGCTATTTTAGTGGCATTCCTATATCTCCTCTTATGAATTCATCTGGATTTTCAAGAGATGTCAGTGGCATTCGTATGTCTCCTCTTATGAATTCCTCTGAATTTTCAAGAGATGAGCTAATACATTATTTTGCTATGTGTGGATTTTCTACTAATTCAATTGAAAAAATATTGACAGAAAAATATGGTTACTCTATCACTAAAAGTCATGTAAGAAGGATTAGAGAAAAATTAGGTGTCAGCCAAAAGTCAGAAGAGTCATCTATTATGAAAATATGTGATTCCATTCAGGTATAAGCAATAATATAGTTTAATATTTAAAATGTTAAAGCATATATTCTATTATAAGAAAAAATTACAATTTTCTGGTGGATTATTGGGATATAGATGTATGTGGAACCGATTGTGCATTACTCATCAGTTAAATGTCAGAAGGTTATACCTTATTTATGTCCATTGTAGCTATTACAGATTATAAAATATTATGGAGATACAGTTATGGTTTTGTTACCTTTAATGGATCCGAAAGGTTCCCAAGAAAGGAGTAGGCAGAGATTGAAAAGAAGGATATATCGTAGTAAGGTAAGTAAACTATTTGCCATATTTCAATATAATTTATAAAAAACTTTAGGGTCCAAATTTTATTTGGCACTGTGATGGCTATGATAAATTAAAGCTATTTGGTATCACTATTCACGGCTGCATTGATGGGTATGTTGCTGACATGCATGATTCAATTATTTTTAAATTTTTTAACATAGGTACTCAAGAAGAGTTATGTGGATGAAATGTGCAAGTACTAACAATGATCCACACATTATTGCACAGTACTACTTAGATACAGTAAAAGCAATTAATGGTATAAGTTACGAAATAAGCTATAATATAAATTAATAACATATTTAGGTCTTCCTAGAGTAGTAAGAGCTGACAGAGGGACAGAAAACTCAATAATTGCCTATGTTCAACCAACATTAAGAAGTATTCATAATGATAGCTTGTCTGCTGAAATGTGTTTTAGATATGGTTGATCTAGCTCTAATCGGGTAAATACTTTAAATAAAACTTAAAAACATTGCTAATTATATAGAGAATTGAAGCTTGGTGGGCCTTCTTGAGATGCAGATTGACTGACTGGTGGATTCAATTTTTCCATATAAGCTAAATCTTGAATATAGAGGAGCTATAATTCATTATAATAAATTGCCAGGATTTGCAAATCAATGGCTGCTTTGATGATTCTTTGCAATACACACTGTGAGTTCATAATGCTAAATACTTAGCAATACTCAAACACATTTTGTTCAATTTATAGTGAGACATAACGCTATTGCTTTGGACCAATAATTGAGAAGGAACTACATGTTCTTGTGAATGAGTGGAATCATCACTATATTAGAAAAAGCAAATATTGTGAAACTATTGGTGGAATTCCTGAGATACTTTATTTTTTACCAGAACAATATGGTGAGTGTTACATGTTTCAAGTCATAATAAATTTAAAACTTAAACTAGGAACCACAGACTATAAATGCATACTCAATTATGCATTGCTACAGTATGCAGAAAATAATTATGGACACAAATCATCTTTAGTCTCAGATGAATTTAGAGTCTATGCTGACAAGTTTAAACTTGATGAAAGTATTAATACACACACCACACCAAATGAAGCACTTCAGTTATTTTTGCAGTTATTACAAAACATTGAAATTATGAAAAACTAATTTTTAATAAATAAATTCAATGATATTAAATACAGAATAGTATCGAGTCAATGTCTCTTAATCCAAACACATTGCTAACAAAGTAATTTAATTCTTAAAGTATGCCAACTCTGGCATAAAGTCCAGATTTAATTGGAACCCAAACTGCCTTTCATCACATAATGGGCACTCAAGAATTGGATCTCGATAATAAACAATTGTATCATCTGGTAGTATGCAATCTGTCTCCTCTAAAGGTGCAAGAAACTCCTTTTGACAGGTAACACAATTTTTTATAACAGCCTTGGTGTATCCTATTAAAATTATATCATCATTCATATGTTACATTATATGTACATATTCTTACTGATTGGTTCTGTTTTGTCTTGATCTTCTTGAGCTGATACAGGAGAATCAGTGACAGTGTATTTAGTATGTTGCTTTAAAAATATAAAATCATAATAGAACCATTCATTGTATGTAACTTACTTCAGTAGATTTAAGCATTACATATAATATAAATTTACTAGGTTGATAGCCATGATCTTTCATAAAATCATAGATATTCCAATTATCTTTGTCTTCAATATGAAATGGTATACCTAAAGTTCCACATAGGCAGTATAATTTAAGGTCATCAGTTTCTTCCTTGAAGAATAGCTCTTTCCCAAGTTTAATAACATCTTCGTAGTTTGATGATCTCATAAAATCTACAATACGAGGTGATGGTAGGTGTTTCTTTTTTACTTCTCTGTCTAGTTCAAAAACATAAATCATTCCTCCAAAATTGATCTAGTATGAAAAGTAAAGAATATATATATATGTATGTATATATATATATATATATATATATATATATATATATATATATATATATATATATATATGCATATATACATAACTAATTCTAATTATATACCAATAAACTACAACATTTCCCTATACAGGTTATGACTGCTTCTAAATTAACAATTACTACTTACAGCAATTAATTCTTTTTCTTCATATTTCTTTACACAAGACTTTGTAGAGTAAGGTTCTTGATTGTACTTTTAGACTTAATTGTTTTCATTTTAGCATGAAATGAATCAAACAGCTCTTGTCTTGAGAGTGTACCTTAATTTTTTCATAATAAAGCAAACATAATTACTTTAACATACTTGTCCCACTGGTACTGCTAGTATTAGAACCCAAGCCTGATACATCTCTAACTACACACACAAAAAATTATACTTATATATATATATACATATATACATATATATATATATATATATATATATATATATATATATATATATGTACAATACAAGACTTCATAGACGTTAAGTTACTACTTGTATATATATACCTTTCACTTTTTCTTCCCATAGCCAAGCAATGATGGAGTATTGTCCAATTTTTATTCCTCTATCCAGTAAGAGTTTAAGATCATCCATGCAAAGATGAAGAATTGTTCTTCTCCCATTACCTTTGTCACTATCAACTCACAAAGCCAGTCATCTAATCATGCCAAAAATTCCAGGTATTAAAGAGATCATTATTGTTTCCTAAAAATTATAAGTCAACTCTACCAAAGACAAAACAGAACTAACTTTATCATCAATGGAAGCATTGGCATTCTCCTTTGCTTGTGTCAGTGAAGAAGCAATCACTGGTCCATATCTCAAAATTCTTAACTGTAGGCAGTTATGAAACAGGAACAGCATTATAACATACTTGTAATATTCAATGAAGAATGTACCTCTTTTACTATGATCAATGAATGTGCTCTGAGGGACTTTGTCCCAAGCAATGTCATTAATTATTTACCTTCATCTGTCATTATAACAAGTTTATAGTCTTGTACAATTGACTCAAAGTTAATAAGGAGGTCTTATATATATATATATATATATATATATATATATATAATTATTATATATATATATATATATATGGGTGTCTCATATATTGCATGAATATATATGATAGATATGTGATTAGTACATACAGGTGTTTTATATATTAATTTAATTTGTATATATATATGTGATACTATCAAAACTGTTATCATAATTTTAGTTCACATATGAAACAGGTGTAATCAAAAATAACACTTAAAAATACATTATTTCATGCAGCAAAATTTATGACAAATTTGTCAGACACAACCACACACATGACCAACATTAATTGATTTTTAATATGATTTTTAAATCAATCTATTTAATAACTAATTAAAATTTTTCACGATACATAAATGTTACACTAATTTAAGTATTCTACAACTTGTTACCAGAAAGAAAGAACTTTGTAAGTCCATGTCTATATGTGACATCAAACTACCAAACTGTCATTTTAGTGGCCTCAAAGTCATTTCCTGTTACAGTGTGTGTATCAACATATATTATAAATTAGTGAAGTTAGTATATTATAAATTGATTTTTAATATGATTTTTAAATCAATCTAATTAATAACTAATTAAAATTTTTCACAATACATAAATTAGTGAAGTTAGTATATTGATGCGGGAGGCAACTATCATTGTTTACTCCACTATTGCTAACTTTAAAAATCTGTATTTAAATATAGTAATTATTTTATTATGAAGTGTCACTTAACTTTAAAGAGAGTAAGATCATTGAGTTGGAAGGTGACAATGATTATGTCCATCATCCATCCATACATGCATACATCTACTCTTGTGATTGTTTGAATTTTCAAAATATGTTTCCTGATAAAACAAAATAATATATAATATATGACCAATATTTAAGAGAACAAATTTTGTCCATTGAATGTGCCTTCATTATCAAAAATATTGAGCACCTCTTCAGTCATAAAAGGAGTCTAAATATGAAAAATATTAAATGGTTCTTCCACTCACTTTAAAACAAGTTACATTAATACATGGACAACATTCACAGAGATAGTGTCTTTTGAAGTGTGTTAGTAACATCAACAAGTATAGCTGCTTTAGTTTCTGGATCTTCATAAACTAAATCCATTGAATGAGCTGTAGGTTCACATCCTGTTTGCTGTCCAGAACTAAGTTATAGAGCTCCTGTAGCTTCTTGTTTATCTGTTCCTATGATAGTAGAATAGTTTTCATGTCATGTGACAAATAACTTTCCCAATTCAAATTGGTCTCACTCCTGGACATTTGTACAGTGTAATTAATCTGCTGGCTGTAAATGTAGTCAAGGTATTATGATTGACATACAGGTTAAAGATATATCTACCAAGTATAAACAGTACATCACATAGATCTAAAGATGCTTTATGGAAAGAAGTGAGTGACCAAGTGCCACCATCCATGAGCATCAATCCTTGAGTGACCTGCTGCACTATCAGTCTTCAGAGCTATTTCACAGATCAGACTAGAAGTCAACTGGTTGAATATGATTGGATGTAGTTCTTCAATGGAAAATTGATGAACAGTGATCGCCGCAAGAGACAACAATTGACTAGGTGAATGTTTTAAAGTAATTCGTCACGTACTTTAGCTATTTCTCACAGCATTGAAGGATAATTCTCAATTTGCACTTACTTGATGTACTTACCTTAACTTTGTACAATACAGTACGTGATAGTATGTTAATACAATTTCACAATTATTGAAAAGTCTTAGAAAGAGAGGTAATTGATGTGAAAAGACATATATTGCTTGGTTTTGTTTGTAGATTTTTAATATTGGTTGTCCAGACAAACATTAAGTCTGAAATGTCCTTTCACACATTTTCATAACTTTGCATTAGATAATATAGAAATTGTTCATGAGATCACTTTTAATAATAGTTTGTTCTATCTACATTAATGGTCACTTTATACCAGTTATTTTCCATTTGTTGCTGAAAGACTGCACAACAGCAATAGATTTTAAAAGGAACATACACATGTATGTAAATATGTCTAAACTAATGTGGGAATTAAAAGGTTAAGCAGAAAGTAAAATTGAAGCTAAATGATTGAATTTTAATATTGATAAGTCTCATGTTACTAATGGTCTTAGGTATTGTCATCAGCTACAATTATATTAGATCTTTTCTTTAGAGATGATATTGCTTATATCATCTACACTGTGAATTTTCATTTGGCACCAGTCTGTGTCTGGGTAGAGAGAACAATGAAAGGAGAGATACCTACAGTAAAATATATGTTATTAAAATGAATATGACATATCAATAATATACATGTAAGTCAAGAGACAGAAAAACATACTATAGAAAAAAAAAACAATAATTCCTTTTATTTATAAGATGCATTATTGTTTTGTTCAGTTACCATAATACCTTTGTTATTCCGAACATTTCAAATACAGTGTACCAATAATAATGAGGTGTTAGTTAGATCTATGACAAATTTTTAAATAATTTTGGTTATAGGCCTGTCTACTTTAGTGCAGCTTTTTTGAGAATAAACCATCTACGGCACCTCTTGATGTAGTATTGTAAAGACCTTTGACCTTGTTTAATAGCAGATGACAGAACAGGCTAGCTTCCTTCAAAAGATTTAAGCTCAAATGTAGAATCATTAAATAATACACCAGACGTTATATCTATTTATGTCATATCTCAAATATCTATCTAGCCAGTCATTTATTCATCCATTAAACCCTTTATATAGAGCATCCGTTTATCTCACAACACCCAGACTATTAAACAACTCACCTAGTAGGATCAACTTCTTTTGAAAATGTTGCATTGGGAACATCAAAGCCCTTAAGATTAAGTGTTATCTATATTGACAAAAGACAATATCTCTAACTTAATTCACAATAACACAACAACTAAATTATAAAAGGTTGTTACTTTGATTGTGGTTTATACAACTTCAAAAGTGAAGAATGTCATCAAGCAATGTTAAATATGGCATCTTAGATTAATCTCTTTTGCAAGCCTCATTTTAGCCTTTGTTTTTTTTCTTTTCTGTTGCTTCCTTTTTAGAACTTCTTTTATTACTATAAAGACAATTTCTATTGTTTGTAACTGCTCTTGCTGAGTTAGTAAATGCTAGTGTGAGTGTTCTTTAATAATATCCTAATTATCTATATGGTATCATATCATTCTGGTAGGTGAAGAATACCACTTGATATATACAGGATGTCTAGTATACTACTTTTCCTGGACAGCTAGCACTCAATTTTTTATATATTTTGAGTGAAGTTCTAAGATGTGTTGAATAGTGCAAACTATTTCTAGTGAATATTCCTACTCTGATTTATACATGTAGCTCTGAGTTACAGCAAGGGTCAACTCTAATTACACAGAGTATAATAATGATTACTCCCATGTATAGTTTTATTATCTTTAAATGAACCTGGTCTTTGTATTCACTACTTGAGATCCTCATCATTTCTTGGAAGCGAAACCTTACATCTTCTGTGAAATTGTGTCCTTCAATGATCTGTACAACTGTTCCTACAACTTCATCAACTGGACCAATACCAAATTCTTTGCATGTCTTTGAAAAATGTTGTCCACTAATAATATACATAACGTAATTAAAAATGACAATTTTAGCACTGTAATTACTTGTTGTGCAAAGTTTCTAAGCGATAATTATTTCAATTAAATGCTTAATATATGTTTGTTACTTTAAAGGAAAAGTGTATCTATAAGTATCAGTACATATTATACATGTCACAGCAATGACTACAGTTAATAATTAAATTATGGTAACCTTAAACATTGTTTATATTACAAATACAAATCTATTACTTTTATCACACTCACCGTAAATATCTTTCTACATCTTGCATTAACTTTGAACTGATACAATAAACTGGTCCCCCAGCATAACGAAATGTGTTAGCATACTAAATAAGAAAACAAGTATTGAAATGACATTTAGTTGTTAACAATTAAAGTTTGTGAAAAAATAATCTTAATTGCCTTTGAAAGGCTTTTTAATTGGACTTTATAAACAAAAAAGTATTACTCAAAATAGGAAAAAAGTCACTTCTACAGGTAGAAAAAGAATGTATAATGAATGTAGCATAATGCAATCATTATGTCAACATTGAATGATTGTCTACTGAACAGTGTCTAAGTTATACTAACTATACTAATCACCTAATCATAGAGTTGAATATTGATTCAATGTTGGTTTATAATTAATAAAATGGAATTCAAAAAATGTACAGGGTTATAAAATATATAAAATTAATAACTATTACTGTCTTACAGGTTTCAACATCTTAGGTAAGGTTTTTATGAATTGAGCCTTTCCGCTATCTGGCCAAGGGTGTCGTCCAATGTAATGGTATTCTTTGTAAGGGTTGTACTTTCCAAGGAGAGTCACAAGATGAGGATAGTTCACATAAATGTCATCATCAAAATGACAAAACCAACTAAATATATTAGATATATGCATAATCACAAACAATAACATTATTGTTTAATATAACAGATTTAAATATTTTAGATGTCAATGGTTATAACACTAACTGACTGGCAAAGAAAAAAATTGAAAATGGATAAAACACAAACCTTACAATATAAGCATTTACAAATCTCCTACGATTAAAAATTGAGTCCATTGAAAAATTTCTAATGATACATTTTCTTGTGTATCAGAAAAATATTTATTTTTATGAGTATATAAACAAGTATATTTCATATCTCAATATCTAACACTATACCACAACATGCACTATTCACATCATATGTAATTGCATTTGATAACTTACTCATAGTAATTGCCTTCTTCTACGGCTTTGTAGTAATAATCAAATTCAACTCCTGTTTTACAACAAAGACTATCTGGGGTATGTCCAAATGAACAATTGGCATGGTGGACACTGAATCCTGCATAAGTAATAAAATTTGTCAATATGATATTTTACCCACACAAATTTGCTATTAATGAAACAAGACCTATACCAGGATGCTCACTTCTATCTTTCTTAATCATGAATAACAGTCAGAAATGTTTTATAGCATGAATCATACTGAACCATTACAACCAGTCTTGAGTTCAGTTGATGAGTAATTGCTTAAAAGTACTTAGTAAACTCTACATGGTATTATTATTTTCATGTTTAGTCTTATATCCTTTTGACTCTAGAGTTCTGATGTATTTACCACATAATAATTGTGACAATTTGTACAATTACAAAATATCAAAATGTACAGTGAGTATTTCATATGTTTTGGATTCCATAGTAAACCACCAATGTAAGCTACAAATTTGTAATGCTACGTTAATATTTACAATTACAGTTTTTGCTAAAAGTATCTCTTGATATTATATACTAAAATCACTACTTCTTTTCTAAAATGCTCAAAATATGAGACTACAAAAGGTCACATTTCATAGTTGAGTCTGTTATCTCTGTAAATTTGGTTTCCAACCTTTGGTTTCTAATCTGCTTGTAGTGATTAAGTTATCATTAGTTAAAAGCAGAGGTAAACACAGTCAAAATAAACAATTCAACATTTAATAAATTGTATTTTTGTTGCTTAGAAACGTTGTGTCAACATATAACTCATAATGAAGAGTTTATCCATAAGGGTAGGAAAGGTTGATGCAGGGAGGATAAGGCCCCCCCCCCAACTTTAAAATCAGTGGCTAAGCCCCCCTGGTTTGCGTTCAAGAATATATTCATATGAAGTTCATGAGGATTTGATACCTATGGTTATGTCATAACCTAATTAGACTGTATCTAACCAAACCAATGACTTCTCCCACAGCAGAACGCAAGTTTTCAACCTTACATCAACTAAAAAATTACCTATGAAATACTATAACACAAGAATGACTAAACCATGTCATGCTGTTACATACACATAAGGACTGTACTGATAATATAAACTTATATAGAAATAGCTAGAGTTCGTTTTCTTTAATGATAGATGAATTAATTTTTTGGTCATTTTTGATGTTTAATAATATAACACAACTAAATATAAGGTCAGCCTCTCCAACTTAAACTTCATTTCTACCCCTCTGAGTCTATCATATAATAAAATATTCTAATAAATTGAAAGGCAGTAAAATATTTGTTGTTTCCTGCCAGTACATTTGAATCGACAGTCTGGGCCATCCTTAAATAAACACTGCAACTTATATTATACAAATTTAGCAACAGTGGATTCATGTCTATATTATACACAGCTATATTGCAAACTATAGTGTAAGTACACAGTGCACAGAGTTGTACCATATTCATGAGATATCCAAACTAATTTCACCCCATCAAATTCAAACTGTGCTATGCAAAAAACCTATAATACAAAGATAGTAATGGTGCTATCCTAGGAAATAGAATATTTAATATAAAAATAAAGTAAGTAAGAGGACAATCATAGAAACACTAAAATGGATGGCTAAGAAAGAAAAATAAATTTCATAGGAAATTAGTGTTTGATATTAACAAAATACTTATAAGCAGTAAAATTAGATACTCTTACCTAATGTTTGTGATAGTAACAACCACTTGTCCATTTTGTTTGTTATACGTTTATCAGTTATCACATGTACCTATATATACACAAAATAATATTAATACATATTATGTATATACACTGTAAAAATTAGTATGTTTTTTAACAACTAATTTGTACATGACATAAATGATTACTAAGGAATCTACAATTCTTGTACAATACTCACTATATAATTTGTTGATAAGTAAAAGTACAACATACCGATAAATTATCTAGTGAGTAATACACAAGAATTCTATATTCCACAGTAATCCATTCATTTCAGGTACAAATTAGTTGTTAAAATAACATATCAATTTTTACTTGGTTCTACCCTGCCCTAACTAGTTCATTTAAAATAGTGCAATATATTGCTAACATTCCTAATAGTGCTCACTTATTTTAAAACATCAATTTGTTATTTGAGTTTGATGTCACTCATTAACGTTCCTTTTTTATATAGTCGTATTTAGGATTTGTAAACAATGATGGGTATATGTTAAAATGTATGAGGCTTGCAAAAGAATAATTGGAAGCTATCCTCTGTAATTAATAACTGGTTGAAAATTTCAGTACTTATATTACACATGCACACACATACACACAATCATACAAACACATAACCACACATACACACACACATACACACACCTGATGTGGTTTGACTGTCTGCATCCATGTAACTAACAGAGGAGCGAGTCGCTTTTTATGATATTTTGTTGAAGTTTTCACAGTGATGTAGATTTTGTCTGCCTTGTCACGCATACCAGGATGATTCCAACGCAAGTTCGTCAAGGGTATTTTTATTTCTCTACCAATAGAGTAGAAGCCCCATAATACTAGTAGCACGACTAATATAAGGACACTTAAAAGGACACGTTCTCTTCTTAACATTCTTTGTAAAGAGACAATTAGAAGCCAAAATAATCTCTCTAGTATGGCTTCAAAATATTTGAAATTTTTTGCTTTATGCACTGTAAAACTGATTTGTTGATTTAATCATTATATTGTTATACAGGTTGCGTGTAGAAAAATTACTGTAATGTAAAAGTAAAAATAACACTATTTTGATTACTGATGTACTACTGTTTATTTAGCTAATAGTACATCAGTAATGAAAACAGTGTTATGTTTACTTTTACATCATACTAAGTTTGCTACATGCAACCTGTATAACAATATATTGGTTAAATCAACCAAGCAATTTTTACAGTGTGTTCATAACGCCAACTAGAGGCCAAAAATTTTAAACAGAATTGCTCATGACTTCACCATGATCAAGAGTTTACTTGTTAGCTTATAGGTGACTTCATACATATCGAGGTAAACTAGTTTTGGATTTCTGGTAACCTAGAATTGGGTTTATATTTTATTAATGAAACTACAGAAAATGCAAGATAAAATCTATAATTATATCTCTACTGCTATGCTACCAACACCAACAAAAATGGAGATATTTAAAATGTCAGGAAGGAAGGAAGGAGAACATGGATTAAATGTATTTTATAAAGTCTTTGTAATTCTTTTTTAAAGGTTTTCCAATGTCCATTACATGCTCACAAAGACTTTCATGACACTAAGGAAAATATGGCTCACTATGGGTTCATAAATGTTACCATGTACTTTCCAATCATCTAGTTGGAGAGAAATTCATGAGACCTTTGGGAATCTAAATGACTCCACGTACCACTTCAAGCCACACTGCTATCTCTAATAGTTGCTCCTAATATTTCTTTCTCTCTTGTTCCTCTCTCTGTCCTAGCTCTGCTTGGAGTTCAGGCAACAACTACTTTATCTAACCCACCAAACAAATTAATAGTTTTTTATTACATTATGGATGAGGTTAAGACTCTTACACTTTTACAGTGTCTCGTGTGCCTTGTAAAGTACACCCTGTGTTATCTAAAGTTTCTTCTTCTGAACTCCACAATACTCATTTAGATGGTCTGTGGGGCTTTGTCCACCTTTGTCTTATAGATAAGCCACCTTACATGCTCCTCCACGTGGAAGAAGAAACATGATACCTGTTGGTTGCCTCCTTGATTATTGATAGGTTACATCATGGCTAGAGGCTGAACTTGCAGGTTTGTATATAGATTAGGACTTGTGCAGAAGTTAAGTCAAAAAGGTATGGTACAGATTCTACCTCAGTCAAAGACTAGTACATTAAAGAGCACTGAAGTTAACTAGGGAAGATCGCTTTAGTGTGGCAATGCAGACATTGGGGCATGGTGGTTGGGCCTTTCTTCAAGACAAATATGCCCTTGATGACATGCTTTCCCAAAACACTCAACATCACCTTTCCCAGACACTTGTCACTTTTATATCACACTATATCTATTTCAGTAGGCCCTGAGGCAGTTCTGAAAGGATTTCTACCAATTCACCTCAATGGTTTGGGTTTAAAAGAAGCTGCCCACTCTGCTACAGCAGCTTTAATGACAGTCTTTTTTGATACATAGAAGTTAATAAGCTTTCTTCTCAATCTCAATCTAGAAGACCCTTCTAATACTTATTCTCTCCCAGATGATAAAATCAATATTCATTCAATGTTAAATGCGGAGTCACATTCAATTGAAATCTTGTTATGTTTTTTAAAAAATCAGCTCCTTCCTCCTGTGGCAAGCTGTTAAATTGTGACATGAGTGGTGCTCTTTTTAAGCTGAAAGTACATATCAGTTCAAATATATTAGGATATGTCTTCCTGACGATCTTGTTCAGGCGGCTGTGCCATCCTTCTAAGTGATTGCTCGTCTGTGGTCCCATGGCTTTAAACACATTCCAGATCTGGATTGAAACTATTTAGCTAGCTAATTGTTTAAAAACTACCTTAGAACTAACTACACTGTAGGCAAAATGACAGAAATTTGTAGGCAAGCTGACATTTGTAGGTAAAGTGTAAGTATCCGAAATAAGATGTAGATAAAGTGAGAGCAAATTTATCTAATGAATTTCTCTTATTACCACCAGTGACATGGCAACTGAATGTGAGAGAGAGGGGTGTAAATTATTCCTATGATAATAACTATATATATATGACCTTTTAACTTTAAAGTATCACAGGTTTTAACTTTAAAGTATCACATTTTCTCTACCTGCCGTGAGTCTGGAAGGAGCTCTGACATGTCAAAAAGTCTTCATTAGTTGTTCCTGGGAGATCAATTGTGCCATCTGTACTAGTGGGAGGAATGATGGACTTGGCAAATTCTGTTGGCCCACCTTTCCCATTGCTAGGGAGGAGGTTGTCATTTCATTTGTCTGTTGAACGGTGGGAATATGCCCAGTTGCACTGCTCCTTTAGGAGGACTCCAAGGATTCCTGGAAAGATGAAGTATCCATATGGACAACATAGTACTGCTAAATGTACCACCAATGAACTGCCTTGGATTTGTACATATAATTTACACATTTATCAACTATTGCATTACAGTATCTCTACTAGATATTTTTAAGGTTACTTAAATGTAGGGTCTGTGTAAACACCCCATTTGCAGTTAAGCTATGTACTGGGTGCTATGTATGCTATGCGCTGATACGTGTGGAGGTGTGCCAGCTGATACCTGGGCGTGGCATGTACATGCCAAGTTCAGTCAATGTGTGTGGGTGCCAGTGGTAGTTCGCCAGTACAGCTACGGTGAGGCAATGTAACTTAGCTCTTCTTACCTGGGCTGGGATAATGTCTAGGTCGAGGAGAGGTTAATTTAATATGTGATACTATCAAACTATTATCATATATTAGAGCTCAAATATGAGACAGGTGTGATTAAAAATGACACATAAAATAAATTTGTTAGACACAACACCACACATGTGACAAACATTAATTGATTTTTAATATAACTTTAAATTGATCTGATTACTGAGATTGTTATTAGTGTAAGATGAATGCATTACTTCTTGAGAGAGAGAGAGAGAGAGAGAGAGAGACCAATACTATTTCCATAATCCATAATTACAAATAGATGATGCTATTCAAATCAATGAAGATCTGCTGTTTACTTCTTTTCAATAAATAACAACTCTCAGGAGTATATTAAGTTTCATGTTATCACTACTGTCCTGCAAATGTTAATGATCTATATTCATAAATGGAGGTCGTGTTTTGCTTTGACTCAAATTTGCCCCAAAATGGTTCATGTAATGGACCTTTCATTAAAGAAAATAAAGTGAGGGACACTATGTTAGGCCGATGTCCTTATCTTAACCATAGTCAGTTATAGCACATTGATCAATAAATAGTATTGGGCTCTAATCAGAGGCTTTTCTAACATTGGTGTCAAAATGGAAGGACAAATATCAAGTTCATTCATCCATCCATTCATCCATCACGGTAGGTCTTTGTATCTTTCCTAATGGTGGCAATCATCTAGGCTGTCCCTCACTTTATTTTACATTAATGACAGGTCCTTTATATTAGTATGGTCTTATAAGCTGTAACTTATCTCTTTTTTCCTATATTTTATAAATATTCATAATCATGTAAGACGTAATGAGCAAATCTGATTGGTAACCTAGCATTTGTCTGTGGGGTGTGTTGGATTAGTAAATCGAAAAAATTAGTAGCAGAGATACACGATACACTCTGGACATAAGTTTTGCATTACCTCTTGAGAGAGAGAGAGAGAGAGAGAGAGAGAGAGAGAGAGAGAGAGAGAGAGAGAGAGAGAGAGAGAGAGAGAGAGAGAGAGACAGACAGAGACAGACAGAGACAGACAGAGACAGACAGAGAGACAGACAGAGAGACAGACAGAGACAGAGATAGAGAGAGACAGACAGAGAGAAAGACAGAGAGAGAGAGACAGAGATAGAGACAGAGAGAGAGAATATGGGATTGAAAATAAATACTTAGACTGGACGGTATGGGAGTGAGGCTAACATAGTATGTGATTGAGAATGGATGGTATAAGAATAAGATGGGATTGCGATTAGCAGTATACTATTGAGAAAATATAGTACTGCATGGTATGGGATTAGAATGTACAGTATGGGGATAACACTGAACAGTATGGAAGTGAGACTAGGAATTGAATACCTGAAGATGTTTCCGATGTTGCTATAGATGCTCTAATAGCCATACATCGGAGGCTAATAAGTAAGCTCCTAAAATTCTTGTAAAAATTTCCCAAAGACTCCAAGACATCTGAAATGAAATACAAAGACATGTATTTATGAAAATCAGTCTCACCTACATACCTGAAAATACAAGCATCAAATCTTAACATAAATAATCAATCTTCAATGAGGTTTTGGTGGGTATAGGGTAGGTGTGTCATTTGATTGGCAGCATAAACTGTCTCCACCCATAACCTAAATGTCATATAAATAATTAAAAATAATACTTTACATGTATATTACAAGTTTTATATGGAGATAAAATTATAGTATGTGCTACTCTGAGCTTTTACATGTATGTGTATTTAAATATTTATATAATTGGTTGTAAAGGAAGTCAACATAATATTGATAAGTCATGTTACTAATTGGTCTTAGGTATTGTCATTAGCTACAATTATATCTTAATCTTTTCTTTAGAGAGGATATTGCTAACATCATCTACACTGTGAATTTTCATTTTGCACCAGTCTGTGTCTGGGTAAAGAGAACAATGGAAAGAGAGATACCTACAATAAAAAAATATGTCAAAATTAATATAACATATCAATAATATACGCGTAAGTCAAAATACAGAAAACCATACTATAAAAAGAAGTAATTATTCTCTTTATTTATAAGATGCATTATTGTTTTGTTCAGTTACCAATACCTTTGTTACTCTGAACATTCTAAATACAGTGTACCATTAATAATGAGGTGTTAGTTAGATCTATGACAATTTTTCAACTAATTTTGGTTATAGGCCTGTCTATTTTAGTGCAGCTTTTTTGAGAATAAACTATCCATAGCACCTCTTGATGTAGTATTGTAAAGACCCTTGACCTTGTTTAATAGCAGATGACAGAACAGGCTAGCTTCCTTCAAAAGATTAAAGCTCAATTGTAGAATCATCAAATGATATATCAGACTCTCTATCTATTTATGTCATATCTCAAATGTTTATCTATCTAGTCATTGATATCATCTATTAAACCTTTTATATATAGCATCCATTTATCTCGCAACACCCAGACTATTAAACAACTCACCTAGTAGGATCCACTTGTTTTGAAAATGTTGCATCGGGAACATCAAAGCCCTTAAGATTAAGTGTTATCTATATTGACAAAAGACAATATCTCTAACTTAATTCACAATAACACGACAACTTAATTATAAAAGGCTGTTACATTGATTGTGGTTTTGTACAATTTGAATAGTGACAAATGTCATCAAGCAATGTTAAATATGGTCTCTTAGCTTAATCTCTTTTGCACTACTCAATTTAGCCTTTATTCTCTGTTGTTTCCTTCTTAGTCTTTCTTTTATTACTATAAAAAAAATTTCTATTGTTTCTAACTGCTCTTATTGAGCTAGTAAATGCTAGTGTGAGTGTTCTTTAATAATATGCTAATTATCTATATGATATCACATCATTGTGGGATGTGAAGAATACCACTTGATATATATAGACTTTCTAGTATACTACTTTTCCTGGACAGATAGCACTCAATTTTTTATATATTTTGAGTGAAGTTGTAAGATGTATTGAATAGTGCAAACTATTTCTAGTGAATATTTCTAGTCTGGTTTATACATGTAACTCCAAGTTACAGCAAGGGTCAACTCCAATTACACAGAGTATAATGACATTTACTCCCATGTATAATTTTTTTATTATGTTTAAAATGAACCTGCTTCTTGTATTCACTACTTGAGATCCTCATCATTTCTTGGAAGCAGAACCTTACATCTTCTGTGAAATCGTGTCCTTCAATGATCTGTACAACTGTTCCTACAACTTCATCGACTGGACCAATACCAAATTCTTTGCATGTCTTTAAAAAATTTTGTCCACTAATAAAGTACATGACATAATTGAAAAATGACAATTTAGCACTGTAATTACTTGTTGAATAAAGTTTCTAAACAATAATTAGTTCAACTTAATTCTTTTATAAAAACATGCTTTGTTACTTTAGCGGAAAAATGTATAGGGTTTAGTATTAGTACATATTATACATGTCACAATAATGACTACAGTTAATAAATAAATTATGGCAACCTTAAATATTGTTTAGATTACAAATACAACTCTAGTACTTTTAGCACACTCACCGTAAATATCTTTCTACATCTTGCATTAACTTTGAACTAATACAATAAACTGGTCCTCCAGCATAACGAAATGTGTTAGCATACTAAATAAGAAGACAAGTATTGAAGTGACTTTGTCATTTAGATGTTAATAATTAAAGTTGGTGAAAAAATCATCTTCATTGTCTTTAAAAATTTTCTTAATTGGACTTTATAAAAAATAATATTACTTAAAAAAAGGAAAAAGTCATATATACAGGTTGAAAAAGAATGTATAATGAATGTAGTATAATGCAATCATTATATCAACATTGAATGATTGTTTACTGTACAGTGTCTAAGTTACACTAATTATACTAATCACCTCATCATAAAGTTGATATTGGTTTATAATTAATAAAATGGAGTTCAGAAATTGTCAATGAGTAGTATATTATATTAATAATAATAATAATGTACAGGATTATAAAATAACTAATTTGTAATAAGTATATAGTCTAAATTAATTTGCTTATTATATATAAAGTAGTCTAAATATTTAGCTTTTTGGTATTGGAAATAATATATACACAAATATTATGACATCTAATGAAATAACATTCTAAATAATGATTACTGTTATTATTAATCTTAAGAATGCTATAAAACAGAATGTGAACAAACATCACAATTGCAACAAATAAAACTATCCGTCCAAAAAAAGTAAGCAAAAGTTACCAGACAACCTTTTAGTATTAATATAAATTAGTAACCACTAATCATACATACAACTCTTTTATGTGTAAAGTTAATAACTTTTACTCTCTTACAGGTTTCAACATCTTAGGTAACATGCTTATAAATAGAGCCTTTCTGCTATCTGGCCAAGGGTGTCGTCCAATGTAACGGTATTCTTTGTAAGGGTTGTACTTTCCAAGGAGAGTCACAAGATGAGGATAGTTTACATAAATGTCATCATCAAAATGACAAAACCAACTAAACATATGAGATATAATATTATGCATAATTACAAAAAATAACATTATTGTATGATATACAGATTTAAATAGTTTAGATGTCAATGGTTATAATACTAACTGACTGGCAAAGAGAAACATTGAAAATAGATAAAACACAAACCCTATGATCTAAACATCTACAAATCTCCTACGATTAAAAAATTGAGTCCATTAAAAATTACTATTATTTAATTCTTCTTGTGTATCAACAAGGTTTTCTTTTATAAGTATATAACAAGTATATTTCATAACACCATATCTATATCTATACCACAACATGCACTGTTTGCATCATATGTAATAATTGCATTGATAACTTACTCATAGTAATTGCCTTCTTCTACGGCTTTGTAGTAATAATCAAACTCAACTCCTGTTTTACAACAAAGACTATCTGGGGTATGTCCAAATGAACAATTGCCATGGTGGACACTGAATCCTGCATAAGAAATAACATTTATTATTATGATAATATACCTACACAAATTTGCTATTAATGAAACAAGACCTACACCAGGATGCTCACCTCTATCTTTCTTAATCATGAATAACAGTCAAAAATTTTTTATAGCATGAATCATACTGAATCATTACAACCAGTCTTGAGTTCAGTTGATGAGTAATTGCTTAAAAGTACTTAGAAAACTCTACATGGTATTATTATTTTCATGTTTAGTCTTATATCCTTTTGACTCTAGAGTTCTGATGTATTTACCACATGATAATTGTGACAATTTGTACAATTACAAAATATCAAAATATACAGTGAGTATTTCATATGTTTTGGATTCCATAGTAAACCACCAATGTAAGCTATAAATTTGTAATGCATGTTAATATTTACTATTACTTTTTTTGCTGAAAGTATCTCTTGATACTAAACCCCAAATCACTCCTTTTTTCTAAAATGCTCAATATGAGACTACAAAAGGTCATATTTCATAGTTGAGTCTGTTATCTCTGTAAATTTGGTTTCCAACCTGTTTGTAGTAACTGAATTATCATTAACTAAAAGCAGAGGTAAATGCAGACAAAATAAACAATTAAACGTTTAATAAATTGAATTTTTGATGCTTAGAAATGTTATGTCAACATATAACTGAGTCATAATGAAGAGTCTATCATATAATGAAATATTATAATGAATTAAAAGACAGTAAGATACTTGATGTTTCTTGCCTGTACATTTGAACGAACAGACTGGGCCATCCTTAAATAAGCACTGCAACTTACATTATGCAAACTTAGCAACAGTGGATTTGTGTCTATATTATACACAACTATATTGTAAAATATAGAGTAAGTACACAGTGCACAGAATTGTACCATATTCAAATATACAATCTAATTTTACACTGTCAAATTCAAACTATACTATACAACAAAAACTGTAATACAAATATATTTAATGGTACTAACCTAGGAATCAGAATATTTAATATAAAAATAAAGTAATAGGACAATCATAAAAACACTAGAAGATGGTTACTATTCATGTAAGACAATACTTCTAAGCATTAAAATTAGATACTCTTACCTAATGCTTGAGATAGTAACAACCACTTGTCTGTTTTGTTTGTTACACGTTTATCAGTTATCAAATGTACCTACATATACACAAATTGGTATAAATACATATTACATATATACACTGTAAAAATTAATTGTTATTTTAACAACTAATTTGGACCTGACATGAATGGATTACTGTGGAGTCTATAAATTCTTGTGTAATACTCACTATATAATTTGTTGCTATGTGAAAGTACAACATGTCAACAAAATATATAGCAAATAATTCACAAGAATTCTGTATTCCATAGTAATTCATCCATGTCAGGCACATATTAGCTGTTATTAATTTTTACAGTATATATATATATATATATATATACCAAAGTATCTAGGTCTGTTGTATGAAGAGTGCTTGATATCGTTTAGACAGAGCGGGTTAGACCAGAGTTTATGGGCAGAAGAACCGAGCTCTTGCTTAGTTGCTGTTACTCTGAGTTTCATGCGTTTTGCGATCATCATACAGCTGAATACTACTCTGATTGAAGGTTGGTTATATAGTGTAGAGATGTCTTGTCCCTTGAGAAACATGCTAAATACTACTTGTTTTCATGTCGGCACTTTGAGACGAGTTCGGGCCTTGAGGGTGTTGAGCTTGTTGGTGTTGATAATAAAGAGTTTTTCGGTTAGGCAGAGGTTGCATCGCTTTGTTATGTTGGAATAGGCTTGTGCTCTTCTGCTTATTGACTAGGTAATCTTGAATTCCTTGCCTGCTTTCTTCAATTGCCAAACATACTTCGATAGTTTGGTGCTGTTCCCATATTTCTCGTGTCTGATTGATTGCATGTGGTTAGAATATTTCTGCTTGAAGGGGTGCTCTGTTAGGCCAATGTACACCTTTGTTTCATTTCTGCTCGTGTTTTCAACCTCTGTGTTGCAGATGATGTTGTTGGACTGGCATTCGCTGTTTAGTGGACAGAGGTTTTTTTCCGGTAGTTGCAGGGTTTTTGCAGGGACGTGCTGTTGTCTTTCAATACCTCGTTGTTGTGTGCCTTAATGATGTTGGCTAGGTTTGCCATGCAGCTATAGCTGACCTTAACAGTGTTTTTATTGAATATTTTCTATAGCCTTGATTTTTTTGAAAATGCCTGGAGATCAACCTTAGGAATTTTTGGCCTACATTCATTGATACGTTTTTGCTGAATGGTGGGTTGAACCATATGATGTTACGTTGTCGGTTACGTTTGCTCTTTTTTGGTTGTTCATCTCTGTAATGTAGCTTTTTCGAGTAGCCACTGCATTTGAGTGCTTCTTCATAGAGGAGGGCAGCTTGAGTGAAGATTTCTTTATCATGCAAGATGACAGAGACATGTCTGCTGATCGAATCTGGTAGGTTCTTGATGATGTTTGGTGGGTGCTTAGATTGGTTATGGATGTAAACTGGTTTGTCATTCGGCTTCCGGTAAAGGTAGTACTTTCCATTATTCAAGTTTAGGGTGATGTCTAGGAAGTTTACAACTTTTAGGTTGGTCTGGATGGTGATTCTGAGATATATATAATCGATGTAATACCTGATATATATATATATATATATATATAATACATACATACATACATACATATATATATATATATATATATAATTATATTATATTCAATGTTATTATACATAATGAAGTACCTGATACTCATCCTATATAATTAATATTACATATTGAAGTAATATAACCCGACTGCAGTGTTATAACCATTATATTTACCAGCTACAACAGACATGTGCATGCGCAATTGTCTGCATTAGTCATGTTCCTTCTTTTTTAAAAGTATGGCATAGCAAGCTGAAGAGCCTGCTTCCAAAAAACAAAGGCTATCTCTTTTGTTAAAGAACAGTCGTTTTAAGTCAGTTATTCAAGAAGTTTGTGAATTGGAAAAAAAGTTGTGCCAAAAGCACAAATGTGTCTATTCAATGGGCAATGAAAATTTTAAGGGAGTGGTTTGTGGACTACAATGATAGGAATCCAGTAGACTGATGCCCAGACCTTGTTTGTCACCATTTATTCACTCATTGTTCATTTAAAGTGTTATTTGTTCACTAATTGTTCATTTACATTGCTATAAAAACAATTTACAGGTGCTAACAAGGTAACAAGGCTTATATTAAACATCACAGTGATATATATAACATCCTAAACACTTATATCACATTTATAAACTAGGCAAATCCTTTGATGTCTGTTGTAGCTGGGATATATATATATATATATATATATATATATATATATTCATTGTAAAATTAATAACAACTAATTTGGTACTTTAATATGTATAATAGCATTGATTATATATATATATATATTTATATATATATATATATATATATTCAATGTTATTATACATATAAAGTCCTGATACTCATCCTATATAAGAAATATTACATTTCAGGTGAGGTCATGATGCAAGTTTCTTGGTTTCATGTTATACTGTGCATTTCGAGCCTGTCATAATTACTTCAATTAAAATAGTCCAATATATTGCTAACTTTTCTAATAGTGCTCACTTATTTTAAAACATTAATTTGTTATTTGAGTTTGATGTCACTCATTAACTTTCATTTTTTATAAAGTCATATTTAGGATTTGTAAACAATGATGGGTATATGTTAAAATGTATGAGGCTTGCAAAAGAATAATTGGAAGCTCCTCTGTGATTAATAACTGGTTGAAAACTCGAGTACATATATTACACATGCACACATACACACACAATCATACAAACACATAACCACACACACACACCTGATGTGGTTTTACTGTCTGCATCCATGTAACTAACAGAGGAGCAAGTCGCTTTTTATGATATTTTGTTGAAGTTTTCACAGTGATGTAGATTTTGTCCGCCTTGTCATGCGTACCAGGATGATTCCAATGCAAGTTCATCAAGGGCATTTTTACATCTTTAGCAATAGAGTAGAAGCCCCATAATACTAGTAGCACAATTATCATAAGGAAACTTAAAAGGACACGTTCTCTTCTTAACATTCTTACGTAAAGAGACAATTAGAAGCCAAAATCATAGGCGGAGGTATGGGGCGTCGTTTGTGTCAAACTAAATAGTTTATAGATTATTAATATTATGATGAGGATTTATAAATCCTACAATAAATATAATAAATACAACAGAGATTTATAAACGCACGTACGAATTTATAGTTATACTAGAGATTTGTAAAGACTGTCACAAATTTATAATATAAATACAACTAAGAATTTATAAATACTGTTGAGAACTTATAAAAATTGCTATAGGAATTCATAAATACAGTAGGGATTTATAAATGCAGCAGTTACAAATCTCTAACATCATTTATAAATTCCCACGTGCATTTATAAATCTCTGTTCATGTTTATTATATGTGACCTAATTTGCATTAAGGGACCACTTATGTTGAAACACTTGTGACCTGATTTGTGAAAAGGGACCACTATTAAAATATCTCAAAAACAGTTTTGTATAGATAGACAGTCTATGACTAACTGTGCATATACTGTATGTATACCAAAGTGTTTTTTGAGGTGTTTTCACAGAGGTGGTTGCTTATTGCCAGAGGTGGTTGCTTATTGCAAATCAGGTCACATATTTATTGTAGTATTTACAAATCCTGAGTACATGTTAAATATGTATAAACTATTTAGTTTTGATACAAATAGCGCCCTATACGAAGGAAGCTCAAAAAAGTTGGGGTGGGGGGTTGAACATTCGTACACAGTGTCATTGGCAAAAATAAACCTTTTAAAACAAGAATTAAAATACATTAAAATATTTTCTTCGTTCATCATTTCTTTTACCAGACTCCTTGGCAAGTTCTTGCAAGTTACACATGTCAGTTTTAGTTCTTTATGAACGTGCAGTAAGAAACAGTTTTTGAGCCTATTTCGGTCATTGTTGATTGCAGGTAGGTGGTGCATATATGTCTCAGTGTTGAAAACGATCTCTCAGATGTTGCTAAAGTTATGGGTATATATTGTTAAAAATAATCGCAAAAAGCTGTGCACTTCAAAAAACAAAGATTTATAGGTTTCTTTAGAGTTTATTGCTTCTCACACTGTTTGGACTATTGTAACGCATTTAAGAGTGGGTAATGCTTGACTAATCACATCTTGGAGAAGTAACAGCTGCCTATGCAGGAGATTGAAGTCCAAATCACCTTTAAAGCATGAAGTTTTAATAGAAGAGAGACTACTGCCATAATCATCTCCATTAGCTGCATTCAACATCAAACCTTCCAATGCAAGCAAAGGTGGGAGTAGATCCTTTTGATCAAATTGGTCTTCTAATTCTCTAATCAGTAAGTCAAAAACTTGGAAGTACTGGAGCTTTTCTATATCGTGGAATGTGTGGTAGGCCTATTTCAGGTTCTTGGCAGTTTCAACAGTTTGAAAATAGAACTGGTCAGAATGTTCTTAAATTTAGTTTGGTGTCATCGATAGAAGGACTTTGCTAGATTTACTGCAGATAGTGTTTCCTGAAGAGATGTATCCTTTCTTTGCAGGGTTTCGATAATGTTTCAGAAACACCAAAAAATAAATGCCCAAGTCTGAAGCCAAACAGTGTTTGAAATTTTTTTAATGATGCTAGCAATCATTCTACCTTTAGGCTGTATTCACCTTTGGTATTTTGATTGATCACCTCAAGGGTTTCCATTAAGAGAAAGACTAATTTTTGTTTGTGTTTTTTGTTAATATGTTTAGTTGTATATATTATAATAGATATCACAATTATATGATGATATTTGTATCATTTTAACTTTGTGTTCTTCTTTAAAATGACTAGTAAAAATATCAACCAAATATTTAACTCTTACTATTATATTTAGCATACTATGCATGTTTTATGTTCATTAATTAATGTATTTGCTGAATAAACATTAACAATTCACAATCTATAATATTAGTGATACATTAAAATAAAAATAACATACGTAAAATAAATGTAGAGCAATCAAATTTTAATTTACTTACATGTTAATTGGCATCTCAGCACAGAAGTCAGTCATGTCAACACTGATCCTAGCACTGGCATTCAATGTCTGTCTCTCTGTCTACTCCTCAATAATAACTTGATGATTAACATTAGAGGTTCATCTCTCTAACAATATTTGTACCAATGAGACACAACAAGAGAAAGGAGAAGAGAGATTATACCCAAAATTGTTATGACAATATAGGGCCAGTAGTGACAGTGTACATATTGTAATATTAGAACTGAGACTAGTCTGAATGACAGGTACTTCTAGTGACTGGTAGGCATATCATAGTCCAATAAGGAGACCCTGCATACTACATGGAGCCTGAGCTAAGAAAAACTCCAGTGCAGTCAGGACACTAGTAAATAACCTAATCCACTGATGAAGAGTGATGTTATGAGAAGAAAGATTTCATATCCTTGTAAGTCAAAAGTATCTGGTAAGTTACTGACTAACGTCTCATTAGAGAAACATACTATCATCGTAAGTATAACTGATATACATCAATGCTATAGAAATAGTAGTGAGAGTAAATACTATAATTGTCATCAACAAACCAATTCCCATTTTTTTAACATGTTAGGTGCATGATGACTTAAACAAAGTTGTAGTAGACACATGTAGACTGTAATACCAATTATAATGACATAGTACAAGAAATAAAGTGATGTTCCGATTTCAAGTACTAAAATACTTTCAGTTTTCTTGTAATAATATTTTAAATATGTATTTCTCCCAGTTGTTCATTAGAGTCTTAACGTATAACACCCCAAATAACGTTAACAATATCAAGAAAAATCTTCCAAACCTCGTAACATCCTCGACTTGTTCAGTAGTAAATGGTCCTCCATATCTCTCTTTACCTAGGTCTGATCTGTAACGAGGAAGTTCTCCATAAGTGAAGGCACTACATTTCACTGGTTGTTTGTGTTGTGCAGTGAAGCTCAATACTTTAACAATCTGTTTAACTGGATTAGTGTGACACACAAGCTCAGTAAATAAATGATGACAACAACAGCAGCAGGTTATAACAACACTCAATAAAGAACAGACAAGAGCAATAAAAGTTACTAATAACCAAATCCACACAATGTATTTGTAGTCTAAAAAGCTTTTTGAGTATAACGAAAAGAAGTAAGAATAGATTGAACAGCATACAATGTCCAGAAGTACCATTGAACGAATTTACTGAGGTCTTCCTTATTAGCAAATTGTAACTGATCTGTTCCAAACTGAATAGCATTAGCTTCAAATCAACCAAGTCCAAATGATAAATTATAAACCCAGGAACATCTGATAATAAAACAGTAATAGTAATAATATTAATGTTATTAGCATAAACATAGCTGGCATAATGATATATTACTATGATAGTTCCAGCAATAGCAGACAATGAAGCTATTGCTAATTCAATCACTGCTATTACAGTACTTAACTTTATATTGAGTTAGTAGTGTTTCATCTAGTAGTTTCATCTAGTAGTAGTTAATATGTAATGGTCAATGGACATGTGTCATTACTACTATATAATCATCTTATCCATCTTTCTATCTATATGTCCATCATCCATGGATCCATACATGCATACATCTACTCATGTGATTGTTTCAAATTTCCGAAATATATGTGTCCTGATAAAACAAAATATAATATATACAACTAATATTTGATAGAACAAATTTTGTCCATTGGATGTGCCTTCATTATCAAAAATATTGAGCACCTCTCAGTTGTAAAAGGAGTCTGAATAAAAAAATAATTAAATTATTCTTCCACTCACTTTAAAGCAAGCTACATTCATACATGGACAACAGTCATTGAGGTAGTGTCTTTTGGAGTGTGTTAGTAACATCAACAAGTATAGCTGCTTAGGTTTCTGGATCTTCATAAACTAAATGCATTGAATGAGCTGTAGCTTCACATCCTACTTGTTGTACAACACAAAGTTGTAGAGCTCCTGTAGGTTCTTCTATATCTGTTCCTATGATAGTAAGAATAGTTTTTCATATCATGTGAGGAATAACTTTCCCAATTCTGATGGGTCTCACTACTTGACATTTGTCCAGTGCAATTAATCTGTTGGCTGTAAATGTAGTCAAGCTATTAGGATTGACATACATGGTATAGACACATCTACTAAGTACAGCCAGTACATCACATAGACCTGAGGATGCTTTATGGAAACAGGTGACCAAGTGCCTCCATCCATGAGCATTAATCCTTGAGTGACCTGCTGCACTATCTGTCTTCAGTGGTATTTCACAGATCAGACTAGCAGTCAACTGGTTGAGTATTATTGGATGTAGTTCTTCAATGAAAAATTCAGGAACAGTGATGGTTGCAAGAGACAACAATTGACAAGGTGAATGTTTTTGAAGTAATCACGTATTTTAGCTATTTCTCACAGCATTGAAGGATAACCCTCGATTTGCACTTACTTGATGTACTTACCTTAACTTTGTAGTTAGGAACAATACAGTATGTGATAGTATGTTAATACACTTTCACAATTGTTGACAAGTCTTAGAAAATGAGGTATTTGATATGAAAAGACATATATTGCTTGGTTTTGTTTGTTGATTTTTAGTATTGGTTGTCCAGACAAACATGTAGTCTGTAGTCTGTCCTTTCACACACTTTCGTAACTTTGCATTAGATAATATGGAAATTGTTCATGAGATCACTTTTAATAATAGTTTGTTCTATGTACATTAATGGTCACTTTATACCAATTATTTTCCATTTGTTGCAAAAAAACTGCACAACAACAATAGATTTTAAAAGGAAAGTACACATGTATGTAAATATGTCTAAACTAATGTGGCAATATAAACTTAAGCAGAAAGTAAAATTGAAGGTAAATTATTGAATTATATAATATTGATAAGTCATGTTGCTAATGGTCTTAGGTATTGTCATCAGCTACATTTTTGGTATTGTCATCAGCTAAAATTATATTATGATTTTTTCTTTAGAGAGATTATTCTTATATCATCTATACTGTGAATTTTCATTTTGCACCAGTCTGTGTCTGGGTAAAGAGAACAATGGAAAGAGAGATACCTACAGTAAAAGTATATGTTATTTAAATGAATATATCATATCAATAATATACACGTAAGTGAAAAGATAAAAAACCATGCTATAGAAAGAAGCAATTATTCTTTTTATTTATAAGATGCATTATTGTTTTGTTCAGTTACCAATACCTTTGTTACTCTGAACATTCAAAATACAGTGTACCATTAATAATGAGGTGTTAGTTAGATCTATGACAATTTTTCAACTAATTTTGGTTATAGGCCTGTCTATTTTAGTGCAGATTTTTTGAGAATAAACTATCCATAGCACCTCTTGATGTAGTATTGTAAAGACCTTTGACCTAGTTTAATAGCAGATGACAGAACAGGCCAGTTTCCTTCAAAAGATTAAAGCTCAATTGTAGAATCATCAAATGATATATCAGACTTTCTACCTATTTATGTCATATCTCAAATATCTATCTATCTAGTCATTGATATCATCTATTAAACCTTTTATATAGAGCATCCATGTATCTCACAACACCCAGACTATTAACAAACTCACCTAGTAGGATCAACTTCTTTTGAAAACGTTGCATTGGGAACGTCAAAGCCCCTAAGATTAAGTGTTATCTATATTGACAAAAGACAATATCTTTTACTTCATTCACAATAACATGACAACTTAATTATAAAAGGTTGTTACTTTGATTGTAGTTTATACAATTTCAAAAGTGAACAATGTCATCAAGCAATCTTAAATATAGCCTCTTAGCTTAATCTCTTTTGCAAGCCTCAATTTAGCCTTTATTTTATTCTTTTCTGTTGCTTCCTTCGTAGTCTTTCTTTTATTACTATAAAGACAATTTCTATTGTTTGTAACTGCTCTTTCTGAGCTAGTAAATGCTAGTGTGAGTGTTCTTCATTAATATGCTAATTATCTATATGGTATCATATCATTGAGGGATGTGAAGATATATACAGACTTTCTAGTATACTACATTTTCTGGACAGCTAGCACTCAATTTTTTGTATATTTTGAGTGAAGTTGTAAGATGTATTGAATAGTACAAACTATTTCTAGTGAATATTCCTAGTCTGATTTATACATGTAGCTCTGAGCTACAGCAAGGGTCAACTTCAATTACACAGAGTATAATAATATTCACTTCCATGTATAATTTTATTATGTTTAAAATGAACCTGGTCTTTGTATACACTACTTGAGATCCTCATCATATCTTGGAAGCGAAACCTTACATCTTCTGTGAAATTGTGTCCTTCAATGATCTGTACAACTGTTCCTATAACTTCATCATCTGGACCAATACCAAATTCTTTGCATGTCTTTGAAAAATTTTCTCCACTAATAAAGTACATGACATAATTGAAAAATGACAATTTTAGCACTGTAATTACTTGTTGAGTAAAGCTACTAAAGAATAATTATTTCAACTTAATGCTTTTATAGAAACATGCTTTGTTACTTTAAAAAATTTGTATCTACAAGTATTAGTACATACTATACATGTCACAGCAAAGACTACAGTTAATAAATAAATTATGGCAGCCTTAAACATTGTTTAGATTACAAATACAACTCCAGTACTATTATCACACTCACCGTAAATATCTTTCTACATCTTGCATTAACTTTGAACTGATACAATAAACTGGTCCTCCAGCATAACGAAATGTGTTAGCATACTAAATAAGAAGACAAGTATTGATGTGTAAAGTTATAATAACTTTTACTGTCTTACAGGTTTCAACATCTTAGGTAATCTGCTTATGAATATAGCCTTTCTGCTATCTGGCCAAGGGTGTCGTCCAATATAACGGTATTCTTTGAAAGGGTTGTACTTTCCAAGGAGAGTCACAAGATGAGGATAGTTTACATAAATGTCATCATCAAAATGACAAAACCAACTAAATATATGAGATATAATATTATGCAAAATTACAAAAAATAACATTATTGTATGATATACAGATTTAAATATTTTAGATGTCAATGGTTATAATACTAACTGACTGGCAAAGAGAAACATTGAAAATAGATAAAACACAAACCCTATAATCTAAACATCTACAAATCTCCTACGATTTCAAAAATTGAGTCCATTAAAAATTACTAATATTTAATTCTTCTTGTGTATCAACAAGGTTTACTTTTATAAGTATATAACAAATCTATTTCATAACTCCATATCTATAACTATACCACAACATGCACTGTTTGCATCATATGTAAATGCATTTGATAACTTACTCATAGTAATTGCCTTCTTCTATGGTTTTGTAGTAATAATCAAATTCAGCCCCTGTTTTACAACAAAGACTATCTGGGGTATGTCCAAATGAACAATTGCCATGGTGGACACTGAATCCTGCATAAGAAATAAAATCTGTTAATATGATAATTTACCTAGACAAATTTGCTATTAATGAAACAAGACTTACACCAGGAAGCTCACCTCTATCTTTCTTAATCATGAAAAACAGTCAAAAATGTTTTATAGCATGAACATACTGAACCATTACAACCAGTCTTGAGTTCAGTAGATGAGTAATTGCTTAAAAGTACTTAGTAAACTCTACATGGTATTATTATTTTCATGTTTAATCTTATATCCTTTTGACTCTTGAGTTCTGATGTATTTACCACATAATAATTGTGACAATTTGTTCAATTACAAAATATCAAAATAAACATTGAGTATTTCATATGTTTTGGATTCCATAATAAACCACCAATGTAAGCTACAAATTTGTAATGCTATGTTAATATTTACAATTACCGTTTCTGCTAAAAGTATCTCTTGATACTAACCACCAAATCATTCCTTTTTTCTAAAATGCTCAAAATATGAGACTACAAAAGGTCACATTTCATAGTTGAGTCTGTTACCTCTGTAAATTTGGTTTCCAAACTGTTTGTAGTGATTGAATTATCATTAACTAAAAGCGGAGGTAAATACAGACAAAATAAACAATTCAATATTTAATAAATTGTGTTTATGGTGCTTAGAAATGTTATGTCAACATATAACTGAGTCACAATGAAGAGTCTATCATATAATGAAATATTATAATGAATTAAAAGACAGTAAGATACTTGTTGTTTCTTGCCTGTGTTTGATGTTAACACATTACTTATAAGCAGTAAAATTAGATACTCTTACCTAATGTTTGTGATAATAACAACCACTTGTCCATTTTGTTTGTTATACGTTTATCAGTTATCACATGTACCTACATATACACAAAATAATATAAATACATATTACATATATACACTGTAAAAATTAATATGTTATTTTAACAACTAATTTGTATCTGACAATGAATGGATTACTATGTAATCTATAATTCTTGTAAAATACTCACTATAAAATTTGTTACTATGTGAAAGTACACTGTAAAAATTGATTTGTTGATTTAACCAATGTATTGTTATACAGGTTGCAGGTAGTAAACTAATATGATGTGAAAATAGATATAACATTGTTTTGATTACTAATGTACTATTGTTTATGTAGCTATTAGTACATCAGTAATAAAAACAGTGTTATGTTTACTGCATTATATTAAGTTTGCTACATGCAACCTGTATAACAATATATTAGTTAAATCAACAAATCAATTTTTACAGTGTACAACATGCTAATAAATTCTATAGTGAGTAATACACAAGAAATCTATATTCCATTGTAACCATGTCAGGTACAAATTAGTTGTTAAACTAACATATTAATTTTTATAGTGAGGTCTTGATGCAAGTACTTGTTTTCACATTGTGCTGTACGAGCATCTCAACCCTGCCATAATTAGTATTAGTTCACTAAAATAGTGCAATATATGGCTAACTTTCCATCAATTCCTTAATTGAGTTTGATGTCACTCATTAAATTTCCTTTTCTATATAGTGATATTTAGGATTTATAAACAATGATGGGTATATGTTAAATGTATGAGGCTCGCAAAAAATAATTTGAAGCTATCCTCTGTGATTAATAACTGGTTGAAAATTTGAGTATATGTATTACGTATTATACAAATACATATACACACACAACCACATAATCACACACACACACACACACACACACACACACACATACACACAGACCTGATGTGGTTTTACTGTCTGCATCCATGTAACTAACAGAGGAGCAAGTCGCTTTTTATGATATTTTGTTGAAGTTTTCACAGTGATGTAGATTTTGTCCGCCTTGTCACGCATACCAGGATGATTCCAACACAAGTTCATCAAGGGCATTTTTACTTCTTTAGTAATAAAGTAGAAGTTCCATAATACTAGTAGCACGATTAATATAAGGACACTTAAAACAACACGTTCTCTTCTTAACATTCTTATGTAAAGAGACAATTAGAGCCAAAATAATCTGTAAACAGGAAGCTTTTTAAAATTAATGATAAACTGCTGATTAATTATATCATAGTATAGCTTTAGTGCCTACTTTGAAAGAAAAAGAAAGTCTAGTACACTAGCTTGCATCATTCATACAGCCCAATCACATTATAAATTCAAAATAACACTCAAAACAAACACTTCAGTAAGTTTCACACTCGTATATTCACGTATATTATACGTATATTTAAGTGTCATATACAGTTAGTACTGCAGTAAGTGTTACTGAAGCTCTTGCTATATGTAAAGCCTTGAAAGAGAAGCAGTTAGATGTTCTAAGTTCTAATAGCCACTAAGAATTAATTAATTTCTTGTCTGACAGTAATGTGTTTGCTCTCTTGCTAGCTTGTGGACTGCAAAAATTAATTTGTTGATTTAACCAATATATTGTTATACAAGTTACATGTAATAAACTTAATATGATTTGAAAGTAGATATAACATTGTTTTTATTATTAATGTACTACTGTTTATGCAGTTGTAGTACATTAGTAATAGAAATAGTGTTATGTTTACTTTTACATCATGCTAAGTTTGCTACATACAACCTATATAACAATATATTGATTAAATCAACAAATCAATTTTTACAGTGTGGTTCCCTTTTTGACAAAGAAACTACATACTATATCCAGAGGAGGGTGTGCTAATGAATGCAATTAACAGACTTTCCTGATTCTTGCAAGCATCAAGGAATGCAATGCATCTTTCTTAAAACATTCACAAAGGAAAGAAGGAAAATGTATTACAAAGTTGATGAAGAAAACTTAGAAAATCTTGAATTTTATAATTCTGATTCTAGCCTATACTACTTATATGGATGCAGAAGGCAGCTATCATTGTATACTCCACTAGTGCTAGTTTTGAATTTGTGAAATATGTGTACCGATAAAACAAAATAATTATAATACAACATCAATATTTGAGAGAACAAATTTTGTCCATTGGATGTACCTTCATTATATAAATTATTGAGAACCCCTTCAGTCATAAAAGGAATCTCAATATTAAAATTATTAAATGAATTTTCCACTCACTTTACAACAAGCTACATTCGTACATGGACACAGTCATTGAGGTAGTGTCTTTTTGAGTGCATTAGTAACATCAACAAGTATAGCTGCTTCGGTTTCTGGATCTTCATAAACTAAATGCATTGAATGAGTTGTAGCTTCACATTTTACTTGCTGTACAACACAAAGTCGTAGAGCTCCTGTAGGTTCTTGTATATCTGTTCATATGATAGTAAGAATAGTTTTTCATATCATGTGAGGAATAATCCAATTCTAATGGGTTTCACTCCTTGACATTTGTCCAGTGCAATTATTCTGCTGGCTGTAAATGTAGTCAAGCTATTAGGATATTGACATACATGGTAAAGATACATCTACTAAGTACAGCCAGTACATCACATACATCTGAAGATGCTTTAAGGAAAGAGATGACCAAGTGCCTCCATCCATGAGGATCAATCCTTGAGTGACCTGCTGCACTATCTGTCTTCAGAGCTATTTCACAGATCAGACTAGAAGTCAACTGATTGAATATTAATGGGTGTAGCTCTTCAATGAAAAATTCAGGAACAGTGATGGTTGCAGGAGAAAACAATTGACTAGGTGAATGCTTTTGAAGTAATTCGTCAAGTACTTTAGTTATTTTCCACAGCATTGAAGGATAACCCTCGATTTGCACTTAGTTGATGTACTTACCTTAACTTTGTAGTTAGGAACAATACAGTACATAATATGTTAATACACTTTCACAATTGTTGAAAAGTCTTAAAAAATGAGGTAATTGATGTGAAAAGACATATATTGCTTTGTTTTATTTGTTGATTTTTAGTATTGGTTGTCCAGAAAACGTATAGTCTGTAAAGTCCTTTCACACACTTTCATAACTTTGCATTATATAATATAGAAATTGCTCATGAGATCACTTTTAATAGTAGTTTGTTCTATCTACATCAATGGTCACTTTATACCAGTTATTTTCCAAAAATGCAACAACAGATTGTAAAGAGAACATACACATGTATGTAAGTGTCTAAGCTAATGTGGCAATATAAAGTTAAGCAGAAAGTAAAATTAAAGGTAAATGATTGAATTATAATATTGACAAGTCATGTTGTTAATGGTCTTAGGTATTGTCATTGACTATATACAATTATAATATGATCTTTTCTTTAGAGATCAATGAAATTGCTAATATCATCTACACTGTGAATTTTCATTTTGCACCAGTCTGTGTCTGGGTAAAGAGAACAATGGAAAGAGAGATACCTACAATAAAAATATATGTTATTAAAATTGATATATCATATCAATAATATACACGTAAGTCAAAAGACAGAAAACCTTGCTATAGAATGAAGCAATTATTCTTTTTATTTATATGATGCATTATTGTTTTGTTCAGTTACCAATACCTTTGTTACTCTGAACATTCTAAATACAGTGTACCATAAATAATGAGGTGTTAGTTAGATCTATGACAATTTTTCAACTAATTTTGGTTATAGGCCTGTCTATTTTAGTGCAGCTTTATGAGAATAAACTATCCATAGCACTCTTGATGTAGTATTGTAAAGACTTGTAGTGACCTCATTTCCTGTTACTAATTATATGCTCAACCCACTATGAGAATATTATTTACTTGTCTATTTAAGAATCTTCCCTGGTAGATTTCTTTAGTCTGTCCTGGCAAACCAATCTGAGTGAGATAAATCTCTAACTCATTCCCATAAAGAGTTAAACCTCTTTAGACCTTTGACCTTGTTTAATAGCAGATGACAGAACAGGCTAGTTTCCTTCAAAGGATTAAAGCTCAATTGTAGAATCATCAAAAGATATATCAGACTCTCTATCTATTTATGTCATATCTCAAATATCTATCTATCTAGTCATTGATATCATCTATTAAACCTTTTATATAGAGCATCCATTTATCTCACAACACCCAGACTATTAAACTACTCACCTAGTAGGATCAACTTCTTTTGAAAACGTTGCATTGGGAACGTCAAAGCCCTTAAGATCAAGTGTTATCTATATTGACAAAAGACAATATCTCTCACTTAATTCACATAACACGACAACTTGATTTTGAAAGGCTGTTACATTGATTGTATTTTTGTACAATTGTACAATCTTAAATATAGCCTCTTAGCTTAATCCCTTTTGCAAGCCTCAATTTAGCGTTTATTTTCTTCTTTACTGTTGCTTCCTTTTTAATCTTTCTTTTATTGCAAAGAAAGACAAATTTTATTGTTTGTAACAGCTTTTGCTGAGGTAGTAAATGCTAGTGTGAGTGTTCTTTAATAATATGCTAATTATCTATATGGTATCACATCATTGTAAGATGTGAAGAATACCACTTGATATATACAGACTTTCTAGTATACTACTTTTTCTGGACAGCTAGCACTCAATTTTTTATATATTTTGAGTGAAGTTCTAAGATGTATTGAATAGTGCAAACTATTTCTAGTGAATATTCCTAGTCTGATTTATACATGTAGCTCTGATATACAGCAAGGGTTGACTCCAATTACACAGAGTATAATAATATTTACTTCCATGCATAATTTTATTGTTTAAAATGAACCTGGTCTTTGTATTCACTACTTGAGATCCTCATCATTTCTTGGAAGCGAAACCTTACATCTTCTGTGAAATTGTGTCCTTCAATGATCTGTACAACTGTTCCTACAACTTCATCGACTGGACCAATGCCAAATTCTTTGCATGTTTTTGAAAAGATTTGTCCACTAATAATATACATAACATAATTGAAAATGACAATTTTAGCACTGTAATTACTTGTTGAGTAAAGTTTCTAAACAATAATTATTTCAACTTAATGCTTTTATAAAATTATATTTTGCTACTTTAAAGGAAAAGTGTATCTACAAGTATTAATACATATTATACATGTCATAGCAATGACTACAGTTAATAATTAAATTATGGCAACCTTAAACATTGTTTAGATTATAAATACAACTCTAGTACTTTTATCACACTCACCGTAAATATCTTTCTACATCTTGCATTAACTTTGAACTGATACAATAAACTGGTCCTCCAGCATAACGAAATGTGTTAGCATACTAAATAAGAAGACAATATTGAAGTGATTTGACATTTAGTTATTAACAATTAAAGTTGGTGATAAAATCATCTCAATTGTCTTTGTAAAGTTTTCTAATTGGACTATCTAAACAAAATAATATTACTCAAAAAGAGAAAAAAGTCACATCTATAGGTTGAAAAATAATGTATAATGAATATAGCATAATGCAATCATTATGTCAACATTGAATGATTTTTTACTGTACAGTTCTCTAAGTTACACTAACTATACTTATCACCTCATCATAGAGTTGAATATTTATTCCTTACTATTTATTCCTTACTAATTATTAAAGTGGAATTCAGAAATTGTCAATGAGTAGTACATTGTAATAATAATAACAATGTACTGTATTATAAAATAACTATATTGTAATAAGTATATAGTCTAATTTAATTTGCTGATTATTTTTAAGGTGGTCTAAATATTTAGCTCAAGCTAATGAAATAACATTCTAAATAATGATTACTGTTATTATTACTTTTAAGTATGCTATAAAACAGAATGTGAACAAACATCACAATTACAAATAAAACTTCCTGTCCAAAAAAGTAAGCAAAAGATACCAGACAACCTTTTAGTATTAATATAAATTAGTAACCACTAATGACACTTACAACTATTTTATGTGTAAAGTTAATAACTTTTACTCTCTTACAGGTTTCAACATCTTAGGTAACATGCTTATAAATAGAGCCTTTCTGCTATCTGGCCAAGGGTGTCGTCCAATGTAACGGTATTCTTTGTAAGGGTTGTACTTTCCAAGGAGACTCACAAGATGAGGATAGTTTACATAAATGTCATCATCAAAATGACAAAACCAACTAAATATATGAGATATATGCATAATTACAAAACATTATTGTATAAAATAGAGATTTAAATAGTTTAGATGTCAATGGTTATAATATTAAATGACTGGCAAAGAGAAACATTAAAAATAGATAAAACACAGACCTTACAATCTAAACATCTACAAATCTCCTATGATTAAGAAATTGAGTCCATTGGAAAATTCCTAATGATAACTTTTTCTTGTGTATCAACAAGGTTTACTTTTATAAGTATATAACAAGTATATTTCATAACTCCATATCTATAACTATACCACAACATGCACTGTTTGCATCATATGTAATTGCATTTGATAACTTACTCATAGTAATTGCCTTTTTCTATGGTTTTGTAGTAATAGTCAAATTCAACTCCTGTTTTACAACAAAGACTATCTGAGGTATGTCCAAATGAACAATTGCAATGGTGGACACTGAATCCTGCATAAGAAATAAAGTTTGTTAATATGATAATTTACCTACACAAATTAACTATTAATGAAACAGGACCTACACCAGGATGCTCACCTCTATCTTTCTTAATCATGAATAACAGTCAGAAATGTTTTATAGCATGAATCATACTGAACCATTACAACCAATCTTGAGTTCAGTAGATGAGTAATTTCTTAAAAGTACTTAGTAAACTCTACATGGTATTTTTATTTTCATGTTTAGTCTTATATCCTTTTGACTCTAGAGCTTTGATGTATTTACCACATAATAATTGTGACAATTAGTACAAAATATCAAAATATACAGTGAGTATTAAACGTGTGTTTTGGATTCCATAATAAACCACCAATGTAAGCTACAAATTTGTAATGCTATGTTAATATTTACAATTAAGGTTTTTGCTAAAAGTATCTCTTGATGTTAAAGACTAAAATCACTTCTCTTTTTCGAAAATGCTCAAAATACGAGACTACAAAAGGTCATATTTCAGAGTTGAGTCTGTTACCTCTGTGAATTTGGTTTGCAAACTGTTTGTAGTAATTAAGTTATCATTAACTAAAAGCAGATGTAAATGCAGACAAAATAAACAATTCAACATTTAATAAATTGTGTTTTTGATGTTTAGAAATGTTATGTCAACATATAACTGAGTCATAATTAAGAGTCTATCATGTAAGATAGATTCTATCATATAATGAAATGTTGTAATAAATTGAAAGACAGTAAGATAGTTGTTGTTTCCTGCCTGTACATTTGAATGGACAGTCTGGGCCATCCTTAAATAAGCACTGCAACTTATATTATACAAACTTAGCAACAGTGGATTTGTGTCTATAGTACACTATAAATATTGATTGGTTGAATTAAACATAGTTATACAGGTTGCATATGCAAAATATAAACATAATAATAATTTCTTTACTGATGGACTATGAGATTAATGGTCTTGTTCCTACATATACAGTAGTACATTAGTAATGTAAACAGTATTATGATTACCTTTTTAGCAAAAATAAATTGGCATTGCAATCTGTATAACCAAATGATGCTTATATCAATAATCATTTTTTACAGTGTATATACACACAACTAAATTGCAAACTATAGAGTAAGAACAGTGCACAGAATTGTACCATATTCATAAGATATACAATCTAATTTTACACCATCAAATTCAAACTGTGTGATAAAACAAAACTATAATACAAATATAGTAATGGCGTTATCCTAGAATCAAAATATATATTTAATATAAAAAGAAATTATAAAAAAACACTAGAATGGATGGCTAAGAAAGAAAAATATATTCCATGTAACACATTAGTTAAAAGCATTATAATTAGATACTCTTACCTAATGTTTGAGATAGTAACAACCACTTGTCCGTTTTGTTTGTTACAAGTTTATCAGTTATCACATGTACCTACATATACACAAAATAGTATAAATACATATTACATGTATACACTGTAAAAAATTAATACATTATTTTAACAACTGATTTGTATTTGACAATGAATGGATTACTGTGGAATCTATAATTCTTGTGAAATGCTCACTATATAATTTGTTACTATGTGAAAGTACAATGTGCCACATAATTCTATAGCAAGTAATTATCAAGGATTCTATATTCCATAGTTATTCATCCATGTCAGGTACATATTAGTTGTTGTTAGTTTTTACAGTGTGTATATATATATATATATATAATTGATGTTATTATACATATTAAAGTACCTGATACTCATCCTATATAAGACATATTACATTTTAGGTGAGGTCTTGATGCAAGTACTTGGTTTCACATTGTGCTGTACAAGCATCTAGACCTCACCATAGTTAGTTCATTTAAAATTGTGCAATATATTGCTCACTTTCCTAATAGTGGTCATTTATTAACCTCACTGCATGTGGGCACAATTAAAACGAGGTGACTGTAGTCTGTCAGTGTGTGTGTGTGGGTGTGTGCGTGCACTGCCTGCTGCCTGTTACTGGGGATTGTTTTTGAACTGCTATAACTTGACAAGCAAAGCATAAACAGCTATCAACGTTTAGCAACCAATACAAAAACATGTGGACTTTATGAGACTAATATCAAGAACGTCGTCAAGGAAAAAGAAAGTTTTAAACTCGTAAAATAATTTTCAGGCTGCAAAGGTCAAGGTGGCATTTCTCGAAAAGTAAAAAACTTAATGTGAAGATCTCTTAGTATGTTACGGACAATCTTAGAGGAATGCGCATTAGCAACACAGAAGGGCATTGGTTGAAGCAATCCTCAGAAAAGTTCTGAAAAGTGTTTTTAAAATTGTAGATGTACTTTGAGCAAAGTAATGCATTCAGGAAAACGTCTCAAAGCACTGAAAAGGCTGCTCGATTTATATCTGTATTACGGGACGTTTCCAAAGAACATTTCATCTTTAAGTTACAATACATTTTGTATATGAAATACTGATACATTTTAAAGAGTCATGTAAAGGCTCAGAGAAACTTTAATCACAAATTTAGCACTTAATCTTGCTTGGCCATTGGATGATACTATCACCTATCACCTACTCAGTTACCTACAGAAGCCAAAGGCAGACATCCAATTCCAATTCTACTTTCCATCATTCAATAAAGTTTAGAGCGGAGCGCGAGCACTGCGAACTGTCTTTTACAATGGAGCGAAGCGACATGTTTCTGGTTAGGGTGGGGCTATAGGATTTTAGTTGTTAAATATTCCATCGAAGGATAGAAAATAGAGTTGGAATTGGAATATTTTTGGAAAACTGCAAAGGAGAATTGGATAATTTCGGAAACTTTAAAGCAGAGTATATGAAATTCGAAGTAGAAATGGATGTCCGCTTTCGGCTTCCGTAGTTACCGCTTCTCAGACATGGCAAGACTTATTCATTTGTATTAGCCGTTCTTGTTGATTCATTAATTAATATGGATTGGATTAGCAAGGGGTGGCCGCGAATGCCCTGGTTGAGTTGTGTTTTTAGCACTTTAGTGCATTTTACTATTATTGTCTACAATTTCATATCATCTTGTACTTTCAAAATCAGAGTCATGTAATACTTCTTTAGAAGTACTTCTATCATAGTACAATACCAATAAAACACAACAATGCACACAAAATGAAGCAGTTAACTTCCAAAATAAATTGTAACAATATATATATAATCAAAATCATTAAAATTATAATTCAAAGTTCAAAGTGCAGAGTCCAAGGGGTACTACATCTCCCCCCAGTTCTGGTGGACACTGTTCAACTAGACTCCATATAGGTTAGGTGCTTCGACTTTCTTGAACTTCTCCTTAGTTGAGATGTATCACTGGAAGTACTAAAATGAGTCATGGGTGTTGTCTCATTTCCACTCGAGTGCTCATCTTGACTTGGAAGTTTGTCTAAGTCACGTCAATTTCTTCTGACAACTCCTGTTGATGTTCAAACTTGATATGATCTTAGTTCTGTTCATTTTCCACTTCTCCAGAAAATCTTTGATCAGATATCCATACTTCATCTCCAGGTTCTAAAATATCTTGTTTGAATGTCTTATGTTTGTTAAAATATTTTTCTTTCTGTTTAATTTTCATCTCTTTATCTTTCTTCCTGAACTCTTTACTGTTTGGCTGTTTAGGTTGAAGCTGTTTTAGTGGGATGGGTACGGTGGTTCTCGATGCTCTTTCTATTAATAACACAGCTGAACTATAGTCTATGTTCATGGGAGTAGAACAATAAATTATGAATTGATAGATCTCCAAATCTCATACACATCTTCTTTCTCCTACCTTGCTGAATTTCTTTTTTCCATTTCTGTTATCTTGATATTCCTTTATCTTGGTTAATCTTCTATCTGTTGCTGGCAGATGGCTCTCTATAAGATTGATATACACTTCTGTCTCTTCTTGTAATTCGGAAATTCCAGTATTTGGTAATGGTCATCTTGATAGGAAACCAGCAGTATTCAGTTCTTTTCTAGGAATATGTTTAATATCATATTGATATCTAATCATTGAAAGACGAAATCTTTGTATTCATAGGTAACTCTTCCAAGTTTTTCATTGACAGCAAAGGAACTAATGGTTTGTGATCTGTTTCTAATAAAAACTTGGACCCCAGAAGGTATTGATTGAGCCTTTCACAGGCCCAAGTCAGTACTAGTGCCTCTTTTTCTATTTGGGTATATCTTCATTTACACTTAGTCATAGCTCTTGATACATATGCACTTGGTCTCAAACTTCTATTTGGTTGTTTCTGATGTACACAGAATCTAGTCCATATGTAGAGGTGTCAGCAGACACTATCGTTTGTCTATTTGGTTCAATAATGCTAAGGATTTCTCTGTACATAATGATTCTTTCAATTCTAAGAATGCCTTCTCTTGGTTCAATCCCCAATACCACTGTTTCTTATTTAAGAGTAGGTCTCGGATTGGCTTAGTTCGTTCTGCTAAATGAGGTCAAAACATGTTCAACTGGTTCAACATCCTTAGGAAACGACTAATTTCTGATACAATGGTGGGTCTTGGAACATTTCGAATTGCTCTTGTCTTTTCAAGATTAGGTTCGTTTACAATATGAGGAAAAAAGGAAATCTTTGTAGCATAAAATCGGCATTTGTCTTTATTGAGTGTCACTCCTTCTCTCTTGAGTTTCTCTAAAACCTTGACAAGTCATCGCTGATGTTCTTCTCGGTCTTCCCATATATCAACAGATCATCAATCAGTCCAAATACACCATTGGAATTCACTTAAAATTTCCCACACCTTTTGAAAAAGTTTGGTTACTTAAGAAATAACGAATGGTAGACGATTGAACTTGTAACGTCTGAAGGGTGTTATAAAGGTTGTGAGTTTAGACGAATCAGGTCACTGTTTAATCTGCCAAAAACCTGAATTTGTGTCCAATTTCTAGAAGAATTTTGTGTCTCCAATTTTAGCTAAAATGTGGTCGACAAAGAGTAGGATGTGTCTCTCTCTCTTGACGTAATGGTTCAACTTGGTCAAGTCAACACAGATTCTCACTCGGTTGTTCACTTTTGGTACGACCATCCGTAAACACCAGTCATTCGGCTCATTGATTTTAGAAATCATGCCTTTCCTTTTCATCTTTTCTAATTCACATTTAATTTTTGGTAGCAGAGGGATTGGTATTCTCCTAGGGGCCATAATAGAGTATGGTTTTGCTTCTTTTTCTAACTCAATCTTGTAACTGCCTTTAATAAGTCCTATTCTGTTAAATAATTCTGAAAATTGTTCCACTATGTGTTGTATATATTTTCGAATAGTAGGTATTCCAGCCAAGGGTGTTTGTAAACCTTCTACAACATATACAGTTTCTTTCACGTCATGTTTTCTTTTCTCTAAGGTTGCCTCAAATCATCCACAAACCTTCAACTTATTCTGTCCTGGTCCTATCAGAGGTGTCTTAGTACAGTGGAGCGGTCCATCATAGAATAGGTCATATGTAGTTGATGGGATCACAGTAACATCAGCTCCCGTATCTATTTTTAATTAAATCAATTGTGGATTCAGTTTCAGGTTAGTTATTCACTGTTTGCTTACATTTAATAGGTAACAAATGCCAAAAACTTTCAGTACTATAACTATTAGAGCTCTCTGAGTCACTTCTTGTCCTAGTTTCAATATTATTAACAGTACTTCTACACAAAGGATGAAAGCGTCCTGTCTTATTACATTTAAAGCATTTAGATAGTCTAGCTGGGTAGGATTCTTTTCCAGTGGGATGGTTCTTTCCATACTTTGTACAAACTGTTTCTCTTTGTCATGAGTGTTGGGCTGGTTTACAGATGTTAACCAACCCATGGGCAGATCTGTTTCTTGTAGAGATTCTCTTTGATTTGTTTTGAAAAGCACTTGTACTGTCTCTGCTGGAATTTCTTCTTTATGACCTCAACTTCTTCTTGTCTCCATCTCTTAATGTGGTTGCTGTTTCTTTACAGCTTCGCTCTCTCTAGCCATTCTGTCTACCTTCTCCAGTGTCTGAGTCATGTCGAGTTGCATCTTTTGGACAGGATTAGTTTCTTATCCTCACCACAATTGTCTCTAATCAATTCATCATTCAATGTTACATAATCACATTTCAATGCTAAGTTATACAATGCAGTTATGATTGCATCCACTGGTTCGCCTTCCTCTTGTCGTGTCATATTGAATTTAGCTCTATTGTAGATTACGTTTTTCTTCTTCATAAAGTGGTCATGAAACGTCTTTTTCACCATTTTGTAACTCCGCTCTCCTTCATCAGTCAAACTAAAAGACTGGTAAATATCATCTGCTGCGTCTCTTACGGAATATATCACAGTGCTAATTTGGTTCTCTTATGACTTTCTACTAAGTTCAGATGATTGTTGAAATCTTTCAAATCATCTGATCCATTTAGGCCAAAAATTTGTGTTGGAGAAGTCAAATGGCTCTGGGGCTGGGATTTGGTAAATGGCCATCGTATCCCACTCCTGATATATATATATACCAATCAAAGTGCTAAGTCCAAGGGATACTACAACTGCCATGATACTTCAACTTGAGGAGGAGTCGTCAAAAACCTCATAATGCTGTCCCGCAAATCAGAAGCTGACCGAGAGTAGGTGTTGCTGCCAGTACATTGTACACTTTGCAGTGGACTAGATGAAATTTCTGATCTCCAGTCACCAGAATAATGTTTCCGTCTTTAACTTCTTTAATCTGGAGGATTGGTAGTTGTGCAAACAATAGGCTGCTTGAGTCATCTTAGTTACTTTGTTTGGATAAGCAACAATAGATCTTCTAAAAATTCTAAATTTTATTGCCATTATTCGAAGAGTGTTTTCAATCACTCAGCGAGCCCTGGATAAACGCTAATTAAAGATTTATTTATCTTCTGGTAAAAACCTTCCAGGGAATGGACTCAACCTGTAGGTCTTCAGTGGAAATGCTGATTCACCGACAAAATAATATGGTCCTGAACATGACTGACCAGGAAGCGGCTTAGAACAAGGCAAAGATGAAGAGTCACTCTCCAACGACAAGCCAAAGGTAGAATTAGCCAAAACTCCTTCATCACTTAGCCTTCCAGTACCTCCAATATCAAGAAGGGTGAAGCATTGAGCATCACAAACAACCAGTAAATAATGCTAAATGTTCCCTTATAATTGTAGAAGTTGGAACCAGAGTTGCCTGGCTCCTGGATCACAATGTGCTTTCAATTGATAGCCCTAAATAGTGAGGAAAGTTCCAGAGTTGATAAAAACCTTCGCTGATCTTTATCTATTCTTCTGCTGTTGATGATCTTCTAAAATATTTACGAGATAGCACGTTCCACAAAGCATTGCAATAATGCCACAAACAGTTGAAAGATCAATATGTGGCTAAATGAAATGGAGTCACTAGTCACCAAATGGCAAATCGTTCATCAACTTGAATCAGTTGACAAAAAGATGTTGTTTGACGGGTGATACCAGGTCCTACCAAACTCAACAAATGGGCAAACGTCTTAGGTGGCATGTGAAAGTATCTATAAAAGCTTTGGTGATCCGTCAATTGCATTTCGTTTACTAGAGAATGATACTCCCCCAGCTAAAGCGTCTTCTTAATAAAATGTCTCGCCCAATTATGCTTGCGCTCCCTTCGTCTTCATCTTCTCCTTCTAAACAGTAGAAGCAGTAGCAAAAGTCTACGGTTGAAAACAGCCATAACAATTCTAATTTTACTTTCTTAATTAACGGTCACTGTAAATACATGTGATCGTACAGTGTGAATGGTCTTTCATAATTATTACGTTGCGGTCCAACCTTGTGTATGCGTTTGCTGCGTATTCTAGTGTGTATCCATAGATACTATACGACCTGGATGTGAAACTCAACAGGATGCTAATATAAAGTTTATGTATAAACGTCATTTCCGTTTGTGTCATGCGTTTTACGGATAAAGATGGTAAGTACATGGTGCTTTTATAGTATTTGTTGGATGTTGTAGAAGCTTTCTAGTCTTTTACAATATGACATATATATTAAGATTTTAGAAAATATATTCCAAAATATTTTTAATCTTAAGTTTTGTCACAGATACGTCTTGATATAAAAAATTGTTAAAAATAACGGTTTGACCAATTTTTCTCGACCACTGTGTGTTAGATCATAGCAAAGCTTATATTGAGAGAAAGCTCACAACCACCTTCATGCATTAGTTTTGGCTTTGATGTTGTAAATGGTAGTATAGCAGAGATATATTTAATAAAACTTGAGTGCCAATTTATGGCCAATTTTTTGGCAGGAGTATACTTTCTTGAAAGTTTTAAGATTGGCAGTGTATTGCCAATGTGTAATAGTGTGCATTTTTTTTAAAAATTAGGTTTTCAAATAAGCAAAAAAATTATTCCCAAAATGTCATCAATTATTGAAGATAAAGGAGTGTGACATACCATGACTTTTACTTTTTAAAAGCCTAAGAGACTGCGGAGAAAAAAGCATATTAGACATGTTCGTTCCTAAAAGACACTTGTGCACAATATCAATGGCTCATAATGCTCTTGTCACTGTATGTTACACGTATGTGTTGTTGTAATAAATTTTTCAGGTTTCAATTCAGGAACCATTTCAAGTTATAGCATGCGCGGAGGAAATAAAATCACTTTCTCAAGTGTGGATAGTGCTACAAAATGAGGAAGATATATCTTACTATAATGAAAAAGCTGCTAATAACCTACTAGCTTTGTCATGTATTGGTGAAGTACTGAATTTAGATTTATTTAAGAAACTCATAGGAATTTTATGTAACAACAAGATATGCACTGGGAACACAGATGAAGAATATATGTCATATCTTTGATACTAAATACAGTTTAATCCGACTCTCTTAACAAGGATAAAACATCAATATATATATATATACATACATAGAGAAAGTTCTAGAACACACACAAAGGAATAGACAATTGGACATAATGACTAAGATAAGATATAGACACTTATCAAGTCACAATTCAGTGAAGTTCGTAATTCTTCTTTAACATTTGTGATGTTATTTCATACTTTGAGATCACTTACATCATATTCTATGTTTAGGAACAATACGTTATATTACGTATTTCCAGCCTAAAATGCATGTGGACATCCGGTTTAGCCTAATTTCACATCCATGTCGTATAGTATTTATGGTGAAACAGTCTTGACTTACCAAAATTGACCACACCTTCTGGATTGTTAATAAATTTTCTTGCAATGCTTATTAGCAACATCATATCTGTGCATAAGCTGGCTTAGCATTTATAAATAACTTTGGTACGAGGTTTGGCACTTTAGTGGGTTTAATTTTAAAATATCAATTTATTTTTTGAGTTTGATGTCACTCATTAACTTTCCTTTTCTATATAGTGATATTTAGGATTTGTAAAAAATGTATAGGTTAAAATGTATGAGGCTTGCAAAGGAATAATTGGAAGCTATTCTTTGTGATTAATACCTGGTTGAAAACTTGAGTACATACATTAGACATGCATATACATATATACACTTAATCACATAATAAACACATAACCACACACATACACACACACACACACCTGATGTGGTTTTACTGTCTGCATCCATGTAACTAACAGAGGAGCAAGTCGCTTTTTATGATATTTTGTTGAAGTTTTCACAGTGATGTAGATTTTGTCTGCTTTGTCACGACTACCCAGAAGATTCCAACGCAAGTTCATCAAGGGCATTTTTACTTCTTTAGCAATAAAGTAGTATCCACATAATACTAGTAGCACGAATAATATAAGGCCACCTAAAAGGACGCGTTGTCTTCTTAACATTCTTACGTAAACAGACAATTAGAATGCATGATAATGGGCGGAGGTAGCTCAAAAAAGTTGGGTGGAAGGTGGGCTGGACATATTTGTACAAAGTGTCATTTTTAACCTCGCTGTGCGTGGGTGCATTGCGTGGGTACTGTAGTTTGTCAGTGTGTGTGTGTGTGTCTGTTACCGGGGTTGTTATTTCAACTGCTATAACTTGGTAACCGAAGCGTTAGCAGCTACCAACGTTTAGCAACGAATAGAAAAACATGTGGACCTTGCAGCAGTAGTATCAAGAACATCGTCAAGAAAGTGTTTTGTGGACTTGGAGCGAAGTAACGTATTCAGGAAACGTCTCAAAGCACTGAAAAAACTGCTACTAATAGATAATATATCGATTTATATTAGTACTATGGGACGTTTTCAAAGAACGCTTCATTTTCAAGTTACAATAAATTTTGTGTATGAAATATTGAAACATTTTAAAGCGTCATGTAAAGGCTCATAGAAACATTAATCACGAATCTAGCACTTAATCTCGCTTGGGAATTGAATGATACTATTACTTACTTAGTTACAGCTTCACAGACATGTCAATCAGAGTCCAACGTACCCAGTAAACGACAAAGCTTTTTTCCCTTTGTTCGAAGAGAAATGCTGAGTCATCAAACAACAGTTTAATGTGCATCACGTGATCCATCAATAATTTGACCACACCTTGTCCAATCTTAAATGTACATGTTACATGCACTCTGCAGTATAGATTTACACTGGGCACCGCAGCGAAGTTAAGCACTTTAGTGCATTTTTATTATAACAAGAATTAAAATACACCAAATATTTTTTCCTTCATCATTTTTTTCACCGAACTCCTTGAGAAGTTCTTGCAGGTTACACATGTCAGTTAGTTCTTTATGAACGTGCAGTAAGAAACAGTTGAGCCTTTTTCCATCATAGTTGATCACAGGTAGTGCATACATATCTCAGTGTTGAAAAAGATCTCTTGGATGTTGCTGAAGTTATGTGTGTAGCTAAAAATAATTGTAATAAGCTGTGCACTTTTTCTAAATTTTTAATGTTTGTTACACGCTCACAAAGACATTCATGACAATAAGGAAACTATTGCTCAATATGTTTCATGAATGTTACCATGTACTTTCTAATCATCTAGTTGGAGAGAAACTCATGAGATCTTTGGGAATCTAAATGACTCCACGTACCACTTCAAGCCACATTGCAATCTCTAATACCCCTTCTAATACTTTTTTCTCTCTAGTTCCTCCATCTCACCTAGATCTGGTTGGAATTCAGGCAACAACTGCTTTATCTAACCCTTCAAACAAATTAATAGTTTTCATTACGTTATGGATGAGGTTATGACTCTTACAGTTTTTACAGTGTCTCATGTGCCTTGTAAAGTTCACCTTGTTTTATCTATAGTTTATTCTTCTGAACTCCACGATACTCATTTAGATGTTTGTGGGGCTTTGTCCACCTTGTCTATTAGATAAGCCACCTTGCATTCTCTTCCACGTGGAAGAAGGAACATGAGACCTGTTGGCTGCCTCCTTGATTATTGATAGGTTATGTCATGGCTAAAGGCTGAACTAGCAGGTTTGTGGATTAAGACTTGTATGTGCAGAAGTTAAGTCAAAGAGGTATGGTACAGATTCTGCTTCAGTCAGAGACAAGAACATTAAAGACTACTGAAGTTAGCTAGAGAAGATCGCTTCAGTGTGACAATGCAGACATTGTGGGCTAATGGCTGGGCCTTTCATCAGGACAAAGATGTTCTTGATGTCCTGCTTTCCCAAAACCCTCAACACCACCTTCCCTACACACTTGTCGCTTTCATATCATAACATTATAAATCAGTCTTAACATGGACATTATATTAGGGAGCAAGACTGACAAGTATTGAGATATTCTGATGTGTTTGAGTGAGATATTCTGTGTTTTTGTCGATATATATCAATGGACAATCCATGCCATCCTTACATAGGCACTGCTATCATGTTCCTGATACTTCCTTCATAATTTCACAAATACTAAATAAACCAAAGTGAGTTATGTGCATGAATGTTATGATGTTGCCATAGTAGCACCATGATTATTATATCAAAAATATAATAATTACGATAGCCTGCAAAAACTTCACATACCCCAAACATATATCTATAAGTGAGCCCTCATGTATCATTTACTATATATACCTACATGAATTTAGTACAATAATGTCATTTGTTGATGCATCATTATTTATTTTTGTTTGTGTTGTTTGCTAATATGTTTAGTTGGATATGTTATAATAGTAAAATGATTATTCAATTATTTAAAATATCAACCAAATATTTGATCGTATAAAGTGCCTTTAATTTATTAAAAGTATTATTATTACTATATATTTTAGCATACTATGCACGTTTTATGTATATTGATGAATTTGCTGAATAAACACTAACAATCCACAATCTATAATACTAGTGATACATTAAAATAAAATTAACATACGAAAAATAATGTAAAGCAATCAAATTTTAATTTATTTACAATGTCATTGGCATCTCTAGCATAGAAGTCAGTCATGTCAACACTGATTCTAGCACTGGCATTTAAAATCTCTCTCTGTGTGTACTTCTCAATAATAACTTGACAATATATTAGAGGATTCATCTCTCTAACGATATTTGTACCAATGAGACACAAGAAGAAGGAGAAGAGAGATTACAGTCAAAATTGTCTTCACAATATAAGGCCAGTAGTGACAGTATACATCTTGTAATATTAGAACTGAGACTATAATCTGATTGTTGTGTTGCGCAGTGAACCGCAATAATTTAATAATCTGTTTAACTGGATTAGTGTGATACACAGGCTCAGTAAATAAATGATGACTACAAAAGCAGCAGGTTATAACAACAGTCAATAACGAACAGACAAGGGCAATAAAAGATACTAATAACCAAATCCACACAATGTATTGTAGTCTAAAAAGCTTTTTGAGTATAACGAAAAGAGAAAAGAATAGATTGAACAGCATACAATGTCCAGAAGTACCAGTGAACGAATTTACTGAGCTCTTCATTACTAGCAAATTGTAACTGATCTGTTCCAAACTGAATAGCGTTAGCTTCAAATCAACCAAGTCCAAATGATAGATTATAAACCCAGGAACATCTGGTATTAAAACAACGCTACCACTACTGGTCTTGTATAAATTCTGCTAATAAGTATTTCTAAAACTACCAAACTGTCAGTTTAGTGGCCTCTAAGTTTTTTCCTGTTACACCATGTGTGTATTAATATATATTATAATTAGTAAAATTAGTATATGGATGCAGGAGGCAGCTATTATTGTATACTCCACTAGTGCTAGTTTTTGTACTGATATTTCATTGATAAAAAAGTATTCAAAATGGTAATATTACCTTAGAATTTCTGACACAATGAGCAGTTAGATATATATTCAGTGATAGAACAATAAAAAAAAGTAATATTTAGCAATTGTATAGTGTGGCACTTGTAAACTAGCTGAGAAAGTAATATAAGGTTCACCTTCTTTAATTGTTACTACTGATTATACTATCCTCTCAAACTGAAATTGTCATTTACCTATAGCTTAGAAGCTTTTAATATCAAGCGTCATCAACACTATTGTGTGAGCTCAAAGTCATTCCACACAGTTTAGAGGTTAGAAAATGAACACACAAAAAGGTAAAGTGCAGTCACGCAACACCTCCATTAGTATTTGTGGCAATTATCATCTAACAGTGATTATATACCACTCTTTCAGTGTAATTGTTACCACATTAATAACACCATAGTTGAAAATGAAGTTGGTTTGAGTGTTCCACCTTTGTGGTGATGTTAGACCACCTAATGTTTGCAGTGCTGGAAGTCAAAGATATAGAAAATGGGAGATAATTTAACAAAATGGAGAAGAATAAATGGTAAGTTTCATGATTGTGTGTGTGTAAGAAATATAGTAACAGTAAGTCATTTCATGCTTGGAAGGAATATATAGTGTTGTCGTAGCAACCAACTAACCTGGTGTGTTGATACATGTTGTAACAGTTCCTTCACTGGTAATTACAACAAAAATTTAGGATTATAAGTCTTGGAAGAGAGTGTACCACCAGGTGTACTATTAATAGTTGAGAACATCACTAGAACACAAATACAAATACAAATATGTATTTTAGTTAATATGTAATGGTCAATGGACATGTGTCATCACTACTATATAATCACCTTATCCATCTATATGTCCATCATCCATCGATCCATACATGCATATATCTACTCATGTGATTGTTTCAAATTTCCGAAATATGCATCCTGATAAAACAAAATATAATATACAACCAATATTTGAGAGAACGAATTTTGTCCATTGGATGTGCCTTCATTATCAAAAATATTGAGCACCTCTTCAGTCATAAAAGGAGTCTGAATATGAAAATTATTAAATGATTCTTCCGCTCACTTTAAAACAAGCTACATTCATACATGGACAACAGTCATGGAGGTAGTGTCTTTTAGAGTGCATTAGTAACATCAACAAGTATAGCTGCTTCGGTTTGTGGATCTTCATAAACTAAATGCATTGAATGAGCTGTAGCTTCACATTTTACTTGCTGTCCAGCACAAAGTTGTAGAGCTCTTGTAGCTTCTTTCATATCTGTTCCTATGATAGTAAGAATAGTTTTTCATATCATGTGACAAGTAGCTTTCCCAATTCCAATAGGTCTCAATCCTGGACAGTGTAATTAATCTGCTGGCTGTAAATGTAGTCAAGCTATTAGGATTGACATACATGGTAAAGATATATCTACCAAGTACAGCCAGTACATCACATACATCTGAGGATACTTTATGGAACAGGTGACCAAGTGCCACCATCCACGAGCATCAATCCTTGAGTGACCTGTTCCACTACCTGTCTTCAGAGCTATTTCACAGATTTGACTAGAAGTCAACTGATTGAATATTAATGATGTAGCTCTTCAATGAAAAATCCAGGAACGGTGATGGTTGCAGGAGACAACAATTGACTAGGTGAATGTTTTTGAAGTAATCACGTATTTTAGATATTTCTCACAGCATTGAAGGATAACCCTCAACTTGCACTTACTTGATGTACTTATCTAAACTTTGTAGTTAAGAACAACAATACAGTATGTGATACTACATTAATGCACTTTTACAATTGTTGAAAAGTCTTAGAGAGGTAATTGATGTGAAAAAACATAGATTGCTTGGTTTTATTTGTTGATTTTTAGTATTGGTTGTCCAGACTAACATGTAGTATGAAATGTCCTTTCACACACTTCATGACTTTGCATAAGATAATATAGAAATTGTTCATGAGATCACTTTTAATAGTAGTTTGTTCTATCTACATTAATGGTCACTTTATACCAGTTATTTTCCATTTGTTGCTAAAAAAATGCAACAATAGATTTTAAAGGGAACATACACATGTATGTAAATGTCTAAACTAATTTGGCAATATAAAGTTAAGCAGAAACTATAATTTAAGGTAAATGATTGAATTTTAATGTTGATAATTCATGTTCCTAATGGTCTTAGATATTGTCATCATAATGATGGGTATATGTTAAAATGTATGAGGCTTGCAAAAGAATAATTGAAAGCTATCCTCTGTGATTAATAACTGGTTGAAAACTTCAGTACATATATTACACATGCACATACACACACAATCATACAAACACATCACCACACACATACATACATACACACACACACACACACAGACCTGATGTGGTTTGACTGTCTGCATCCATGTAACTAACAGAGGGGCTAGTCGCTTTTTATGATATTTTGTTGAAGTTTTCACAGTGATGTAGATTTTGTCTGCCTTGTCATGCGTACCAGAATGATTCCAACGTAAAGTCGTCAAGGGCACGTTTACTTCTTTACCAATAAAGTAGTATCCCCATAATACTAGTAGCACGATCAATATAAGGCCACCTAAAAGGACACGTTCTCTTCTTGTCATTCTTATGCAAAGAGATGATTAGAAGACAAAATAATCTCTCCAACTTGGTTTCAAAATATATCTGCTTGTGGTACTTCCATAGCTAGCTAACTTGTTGCTGGACGACACTTAAGTGTAGTGGTAACCGTAGAATTGTACTTGTATAATAATTTGTCATTTCTTTAATTGAGGCGTGGTAGTCACGCCTTCTTATGAAATTAATAACGTGAAATATTAATTACGCTACTGAAGTAATAAGAAAATTGACAACATATTATGGAATGTGAACTACGGAAGCCGTAGACGGACATTCCAATTCCTTTTTTCGTATGTCTTATTCCTATTTTCAAATTCTTCCGCGCAGCTTCGCGTATTTGAAAATTCCAATTAAAGACCCAATTGACGGGTTTCAAAGACCCAATTGATAGGTTTCCAAGTCCAATTCCTTATTCTTTATACCCTATTCTACGGAAGCCGAAGGCGGACATCCAATTCTACTTCGTTATTTCATATTCTACTTTGCAGTTTTCGATTTTTATTTCGTACTCTCTATTTAAAAATGGAAATTTCGAAAAAAAATTTACGCGCAAAGCCTAATTTCAGATTATTTAGACTAATACGGTATAGCAGTTTGCTATAGCTTTCCAGCCGTTTTCCATCTTCCATTGGAAGCATGTGTTATCAGTGGCTAGGGAAGTGTTGTTGAGTATTCGAGAAAAATGGCTGTAGTACCATTGTCTCCAGGTTTTTTTCCAAGGAGCTTTTCATGCAAAGACTTAATTGTATAGTATTCCGTGATGGGACTTTCTACTGGAATCATACAAAGGCTTCTCCAAAGACATGGGGACTTAATTAGTAAAAGGCACCTTCGTCACTTAAGACATAAGTTTGGAGTCGGTGCATTGGCAGAGGAGGCGGATATTCCGTCTATTTGTTCTGCTATTACGGTAAAATTTAGTCAGACGTTGCTGCTCATTCCTCTATCTTAGCGAAAGTGTAGCAACGCCAGACAGAAGTATGTTGAATAGGTTCAAAATAACATGTCAAATGAGTGTTAGACGGTTTGTTGATGTTAATTTCTGAGTCTCTTTTTCATAACACTTATTAGTGACACTGTGATGATGCTTTTGCCAATTTTAGATCCACAGGGATCTCTTAATCGAGCACATTGCACATTGAAGCATAGAGTTTATAGGAGCAAGGTAATTCATATAATTGATTATTGTTGATGCTTTGAATGATAATAATTATTATTACTTTAAGAGCCCCAATTTTATCTGGCATTGTGATGGATATGACAAGCTAAAACCATTTGGAATCACCATTCATGGTTGTATTGACGGGTAATTTGTTATCCTAAATTTTCATTACATATAACCTTAATAAATTTATAGATACTCTAGAAGAATCATATGGATGGCTTGCGGGTCTTCTAATAATGATCCACAAATCATTGCACAACACTATTTTGATGCTATTGAATGTTTAAATGGTAAAGTTTGTTTTGTAAATTGCTCTTAAATTTATTGAAATTTTACAGGTCTACCTTGCATTTTGCGCACTGATTGTGGAACAGAAAATAGCATTATACCTTTTCTTCATCCATTATTACGTAGCAATCACACCGATGAATTTGCTGGTGAAAAAAGCTTTAGGTATGGATGGTCAAGTTCTAATCAGGTTTGTATTTCTTTTCTTATTAATGTTATAGTGCTATTTTAATGTACCACAGAAGATAGAAGCATGGTAGTCATTTTTACGTACTCGATTGACTGACTGGTGGATCACATTCTTCAAGGTATGTGTAACAAAATTACTCACTATAATGCAGTAATTCAACAGGATTTAATTTCATCTGGTTGTATTGATGACTCCTTAGATCAGCACATGTAAGTTTTTAATAAATTGTGTTCTCGTACACCAAATTAGGGAAACCCCACATTAATGATTTAACAATACACATTTCATCCTACTGTTGACATCAACATTCTATTTATAGCCTACCTGTCCAAGTGCTATCAATTTGATATAGATATTTTTTTTTGTAGTGAAGCAGTTAGATTTTGTTTTATTCCGGTCATCAGAATTGAGTTGAGCAATCTTGTTAATGAGTGGAATTATCACAACATATGTCCAAGTAGAAGAGCTGAAGCCCCTGGAGGTATTCCAGAGATTATTATTTTCTTTACCAGAGCATTCAGGTAAGTATGGATTCATGATTATATGTCTGTGCTTACATTTAAACTTAGGTACTATTGATTATAAGTGTAACCTTGACAAGGACCTCTTTGAGTATGCTAAATCTACATATAGCGTCCCTATTAAGGTGTGCAGTACAGAGTTTGAAGAGTATGCATATTGTCTTATGAAGGAACATTCACTTCAGCAACCTAGAAAAGTATTGGATGCAATGGATCTCTTAAGTTTATTGGTTGTTGACATGGAGAACTATTAGACTCCAATAATGCATTCAATAAACAACTAATGTATATATTCATAAGTTCATAACACAACTAATGTATAAATTCATAACTCAATACAAAAAAGTAACAAACATTATTCAGTTTTCATAAAGGCCAAGTCTGGCATGAAATCAACATTCCAAGTAGCTCCAAAGAGATTATCACCCAGTGGACAGTCTATAATTGGATTAGCATAGCATACAACACCACCATCTGGCAAGTGACACATTGTATCAGGAACTGGGACTAGGAATGATCTGCCACATGAATTGCACAAAGTTTCCTGAGGTACTGTTTTTCCTATACACCGATATAATGAATGTGTATAGTTAACAGTAAAGATATCTTACTTTCATATAATTTAAGTAATGGAGGAGGAGTCTCCTCACCATAACTAGTACCTTTATCTGCTACCTCATCTGTTTGTACAAGTTCATCCTAAATGTACACATAATAATTAATAAAAACATATCAATGATTCTTAACTTCAATGACTTCAGATTTATCCTCTAGCTCTACATATTCTTTGCTATTTAGTACCTAAAATTACCTTGAGATTGACATAATAATTATAAGAAATTTGCCTCACTTTCTTGTACACAATGTAGAGTCTAAATTTGCTAGGAACAAATCCATGTGATTTCATAAAATCTGATAAAGTCCAATTCTCCTTATCCTCAATATCATAAGGAATCCCAGCTGTACCAGATAAGTAATAGTCTTTTATGTCTGAAGAACAGTCCTTGAAAAATATTTCTTGCTGTTTTTTTATTATTTCATTGTATGTAGCACTTTTTGGTAGGTCAACAACACGTGGAGGAGCAATGTTATGTTTTCGCACACCTCATTCCAACTCACAGTCATAACTCATTCCTCCAAAGTGTATCTAAAATAGATAGTCAATAAAATAGACAACACTATTAAGTGATATATACATACACCTAATATGCCTCTTTTAGAATTACTAGGTGTGTCACCACCACTCCTTTTCCTATTGTTCATTAATCTTTTGTACTGTGAAAAAAGCTCCTCGTTTGTTTTAGGCATATTTACTACATGAGAGATTTACATCAATTGTAACTATCACAAACACTTACCTTTTCCTCCTGACTGTGCATTTGGTGGAGTCAGTTCATTAACTTTGTTTTTGTACAATCTCAGAAGGCACACTTGACCGATTGTTAGCTCACCCTGAAGTAATTTAAATTCTTCATCATTCAAAGAAGACAAAATATCCTTTGATAGGATGTCTTGGACTATCAAAGTACTTATAGTAGAGTCAGTGATACCACTCTCTTTTAGGCTAGCTCTGAGTTTTTCATCCATTTTATAACAGCGTGGAAGCACGTGCGTACCCTGGAAGTTTGCAATAATAATATTCATATCCCTCCTACACAAAATTAAAAAAATAGAAAAAATTTTCGAAATTTCCATTTTTAAATAGAGAGTACGAAATAAAAATCGAAAACTGCGAAGTAGAATATAAAATAACAAAGTAGAATTGGATGTCCGCCTTCGGCTTCTGTACTATTCCATTCTTGGCACTTGGGCCATTTCTAATTTTTAGTAGATTTTCTTATTTCAAATTTCCATTTTTAACATGTGCTTATACATTTTTATTCTTATAAAATGGCTAGTACAGAGCTCGCTATTTTAGTGGCATTCCTATATCTCCTCTTATGAATTCATCTGGATTTTCAAGAGATGTCAGTGGCATTCCTATGTCTCCTCTTATGAATTCCTCTGAATTTTCAAGAGATGAGCTAATACATTATTTTGCTATGTGTGGACTTTCTACTAATTCAATTGAAAAAATACTGACAGGAAAATATGGTTACTCTATCACTAAGAGACATGTAAGAAGGATTAGAGCCAAATTAGGTGTCAGTCAAAAGTCAAAAGAGTCATCTATTATGAAAATATGTGATACCATTCAGGTATAAGCAATAATATAGTTTTATACTTAAAATGTTAAAGCATATATTCTATTATAAGAAAAAATTACAATTTTCTGGTGGATTATTGGTATATAGATGTATGTGGAACCGATTGTGCATTACTCATCAGTTAAATGTCAGAAGGTTATACCTTATTTATGTCCATTGTAGCTATTACAGATTATAAAATATTATAGAGATACAGTTATGGTTTTGTTACCTTTAATGGATCCGGAAGGTTCCCAAGAAAGGAGTAGGCAGAGATTGAAAAGAAGGATATATCGTAGTAAGGTAAGTAAACTATTTGCCATATTTCAATATAATTTATAAAAACTTTAGGGTCCAAATTTTATTTGGCACTGTGATGGCTATGATAAATTAAAGCCATTTGGTATCACTATTCACGGCTGCATTGATGGGTATGTTGCTGACATTCATGATTCCTTTATTTTTAAATTTTTTAACATAGGTACTCAAGAAGAATTATGTGGATGAAATGTGCAAGTACTAACAATGATCCACACATTATTGCACAGTACTATTTAGATACAGTAAAAGCAATTAATGGTATAAGTTATGAAATAAGCTATAATATAAATTGATAACATATTTAGGTCTTCCTAGAGTAGTAAGAGCTGACAGAGGGACAGAAAACTCAATAATTGCCTTTGTTCAACCAACATTAAGAAGTATTCATAATGATAGCTTGTCTGTTGAAATGTGTTTTAGATATGGTCGATCTAGCTCTAATCAGGTAAATACTTTAAATAGATCTTAAAAACATTGCTAATTATATAGAGAATTGAAGCTTGGTGGGCCTTCTTGAGATGCAGATTGACTGACTGGTGGATTCAATTTTTCCATGTAAGCTAAATCTTGCATATAGAGGAGCTATAATTCATTATAATAAATTGTCAGGATTTGCAAATCAATGGCTGCTTTGATGATTCTTTGGAATACACACTGTGAGTTCATAATGCTAAATACTTAGAAATACTCAAACACATTTTGTTCAATTTATAGTGAGACATCACGTTATTGCTTTGGACCAATAATTGAGAAGGAACTAGATGTTCTTGTGAATGAGTGGAATCATCACTATATTAGAAAAAGCAAATATTGTGAAACTATAGGTGGAATTCCTGAGATACTTTATTTTTTACCAGAACAACATGGTGAGTGTTACATGTTTCAAGTCATAATAAATTTAAAACTTAAACTAGGAACCACAGACTATAAATGCGTACCTGATTATGCATTGTTACAGTATGCAGAAAATAATTATGGACACTAATTATCTTTAGTCTCAGATGAATTTAGAGTCTATGCTGACAAGTTTAAACTTGATGAAAGTATTAGTACACCCACCACACCAAATGAAGCACTCCAGTTATTTTTACAGTTATTACAAAACATTGAAATTATGAAAAACTAATTTTTAATTAATAAACTCAATGATATTAAATACAGAATAGTACCGAGTCAATGTCTCTTAATCCAAACACATTGCTAACAAAATAATTTAATTCTTAAAGTATGCCAACTCTGGCATAAAGTCGAGATTTAATTGGAACCCAAACTGCCTTTCATCACATAATGGGCACTCAAGAATTGGATCAATTTTTTATAACAGGCTTGGTGTATCCTATTAAAATTATATCATTATTCATATGTTACATTATATGTACATATTCTTACTGATTGGTTCTGTCTTGTCTTGATCTTCTTGAGCTGATACAGGAGAATCAGTGACAGTGTATTTAGTATGTTGCTTTAAAAATATAAAATCATAATAGAACCATTCATTGTAGGTAACTTACTTCAGTAGATTTAAGTATTACATATAATATAAATTTACTAGGTTGATAGCCTTTATCTTTCATAAAATCATAGATATTCCAATTATCTTTGTCTTCAATATGAAATGGTATTCCTGAAGTTCCACAGTATAATTTAAGGTCATCAGTTTCTTACTTGAAGAATAGCTCTTTCCCAAGTTTAATAACATCTTCGTAGTTTGATGATCTCATAAAATCTACAATACAAGGTGATGGTAGGTGTTTCTTTTTTACTTCTCTGTCTAGTTCAAAAACATAAATCATTCCTCCAAAATGGATCTAGTATGAAAAGTAAAGAATATATATATATATATATAGATATGCATATATACATAACTAATTCTAATTATATACCAATAAACTACAACAGTTCCCTATACAGGATATGACTGCTTGTAAATTAACAATTACTACTTACAGCAATTAATTGTTTTTCTTCATATTTCTTTACACAAGACTTTGTAGAGTAAGGTTCTTGATTGTACTTTTTAGACTTAATTGTTTTTATTTTAGCATAAAATGATTCAAACAGCTCTTGTCTTGAGAGTGTACCTTAATTTTTTCATAATAAAGCAAACATAATTACTTTAACATATTTGTCCCACTGGTAGTGCTAGTATTAGAACCCAAGCCTGATACATCTCTAACTACACATACAAAAAATTATACTTATATATATATACATATATACATATATATATATATATATATATATATATATATATATATATATATATATATATGTACAATACAAGATTTCACAGACGTTAAGTTACTACTTGTATAAATATACCTTTCACTTTTTCTTCCCATAGCCAAGCAATGATGGAGTATTGTCCAATTTTTATTCCTCTATCCAGTAAGAGTTTAAGATCATCCATGCGAAGATGAAGAAATTGTTCTTCTCCCATTACCTTTGTCACTATTAAGTCACAAAGCCAGTCATCTAGTCATGCCAAAAATTCCAGGTATTAAAGAGATCACTATTGTTTCTTAAAAGTTATAAATCATCTCTACCAAAGACAAAACAGAACTAACTTTATCATCAATGGAAGCATTGGCATTCTCTTTTGCTTGTGTCAGTGAAGAAGCAATCACTGGTCCATATCTCAAAATTCTTAACTGTAGGCAGTTATGGAACAGGAACAGCATTATAATATACTTGTAATATTCAATGAAGAATGTACCTCTTTTACTATGATCAATGAATGTGCTCTAAGGGACTTTGCCCAAGCAATGTCATCAATTATTTACCATCATCTGTCATTATAACAAGTTTATAGTTTTTTACAATTGACTTAAACTTAATAAGGAGGTCTTATATATATATATATATGGGTGTCTCATATATTGCATGAATATAATATTATGATAGATATGTGATTAGTACATACAGCTGTTTTATAATATAAATATAAATTAATATATTATATTAATTTAATTTGTGATATATATGTGATACTATCAAAACTGTTATCATAATTTTAGCTCACATATGAAACAGGTGTAATCAAAAATAACACTTAAAAATACATTATTTCATGCAGCAAAATTTATGACAAATTTGTCAGACACAACCACACACATGTCCAACATTAATTGATTTTTAATATGATTTTTAAATCAATCTGATTAATAACTAATTAAAATTTTTCACAATACATAAATGTTACACTAATTTAAGTATTCTACAACTTGTTACCAGAAAGAAAGAACTTTGTAAGTCCATGTCTATATGTGACATCAGGTACAATGTTTCGCTTCAGAAACTACCAAACTGTCATTTTAGTGGCCTCAAAGTCATTTCCTGTTACAGTGTGCGTATCAACATATATTATAAATTAGTGAAGTTAGTATATTGATGCAGGAGGCAGCTATCATTGTTTACTCCACTATTGCTAATTTTAAAAATCTGTATTTAAATATAGTAATTATTTTATTATGAAGTGTCACTTAACTTTAAAGAGAGTAAGATCATTGAGTTGGAAGGTGACAATGATTATGTCCATCATCCATCCATACATGCATACATCTACTCTTGTGATTGTTTTGAATTTTCAAAATATGTTTCCTGATAAAACAAAATAATATATAATATATGACCAATATTTAAGAGAATAAATTTTGTCCATTGAATATGCCTTCATTATCAAAAATATTGAGCACCTCTTCAGTCATAAAAGGCGTCTGAATATGAAAAATATTAAATGGTTCTTCCACTCACTTTAAAACAAGTTACATTCATACATGGACAACAGTCACAGAGATAGTGTCTTTTGGAGTGTGTTAGTAACATCAACAAGTATAGCTGCTTTAGTTTCTGGATTTTCATAAACTAAATCCATTGAATGAGCTGTAGGTTCACATCCTGTTTGCTGTCCAGAACTAAGTTATACAGCTCTTGTAGTTTCTTGTATGTCTGTTCCTATGATAGTAGAATAGTTTTCATGTCATGTGACAAATAACTTTCCCAATTCAAATTGGTCTCACTCCTGGACATTTGTACAGTGTAATTAATCTGCTGGCTGTAAATGTAGTCAAGCTATTACGATTGACATACATGGTAAAGATATATCTACCAAGTATAACCAGTACATCACATAGATCTAAAGATGCTTTATGGAAAGAAGTGACCAAGTCCCTCCATCCATGAGCATCAATCCTTGAGTGACCTGCTGCACTATCAGTCTTCAGAGCCAATTCACAGATCAGACTAGAAGTCAACTGGTTGAATATGATTGGATGTAGTTCTTCAATGGAAAATTCAGGAACAGTGATCGCCGCAAGAGACAACTATTGACTAGGTGAATGTTTTAAAGTAATTTGTCACGTACTTTAGCTATTTCTCACAGCATTGAAGGATAATTCTCAATTTGCACTTACTTGATGTACTTACCTTAACTTTGTAGTTAAGAACAATACAGTACGTGATAGTATGTTAATACAATTTCACAATTATTGAAAAGTCTTAGAAAGAGAGGTAATTGATGTGAAATAACATATATTGCTTGGTTTTGTTTGTAGATTTTAAATATTGGTTGTCCAGACAAACATAAAGTCTGAAATGTCCTTTCACACACTTTTATAACTTTGCATTAGATAATATAGAAATGGTTCATGAGATCACTTTTAATAGTAGTTTGTTCTATCTACATTAATGGTGACTTTATACCAGTTATTTTCTATTTGTTGCTAAAAGACTGCACAACAGCAATAGATTTTAAAAGGAACATACATGTGTTTGTAAATATGTCTAAACTAATGTGGGAATTAAAAGGTTAAGCAGAAAGTAAAATTGAAGCTAAATGATTGAATTTTAATATTGATAAGTCTCCATGTTACTAATGGTCTTAGGTATTGTCATCAGCTACAATTATATTAGATCTTTTCTTTAGAGATGACATTGCTTATATCATCTACACTGTGAATTTTCATTTGGCACCAGTCTGTGTCTGGGTAGAGAGAACAATGAAAAGAGAGATACCTACAGTAAAATATATGTTATTAAAATGAATATGACATATCAATAATATACATGTAAGTCAAAAGACAAAAAGCATACTATAGAAAAAAAACAATAATTCCTTTATTTATAAGATGCATTATTGTTTTGTTCAGTTACCAATAATACCTTTGTTATTCTGAACATTTCAAATACAGTGTACCATTAATAATGAGGTGTTAGTTAGATCTATGACAATTTTTAAATAATTTTGGTTATAGGCCTGTCTATTTTAGTGCAGCTTTTTTGAGAATAAACCATCTACGGCACCTCTTGATGTAGTATTGTAAAGACATTTGACCTTGTTTAATAGCAGAGGGCAGAACAGGCTAGCTTCCTTCAAAGATTTAAGCTTAAATGTAGAATCATTAAATGATACACCAGACTCTATATCTATTTATGTCATATCTCAAATATCTATCTATCTAGTCATTGATATCATCTACTAAACCTTTTATATAGAGCATCTATTTATCTCACAACACTCAGACTATTAAACAACTCACCTAGTAGGATCAACTTCTTTTGAAAATGTTGCATTGGGAACATCAAAGCCCTTAAGATTAAGTGTTATCTATATTGACAAAAGACAATATCTCTTACTTAATTCACAATAACACAACAACTTAATTATAAAAGGTTGTTACTTTGATTGTGGTTTTATACAATTTCTAAAGTGAACAATGTCATCAAGCAATATGGCCTCTTAGCTTAATCTCTTTTGCAAGCCTCAATTTAGCCTTTATTTTCTTCATTTCTGTTGCTTCCTTCTTAGTCTTTCTTTTATTGCAATAATAGACAAATTTTATTGTTTGTAACAGCTCTTGCTGAGCTAGTAAATGCTAGTGTGAGTGTTCTTTAATAATATGCTAATTATCTATATGGTATCATATCATTGTGGGATGTGAAGAATACCACTTGATATATACAGACTTTCTAGTATACTACTTTTTTGGACAGGTAGCACTCAATTTTTTATATATTTTGAGTGAAGTTGTAAGATGTATTGAATAGTACAAACTATTTCTAGCGCATATTCCTAGTCTGATTTATACATGTAACTCCAAGTTACAGCAAGGGTCAACTCTAATTACACAGAGAATAATAATATTTACTTCCATTTATAATTTTATTATGTTTAAAATGAACCTGCTCTTTGTATACACTACTGGAGATCCTCATCATTTCTTGGAAGCGAAACCTTACATCTTCTGTAAAATTGTGTCCTTCAATGATCTGTACAACTGCTCCTACAACTTCATCAACTGGACCAATACCAAATTCTTTGCATGTCTTTGAAAAATTTTGTCCACTAATAAAGTATATGACATTATTGAAAAATGACAATTTAGCACTGAATTACTTGTTGAATAAAGTTTCTAAACAATAATTAGTTCATCTTAATGCTTTTATAAAAACATGCTTTGTTACTTTATAGGAAAAATGTATAGGGTTTAGTATTAGTACATATTATACATGTCACAGCAATGACTACAGTTAATAATTAAATTATGGCAACCTTAAACATTGTTTAGATTACAAATACAACTCTAGTACTTTTATCACACTCACCGTAAATATCTTTCTACATCTTGCATTAACTTTGAACTGATACAATAAACTGGTCCTCCAGCATAACGAAATGTGTTAGCATACTAAATAAGAAGATAAGTATTGAAGTGACTTTGTCATTTAGATATTAATAATTAAAGTTGGTGAAAAAATCATCTTAATTGTCTTTGTAAAGTTTTCTTAATTGGACTTTATAAAAAATAATATTACTCAAAAAAAGGAAAAAGTCATATATACAGGTTGAAAAAGAATGCATAATGAATGTAGCATAATGCAATCATTATATCAACATTGAATGATTGTTTACTGTACAGTGTCTAAGTTACACTAATTATACTAATCACCTCATCATAAAGTTCAATATTGATCCAATATTGGTTTATAATTAATAAAATGGAGTTCAGAAATAATCAATGAGTAGTACATTATATTAATAATAATAATGTACAGGATTATAAAATAACTAATTTGTAATAAGTATATACTCTAAATTAATTTGCTGATTATATATAAAGTAGTCTAAATATTTAGCTCAAGCTTTTTGGTATTGGAAATGATATATACACAAATATTATGGCATCTAATGAAATAACATTCTAAATAATGATTACTGTTATTATTAATCTTAAGAATGCTATAAAACAGAATGTGAACAAACATCACAATTTGCAACAAATAAAACTTTCCGTCCAAAAAAAGTAAGCAAAAATTACCAGACAACCTTTTAGTATTAATATAAATTAGTAACCACTAATCATACTTACAACTCTTTTATGTGTAAAGTTAATAACTTTTACTCTCTTACAGGTTTCAACATCTTAGGTAAACTGCTTATGAATTGAGCCTTTCCACTTTCTGGGTAAGGGTGTCGTCCAATATAACGGTATTCTTTGTAAGGGTTGTACTTTCCAAGGAGAGTCACAAGATGAGGATAGTTTACATAAATGTCATCATCAAAATGACAAAACCAACTAAATATATGAGATATATGCATAATCACAAAAACATTATTGAATGATATAGAGATTTAAATAGTTTAGATGTCAATGGTTATAATACTAACTGACTGGCAAAGAGAAACATTGAAAATAGATAAAACACAAACCTTACAATCTAAACATCTACAAATCTACTACGATTAAAAAATTGAGTCCATTAAAAATTTTCTAATGATAAATTTTTCTTGTGTATCAACAAGGTTTTCTTTTATAAGTATATAACAAGTATATTTCATAACACCATATCTATAACTATACCACAACATGCACTGTTTGCATCATATGTAATTATTGCATTGATAACTTACTCATAGTAATTGCCTTCTTCTATGGATTTGTAGTAATAATCAAATTCAACTCCTGTTTTACAACAAAGACTATCTGGGGTATGTCCAAATGAACAATTGCCATGGTGGACACTGAATCCTGCATAAGAAATAACATTTATTATTATGATAATTTACCTACACAAATTTGCTATTAATGAAACAAGACCTACACCAGGATGCTCACCTCTATCTTTCTTAATCATGAATAACAGTCAAAAATGTTTTATAGCATGAATCATACTGAACCATTACAACCAGTCTTGAGTTCAGTAGATGAGTAATTGCTTAAAAGTACTTAGTAAACTCTACATGGTATTATTATTTTCATGTTTAGTCTTATATCCTTTTGACTCTAGAGTTCTGATGTATTTACCATATAATAATTGTGACAACTTGTACAATTACAAAATATCAAAATATACAGTGAGTATTTCATATGTTTTGGATTCCATAGTAAACCACCAATGTAAAGTACAAATTATAAATTATACACAACTATATGTATTGCAAAGTATAGAGTAAGTACACAGTGCACAGAATTGTACCGTATTCATAAGATATACAATCTAATTTCACACCATCAAATTCAAACTATGTTATAATACAAAAACTTTAATACAAATATAGTAATGGTGCTACCCAAGGAATTAGTATATATATTTAATATAAAAGAAATTGTAAAAACACTAGAATGGACGGCTAAGAAAGAAAAAAATATATTTCATGTAACACATTACTTATAAGCAGTAAAATTAGATACTCTTACCTAATGCTTGAGATAGTAACAACCACTTGTCCAGTTTGCTTGTTACACGTTTATCGGTTATCACATGTACCTATATATACACAAAATAGTATAAATACATATTACCAAAAAATTAATATAAAAATTAATATGTAAAAATTTATATGTCATTTTAACAACTAATTTGTACCTTACATGAATGGATTACTGTGGAATCTATAATTCTTGTAAAATACTCACTATAAAATATCTTGCTACGTGAAAGTACAATGTGCCACATAATTCTATAGCAAGTAATTCACAAGGATTCTGTATTGCACAGTTGTTCATCCATGTCAGGTACATACATATTAGTGGTAATTAATTTTTACAATGTATATATATATATATATATATATAATCAATGTGATTATACATATTAAAGTACCTGATACTCAACCTATATAAGAAATATTACATTTCAGGTGAGGTCTTGATGCAAGTACTTGGTTTCACATTGTGCTGTATGATCATCTTGACAATGCCATAATTACTTTATTTAAAATTGTGCAATATATTGCTCACTTTCCTAATAGTGGTCACTTATTAACCTCGCTGGACGTGGGCGCAAAATGAGTTCAACTATTAACTTGTCCAATTGTTCTTTGCTTGGTCTACATCCTACCCGGTGCATGTACTTCCTATGTCTCTTCAATTTTACAATATCTCTCATCTGTAGTCTGTGATCTTGAAACTACTCTGCTGGGCGACTTCAACTTTCCGGATATTAATTGGAAAAACCTTAGTTCATCCAACCATTATAGTAATTTATTTTGCGACTTTGTTTATGACCACAATCTTCTCCAATTTGTTCATTTTCCCACTCATATCAAAGGAAACATACTTGACTTGGTCCTTGCTAAATCATCTGATTTAGTGTACGATGTCTGTGTTCTATATAATGAGCCTTTTCCTAAGTTGGTCTCTGACCATAAGCTCATTTGTTTCACTATCCCATGTAAGTTATCTAAACATCCTGTTACTCGCTCCACCCAATTCATCTTTAGTAAAGTCATTATGAAGGTTTAAATAACTTCATCACCTATCTGACTTCATTTCATGTTACAATTCCAATGATTTTGAGTTTCTTTAGTCAGAGGAGCAAGTACATAACTACATCATCAATGCTAAATCCAACTATGAGAATCAACTGGTTCACAGCATTACTTTCAAAAAGAATAATCAAATTTACTCTTATATCTGTTCTTTTACCAAACAATCCTCCATACCCGCTGTGATGTATCTGGAGTTCAAATTGAGTCATCTAATTTTGGTATTGCGACTTTATTCAACAATTTCTTAATCATGAATAACAGTCAAAAATGTTTTATAGCATGAATCATACTGAACCATTACAACCAGTCTTGAGTTCAGTAGATGAGTAATTGCTTAAAAGTACTTAGTAAACTCTACATGGTATTATTATTTTCATGTTTAATCTTATATCCTTTTGACTCTAGAGTTCTGATGTATTTACCATATAATAATTGTGACAATTTGTACATTCCTAACACTGTCCTGAAGTTCTGCTCTGAATCCCTCTGCAAACCCATCATTAGTCAGGAGACCCGCCCCTTCGTAACGTGGAAGGGTCTGGCGTACCATCCCATATAACAGTTGTCGCGTAGGAATTTAATTATTTTTGAGTTACGGTTAGTTATTAAATGCATATGTGGTCAGTTATAAAGTAGAAAATGGCTGAAATAGGTGTAATTAAGCAAGTGTTCACTAAAGTTGGTTATGATATTAAAGAAGAGCTGAAATATTTTTGAGAAGCTTTTGCTTTACGTTGTTATATAGTCTCGTCCCCAGACCTACACGCAAGCTTAAGTAGGTCTGGTCACACAGCTTGAGTTTTGTGTCCCCAGTCAGGAATGTGGCGCGGGTGTTGGTATGCAATTAGAGGTAGTGTGAAGTATGAAATCATCAAATTGAAGTGTGTGTGAACTTTGAAAGTGTTAAGATATGTCTACTGCAAACGTTGTCGATGAAGTTGCCAAAGAATTTGGATTTACTCTAAAAGAGAAACAAAAAGAAGTAATTAGTGCATTTATTTCTGGGAATGATGTTTTCTGTTGTCTTCCAAGCAGATATGGGAAGTCACTAGCTATTCCATTCTACCAAAGGTTTATGATCGTATTCGTAATGTTAAAGGGTTATCAATTGTATTATGTGTATCACCACTAGTTGCATTAATGATGGATCAGAAAAAATTTTTTATTGAGATTGGGATATCTGCTGAGTGCTAGCACACACACAGAGTGATGGGACAGTCATGTCTTTCTTTAAGACTACAGTAGGTAAACATTCTTTCATTATAGTAGTGAGTGCTGGACAATGGGTTTCAATCTCCAACCACACACGTTCCCATGTGAATCTTTCCAATGAATCTTTTGTTTTCATTTGTAAAATTGAATGCTTATCAGATGTTAACATTTTCATCTCATTTTTTAGTTCAATGGCAACAAGACTAAAAATGTGTTCCCTTAGTGTGGGATTCTCCATTACTCATCTAGCAATAGATAGCCGCTTGCCTCAAATGAAATTTTTTCCAACCCTTTTTAAGGAATTACTAAGCTCTGACACTTTTGGCTTAGACTGATATCCAACTAAAACCTGTAAAATAGCAATATAACTAGTCTATGCATGCACACACAAAACTCACAGCAACTCAGGGTGAGTGTTGATTTTCTTTTAGAAAGTCATCACGGGCTCTCTTAGTTGAGTTCATGAATGGACTATCAAGATTTTTCTTTGAGGAGTTTGTACACAAGTAATCTCATTATTTGCAATAACTTTCTATGTTGTAAGACTTTACCAACACTTAAAACTAAGTGTCTTACCAGAGGTGTATACGAATCCTCAGGAGGATTAGGTGTCCTCTTTTTAGGAGGAGTCGCCATACAACATCTTCATTATTTCTACTTCGTTTCTATAGCAAAAAGTAACATTGATTTCTCTATCATTTATTTATATAATGTTGTTTTACTTGTGGTGCATGATATTGAGCAGTGTCTGCTCTTACATCTTCAAAAATTGACTGACATGATACCTGAGTTATATTATGAAATTCTAAAGGAGGGTCAGGTGTTATTTTTTGGGGTGAAGTCTGCAAAATAATGACTTTTGCATCTCTGCTCTTTTTTACAAAAAGGTAATTGTAATTATGGCAACATAATTTTAACCTTTTACACCTATCATGCATGACAGTGAGGTGAGTCTACTCTTGCTTATTCAAGAGTTGACCCAGATGATTAACACCATGTTTGTTTGTTTTTGGCTGATAAAAATGGATGTCATAATCAATACTAACCTCATTCAGGAACAGAAGTTTTATCCGATTCTTCAATGGCTCAATTGTCTTCAGTGCATTTGAATATCTATTGAGAGTTCTTCAGCAAGATTTACAAAAGACTTTGTCTATTTTTTGGTGAATCTTCTCTGGTTCCATTTCAAGTTTCTCATTCCTTAGCACATCTACAACTATGGAGTATAGACAAGAATATTCGTCGTTCTTGTTTCTTATAATAACACGATCTTTGTGTTTACTGCTTAGGTCAGAGCAGCAGGAGTAGCAGATTTCATGAAGCGTAGCCATGCATTTACTTTCACACATACTTCAATTTGATAATATTCATATTTCACACTACCTCTAATTGCATACCAACACCCGCGCCACATTCCTTACTGGGGACACAAAACTCAAGCCTTGTGACCAGACCTACTTTAAGCTTGCGAGTAGGTCCGGGGACGAGACTAGTTGTTATATTGCTCAAAATTAGAATAACAGCTTCTACAGAGATATGTATGTTGTTTCAAAATTTCATCTGCTGGTAGTACTGTAGCTGTGCTGATAAGTTCCTTCCATGATGTCAGGAAACTATCATTCAGGATTCTCTTATTTTTCTTTTCTTTTAGGATGGCTGTATCTACGCTACAGCCTACATACACGTTGATAGACAAGTCTGTCTGTACTTATATTCCTTCTCTCACGTGTCAAACGCAATGAATAATTAATAATTATTATTGCAATGAATAATGTAAACACGGTTTCCCCAGGAATGCTGTGGAAAGCAACAACTGTTATATGCATGGTACGCCAGACCCTTCCAAGTATGCGAAGGGGCGGGTCTCCAGGCTACCCATCCATCACCTTTTTGTTTAGTGTCTAATGCAATCCTGCATTCAATAAAAACCTCCTGCATACAGCCTATGACATTTTTCAACTTTTTAAAATGAGAATTTTTGCAAAATACTAGCATCATAGCTGTCATTGGAGAATCACTAACTTTTACTAAGAAGTTGGAAAATATTAACCTTTTGTCAGTTAGAGTGTAATCTGCATGTGTAAAGTACCCAGTAGATGGCAAAGCAGATTGCGTTTTTCTTCCTTTAATTGAAGAGAATTGCTGAGTCGTCAATAATCATCTTGTACATCACGTGAGATATTGCCATGCCTTTAAGCTTGTGGAATGTTAGTTGTATATCCATTCTGCAGTAGAGATCTACACCGCACACCGCACACCGCAGCGAGGTTAAGCTATTTAGTGCATTTCATTCAATGATTATTATTCAATCAGCCCAATCGTCTTGTACTCTCGAATATTCTTTTTCGGGTTCTCCCAGACCCAGCTCACCATCCTCTTCATCACCTTCCACATCGTATGAGAGCCAAGTACGACCCGACGTTGCACAAGGCCCAGAAGTTTTTCGGGAAAACTTCGTTCTTACGAGTATCCTTGGATCGAGTACTCTGCATCTAGAAATGTTGTTTTTTGCTAGCCTTGTAGACTTTTTACAACCAGATCTGGAAAAGTTGAGGCTGCATTCACTGTGACTGGTTTCCACGACTGGAAGCATGCCTCTCTGGAGAGCAAGGTGTTGTACTTCATGACAAGTGTGCTATACACAAGAGTACTATGCTGGCATGGGAAGAGTGTAAGAGAAATGCTGCTTGTGGTACTTCCTTAGCTAGCTAACTTGTTGCTGGACGACACTTGGTGTAGTGGTTACCGTAGAATTGTACTTGTATAATATTTGTCATTACTTTAATTAAGGCGTGGTAGTCACGCCTTCTCAAGAAATTAATTACGTGAAATATTAATTACGCTACTGAAGTAATAAGAAACCTGACTTATCAAAATTGATCATACCCTCTGGAATGTTAATTAGTTTTCTTTACACTGGTCCCACGCAACATCATACTTGCTCGGCGTACGCTGGCATTGCATTTATAAATAACTTAGAAACTGTAACGAGGTTCGACACTTTAGTGAGTGCCTTTCACTTTAAAATATCAATTTGTCATTTAAGTTTCATGTCACTCATTAACGTTACTTTTCTATATAGTGATATTTAGGAATTGTAAACAATGATGGGTATATGTTAAAATGTATGAGGCTTGCAAAAGAATAATTGAAAGCTATCCTCTGTGATTAATAACTGGTTGAAAACTTCAGTACATATATTACACATGCACATACACACACAATCATACAAACACATCACCACACACATACATACATACACACACACACACACACAGACCTGATGTGGTTTGACTGTCTGCATCCATGTAACTAACAGAGGGGCTAGTCGCTTTTTATGATATTTTGTTGAAGTTTTCACAGTGATGTAGATTTTGTCTGCCTTGTCATGCGTACCAGAATGATTCCAACGTAAAGTCGTCAAGGGCACGTTTACTTCTTTACCAATAAAGTAGTATCCCCATAATACTAGTAGCACGATCAATATAAGGCCACCTAAAAGGACACGTTCTCTTCTTGTCATTCTTATGCAAAGAGATGATTAGAAGACAAAATAATCTCTCCAACTTGGTTTCAAAATATTTGAAATTTTTTGGCTTTATTTATGTTCATAAAGCCAACTAGAGGCCAAAAATTTTAAACAGAATGGCTTATGGCTTCACCATGATCAAGAGATTACTTTTTAGCTTATAAGTAGCTTTATACATATCAATGTAGACTAGTTTTGGATTTCTGACACCTAGAATTGGGCTTATATTTATTGTAAGAATTTGGTATGCATTTTATTGATAAAACTATGGTAACAATTTGGTTTACATATCTTATTGATGAAACTACAGTAAGATCTTGGATGAAATGACAAAATGTTTTTAATTAGTGCATATGATAAACTAACAATAAGAAAATGTTAAAACATTTATAACCAAATTTGCTTATAGTAAAAAGTCAAAAAGAGAGAGTGAGAGCTATAAGGAATAATACATTAATTTAACATGAATATAAGTATAAGTTTGGTCTGGTCACTGAATGTAACTTAGCCATAGCTCTGTCAAACCATAGCTCTGTCAAATGAAGGCTTACATAAGTATAGCTAGCCACATAAACGTAACTAATTGTAGTAGCAAATTGTGGGCGGCATCGGGTACTTTGAAGTGGTCAGGCCATGGACCACAACATCTTAGGGGAGTCTGGGGGACCCAGGAAATTTTTTAATTTGGGGTTTCGTGGAGGCTCCTGGTGTAATCTGAAGCAAAATTCACTGAACTAAAGTGCTTCTGATATATGATAAATCTTATACTTTCTGATATATATAAAAAAGTGGTTGAAAAGTGGTCCGACCATGGCCGGAGTGGCCTTAGTGCCGACCCCGGCCTTGCTATCGCTCCGCCACTGATGGTCACAGAGAGAAATTCTGCACGGATACACGAAGAAACAAACGGCACTTCGTAATACCGCAGCTGGCCCCGCCCCTCCAACGGTATAGTTATGCATGTTCAAGATATCACGTGATTGTAAGTCACAGCACTGTAGCCACACCCATAAGTTTACAAAAAGGATATGAGTGACTGAAGAATTGTTGAGACAAGACAAAACTGTGCTGGTTATTTAGAGATTCGAGAGAAGATCAGGACAATATCTAGTAAGTACATAAAAAGGTAAATGTGACACTATCTAATAAGACACGCCTACTTTGTTGATCTCATTGTATTAATAGTCAGAGGGTTTTCATAGTCACTGTATGGTATGAGTAATTTTGATTTATAATTTTGTACAAACTCAAGAACCCCAAAATATCATTGACCAAATTAATAAAGATGTGATGAGATAGCATGTATATGTGTGTGTGTGTGTGTGTGTGTGTGTGTGTGTTTCACTGTCTGTTTCAATTATAGACAATATCCAAGAATGATTTGAATAAGACAACTTAAACCTGAAACAAACTCTCCTTTTGTAAATAGCTGATATCAGAAAGCTTTAAGATCTAGCCTATGTGTCTATAGTTGAGTTCCTTATAATGAATAAAGTGTTTGTTGCCTGTTATGGTAATGTATAGCTGTCTGACTTTCACAGTATTCCAATTATACAGACATATATGTATACAGTAGAATGTCGCTTATCATAACTTCATTCAACCGAGTACGTCGATTAACCGAATGTCTTGCTGGCTGACACACCCACCAGACACGCCTTATAATTATTGCACGTGTATTTATGTAATCATTTTAGTGAGATTGTGTCTCGTAAAAGAAAGAAACTAGTCTTGAGTATTCACGATAAACTAAAAATCTGTGAATTTGCTAAAAAAGGAAGGACCTTACAAAGCATAGCTAACGTGTATGAGATCGGTAAGTCCACTGTTCATGATATTGTGAAGAACAAAAAGAGAGTAATGAGTCAAAGACAGAAACATATTCATGATTACTTTGCCAAATTATGATTTAAAAAGTGTTCAATTATATAATAATGTTTGTTACATGTTTGTTATGTATTGTGGTAATCAGCACTTCAATTATCTGAACACCCTTCGGGCCCAATGTGTTCAGATAAGTGACATTCTACTGTATATATATGTATATATGTATATATTAGTCTATTTTATCTAAAATATAATCTACCTGATTGAATTACATGTACGTTATATGTTTACATATAATGTAGCATTTACACACACATATATACAATCTAATCACTTGGGTAGTTCATTTATAGTTGTTCCGTGTGAACATACCTTTTTTAATTCTGAGTAAGAGAAAATAATTTGTCCCGTAAAGTTAGTAAACAGTTTTATTTTAGTAACAATATCTGATATCAGTTGACATTACATTATCTATATGTCATTCATGGGTGACTTACTCAAGTTACTAGTGATATAAACTAGTTTCATTATGTGTGACATTTACTATAGTTGATATTACTTTGTCATTGATGATAACAAAGTTGTTTTAGCATTATTTTTTCAATCATTCAGCTTTATCATGTAATGTTTGCTGTGCTAGACAACTCAATATGTTTTTTATTGATATGTACAGTTGAGGCTAATGTAAAGTATTGGTGAATTTTTTGAGCTTCTTAAAAACCTCAAGAATGTTTTAAACTCTTTAGTGTGTGTGTTTATGGTGTTAGGGTTATTTCTTATTGTTTGTGTTACTTTCAAGTTGTCATTTTAGTGCTTTTATAATATGTAATATGTTAATATTTGTAACATATATTTCTAGTCCAAAATGCTACATTTATTTATTATATTTATTTCCTTGTTTGTTTGTACAGACATGGCATCAGCTGAGGCATTGTTTTCTCGGCACAATAGTACTTCACCTAAACTTTTGAAGCCATCTAATGCATATAAACATAGTGAACATTGTGATATGAAGGGAGATATCACAGCACCATCATCTTCTATTGTAGAAGGTAGAGAAGCAATTATTGAAGATGATATGGAGAGTAGAAGCCAGGTATGCATGTGTATGTGCTTATATGGTGTTAAGTGATAAGTGATAAGATGCTGACAAACATTTCCCTAATTATGTCCTACACTAATGCACTAAAACAACCAGTTAATTGTTGACTTACATAGTGATATCTTTCTAAATGCATCACACTGTAACTAAACATAGATGAGATATTATTAGTTTACACTACAAACAAATATTACTATGTTCTTTGACATTACTGGATTGTTATCTGAATTAAACTGTTAATGCTTTAATGCTTGAACCAAACACCAAACTTAGTTCTATTTGTATTTTATATAGTGTGGTTAACACACCTGTCATATCAGTGAAAAAGCTTTAGTAATCATTGAACCAAACGCATAACTTAGTTGTATTTCTATTTTATAGTGTGGTTTACACACCTGTTATATCAGTTAATGCACTTACTTTGTTTGTCTTCCTTCATATGTCATTATGAATATGTCTTTATCAATAGAGATCTGTACTCACCTTTTCACTTATATTCACTAACTCTTTATTACTTTTTATATTAACACTATTGCATAGTTTTTTTGTGTGTCTGCTTCTAATGAAGAGTGTCTATAGCAACATAGCAAGAAAGAAAGTTTTTTTAAAAATCAGCACATAGAGTGGATGACCATATAAATTGAAATAATGCACTACTATTGTTATTATCTTAACATGAATTTACTGGTTATATTTTATTACAGGTTGCATATACTGGTGAGGATGTAGAAACCATACCTTCTCATTTGTGGGAAAAATACGGTCAAACTGCACGTCGACTAGATCTGTCATATAATAGATTAAGGTAATTGACTGTGTGTAGTTGGAGAAGACAATATATGTATGTAGTAACTCTAGTCTCTATTATGTAATCTAGCTATATCATCTATAACCAAATATAATATAGCACTGTACAGCCTTGTATGTATAATATAAATGAGTGTTCTTTTAAATGTATTACAATTGATTTATAGCCAGAAGGCAGAACCTCATATAATATATTTTATAGCAATTAGAATAAATGCTCTGGTCTAGCTACAGAAATGTCTGTAGTAATTTAGTGCTTGTAATGCAATTTGGAAGTACCATTACAAGATTTCATTATTTAGTTATCAAATTCCTTTCTGTTTTAACTTTATGATTTTGTATGTGTTATATTAAAACATTTATCTTTGAACATTCTCGTCATATTACTGTGAATATGTCATACAATGATAATGTGATTGTTTAGTTGGCTGCTGTCATTGTTTAATGAACTACTTCATATGTGAATTCGTTTTAAGATGTTATTGGTCAGAATGTTTATAGTTTGTTCATTCTTCCAATTTTATTATGGTTAAAAATATTAATCATGTGATCACCTTTTTTATAACTTAACTAAATTCATAGTTTACAACATTGCATCAGAGTGATTGAGGTGTGTGTGTGTATAAATATAAAGTCTTTGATAACTGTAAGCCTTATATCAAAGCTATCTCACAACTGTTGTAACTACACTATATGTACTTTATATATTCATTGTTTCTCTTGATAGATCTTTAAATGGCTTAGAAAATTTCAAAGTATTAGAAGAACTTGTTTTGGATAACAATGACTTAACTGACTCCGCCCTCTCGTTACCATTGTTACCGCACCTTCACACTCTTACACTCAACAAAAATCAGATATCCTTATTTATTAAATTATCCACTCAGTGATTAGTGGTGGGTAGATAATATAACACTGTTACATGACACTTATAGCCAGTGAATGAATGTTACTATTGAGACTGTTATGGACCTATCATATTACAAGATCATTGTCTATAGACAGTCCACTAACTGACTACACACAATGATCTGTAATATACAAATATACACTGAGAGTCAATTTTAGGAAAGCTCTACTTGATGTGTAGCTCATTATCTCTTGTGGTGTATGCTTACTAAATGTTTTCTGTAGTATTCCTTAACTAGTTACTATACATTGTAGATACAGAGGCTCTCTTAGCTACTTTAGAGAAACAATGCCCTTCTTTGAAATATTTAAGTCTACTTGGGAACAGGGCCTGTCCAAATGAGTTATTACAGAGCGGTCACGATGATGAGGATTATCAGCGATACAGGTACATATAAATATGTTACATGCAATAATGTGTAACTTTTTATATTGTAATTGATTAGATTTTGTATGTATATATGTAAATATCTTCTTTGTTTTGTAGGTATTTTGTTCTTCATCGTATGCCACAGCTTACTTTTTTGGATTCAAGATCTGTTACAGCAGTGGAGAGAAAAGAAGCAAAAAGAGTTGGTGCTTTTATGAGAGTAGTACGTCCAGCTGATGCAAATGTGAGTTTATTATTACTCTTTAGTATTTATACATACTTGTTACAATACTAGTAAATGTATCACAACCTACATGCCATAAATAACTTAAAATTGAAGTTAACTTAATATTTCTATTAACATAACTATGACTACACATTAATTATAAGACTTAAATGGTAGTTTGTTATGATAGATATTCTTTTTTATTTAACTATCGTATTTATGATTTTTGTTAATATTATTTTTTTCAGGATGCTGTTAAAGAGAAAAAGTCATCATCAGATGATGTACCGACTGGTTTTAACCCTTTACCTGCTTCACGTAGTGTAGTTGGACAACACAGAGGTAAGCAATAGAAACGACTAACTTATCCCTCAGACTGTGTAATCATACTATAATCTACGGACATACAGACATGGGGTCAATTACATTGTAATGTAATATATTACTATTACTATTATAACAGAAATAATTATATTACTATTACTATTACCGGTACAACGTAAGTCAATGTAATGTATTACTATCACTATTAAATTAACAAGGTTTAATTACTGAATATACTGTGCATGCTAAACCAGATGGCCATTATACTTAATGTTCATTAATTTTTCAAAGACAGCGTCACTAAGTCTACATCTTTCTGGCCTAAAAAATTTTCCACCTATACTAAAAAGTCTTTCAACTGGCCTTGATGAAGTTGGCATAGAAAGGTAGCGACAAGCCAACATCACTAATGTTGGATACGTTGTTGCATGGACTTCCAAAAAACCATAGGTCATAAGGTTTTTATGTTATACTGATCACTTGTAAAAGGTAGGTGTAAAGTTGCTTCAGCTGCATACATTAGACTTCATAAAAGTATTGATGCAGTGAAAAGAATGTCACACTTCAAATAAACACAATTAAACCAACATTTGACTGACACATTACTGGATCCATAATTTCAATTACTAATACTAATACTTGACCATCTATTACTATTACTATTACTATTACGTTGACTATTAATTGTCTATTACTATTACTATTACTATTACTATTACTATTACTTGATCATCCATTACTATTACTATTACTATTACTATTACTATTACTTGACCATCTATTACTATTACTATTACTATTACTTGATCATCCATTACTATTACTATTACTATTACTATTACTATTACTTGACCATCTATTACTATTACTATTACTATTACTTGATCATCCATTACTATTACTATTACTATTACTATTACTATTACTTGACCATCTATTACTATTACTATTACTATTACGTTGACTTTTAATTGTCTATTACTATTACTATTGCTATTACTTTGAAATATGTAATCTTAACTTTTACTATTATCTATTACTATTATTTCATGTTTGCTGACATACTTTAATGTATCGTTCTTTTTTTTTTATTGTTAGGTGTCTATGGTCAGTGCAAATATATCTATTATGGTAAACACTCTGAAGGCAACAGATTTATACGCAATCATCATTTGTAATATTTGTTATTATTTATCATTTTGTTTAATATACTGTGTGTTAAAACTCACAAGTATTCTGTTATATAATTATATTATTATACGCAATGTATATCTCTCACTATATAAAAAGTATGTACCTGTACTTGTGTATTTTGGTTTATGTAGTGCATATAATGGACATATTATACCTGCACCATATCAATCATTATTATTATTATTATTATATAATTGACTTGATTAATTTTCTTACATTAAATGTCTTGAGAGTGTACAACTTTTTGTTTTGAAATAACGGTAATTTTTTGAACTAATTCTTTTTTAACGAATACACAATAATTTCAAAATAAAATCGTATTAGTGTTAGCCACACCCTCCACCAAATATCAGGTTAGTATTATATTATTATAATTATAATCAATTGATTTATGAGATACTTGAACGATTTATAGATAATATGATATACCTAGTAAACAACTCGTTTAATAGGTATGGTTTCTGAATACTGAAATCTCAAATATACCTTGATATTGTTGGTGTATAATACCTTTATAGGGACAACAACCTTGTACATAGGTTACGTTGATCTCCTGGTGATTATTATATAGATATATGGTTTAAAAGGTTTGGTAACCAAAGACTATATTAAATAGTACATTATCCAAGTCAGAGTGGCTATTCATAATGTAGTATGTCTGTATATTGTTGCATATAGCCAATGTTTAGTCTCATGCCAAGCTGGTTATGCCCCACAGTAAATTGTCTTTTACCATAGGATGTGACTGGACTGGAATAAGACTAATGTTTAGTATTAAACCAGGTTAACGTTTATGTTCAAAGGGTGGGATCAGTACACAATAATATACAACTTTCTGTTGTACAAGTTGCTTCAGTGTAAGAAGTAGTTTAATCTCTGTTTTTGTTGGAAATGATTAGTTTTACATTTTTATCAGATTTTATGATTGTTTCATAATAGATACAACTGACTTGAATGTTTCCATTGTAGATATTGGTTATTGATTTTTGGTTTTTCCATTAGACTAATATGGCTACTCACTCAGCACATGTTGTGTCAGCTTCTGCAACCACACCAAAACATTTTAGTGGATCAGTCGCACCCCTATCATCATCAAAACAAATGAAAACCAAAAAACGTTTAGCAAGTCAAATACCAGAAGAATTACTAAACAATTTAAAACTAAACGATGCGATTTCAGTTTTACCTCAAAACTATAATTTTGAAATTCATAAAAGTATATGGCGAATCCAACAATGTTCAGCAAGTACTGTGGCTCTACAAATGCCTGAGGGCCTACTTCTTTATGCCACTACCATTGCTGATATACTAGAAGAGTATACTGGTGCTGAAATGATCATCATGGGTGATGTGACGTATGGTGCTTGTTGTGTTGATGATTTCACAGCTAGAGCTTTAGGAGCAGATCTCATGATACATTACGGCCATAGCTGTCTCATTCCTGTTGCTACAACAACTATTAATATGCTGTATGTGTTTGTAGATATTCAGATTGACAATCCACACGTTATTGATACAATCAAGTATAACTTTCCACCAGGTGCTACCCTAGCTATGGTTAGTACCATTCAATTTGTTGCAGCTCTTCACAACATTAAGCAAGTATTATCACAAGATTATAATGTTATTGTACCTCAATCTAAGCCTTTATCTCCTGGTGAAATATTGGGATGTACTTCACCTAAACTTTCATCAGATGCTGGAGTGGAAAATATAGTATATCTAGGAGATGGCCGATTTCATCTTGAGTCTATCATGATTGCTAATCCTGACATTCCAGCATACAAGTAAATTCTTATTAAAATAGTGACTAATTTTATTAAATTTGTTCTTGCAACAGGTATGATCCATATAGTAAGACTTTCACTCGAGAGTATTATGATCATGATCAAATGAGAGCAACAAGGCAAAAGTTCATTGGACAAGCTTCTAAAGCTCAATGTTTTGGTTTAATATTAGGTACTTTAGGAAGACAAGGCAGCATCAAAGTATTAGAACACTTAAAGCAACAAATATGTGACTCGGGAAAACGATATATTATTGTTTTACTCTCAGAAATATTTCCAGGGAAGCTAAGTTGTTTCAACAATGTCGATGCCTGGGTACAAGTAGCCTGTCCTCGACTATCCATTGACTGGGGTATTGCCTTTGAGAAGCCTCTCTTAACACCTTATGAGCTAGCAATTGTGTTAAAAAGTGTCCGATGGAGTGATCAATACCCGATGGATTATTATGCTAATGATAGTTTAGGTCCTTGGACTGTCAATAATGAAGAGAACAGACCCAAGCAAACAAGAAGTCTTAGGAAATAAATGTCTCAATTATTAATAAGTATTGTGTATAATTTTAAAATCAGTTAATATGCTCTAATAGTCACTATAATGAGATTACTTCTATGATTGGTAAAATATGTAATATTCATTGCTTAATTAACATAACATTTAACCACAACATAACTTTCCCAAGTCCTTTCTTGTTTTATAATGACATCATCCATTTCACTGAGGTCCAGATGATATGTATACCCTAGCTATAATATATTAAATATAATTTTCTTTACTTCAGTGAAACATTGCAATAACACTACATTAGCTGATGTACTCCTTGTATAACTATTGTATACAAATATATGTAAGGAAATTTAACCCTTTTTAACAGAACTATTAATAAAACATAATGAGACTATTATGACATTAATATTTTTTTTAAATATTAATTGTTTCATCCTGAAATGTATTTGATCCAGATGTTTTAACAAACCTAATTGAACAGAGAAACGCTACCAGCATCAATATTGCACAAAAAAGAAAAATTTCAGATATTCCACCTGAAGCATCATGCAAAGAGAGGAGAGCAAGAGCTGATAAAAGTGTCAAAGGTACTCTGAACCAGTTGATTATAGATAGACGATGTTCCTTAGGAAGAACTTTATCTCTCAGAGTTCTCATTACAGGGAAATAGAAACCACACGAGAATTCAAGTAATTGTAGACAGATTAGTACTAATGATCGTAAGAAAACAGAAGGGTTGTTACGACTAAAGAAAGATGAAAAGAAAAACAATATTGCTGATGCTGCACTGATAGGAAGTAAAAGGTTAGGAAGTCTGTAATTACCTTTGTGTGTTAAATAATCACATATAATACCACCTAGCAAGAAACAGACCATAAACGAAGCAAATGCAATTCCTAAAGGTATATCACTCATTTGTAACCCTTGTGCTGATGTTGAGACCACGTCTTTATTATGTTTTAATCTTCCTCCAATGGCTGGTGTCCATATGAACACAAAGACAAATAACGAGCTCTCAAATAAACTTTGTATGGTACCAACAAGAAACACGTCAGGAGTTATAGCTTTTAAACCATCACCACATGACTTCCTCACTTTACTAAAATTAAATTCCTCTTCCTGTCCTTTATTTTCATTCCAAGCCATCATGACAAGTACTGATACAAGTACTAGTACTGGTAATGCTATCTGAAAGGGTGATGATGGACCAAAGTGTAGCCAACGAGCCAATAAATCAGCCACAATTCCAGCAATAACAGCCATTATTCCATTACCAAATGCAATATGATTGAAAGTTACTTGTATCCATTCCTTTGGAAAGTCATGTGTGTCTATATGTTCATGCATATACCAGGCTTCTAGTGATGAGAACAGCAATGAGTTTGCCATGCCTGCCAAACAGCGACCTGCTATTAAAACAACATATCTACTTGACAGTGTAAAAAGACACGATAGAGCATAGAGAAGTGAAAACATAATCACCGTCTTTCGTCTTCCAAACTTATTAGCTATGAAGTCTTTAGCAGGAAAAACAGCTGCACTGGACACTAAACCCAATACATAAATAACAGCCACTTGGTTTTCAACGTAACCGTAATAATGATATAGTCTATATAAGTAAGGACCTTGTAGCCAGTCTCCTAAAACAGCTAACAAGTATATAGGAATGTATCGTCTTTGAAATTGGATGAAATTTGGGTTGTTCGCTGATTGGTCTTGTGTGATACGTAGTTTGAAGTAGGCTATTACGCATACTATCGAGAGTATGAGAAGTGAAAGATACACATATGCCAACATGGTAGAGAGCCTGAGGAGAAAGAACAACCAGTTATAATATACATATACATGACTGAGGCTAGCTATAATTATTCTAACTGTATTGACTTGATGTAAGACTAATTTATACCGTAGAATACAAATGGCGTTTATTATATATTATAAAATAACATAACAAATATGTATTGATATCCATTATTCATAGGTTAGCCACTTATATGTACATGTAAGGACATCATGAGATTATCAATTTGGTAATGATTATATTATATTCACGGAATAAAATTAAAACAGAAATGATAATATATGTACAATGGTAATGCCTGAAATATCTATCTCATATGAAACAAATATGTTATACACTGACCTAACATTTTTATAAGGTTACAAAAACAGGATATTGGGAAATTGATGGCTGGGTTAACTCGTATCATGAGATAATCAACACTAATTACAAGAATTCACTCAATAGTTAAAATAATTGAGTTTGTCTCTAATATTTGGTTCTATCATTACAACCAATATTACATCTAATCCATTACTAAACTAGAATGAGACAGTTGGTTGACGTACTTACTTCTATTTTATAGAATATGCTTCAATCGATGTTCACTGAGAAAAAAGTGGGTGTGGATTGCTGTGAAGTTATGAATTTCATTAGATATGGTTATGAATATTAAAATTAATACTTGTACTGCGCTTTTCGTCACTAGTTATGGCTTTAGTTTAGCTTATAACTATTCTTTTACTGTTAGTGTTAGTTAGTCACGGAGTAAAGATATAGCTAGTCATTATAGCTAGTGGTTTTCCTATAACTTAACCAAAGAGGGATTAGTTTAGTTACTTTTAATCATATATAGTGTAACATTTATAATTATTATTTATATGTGAACCTCAATTCCTATTACTGCTTCAATAATTGTAGCATTACTAGCATTTTTTTGTCATCAATCTTTCCTTCTTTGTTTTGTTTTCCACAAGGTTAATGATGGAGATCACAATTACACAGTCATACTGTTTATTAAAAAGTCTGTTCGAGTTCACCTTGCCGCCGGAAATTAGTAGTGGGTGTAAGTACTATACATAACACATACCACACCCATCACAAATAAAATGTTTGCGGTGAGTAATATTCTTTGAAGTTACACACGTAAATAAAAGACCACGTGTGTGCGTGTGTGTACAGTATCTTTTCCTTTCTTTTCTTGTAAAAAAAATTTCTTGCCAAATCTTTAAATTAGAATTATAATATTATCTACATTAAGTTATAAATAATTATTAATAAAATTTGCAATAGTTTATCTAGCAATGGATCAAGGAAGCAGCTCTTCCTCCATTAATCAAGAGCTACAGCCTTATATAAAGTAGCTAAGAAACCTGGGAAGTGGTTAGATTGACATCACAAACCAAATATGTAATGTAAAAAGTAAGGCAGTTCTTTGAGAAAGAGAAAAGAAAAGGAAATTCAATTAAGAGAGAGAGAGAATTGTAGAACGTACAGTAAAGGCTACAGGTGTATCAATAAGAACTGTGCGAAATATTCATAACGAATATATATCTCGAAATGGTAAATTACTGACTCCTGTTAAACAATACACGACATCTAGGGTACATGTGAATCCAGACTCTTTTAATAAAGAAATAATAGGACGTACTGTTCATAGCTTTTACACACAATGACAATATCCAACATTGACTACTCTTTTAGCTAAATTAAAAGAGGATGGAGTTTTCGGAGGTGGTAGGTATTGTCTATGGAAGGTTCTGCGAGAGTTGGGGTTGTCATACAAGAAATGAGACAATAAACAATACATATATGAACAACGTAATATACTGGAACAAAAACATACATAATTGCAAACGATAGGTAAACTAAGAAATGACAACAGGACAATAATCTATACTGACAAAACATGGATAAACACACATGTAATTTTGGGTAGACGTCAACAGTAAAGGAGCATGGAAGGTGCAAACTGGGAAAGGTCAACGATTGATTGTGTTCATTCTGGTAGAGTGGAAGGTTAGGTTCCCGGTGCAGACTTAGTTTTTAGATCTAAGACAAAATCAGCAGACTATCATGATGAAATGAACTCAGAACACTTTATAGAATGGTTTACACAACAGCTACTTTCAAACATTCCACCTACATATCTGTGATAGTTTTAGACAATGCTTTGTACCGTAACAAACAAAAGGACAAACCTCCAACAACTGCAAACAGAAAAGATGATATTAACAGATGGTTAGATGAACACAACATAGAATATGACAATAAGGACATTAAAAAGACATTACTAGAGAAAGTAAAACAACACAGACCAGCACCTTTGTACCTTACTGATGAAGCAGCACATGCACATGGACATACAGTTTTAAGGTTATATACCAGTAGCCCATTGTGAACTCAATCCAATAGAGTTAGCATGGGCTTCTGTGAAAGGCTATGTGGCCAAACATAACAAGACATACAACTTACCAGAAATTGAATGGCTTACACCTGATGGGTTTACACACACAATGACTGACATGTGGAGGAATTTTTGTAGACATGTTGTGGACATAAAAAACGATTACTTTGAAAAAGACGGACTTATTGAGGATACAATAGAAGAATTTATAATTGAACTTGGAGAAGATGATAGTGATCCTGATGATAACAATGACACAAAGACATGATGGACAAAGACGACAGACAGTTAATAGATGAAGCACTACAAAATATAACAGAACCTACACAAACAATATGTACTGATCCAAGACATAACTTAACAGAGGTTTTTAAAGACTTTGATGAAGATTTTTTAGATATTGTATTACCACTATCATAACTTCTATAATTTTTTTGTTATTCATTCTCATACACAATAGTTATATTCAATTTATTTTACCTAACTACATGATTAAACTTTTACAGTTAGTATGTATTTCTTAGTTTCTTACCGTTCTGGATTTTCTCTTCAAGCGGGAGCCATTTTATTGATTAACGAAATTCACGAGATCACATTCCTCATGGTCAATGGCATCTCCTATACTTTGCATATGGAAAGTACAACAAATCTTGTTCTTGTGGGTCGTATTCATATAAAAATGACATTAAAGAACTGGATGGTCGTCAGGAGACCACCTGACTTTGAAACTTTGAATTTGGTCGAGTTATTAGAAAGTTATGATGATTTTTTCTAATGGCAAGGTGAACGGGAACAGACCTTAGTTGTCTTTGTTTACCATTACATTTGGGAATGACTCTGATGATAAACTTACTTTCCTTCACTGCTATTTGGATAAGACTTCAATCTTTTTGTAATAATTTAAAATTTTATTCTACATAATATTGTAAGACTTTTATGGCTATTTATTAATAGTATATTATTGAAAACTGAAATTGAAAACGTTTTAGCATTAGTTTTGGTTTCATGTTTATTTTGCATAACAGTGATAAAACAACATTTGCCAGCTGTATCAACATAACAGATTACTGCTGCTAACTTTGAAAAACATGCCATTCATGTGCAGACATCTGCCTAATCATAGAAGTAATGCCATAAACATCAAAGAAGATAATATTTGAGAAGTTTGTTAGATGTTTTACACTGCTTCACAATCTTGAAAGCAAATATTGCTGAACTATAATTAAAAGAATTGATTTATAAATACTTATGAATTATATTAACTTATACATCGTATAATTATATTATACTAGACCCTTTGATAAAATACTTTTAGTTAAAATATAGTTAAGTAACAAAAACAACGCTAGTCTGAAGTACAATTCATTATTGCTAGAACTGGCTTTATGAATCAATACTCAGTTCTTACATTACTCATCCCAACTATTGAGGTATCCTCATTTCATATATGAACTTAAAATAGAATACTTATACATTCATATATACATTTATACAGATAAACCTTTGTACATGTTTATGTAATATATATATATATAATATAGATTGAATTGGTTTCACAAGGAAAGTATTGATTCTCTTCTTTAGTGGCAACAGACGGAAAGTTTACTGAATGTATTTACCTCTATGATTTATAAAGTTTGAAAAAAACTGCTACCGACAGTTTCAAACTGCTGAGTCATAGTTGACTGGCTTATTGGTGTTTGTTTTGAAGCACTATGTTAACAATATATTATGCATCCACAGTTTCAACTTGCTACAATTAAATGATGTATAATATATTGTTAATGTAGTGCTTCAAAACAAACACCAATAAGCCAGTCAACTATGACTCAACAATTTATAACTGTCAGTAGCTGTTTATTTCAAACTTTATAATTTTAAAAAATCTCTATAGGTATTAAACTATGAAAAATATGGAAGTTAGTAAGAATGCTGATCACAGTACAGCTGTTCATCTATCAAATCCAATGTCAACAATGGAACAGTTAGAACTTTCCATATTCAAAGAGAAAAACTCTTTAAGATCAAAGGACAAAGGAAATGCTGTGAAGAACAAAGGTAAAAGTTTGCTCTCCAGTTCACCTGATATTGAGACCACTACATGCTGTTGTTGTAATATTTCTCCCAAAGTTTCAAAATGTTTGGAAATATCAGTACTTACAATCAGTGTAGTCATTGTGCTGATTTTGCTATCAATTCCAATTATAACTCATATTAACCAAGTAAAGGAATGATAATAAGTATCATTATCTTCTTATGTCATTAGGAAGTAAGGAATGGACAAACAAACATTAAGAGTACTACTACATCCAATACTACTAATACAACTGTAAGTAAAACATCATGAAAATACCAATATTGAGTTAGACCTAGTAACAATGTCAATATATTGATAGTCACCCTCACAATAATTTGATTACGATTATGGAATGGATGGTTAATATAGGAAAGATGAGAGTCAGGTCTACTAGGTGCTAAATATGAACTCTGTCTAATATGTTATGTGTATCTTATACTTAGTGTTCTGGTTATGGATCACAGACTTGTTTACAAGAAGATTTATCGTGGAGTTTAGTTCCCGCCATTAATAATGACTCAAAATGTCATGCTAAAGTATATTCGGGAAGTGTCTGCTTCTCTTTGCTCTCGAGTTGGCAGACCTGTGCACTAGGTGGATCAATGTCAGTGTTTGTAAATGATTCTTCTTTATTATCAGAAGAGAAAGTTAAAGATATAATATCACAATTAGGTAAGAAAACTGCATAGGAAGTAAAATGCTTACTTTGTTAGCTTGTTTTTAACAGCACAACTCCCTGACTCTTATTCATCCTGCAAAACAACCGGTGCTCCTTTTCTTTGTCAATATATTTTTCCTCTTTGTGACTGTAAAACTGGTGATCTATATTTGCCTTCAAGAGTGACTTGTGAAGAAGTTAGCACTGTTACATGTAGGACATTGTGGCCACTACTGGAACAACTGATCCAACCACTCAAGTTACCAGATTGTTCTACACTACCTATGACTACATACCCATCAGGTATATACATGCATGGACGCAATTATCTGATTATACAATTTAGATATGAATGGTTCTGGTAATTCTGACTCTAGTCTTACTACTAGTGACTCATCTTTACAACAAGATACAGTTTGTGATGACCAATTCATTAAAGTCAATGGAACATGTTATGCTAGATGTGATAGTTTTGAACAGAGTCCACATGATGTCATTATTGCTCTAGACATTATACAAATTTTTGCTGGTTGTTATGGAATTACTGTTGGAGCTATTGTTCTTATCATTTCATTTGTTCGATGGAGAACAATGTATGTTTGCACATAAATGAACTAATAAAATCTCTTGCATTCCCAAAAATTATAGGTTGTGTTTCCCTTCAATTTTCATTGTTTACATGACAACTGCCCATTGTATTATAGGTATGCTATAATTATAATACCTTATCTCTTAGTTTCAATCTTTCTCTCTCTCTCTCTCTCTCAGCTGTTTTTATAATCATATCGACAATTAATAGATCCAAATTATATTGCAGTTCTGATGCTATAACAAAAGAAAGTTTCGATAATCCAACTATATTTTGCATAATAGCAGGTCCATAAATGATTTACTTTATTGTCAGAACTGAAATGACTAAATCATTACATATTTCTCATTAGGAGCAGTGTACCATTATTTTTTCCCTAACATTACATTGTGGTGGTTCTTTCATGTGTGTTCAATATTTTATAAAGTTGTATTTCCCTTGAAAAGTAAACAATATGAGAAGAAAGAAAAATACATTCATGTAGTTTTAGTACTTGCTGGTAAGCAATATATATTATTGATTATCTTTAATTGAAAAATTTGCAATAATGAATGTTGTTGTTGATAGTAGACAGTTATGCAGTAATTGCATAGCATGATAACATTATGTAATAATAAGTATGTCACATTCACTTCCATACTAGGTATCTTCATTCCCATACCTGGTTTATTACTAGCACTCTTGGTTCCAGACTGGGGTTACATAGTTAATCAATATCCTCCAATCCTATGCTCTTCTCAAAATGCAAATTTGTGGTACTATACAGCAATATTACCTCTTAATATTTTATTAGCTATTTGGGCTTCTTTGTTTGTTTTCATGTTCTGGACAATCCATAAAGTAAGGAAATTTAATAATAGTAAATATCTCTAATGAATGAAGTACATATATTCCTTGATATTTCTATTAATGTTATATATTTTGTTTATCTAAGTCCAACTATAATATGTAATGTTTATCAATATCAACACAATGTATATTATAGTGCATAAACTACCATTTTATAGTTATGATGTTGTCTATCGATGGCTTTGTTACATCTTATAGCATCAAGGTATATTTCCTACTAGAAAGAAAAGCAGTTTTAGCATCAGTACACCAGAGAGGAAGATTATTTTTGTGTTGTGTTATTATGTGATATTTGGTGTTGTTATTTTAGCACATTATGGAGTCATTACACCAAATCAAGATTTGTTCAAAGATGCTGTAGAGATGTATTTCCGTTGTCAAGCATTAGGCCATCCTCCAAATCAAACATCACAGTGTGATCCAAAGGAATATCAACAATATATCTATCCAGAGCTTGCAGCAATCAGTTATTTGATGATGGGGTTGTTTCCCTCAGCACATTTAACTTTTGTTGTCAACTGGAAGACTACTTTAAACAAAGTCATCGCTTTTTTTCGATATTACTGTCCTTTAAGGATTGTAGGGAAGAAAACTTACTTTTTTAATAATCCAGACAAAAACGAAACTAAGATGTGTGATGTTCCTCCATAGAAACACTTGTCATCCATCTATTGACTTTTAATGTCATAATTAATGATGATCTGATAAGTACATTGCCAGCTGTTTTTCTCTACATGTAACTAGTTATAATACTTATTAGTATTATATTTAGTTTAGGACCTACATTATAGAGATCAATTGAGTGTAATGTAATAACTTAGTATTGTACTAATTGCATTTATTATTTCATTTTCCCATTTGAATCTCTTTTAAAACAGTAAATTATCCTGTAATCTTATAAGGCCAACTTTTGGCCCACTCATTGCGTCCATAATTAATTAGGTAGTATATACCTAAATTGCTAATGTCTCCTCTTCAAAGGGCCTAGTCTTCTGGTACGCCGTCTGTAACTAAGTAATATCGTATATTGTATACAATATAGTATTATAGTGTATGTATTGTACTTGTGTTGTATATACACATTAAAATCCTAAAACCTATAAATGCATGCACTATATAACATGAAATGCATACATTATGTGCTATAATGTATACATTGGACGACAGGACCTTTGTTACAAATGGCGTACCATACAAGAAACTCACTGAAAAACTCAGATCAGACCAGTAGGCGGGTAATTGCGCCACACCTTCCTTTAATTACCTTTTCATGTTAATCCTTCCTCTTCGATTTTGATATTACAAATCAGTTACTGTCTATTACCACTTCCTTTGTGGTATTCGTGTAGTTTGTGATAAAACATTGGACGTTTCTTTCTTAGGTATCGAGTCGACTATCTTGCAGCTTTTCAGAAAATCGTTCTGCCCATTATTAGTAAGTGGAATTCATTTTACAGACACTACTTAAGAGACTGAACAATGTCAACATTTAATACGTTTAATGTGTTCATTTTAAAGCATTGATAAATCTTAAAATATATGGCAAGGTAACCTAGCTGATGTCAAGAACTCATGATAACTAACCTGCATGCAAACATTGATCTTGTATGTAACTCCTTAGTAGTCCAGCAATATGTACCAAGTTTCTTTACTCATTTTTACTAACTAGTTTATGAATCTTATAGGTTATTTTATTTTTGTTGTCTTATCACCTCAGTTACTGTTTATAACACTAACAACAATTTACTATTATACGTTATAATATATTTAGTAGTAATATGCTATTATGTCATATCAGAACCACATACTGACCCTTTTTATTTATAAGGATTCTGGTCTACAAGTAGTACAGCTATACATTTGGAGATTACTCTCAGAGTAATAAGCTTACAACCTATCAATGTTAACAGTTTGTACTAACAATAACTGTCAGTTGTATTGTACAAGATAACAATATGACTTTACCTTTGAGATAATAAAAATACTTTGATGACCAATAAATGTTATTACTACAGTATGTACTACAGTCACAAAAATGAGTACTACTATAACAACACATACTTATCAAACCCAGTTTATGGTACAAATTTAGAGAAAATTTATTTTTTTCCATATTATTAGTATTTCACCTTGTCAGCTACTCAGTTTACTGATAAATTATGGAGGAGACAGATGTCAAAGACCACTCTAAAACAATTACCTTTGTTTCCAATTCAAGTCCTGCAGTAGAAAAGACAGAGCTCTCTACAACTCAAGATATTACTGCTCAACCTAATGCTAAGAAAAAGAAAATGAAAAGAAAGGTTTCTAGTTCAGAATCACAAGATGATACCACTACCTGCTGTTGTTTTAATATTTCACCAAAAGTAGCAAAATACTTTGAATTATCAGGACTTATTACTGGTGTAGTCATTGTACTGATGTTGTTCTCTATTCCTATAATAAGTCATTATGTTCTAGTACGTGAATAAAGAGCACCAAGAATTATGTATCTTTAATTGATTTTTACGTTTTCTTGTTACATTCTTAGGAAACGAGGAGTAGACAGCCCAACAAAGTTAACACACCAAATATCACTAATACAACTGTAAGTTAAACTAAATCATTGATGTTTTAGTTTTTTGAATCTCCTTCAAAAGAAAATAATATATAGTGCATTTATTAAATTGATTTATCATGACTACAGTGAGATACACATTCTGATATGCTAATATTTATTATTGCAGCAAATTAAATTGTTATGGTCCAGGGCTGCCTGAATTAAACACCCATAGGTGAAACCACAATTAATCTTAACGATTTTTACTTTAATTGACAAAACTATTGTTTAAAAGTATTCCCGTAGGTTTCATAGTAAGACTTTATCAGTAATTAAAGTTGGTGGGAGGTCTCTAACACAGTCTGTTCATTGTCACACTACATTGATAGTATTAATAATTAAATTCTCAAAATTTGTCAGTTTGTTTAAGATCAGATAACTGATATATATATATATATATATATATATATGTAGTATGTGTGTATGAGTATAACAATCACTTGATGACCTGTTTCTGCTTCAAAAATAATACATTGTTAAAATAGATTGGTTATTTTTGGATTCGTAATCACGGAGGTTCCTTAAAAGACATGTTTTGTCTCTATTACTAATTATTATGGAAATGACTGTTCAAACGACTTCTCAAACAATAAAAGACATTATTAGTTCTAACGATCAGCTACATAAACAGTCAATTCCTGGTACGTTAGTAATCAAAACAGTATTATGTTTACTACATGTAATCGTATAACCATGTGTTAGTTAATTCAATAATCTTTTTCTACATTGGGTAGCATATTCTATATACCTACACGAATATAGACCAATTGTATTGTAAAGAGATTAGTTATTGCGATTTGTGTTATCAATACAGTAGAAGTTAATTTGGAGAAGTCAACCATTTTATTTTACCTGGATTTGTGAATTCATTAATTTTTTTATTTCCTTCATATAGAGTAGAATGACTAAACTTGCACTCAATTAACAGGATAGATTATTTTCCAGATAATATGTTAATTTCACCTACAGAACAGCTTTACTTAGTTTTGTCCCTAGACTCCATGTTTTATCCCAACACCTCCTGAATGTAGATGTAATGGAAGTATGGCCAACCTAGTTAATATTTATGTCTCAGCTCAGGAATGCACTGTGCGTGTTGGTATGAAAATTGGATGTGTATAATACAATCATGAACAATTATTCTACTATGGTATTTGGCAATTTATTTCAATTACAAAGAATTAACATATCATAATTATGACATTTTGACCAAGAAAGTTGAGCAAAGTAACAGATTACCTTTTCAATGGAGGAGCACAGCACTCTGGCTGGAGACGACTGCACATCTTTAATGATGATATTCATCTTTACATAGTCATAAGCCTATACACTTTTATAGTGAATGTATATGTTTGTAAAGCTCACTCATTGAACTTAATTATGCATGTTATAAAACCAACACAGGTATACATATACTGTATCTGTTTACTAGTCCTTTAGCTTTAAAATCACCACATATAGAAACTAATTCATTGTCATACTCATGTGTGAAACACACATGACAATTTATAGCCCAGTGATAGAACTATCACAACTCTTTCTCTCCTTGTTGAGGTATTAACCTGCACTATCCTTTTTGACAACTTTAGAAAAGGAGGCTTATATAATCCCTTAAATTGTAGATATATTTCTTTCTATTGGTTCAATGCTATAATAGCCAACACAGGGATAACTTCACAAATTACATAGCATGAAACCTATGAACATTTATTGAATATAATCAGTATAAATCAATAATATAAATATCCCATTGCATGCATACATCAAACAAATTATAAAAATGGCTGATATGAGTTAAATTATAATAAGTAACAAACCAACACTATGAACAGAATGTTGGTGTACACTCCTTCATAGATTAGATTATATGATGTTTACATCTAATAAGTTTATAACAATCAATAAAAAGGTTAACAACTTTCAATTATATTTATACACTATTATATTTAAGTATATACCTGAGAGAGTGTACATGCATTTGTCACAATTTTGCTTTGCTTGCTATCATAATTTCACTCATAACAGCAATGACAGGAAATCTATCTGAGTGTACCAAATCATTACATTAATGGTTAAACAACCAGTATGTAATCTATGCAATGTGAGATTTCTAAACATTTGCATAGCTTTTACAATGATCTTAAAAGACATTTCATGCATTGTAATTTGAAACAATTTTCCTGTGCAATCAATTGATTGATTTTTAACCTACAAAAATTTAATTTATCAATACAATGTTTGGTGGATCTCCAGAAAATTACATAATTAATAGAACCATAGATGGATCATTTGGATTGATAGAAATATTTATTAATTTTTTGATCAATAAAATAAAGTTTTTATGTTCAATTGTTGTAAGAGGAATGATTGATATTGAAGTAGCTGTAGACAAAGTGAATAGAGATGTGTGTAAATGATATAAAGCAATATCTGTGCAATGTAAATAGATAACAATAAAGTGTATTACCTTGATTGTGGTTAATAGTTTCATAAATAGTCTAAATATGCACTTTTTGATTTTTAAAAGACATTTTGATTATATGTTCATCTGTTCATACTTGTGTTTTTTTAAAGTTTATGTCATATTAATGATTTTTTATATTTCCAGAATTGTTCACATGAAGACTTATCATGGAGTGTTGTTCCTAATGTTCTTAATGTTTCTAAATGTTGTGCTAAACCATATTCAGGAAATGCTTGTTCATCCTTTCTTTCAAATTGGCAAACCTGTGCACTAGATCAATCAACATCAGTGTTTGTACATAACACTAGTATCTTATCGCAAGATCGAGTCAAAGAGATCATTACAAAGTTAGGTAACTTAAAAATAATTAATGTGACATTGTTAGATATCTTTAAACGTAACAGCTCAACTCCCCGACTCTTACTCAACCTGTAAAAGAACCGGTATACCTTTTCTTTGTCAATATATCTTTCCTCTTTGTGACTGTAAAACTGGAGATTTATATTTACCATCACAAGAGACATGTCAAGAAGTTAGCACTGTTACATGTAGAACATTGTGGCCACTACTAGGACGACTGATCCAGCCACTCAACTTACCAGATTGTTCTACACTACCTATGGCTACTTACCCACCAGGTATATACATGTACACAGTTATATGGAATAAATGGATTTCTATATACACATGTAGATATGAATGGTTCTGGTAACTCAGACATTAGTCCTACTACTGGTACCTCATCTTTACCTCAAGATACAGTTTGTGCTGATCAATTTTGGAAAATCAATGGAACTTGTCTTGCTCTATGTGATAGGTTTGAACAGAGTCCACATGATATCACTGTTGCTGTACAAAATTTACAATTGTTTGCTGCTTGTTACGGATTTATTGTTGGTTTTGTTGTTCTTATATTATCATTTGTGCGTTGGAAAACAATGTATGCTAGTTATAATATTTTACTTGATTTTTACCGGTAAATATTATTATATAGGTTGATCTTTCCTTCAGTTTTTTTAGTTTACATGACGGCAGGCTATTGTATTATAGGTAAACCAATAATATATGTGTTCCTTTCAATCTCACTGTCTTACTCTTTCAGTTTTTTTTATTATTGTTGCACAAATTGATAGAGGAAAATTATACTGCAAACATGTTGCTATAACAAAGGAAAGTTTGAAGGATTCATCTATATTTTGTCTTGTAGCAGGTGAGACAATTATGTTCTCTACAATTTATTAGTTTAGTCTCAAACTGATGCTCATATATGTCTTTTTAGGAGCAGTATTTCATTATTTTATACTCAACATTACATTGTGGTGGTTCTTTCATGTTTGTTCAATATTCTATAAAATCATGTTCCCCTTAGCAGTTAAACAATATGAGAAAAAAGAAAAGTACTTCCATATAGTTTTACTAGTTGCTGGTAAGTTTCACTGCATGTGACAATCATATGACATCAATTATGGACTCAATCATTAAGTTATACCTATCAAACGTTTCCTCATTCATCAATCTTCCCATGTATATTGTTTATATATATACACTGAAAAAAGCCTTTTGTCATTTTAACCGAGGTATTCGTTACCACAGTTTCATCAATATGATGTAAACTCATTCTAAGTTGCTACAAGGCCAACTATAGTGTATCTTAATATGCATAAAGCCAACTAGTTGCATCTACAACCACATTTCTTTTACATCCACTTTGCTATAGTAATTGAATCATGGGTTCAATTGAAGCTATAAGCAGATTCTGTTTCAACTGTTCCTAATCTAATTAGTCAAGTTGAAATAATATCTATCTCTTGCTCATGGCTTCAATTACTAGACATAAACTACAAAGAGGACCTTTTGGCTTCTAATTGACTTTATACATATTGAGTTAGACCAGTTTGGCTTTATAGTAACTTAATATTGGGTTTATGTCATATTGATGAAATTATGGTAACAAAGACAATGGTTGAAATGACAAAATGGTATTTTGAGTGTAGTGTTCATCAAAATGCTTACAGATGTCTTTAATGTTTAATAGTAGTATACTAATTTAACTTGTTGTTAACATTTCTCCATGCCATTACTAATATAATTCATCACATTGCTCTCTATATCTACATTTAATGTTGTCTCATTACAATACTAGGTATCTTCATTCCCATACCTGGAGTGTTATTAGCACTTTTGGTTCCAGATTGGGGCTATGTAGTTAATGAATTTCCTCCATTTTTATGTTCTCCTCAAAATCTAAATCTTTGGTATTACTCAGCAAATTTACCTCTTAACATTTTAATAGCTATTGGAGTCTCAATGTTTGTTCTCATGTTCTGGAAACTTCATAAAGTAATAGTAATAATACTGACTAATTTTATATTATCTTGTCCACACAGCACCAAGGTATATTTCGTACCAAGAAAAAAAGTAGTCTTGGCATCAGTACAGCAGAGAAAAAAATCCTTTTTGTGCTGTGTTATTATGTCATATTTACTGTGATCATGTTGGTGTATTTTGGATTGCTTACAGCAGATACTGATTCATTTGTAGAAGCTCTAGAGAGATATTTACGTTGTCAAGCATTAGGACATCTACCCAATCAAACATCACAGTGTGATCCAAAGGAATATCAACAATATATCTATCCAGGCCTTGCAGCAACTACCTACTTTTTGTTGGGATTTATTACCACAGCAAATTTAACCTTTGTCATCAACTGGAGCACTGTCACAAAATTTTGTTCACGATATTATCCTAAGAAAACAAAATCATCAAAATTTATGTTTGCTAATCCACTTCTACCTGTTGTGTCTGATGTCACAAGTAGCACTCAATTGTAATAATTGTATTTGAGACATTTGATTGTGTTTCATTAGTATAGATTGCTTTTGTAAAAGTATTTTTGAGATAACACAAGTGTTCTTTTAAAATTTGATTTTAACTCCATAATAAATCACGTTGATTGGATGAAGAAGAAATGAATTCATAAGAAGTAAATAATACACAGACAACACAAATCACAGTTCTGTCAATTTGAGAGTAAATAGGAACAAACATTCCACAAAGAATGTGATGACTCAGCAAAATTTTGAATTACCTTAGACTGTTTAAAGGAACGTGAGGTATCTCTATCAAGGACATTGATAACTCATACTTTTATAAATCTGTACTCTACTAGTTGATAGATGCTCATATTATTAATTAAATCAAAGAGAATTATTAATATATTATCAAAGATACATTTCTCAAGAACATAATGATGTTCTGTTACAATAATATTACTATATCAACAAATAACTGTCAAAACAGTTAATGGTACTAGTTTGTGAATAAATTCAGATTATAATTGTATTATGTTAGTCACAGAGTCTTGCTGATAAATTATAGACTACTCTAAAGCAATTACGTTTTTATCTGTCCTAGTAAGTAAATAATATAGCACCAATAACTATCATTAATTGATTTTTAAATATCCTTATTACATTTATAGGAAATGAGGAGTAGACAGCACAAACTTAATACACCAGTTACTATTAATACAACTGTAACTTAAATTTTATTATCAACATTTTTATTATTCGAAATTCGTAACAAAAATATGTATACATATATTATAGATAAAGAAAAGCTCCAATCATTAAATTAAATAGTTATAACTGCAGTTATAATGTTTGTCTGATTCACAAATCACTTAGGTTGCATGCATCCTATAAAGACATAATTTGTTATAATTATAATTGCTATGTATTTGAACAAAGTACCAGAATTTCAGCAGACAACTAAAGACACACTTGAACAGTCTTTCCTCATATTACCTAGCTTAGAATTTATTGTGGGAACGTAACTGTCATATCTGACATCACAAATAGCTCTCAATTGCAATAATTGTATTGAAGCAATAGATTGTGTTTTATTATTATACATTGCTTTGTTTTGACATGAGTGTTCTTTTTAAAATTGACTATAACTGATTTTGTAGTTAATTCTCATAGTAAAGCATATTGGGATAAATAATAATATATTGCTACGTTCATAGGAAGTAAACAATAGACAGACAACACAAACCACAGTTCTGTCAATTTAAGAGAAAAAGAACAAGCACTTCCTGAATAAATTTTAACATGATACTATGTAAAATTATTAACAATAGGAACCAAACTCATTAGTTAGATAATGGTTGGAGGTTTATTAGCACTTTTAAGATAACATGAGTGTTTTTAGAATGTGATTATAATAGGACTTTATCTGTCAGTATCACCATTAAACTGATTTTATAGTTTATTCACATGATAAAACACTTTCACTGGTCAAATAAAAATTTTAAATTAAGTTAAACAATAGACAGACAACACAAACCACAGTTATGTCAATTGAGAGGAAGTAATAAATATTTTCTACATAAACTTTAGTATGAAAGTTATTAACAACAAGAACCAAACTGTAATACATTGCCTAGAAATGTGTTGGAAGTTTAACTTGAATGCTTTATTTTCTTTAGGAATTTCCAATGCATTGTTAGTCTAATCAATTCAGAAAATTTTCAGACACAAGGACTGTAATGACCCAGCTAATATCTGAATAATAATCTTTGATGTTATAGAGAAACTTGAGATATCTATCAAGGAAATTGATAACTAGGATTTATAAACATGTGCATTTTATCAATTGAGAGATGTTCATAATTATTATTAGCATCAAAAGGAATTATTAATAAATTGTCTAAAATAGTTTTCCTCATGAACATAATAATGTTCTGTTACAATAGTATTACTATATCAATACATAGTGGTCAAACCAGTTTATGGTACCAGTTTATGATTCCATTTTATGAATAAATTCAGATTCTAATTTCATTTTCTTAGTTACAGTGTCTTACTGATAAATAATGGAGGAGACAGAAGTCAGAGATCACTCTAAAGCAATTCCATTTGTATCCAATTCAAGTCTTGCAATAGAACAGACAGAACTGTCCAAAACTCAATATTTTACATCCAAACCTAGTGCCAAGAAAAACAAAGTGAAGAGATGGTTCTCTAGTTCAGAAGATGATGATACCACTACCTGCTGTTGTTGTAATATTTCGCCTAAAATAGCAAAATGTCTTGAATTATCAGGACTTATTACTGGTGTAGTCATTGTACTGATGTTGTTCTCTATTCCTATAATAAGTCATTATGACTTAGTAAGTGAATAAAAAAATATCAATAATTAATGTTAATTGGTTTTTATATTTTCTTGTTACATTTATAGGAAATGAGGAATAGAGAGCACAACATTAATACATCAGATATTACTAATACAACTGTAAGTTTAACTCTATCATGAACATTTTCAGCACTTGAAACCCCACAAAAGAATATTATGTATCCTGATTCACAAAAAATGGACCTCTCTGGCATGACATTTGTGACCTGATTTTTGAAAAGGGACCACTGTTAAGACATCTCTGAAAACAGTTTTATCTAGACATATTTGCTATATATAAACATTTATTCATTATTGTAATTGTATGTATATCCCTTTCCACAAATCAGTTCACAAATAGTTTGACAGAGGTGGTCTCTTATTACAAATCATGCTACATATGATGTATACATACATTATTGATAGAACTTGCTGTTATTAAATTGACTGCAGTGTTTTTATGATTCATAATCACTTCAGTTGCAAGTGTTTTTACATAGTTTGTCTTGATTACTAATTATTACGGAAATGACGTCTCAGAAGATAGAAGACTGACAACAGCACAATTATCCACTCAGTTTATTTAAGTATATGAATTATAAGTTTCATAACAATTGGTAATGAAAACAGGATGTGTCTTTAATGCATTTTATATAAAGGATATTATTAATTAATTTAACAGTGTAATAATATGTGAAAGGACATTTCAGACTTTATATTTGTCTGGACAACCAATACTAAAAATCAATAAACAATTGATTTTTAGTATTGGTTGTTCAAACAAATATAAAGTCTGAAATGTCCTTTCACATCTATTACCCCTTCCCCTAAGCTTTTCAACAGTTTAATCAAATTGGTCAAATTGGTATAGAACTGTTAATAATGATTGCTTAATTTAAATATTATATTGTTATACAGCAAACATATTGTATGTAGCAAACATATTTGATGCAAATTATTATACAGATAATAATTATGTGGATTTGACCTCCAGAAAAACGTTACTTAGTGTTATCACCAGACTCCCTGATGTAAAATGTAATGGGAATCTGGTCAACTAACTTAAAATTTGAGTCAGAGCTGAGGAATGCATTGTGTGTGTTGGTATGAAATTTGTATATGTGTAATAGACATAAACAAACATGAACAATTTCTCTGCTACCATGTTTGGTATGCTTTTTATAATTATATATATAGAATGAATAGGTCACAGTTATCATATTTGGAATTAAGAATCAATGAAGCTGAGCAAAGTACTAGACTTTTAGTAGACTGCAAAAGATATATCTTGAACAGACAATTCCTCATATTAACAATCTTTGTCGTAAAAGTCAATGTGGGAATTTAGTTGAAGAGCCAAAGTGAATGACAAATTGAACTTGATGATTGTAATGTTTATTATTTAATAAAATCATGTTTGATAAATAGTAAACAATTTCTGTGCAATGTACATAGATGATTTGCCATATATATATAATATTAGCATTAAATGTAGAAGATAGAGGGTTTGGAATAATAGATTATTGGTTTGTAGTACTTGAATAGTATTACCTCAACATAATTATCATTATATCACTATATCACTACTATGCTAAATGTGAACTCTTTCTAATATGTTATGTGTATCTTATACTTAGTGTTCTGGTTATGGATCACAGACTTGTTTACAAGAAGATTTATCATGGAGTTTAGTTCCCGCCATTAATAATGACTCAAAATGTCATGCTAAAGTATATTCAGGAAGTGTCTGCTACTCCTTCCTCTCAAGTTGGCAGACCTGTGCAATAGGTGGATCAAAGTCAGTGTTTGTAAATGATTCTTCTTTATTATCAGAAGAGAAAGTTAAAGACTTAATATCACAATTAGGTAAGAAAACTATATAGGAAGTAAAATGCTTACTTTGTTAGCTTATTTTTAACAGCACAACTCCCTGACTCTTATTCATCCTGCAAGATAACAGGTGCTCCTTTTCTTTGTCAATATATTTTTCCTCTTTGTGACTGTACAACTGGTGATCTATATTTGCCTTCAAGAGTGACTTGTGAAGAAGTTAGCACTGTTACATGTAGGACATTGTGGCCACTACTAGAACAACTGATCCAACCACTCAAGTTACCAGATTGTTCCACACTACCTATGACTACATACCCATCAGGTATATACATGCGTGAACACAATTATCTGATATTAAAAATTGTGTACAATTTAGATATGAATGGTTCTGGTAATTCTGACTCTAGTCTCACTACTAGTAACTCATCTTTACAACAAGATACAGTTTGTGATGACCAATTCATTAAAGTCAATGGAACATGTTATGCTAGATGTGATAGTTTTGAACAGAGTCCACATGATGTCACTGTTGCTCTAAGCATTATACAAATTTTTGCTGCTTGTTATGGAATTGCTGTTGGAACTATTGTTCTTATCATTTCATTTGTTCGATGGAGAACTATGTACGTTTGCACATAAATGAGCTAATTAAATCTCTTCCATTCCCAATAATTATAGGTTGTGTTTCCCTTCAATTTTCATTGTTTACATGACAACTGCCAATTGTATTATAGGTATGCTATAAATATAATACCTTATCTCTTAGTTTCAATCTCTCTCTCTCTCTCTCTCTCTCTCTCTCTCTCTCTCTCTCTCTCTCTCTCTCTCTCTCTCTCTCTCTCTCTCTCTCTCTCTCTCTCTCTCTCTCTCTCTCACTTAGCTGTTTTTATAATCATATCACCAATTAATAGATCCAAATTATATTGCTGTTCTGAGGCTATAACAAAAGAAAGTTTCAATAATCCAACTATATTTTGCACAATAGCAGGTCCATAAATTATTTACTATATTGTCAGAATTCAAATGACTAAATCATTACTTATTTCTCATTAGGAGCAGTGTTCCATTATTTTTTTCCCAACATTACATTGTGGTGGTTCTTTCATGTGTGTTCAATATTTTATAAAGTTGTGTTTCCCTTGAAAAGTAAACAATATGAGAAGAAAGAAAAATACATTCATGTAGTTTTAGTACTTGCTGGTAAGTAATATATATTATTGATTATCTTTAATTGAAAAATTTGCAATAATGAATGTTGTTGTTGATAGTAGACAGTTATGCAGTAATTGCATAGCATGATAACATTATGTAATAATAAGTATGTCACATTCACTTCCATACTAGGTATCTTCATTCCCATACCTGGTTTATTACTAGCACTCTTGGTTCCAGACTGGGGTTACATAGTTAATCAATATCCTCCAATCCTATGCTCTTCTCAAAATGCAAATTTGTGGTACTATACAGCAATATTACCTCTTAATATTTTATTAGCTATTTGGGCTTCTTTGTTTGTTTTCATGTTCTGGACAATCCATAAAGTAAGGGAATTTAATAATAGTAAATATCTTTATGAAGATATATCAGTACATATATTCCTTGATATTTCTATTAACGTTATATATTTTGTTTATCTAAGTGCAACTATTATATGTAATGTTTATCACTTATCAACACAATGTAAATTATAGTGCATAAACTACCGTTGATGGCTTTGTTACATCTTATAGCATCAAGGTATATTTTCTACCAGAAATAAAGGCAGTTTTATCATCAGTACAGCAGAGAGGAAGATTCTTTTTGTGTTATGTTATTATGTTATATTTGGTGTTGTTATTTTAGCACATTATGGAGTCATTACAGCAAATCGAGATTTGTTCAAAGATGCTGTAGAGATGTATTTCCGTTGTCAAGCATTAGGCCATCCTCCAAATCAAACATCACAGTGTGATCCAAAGGAATATCAACAATATATCTATCCAGAGTTTGCAGCAACCAGTTATTTGATGATGGGGTTGATTCCCTCAGCACATTTAACTTTTGTTGTCAACTGGAAGACTACTTTTAACAAAGTCATCTCTTTTTTTCGATATTACTGTCCTTTAAGGATTGTAGGGAAGAAAACTTACTCTTTTAATAATCCAGAGAAAAACGAGACTAAGATGTGTGATGTTCCTCCATAGGAACATTTGTCATCCATCTATTGACTTTTAATGTCATAATTAATGATGATCTGATAAGTACATTGCCCAGCTGTTTTTTCGCTACATGTAACTAGTTATAATACTTATTAGTACTATATTTAGTTTAGGACCTACATTATAGAGATCAATTGAGTGTAATGTATGTAACATGTATATGCTTAATAACTTAATATTATACTAATATGCCTTTATTAGTTCATCTTCCCATTTGAACCTTTTTTAAAACATTTAAACTGTCAGTAAATTATCCTGTAATCTTATAAAGACACCTTTTGGCGACTCATTGCGTCCATAATTAATTAGGTAGTATATACCTAACTTGCTTTTGTCTCCTCTTCAAAGGGCCTAGTCTTCTGGTACGCCGTCTGTAACTAAGTAATATCGTATATTGTATACAATATAGTATTATAGTGTATGTATTGTACTTGTATTTTATATACACATTATAATCCTAAAACCTATAAATGCGTGCACTATATAACATGAAATGCATACATTATATGCTATAATGTATACATTGGACGACAGGACGTTTGTTACAAACGGCGTACCATACAAGAAACTAGTATCAAGAAACTAATATCAAGAAACTCAGATCAGGCCAATACGGCGGGTAAATTGCGCCACACTTCCATTGATTAACTTTTATGTGAATCCTTCCTCTTCGAATTTGACACTACAAATCACTTACTTAACTGTCCATTACCACGTCCTTTGTGGCATTCGTATAGTTTGTGATAAAACGTTGGACATTTCTTTCGTTGATATCGACTATCTTTTCAGAAAATCGTTCTACCCATTATTAGTAAGTGAGATACATTTTACAGACATTACTTATGAGACTGAACAATGTCAATATTTAATACGTTTAATGTGTTCATTTTAAAGCATTGAAAAATCTTAAAATATATGATAAAGTAACCCAGCTGATGTCAAAAACGTTTTATACATATTAGCTTTACTTAATTTTTATTGGTAAATACTTTATATAGGTTGATACTTTCCTCAATTTTTTTAGTTTACATGACGGTAAGCTATTGTAATTTTAATATTTCACCTAATGTTCCAAAATGCCCGAAATTGTCAGGACTAATTACTGGTGTAGCCATTGTACTGATGTTGTCCATAATAAGTCATTATATCAGTGTAAGTAAATAATATAGCACCAATAACTATCATTATTTGATTTTTAAATATCCTTATTACATTTATAGGAAATGAGGAGTAGACAGCACAACATTAATACACCAGTTACTATTAATACAACTGTAACTTAAATTCTATTATCAACATTTTTATTATTCGAAATTTGTAACAAAAATATGTATACATATATTATAGATAAAGAAAAGCTCCTATGATTAAATTGAATAGTCATAACTGCAATTATAATGTTTTGTCTGATTCACAAATAACTTAGGTTGAATGCATCCTATAAAGACATAATTTGTTATAATTATAATTGCTATGTGTTTGTACCAGAATTTCAGCAGAAAACTAAAGACACACTCAAACAGTCTTTCCCCATATTACCAAGCTTTGTTGCATTTTTAGAACTTAATGTGAGAATGTACCTGTCATATCTGACATCACAGTTAGCACTCAATTGCAATAATTGTATTTAAAGTAATAGATTGTGTTTCATTATTATATATTGCTTTGTTTTTCACATGAGTGTTCTTTTTAAAATTGACTATAACCGATTTTGTAGTTAATTCTCATAGTAAAGCATATTGGGGTAAATAATAATATATTGCTACGTTCATAGGAAGTAAACAATAGACAGACAACACAAACCACAGTTCTGTCAATTTAAGAGAAAAAGAACAAGCACTTCCTGAATAAATTTTAGCATGATACTATGTAAAATTATTAACAATAGGAACCAAACTCTAAACATATTGGTTAGATAATGGTTGGAGGTTTATTAGCACTTTTAAGATAACATGAGTGTCTTTTAGAATGTGATTATAACAGGACTTTATTGTTGAGTTATTAAATACTTTCTAAATATCATTCATCAACTTTTATTATTTGCACTGGTTGTTATGTTGTAGCATTTAGTTGATTGTATTCCTTTCACCAACACTGGAACAAAAGCACAAAATTATTATCATATGATTGTATATCGTTACTGCCCTTACTTGAATGTTAGTAATCTTGATTCTATTTGCTAATATAAGCAAATATTTTCAACTAGATTGTTCATAAAAATGATGTTTTCTAAAGCAATGTAGAAAAACTGTCAAACATATCTTTTAAAATCCACTTGGTATATAAAAAACATACATATATGAATAACCATACCATATATAAGAACATTTTTTGTACATCTATTAACAATATATAAGCATACATTCAATAGTAAGAATGTTGAACATTCCATTTAAACAGCTGTACATCTATGAAAAGTGCTGGTTATTGAAAAGATAGAGCTTTCAGTATCTCAAGAGGAAAAACTTTTAAATCCAACTATTTAAGAAATATGTGACCTGATTTGCAATAAGGGACCACTTCTGTTAATACATTTGTCACATGATTTGTGAAAAGGAACAATTGTTAAAACACCTCAAAAAAAGTTTTTGTAACTATACAGTTACTGTGAATAGTTGTACATACATACATACATACATACATACACACACACACACACACACACACACACACACACACACACACACACACATATAGCAACTGTGTGTATACAAAAATCTTTTTTGAGATGTTTGACAGTAGTCTCTTTTAACAAATCAGGTCACAACTATTTTGTCAGAAGTTGCAAATCAGGTCACATGTTGTAAGAAGGAATGAAACGAGTTAATATCTAATATTAATATAAAGTTGCAAAATGTCATTAAATTTATTATATCTATCAGTATCACCATTAAACTGATTTTGTAGTTTATTCACATTATAAAACACTTTCACTGATCAAATAAGAATTTTAAATTAAGTTAAACAATAGACAAACAACACAAACCACAGTTATGTCAATTGAGAGGAAATAGTAAACATTTTCTACATAAACATTAGCATGTAAGTTACTAACAACAAGAACCAAACTCTAATACATTCCCTAGAAATGTGTTGGAATATTAACTTGAATGCTTTATTTTCTTTAGGAATTTCCAATGCATTGTTAGTCTAATCAATTCAGAAAATTTTCAGACACAAGGACTGTAATGACCCAGCTAATATCTGAATAATAATCTTTGATGTTATAAAGAAACATGAGATATCTATCAAGGAAATTGATAACTAGGATTTATAAACATGTGCATTTTATCAGTTGAGAGATGTTCATAATTATTATTAGCATCAAAAGGAATTATTAATAAATTGTCTAAAATAGTTTTCCTCATGAACATAATGGTGCTCTGTTACAATAGTATTACTATATCAATACATAATGGTCAAACCAGTTTATGGCACCAGTTTATTATACCAGTTTATGAATAAATTCAGATTCTAATTTCATTTTCTTAGTTACAGCGTCTTACTGATAAATTATGGAGGAGACAGAAATCAGAGATCACTCTAAAGCAATTCCATTTGTATCCAATTCAAGTCTTGCAATAGAACAGACAGAACTGTCCAAAACTCAATATTTTACTACCAAACCTAGTACCAAGCAAAACAAAGTGAAGAGGTGGTTCTCTAGTTCAAAAGATGATAATACAACTACTTACTGTTGTTGTAATATTTCACCCAAAATAGCAAAATGCCTTGAATTATCAGGACTTATTACTGGTATAGTCATTGTACTGATGTTGTTCATTATTCCCATAATAAGTCATTATGACTTAGTAAGTGAATAAAAAAGCACCAATAATTAATGTTAATTGCTTTTTACATTTTTTATTACATTTATAGGAAATGAGTAGTAAACAGCCCAACAACATTAATACACCAGATACTACTAATACAACTGTAAGTTAAACTTTATCATCAACATTTTTAGCATTTGAAACCCACAAAAACATATTATGTGGCCTGATTTGCAAATAATGGACCACTCTGGCATAACATTTGTGACCTGATTTGTGAAAAGGGACCACTGTTAAAACATCTCTGAAAACAGTTTTGTCTAATTATATTTGCTATATATAAACATTTATTCATCGTAATTGTTGTATATCCCTTTCCACAAATCAGGTCACAAATGTTTTGACAGAGGTGGTCTCTTATTGCAAATCATGCTGCATATGTATACATACATTATAAATAGAACTTGCTGTTATTAAATTGACTGCAGTGTTTTTCTGATTCATAATCACTTCAGTTGCAAGTGTTTTTACATAGTTAGTCTTGATTACTAATTATTACGGAAATGACTTCCCAGAAGATAGAAGATTGACAACAGTACAACTACCCACTCAGTTTATTTAATTAATAGAGTCTAAAGCTGCTATTATGCAAAACAGTAGTCCGTTACTAAATGTCATTTTTGAGAAGTCATTTGTTGAAGTATATGAATTATTAGTACAACAACAATTTGTAATGAAAACAGGATGTGTCTTTAAATGTATTTTATATAAAGGATGCATGCAATCTAATTGAGTATGAACAATGTAATAATAATTTGTCAAATTGATAAACACTGATAAGATTGATTTGTTAATTTAAATATTATATGGTTGTATGTGGCAAACATATTTGATACAAGATAATTTTTAAATTTATATTTTGTATGGATGCAGGCATCCATACAAAATGCAAATTAAAAAATCGTTATTGTTTAAGCATATATTATCTATATCAAACAATTAATCTTTATATTGAATTAATTGCAGCTAGTTTTGGGAATATACTGCATACACATACATGTATAATACACATACATACATACATGAAATTAACCATTTTTACTGGAAAAAGGTTTACTACTTGTTAAAATATGTGGCATCAATGTATTCATTTTTGATCCTTTGTATAGACTAGTATGACTAACTTGCACTCAATTAGCAGGATAAGTATTATACAGATAGACTTGACCTCCAGAACAACTTTACTTGGTGTTATCACCAAACTCCCTGGTATAAAATGTAATGGGAGTCTGGTCAACTAACCTAAAATTAGAGTCAAAGCTCAGGAATGCATTGTGTGCATGGGTATGAAAATTGTATATGTGTAATAGACATAAACAAACATAAACAATTAGTCTGCTACCATGTTTGGTATGTTTTTTATAATTATATAATATATATATATATCATATTTGGATATTACAATCTAGAAATCTAAGCAAAGTACTAGACCTTTAGTAGACTGCATATATATATATATCTTGAATAGACCTTTCCCATATTAACAAGCTTTGTTACAAAATTCAATGTAGGAATGGAGTTGAATGGCCAAAGTGAATGACAAATGTAACTAATAAAAATCATAGTTGGTAAGTAGTAAACATTTCTGTGCAATGTACATAGATGATTTACCATATATATAGTATTAACATTAAATGTAGAAGATAGATGGTTTGGAATAATAGATTATTGGTTTGTAGTACTTGAATAGTATTACCTCAACATAATATCACTATTGCAGCTAATAACTAGGAGTATAAATTAATCCAAAAATTTATAATAACAAAGTCCTTATCTTTAGTTAATAGTTTCATAAATAGGTAGTCCAAATATACACTTTTTGACATTTTGAAAGACATTATAATCACATATACATTTGTTGACACTTGTCTTTTGCTTAGAATTTATGTTTCATCAATACTTTTTTGTATTCCCAGAATTGTTCACAAGAAGACTTATCATGGAGTGTTGTTCCTGATGTTATTAATGTTTCTAAATGTTGTGCTAAAGCATATTCAGGAAATGCTTGTTCTTCCTTTCTTTCAAATTGGCAAACCTGTGCATTAGGTCAATCAACAACAGTGTTTGTACATAACACTAGTATCTTATCACAAGATCAAGTCAAAGAGATCATTACGACGTTAGGTAACTTAAAAATAATCAATGTGACATTGTTAGATATCTTTAAATGTAACAGCTGAACTCCCTGACTCTTACTCAACCTGTAAAAGAACTGGTGTATCTTTTCTTTGTCAATATATCTTTCCTCTTTGTGACTGTAAAACTGGAGATTTATATTTACCATCACAAGAGACATGTCAAGAAGTTAGTACTGTTACATGTAGGACATTGTGGCCACTACTGGAACAACTGATCCAGCCACTCAAGTTACCAGATTGCTCAGAATTACCTATAGCTACTTACCCACCAGGTATAAACATGTATGCAGTTATATGGAATAAATGGATTTCTATATACACATGTAGATATCAATGGTTCTGGTAACTCAGACATTAGTCCTACTACTGGCACCTCATCTTTACCTCAAGATACAGTTTGTGCTGATCAATTTATTAAAGTCAATGGAACATGTTATGCTCGATGTGATAGTTTTGAACAGAGTCCACACGATGTCACTGTTGTCTTAAAAAGTATACGGCAGTTTGCTGCTTGTTATGGATTTACTGTTGGAATTGTTGTTATAATCTTATCATTTGTGCGTAGGAAAACAATGTATGCTAATCGTAATGTTTACTTTATTTGAGCTAATACATTGCCTTATCTAGGTTGGTTTTTCCTTCAGTTTTTTTAGTTTACATGACATCAGGATATTGCATTTTAGGTAAGCAAATACTATGTGTGTTCCTTTCATCTCTTACTGTATCTCTTCCTTTCAGCTATTTTTATGTTTGTTTCACTAATTGATAGATTCAATTTATATTGTAATTCTGTTGCTATAACAAAAGAAAACTTTAATGATTCAACTTCATTTTGTCTTATAGCAGGTTGGACAATGATTATTTGTGTACATAATTAGTCTAGACTCAAACTGATACTCATATATTTCTCTTTTAGGAGCAGTATTTCATTATTTTGTACTAAGTGTTACATTGTGGTGGTTCTTTCATGTTTGTTCAATATTCTATAAAATCATGTTCCCCTTGACAGCTAAACAATATGAGAAAAAAGAAAAGTACTTCCATATAGTTTTATTAGTTACTGGTATGTTTCACTACATGTGACTATCATATGACATTAATTTATAAATTCAATCAACATGTTACACCTATCAACATTTCTTCATTCTCTAATTTTCCTACACATATTGTTTACAAGTAGTGTTTATGCAAACAGACATTCATTTAATAGTGATACCTAGTTGATTTGTTGCAAACATTTGTTTAATTATTAAACATGTGTTCATGCCATTGCTAATACTGCATAGTACATATTGCTTAAAAGTAGTGTTCATTAGTATGCATACAGATATTCATTTAATAGATGTACATAATTGATTTATTATAAACATGTTAATATAATACTACCATAATTCATAACTGTTTTACATTTCACATTTGATGTTATCTCTTTCTAATACTAGGTATCTTCATTCCCATACCTGGAGTATTACTAGCACTTTTAGTTCCAGATTGGGGTTATGTAGTTCATGAATTTCCTCCATTTTTATGTACTCCTCAAAATCTAAATCTCTGGTATTATTCAGGGAATTTACCTCTTAACATTTTAATAGCTATTGGCGTCATATTGTTTCTTCTAATGTTCTGGAAACTTCATAAAGTAAAAGAATAATACTGACACATTTTAATATTAGTTTTCTTTATCCTACAGCATCAAGGTATATTTCGCACAAGGAAAAAAGGTGCCCTTGGGATCAGTACAGCAGAGAAAAAGATTCTGTTTGTGTTGTGTTATTATGTTATATTTGCTATAATCATGTTGGTGTATTTTAGATTTGCAACAGCAGATGCTGACTCATTTATAGAAGCTCTAGAGACATATTTCCGTTGTCAGGCATTAGGACATCTACTCAATCAAACATCACAGTGTGATCCAAAGGAATATCAACATTATATCTATCCAGAGCTAGCAGCAGCTACCTATTTTTTATTGGCATTTATTACCACAGCAAATTTAATGTTTGTCATCAACTGGAGCACTGTTGCCAAATTCTGCTCACAATATTTTCGTGAGAAACAAAAATCATCAAATGTTATGCTTCCTAATCCAATGGTGAATGACAACACAGATAGCTCTCAATTGCAATAATTGTATTTGAAGCATTTGATTGTGTTTTGTTATTATACATTGTTTTGTTTAAAAGGTTTTTAAAAGTAAACATGAGTTTGTTTTTTTTTAAATATAATTATAACAGGACTGTACTGAATGGTTATTAACTGCTTTCTAAATTACATTTTATAAATTTATTGTTAACACTGATTGGTAATTTATAGCATTTATTATTTTGAAATGACGATTTAAAAGGCATAATAATTTTAAGGGTCTGGATGTTCGTGTCTTATTGGTCACATCAAAATATCACCATTAAGTAAAAATCAGAGTAAAATTACTCCATAAATTATTGAAGTATCCTTGGGAAACTTGATGAATTATAATTGAATGTTTTATTCTATAAGAGTACAAACAAGCTATCACATTTATTTATCCAACTAATTAATACATCTTACATGCTTATCAAAAAGGCTAGTTTGACTTTCTATTTGATTGTGAGAGGTTATCTGTACTATTAAAGGAGGCAGTGGAGGAATAAAGTCATAAAGAAGTTGATAATTGCACTACAAAATATTTCATTATATAATTATAATATACAATATTATCCAAAATTACGTATTCATCATCAGGTTGGTTTATATAATTATGGTTTCAACTAAGCATCGCTTACTCTTGGATTGATGTAATCAGGATCAGAAACTCCTTGAAGAGAATATATTCCTTTATCATAATGTTTGATAACGAAGTGTGGACCAGTATAGCATCTATCTATCTTTCCTTCTGCTCCTATTTTCCTTCTCATATCCTTCATCAACACTTTCTCTTCATACAAAAACACTGAGACAAACATGCTTTCTATTAAAATTTTTGTTTTGATTCTCTTGTGCTTTCTGAATATTGTTTTCAACTACTTGAAGTTCCTCTAGCCTATGGTTCTTTGAATTGTTTGAGTGAGATCTTTTTCTTTAGATAGTTGGTCTAATAGGTCTTCTGGACTCTTATTGTCAATTTCAATGTCAATTTGAGGGAAGGCTTATGCCAAACATGAGTTCAAATGGAGTACAGGCAGTGGACTCATAAATTGAAGTGTTGTATACATATGTGCATGTGTCCAGAAAGTCATCTCAAACATTCTTGTCAAGAACAAATTTAATGGGCATACTGTAAAGGGTCTGATTTATCAAGTCCATTTGTCTGTAAAAATTAAAATAAGTTTGACCAAAATTTTATTTTCTAAACACATAAGGGTAGAAAACACATTTACTTCCTAATTATTTAATTTAACAACTCAGCATTACCTAACTTATTTTAAAATTCCTTACTATTGTCAGTTGTTATTATTTTAAGAATTACCATCCTCTTAAAGATCCAACAAAGTAAACAAACTAAATAACTTTGAATGCATCAATGCACACTGTCAGTCAATAGACCTTAAGAATTATTCATATTTGCCTAATGCATTCATCACAAGCATAGTGATGTTCTGTGACAATGTTGATTCTTTGAGTTATTCCAGATGTAAGGTAAAAGGATATAAAAGTGTATATATATATATATATATATATATATATATATATTTAAGGGAGAGCAGTCATTTCTTCTATAGAAAATGAAAGAGATGATATAATAATTGATACATTCTACAATTGCATGTGTTGAGATGACAAAGTTGCTTGTGATAAATGAGGAATGTGTTACGTACAGAAATTCAAAGAGACAATAAATAATAACGAGAACCTAAAGTTAACATACAGAAACTGACATTGAAATTAGGAGCATTATATCTTACTTGATTACTTAAAACACAGAATATTAGGTAACCATTAATATAACTAAACTATTATAGTCTGTTACTTAAACAAGTCTAAGGCTCTACTTACAGTTATATTCACAGTACTTATAACAGATCCAACAGATGCACACCTGTACAATAACAAGATAAAGCCATAACAACTTCATAAATTAAAATATCAATAATTTGATAACTGCACAATTGAGTTAATTGATATTATCTATTAATAACTTACTTCAGTTTATTACCGTTGCATTTTCTAGATGGCTTCTGGCAAGTAGAATGAAATTTTGGCTGTGTTTCATTTTTCTTTCCAGGAGCAACAAAATTAATTACAATAAATGGTTGTACTTCTTCCTCTGCACTGGTCTATGTAGTTAGTACAGCTTTATATAAGAGAGAATTAATTAACTGAAGATATAGGTGGACACCTTTGTTCTCAACAGTTAGTTTGGAAGTCAACTCATTGATGTACTGAGAACGTAATGCTAGTTGAGATGTGGGATCTATGCAAATATTAGATAATATAAACTTTTAATCATAATACCAACAAACAACCAGTGTTGCAATTCTCTTTATCTGGAGGTGAATGTATTTAAAGTAATAAATTGTGTTTCATTATTATATATTGCTTTGTTTTGATGTGAGTGTTCTTTTTAAAATTGAATATAACTGATTTTGTAGTTAATTCTCATAGTAAAGCATATTGGGGTAAATAATAATATATTGCTACGTTTATAGGAAGTAAACAATAGACAGACAACACAAACCACAGTTCTGTCAATTTAAGAGGAAATGAAAAAACACTTTCTGAATAAATTTTAGCATGATACTATGAAAAATTATTAACAATAGGAACCAAACTCTAAACATATTAGTTAGATAATGGTTGGAGGTTTATTAGCACTTTTAAGATAACATGAGTGTCTTTTAGAATGTGATTATAACAGGACTTTATTGTTGAGTTATTAAATACTTTTTAAATGTCATTCATCAACTTTTATTATTTGCACTGGTTGTTATGTTGTAGCATTTAGTTGATTGTATTCCTTTCACCAACACTGGAACAAAAGCACAAAATTATTATCATATGATTGTACATCATTACTGCCCTTACTTGAATGTTAGTAATCTTGATTCTATTTGCTAATATAAGCAAATATTTTCAACTAGATTGTTCATAAAAATGATGTTTTCTAAAGCAATGTAGAATAACTGTCAAACATATCTTTAGAATCCACTTGGTATATAAATAACATACATATATAAATAACCATACCATATATAACAATCAATTAGGTACATCTATTAACAATACATAATTATACATTCAATAGTAAGAATGTTGAACACTCCATTTAAACAGCTGTAAATGGAACAATTGTTAAAACACCTGTCATGAAATTTATTATATCTATCAGTATCACCATTAAACTGATTTTGTAGTTTATTCACATGATAAAACACTTTCACTGGTCAAATAAGGATTTTAAATTAAGTTAAGCAATAGACTAACAACACAAACCACAGTTATGTCAATTGAGAGGAAATAGTAAACATTTTCTACATAAACATTAGCATGTAAGTTACTAACAACAAGAACCAAACTTTAATATATTGCCTAGAAATGTGTTGGAATATTAACTTGAATGATTTATTTTCTTTAGGAATTTCGAATGCATTGTTAGTCTAATCAATTCAGAAAATTTTCAGTCACAAGGACTGTAATGACCCAGCTAATAACTGAATAATACTCTTTGATGTTATAGAGAAACATGAGATATCTATCAAGTTAAATTGATAACTAGGATTTATAAACATGTGTACTTTATCAATTGAGAGATGTTCATAATTATTATTAGCATTAAAAGGAATTATTAATAAATTGTCTAAAATAGTTTTCCTCATGAACATAATGGTATTCTGTTACAATAGTATTACTATATCAATACATAATGGTCAAACCAGTTTATGGCACCAGTTTATTATACCAGTTTATGAATAAATTCAGATTCTAATTTCATTTTCTTAGTTACAGTGTCTTATAGCCTCGTACCCAGGCTAAACGCCTGGTAACTACTGTTTGCGCATGCGTTTAATTCCCACGGATTTCTTGGAAAATAGTATACTCTAGGAATCCTCCGTCAACTATGATGTCAAAATTCCTTTAACCTCAATGTTAGATTATTCAATTGTGATAGCTACTTGTAGTACTGATAGAAACTTTTCTGCTGGTCTAATGTATGCTCTAAAGAAGCTAGGAACCAACTGTTTGAATGCCTCTAATTTTGCAAGAGACAAAATTCGAAGTTTGCACTTAATACAAATATATAAAGAGAGACCGTCATCTCTCGAAACGATAACATCAAGCAAAAAAGTCATTCAAGAAACCCAGTTGTTTTTGAACAAGTTTGTTGCTATTTTGGCTTCCACTAAATGATCAAAATCACTGCATAACCAACAAACTTGAGTAGCCATGCATAAACTCGTGTAGTGAATGAAACGTCATCATTATAAACCCAGCCCATCGTTTCGTCATGTAATTGAAAAAGTAGTAATTATGTTTCAATAATTACGTGCACGCGCAAGCAGTAGTCAACAGGTGTTCCACTCTTTACTAGAACGCCTGGGTATGAGGCTACAGTGTCATACTGATAAATAATGGAGGAGACAGAAGTCAGAGATCACTCTAAAGCAATTCCATTTGTATCCAATTCAAGTTCTGCAATAGAACAGATAGAACTGTCTAAAACTCAATATTTTACTACCAAACCTAGTACCAAGACAAAACAAAGTGAAGAAATGGTTCTCTAGTTCAGAAGATGATAATACAACTACTTACTGTTGTTGTAATATTTCGCCAAAAGTAGCAAAATGCCTTGAATTATCAGGACTTATTACTGGTATAGTCATTGTACTGATGTTGTTCATTATTCCCATAATAAGTCATTATGTGCAAGTAAGTGAATAAAAAAGCACCAATAATTAATGTTAATTGCTTTTTACATTTTTTATTACATTTATAGGAAATGAGTAGTAGACAGCCTAACAACATTAATACACCAGATACTTCTAATACAACTGTAAGTTAAACTTTTTAGCACTTGAAACCTACAAAAACATATTATGTGGCCTGATTTGCAAATAATGGACCACTCTGGCATAACATTTGTGACCTGATTTGTGAAAAGGGACCACTGTTAAAACATCTCTGAAAACAGTTTTGTCTAATTATATTTGGTATATATAAAATTTTATTCATTATACTTGTTGTATATCCCTTTCCACAAATCAGGTCACAAATGATTTGACAGAGGTGGTCTCTTATTACAAATCATGCTACATGATGTGTACATACATTAAAAATAGAAATTGCTGTTATTAAATTGACTGCAGTGTTTTTCTAGTTCATAATCACTTCAGTTTCAAATGTTTTTACATATTTAGTCTTGATTACTAATTATTACGGAAATGACTTCCCAGAAGATAGAAGATTGACAACAGTACAACTACCCACTCAGTTTATTTAATTAATAGAGTCTAAACCTGCTATTAAGCAAAACAGTAGTCTGTTACTAAATACCCTTTCTGAGAAGTCATTTGTTGAAGTAAATGAATTATCAGTTCCAAAACAATTGGTAATGAAAACAGGAAGTATCTTTAAATGTATTTTATATAAAGGCTGCATGCAATCTAATTGAATATGAATCAATTAATTTTAAAAATGTAATAATAATTTGTCAATTTGGGAAACACTGTTAAGATTGATTTGTGATTTAAATATTATATATTATACAGGTTGTACATAGCAGACACATTAGATGCAAAATGATATTAATTTATATTTTGTATGAATACAAGCATCAATACAAAATACAAACTTAGCTATGGCAACCAATCAATCTTTACATTGAGTTAATTGAAGTTAGTTTTGGCAGTATACTGCATACATGTACATAAAATTAGACCACTAATATTGTAAGGATATTTACTAGTTGTTAAAATATGTGGCATCAATATAATAGAGGTTTAATTGGGAGATTGTCCTAGCTTTGATCCTTCTTAAAGAATAGTATGACTAATTTTCACTCAATCAGCAGGATAGACTATTATACAGATAATATGTGGATTTGACATCCAGAACAACGTCACTTAGTGTTATCACCAGACTCCCTGATGTAGAATGTAATGGAAATCTGGTCAACCGAATTAATTTTTGAGTCAGAGCTGAGGAATGCATTGTGTGTGTTGGTATGAAAATTGAATATGTGTTATGAACATAGACAAACATGAAGAATTAGTCTGCTACCATGTTTGGTTTGATTTTTATAATTATACATACATGCATACATACATACATACATACATACATACATACATACATACATACATACATACATACATACATATATATATATATATATATATATATATATATATATATATATACATATATAATGAATATATCATGGTTGGTAAGTAGTAAACAATTTCTGTGGAATGTACATAGATGATTTGCCATATATATAGCATTCACATTAAATGTAGAAGATAGAGGGTTTGGAATAATAGATTATTGGTTTGTAGTACTTGAATAGTATTGCCTCAACATAATATCACTACTCCAGCTGATACCTAGGAGTATAAATTAATATAAGCAATTAATTATTCCAAAAATTTATAATAACAAAGTCCTTACAATTTGTTAATAGTTTTAAAAATAGTCCAAATGTGCACTTTTTGACTATTTTAAAGACATTCCAATCACATATACATTAATATGTTAATATTTATCTTTTGCTTAGAATTTATGTTTCATCAATACTTTTGTATTTCCAGAATTGTTCATATGAAGACTTATCATGGACTGTTGTTCCTGATGTTATTAATGTTTCTAAATGTTGTGCTAAAGAATATTCAGGAAATGCTTGTTCTTCCATTCTTTCAAATTGGCAAACCTGTGCATTAGGTCAATCAGCATCACTGTTTGTACATAACACTAGTATCTTATCACAAGATCGAGTCAAAGAGATCATTAAAAATATAGGTAAATTTATAAATAGATAATGTATTTTGTTAGATCTTTTATAACTAAACAGCTCAACTACCTGACTCTTATTCATCTTGTAAAAGAACTGGTGTACCTTTTTTTTGTCAGTACGTTTTTCCTCTTTGTGACTGTAAAACTGGAGATTTATATTTACCATCACAAGAGACGTGTCAAGAAGTTAGCACTGTTACATGTAGGACACTGTGGCCACTACTAGAACAAGTGATCCAACCACTCAAGTTACCAGATTGCTCAGAATTACCTATAGCTACTTACCCACCAGGTATATACTAGTACACAGTTATATGGAATAAATGGTTTTCTATATACACATGTAGATATCACTGGTTCTGGTAACTCAGAGATTAGTTCAACTACTGGGACCTCATACTTACCTCAAGATACAGTTTGTGCTGATCAATTTATTAAAGTCAATGGAACATGTTATGCTCGATGTGATAGTTTTGAACAGAGTCCACATGATGTCACTGTTGTCTTAAAAGGTGCTAGAATGTTTGCTGCTTGTTATGGATTTATTGTTGGAATTGTTGTTATAATTTTATCATTTGTGCGTTGGAAAACAATGTACATTAATCATAATTTTTACTTCATTTGAGCTAATGCATTGTTTTTATAATATAGGTTGGTTTTTCCTTCAGTTTTTTTAGTTTACATGACAGCAGGGTATTGTTGTTTTTGTAAGTATATTATGTGTGTTTTTTCATATCTTACTGTCTCTCTCCCTTTCAGCTATTTTTGTGATTGTTTCACAAATTGATGGATCCAATTTGTATTGTAATTCTGTTGCTATAACAAAAGAAAACATCAATTATTCAACTATATTTTGTCAAATATCAGGTGGGAAATGATTTTTTGTATACATAATTAGTCTAGATGCTAATTAATACTGATATATATGTCTCTTTTAGGAGCAGTAAATCATTATTTTGTGGTAAACCATACATTGTGGTGGTTCTTTCATGTTTGCTCAATATTTTATAAAATTATGTTCCCCTTGACAGCTAAACTATATGAGAAGAAAGAAAAGTACTTCCATATAGTTTTACTAATTATTGGTATGTTTCACTACATGTGACAATCATATGACATCAATTTATAAATTCAATCAACATGTTACACCTATAAAACAATTCTTCATTCACTAATTTTCCTACACATGGTACATATTGTTTACAAGTAGTGTTTATGCAAACAGACATTGATTTAATAGTGATATCTAGTTGATTTGTTGCAAACATTTGTTCAATTATTGTAAACATTTGTTCATGCCATTGCTAATACTGCATGGTACATATTGTTTAAAAGTAGTGTTCATTAGTATGCATACAGATATTCATTTAATAGATGTACATAATTGATTTATTATAAACATGTTAATATAATACTACCATAATTCATAACTGTTTTACATTTCACATTTGATGTTATCTCTTTCTAATACTAGGTATCTTCATTCCCATACCTGGAGTATTACTAGCACTTTTAGTTCCAGATTGGGGTTATGTAGTTCATGAATTTCCTCCATTTTTATGTACTCCTCAAAATCTAAATCTCTGGTATTATTCAGGGATTTTACCTCTTAACATTTTTTTAGCTATTGGAGTCATATTGTTTGTTTTAATGTTCTGGAAACTTCATAAAGTAAGAGAATAATACTGACACATTTTAATATTAGTTTTCTTTATCCCACAGCATCAAGGTATATTTCGCACAAGGAAAAAAGGTGCCCTTGGGATCAGTACAGCAGAGAAAAAGATTCTATTTGTGTTATGTTATTATGTTATATTTGCTATAATCGTGTTGGTGTATTTTAGATATTCAATAGCAGGTGCTGATTCATTTATAGAAGCTTTAGAGACATATTTCCATTGTCAAGCATTAGGACATCTATCCAATGAAACATCACAGTGTGATCCAAAGGAATATCAACAATATAAGTATCCAGAGCTAGCAGCAGCTACCAATTTTTTATTTGCATTTGTTACCACATCACATTTAACCTTTGTCATCAACTGGAGCACTGTTGCCAAATTCTGTTCACAATATTTTCACAAGAAACAAAAATCATCAAATGTCTTTCTCCCTATTACTATTTCACCTGTTGTGACTGACATCACAGATAGCTCTCAATTGCAATAATTGTATTTGAAGCATTTGGTTGTGTTTTGTTATTATAAATTGTTTTGTTTTAAAGTAAACATGAGTTTTCTTTTAAAATATAATTATAACAAGACTTTACTACATGGTTATTAACTACTTTCTATATACATTCAATAAATTTTATTGTTAACACTGATTGGTAACTGGTAGCATTTATCGTTTTGAAATGACAATTTAAAAGTCATATTAATTGCTGGTTTAGGCTGTATCTGAGAAGATGGTTGTAATTTTAAGAGTAGGGAGGTAAAAAACAAACAATAATGAGCACCACATTATTAATTAATTAAAGCAGCCCGCCCGTGTAATGGAAACAATGAATTTAATTGCAGTGGCCTTATCAAATTTTATTATTCGAAATTCCAAACAAAAATATGTATACATATATTATAGATAAAGAAAAGCTCCCATTATTAAATTGAATAGTCATAACTGTAGTTATAATGTTTTGTCTGATTCACAATCACTTAGATTGCATGCATCCTATAAAGACATAATTTGTTATGATTATAATTGCTATGTATTTGAACAAAGTACCAGAATTTCAGCAGAAAACTAAAGACACACTTGAACAGTCTTTCCCCATATTACCAAGCTTTGTTGCAGCTTTAGAACTTAATGTGGGAATGTACCTGTCATATCTGACATCACAGATAGCACTCAATTGCAATAATTGTATTTAAAGTAATAGATTGTGTTTTATTATTATACATTGCTTTGTTTTGACATGAGTGTTCTTTTTAAAATTGACTATAACTGATTTTGTAGTTAATTCTCATAGTAAAGCATATTGGGATCAATAATAATATATTGCTACGTTCATAGGAAGTAAACAATAGACAGACAACACAAACCACAGTTCTGTCAATTTAAGAGGAAAAGAACAAGCACTTTCTGAATAAATTTTAACATGATACTATGTAAAATTATTAACAATAGGAACCAAACTCATTAGTTAGATAATGGTTGGAGGTTTATCAGCACTTTTAAGATAACATGAGTGTCTTTTAGAATGTGATTATAACAGGACTTTATTGTTGAGTTATTAAATACTTTCTAAATATCATTCATCAACTTTTATTATTTGCACTGGTTGTTATGTTGTAGCATTTAGTTGATTGTATTCCTTTCACCAACACTGGAACAAAAGCACAAAATTATTATTATATGATTGTACATCGTTACTGCCCTTACTTGAATGTTAGTAATCTTGATTCTATTTGCTAATATAAGCAAATATTTTCAACTAGATTGTTCATAAAAATGATGTTTTCTAAAGCAATGTAGAAAAACTGTCAAACGTATCTTTAGAATGCACTTGGTATATAAATAACATACATATATGAATAACCATACCATATATACGAACATTTTTGGTACATCTATTAACAATACATAAGCATACATTCAATAGTAAGAATGTTGAACACTCCATTTAAACATCTGTACATCTATGAAAAATGCTGGTTATTGAAAAAATAGAGCTTTCTGTATCTCAAGAGGAAAAACTTTTAAATATAACTATTTAAGAAATATGTGACCTGATTTGTTATAAGGGACCACTTCTGTCAATACATTTGTCACATGATTTGTGAAAAGGAACAATTGTTAAAACACCTCAAAAAAAAGTTTTGTAACTATACAGTTACTGTAATAGTTGTGTATACATACATACATATACATATATATATATATATATATATATATATATATATATATATATATATATATATAGCAACTGCGAGTATAGAAAACTCTTTTTAGACATGTTTGACAGTGGTCCCTTTTAAGAAATCAGGTCACAACTATTTTGTCAGAAGTTGTCCTTTATTGCAAATCAGGTCAAATGTTGTAAGAAGGAATGAAACGAGTTAGCTTTGCAGTTCATCTAATATTAATATAAAGTTGCAAAATGTCATTAAAATTATTATATCTATTAGTATCACCATTAAACTGATTTTTTTGTAGTTTATTCACATTATAAAACACATTCACTGGTCAAATAAGAATTTTAAATTAAGTTAAACAATAGACTAACAACACAAACCACAGTTATGTCAATTGAGAGGAAATAGTAAACATTTTCTACATAAACATTAGCATGTAAGTTACTAACAACCAGAACCAAACTCTAATACATTCCCTAGAAATGTGTTGGAATACTAACTTGAATGCTTTATTTTCTTTAGGAAGTTCCAATGCATTGTTAGTCTAATCAATTTAGAAAATTTTCAGTCACAAGGACTTTAATGACCTAGCTAATATCTGAATAATAATCTTTGATGTTATAGAGAAACATGAGATATTTATCAAGGAAATTGATAACTAGGATTTATAAACATGTGTATTTTATCAGTTGAGAGATGTTCATAATTATTATTAGCATCAAAAGGAATTATTAATAAATTGTCTAAAATAGTTTTCCTCATGAACATAATGGTGTTCTGTTACAATAATATTACTATATCAATACTTAGTGGTCAAACCAGTTTATGGTACCAGTTTATGATACCAGTTTATGAATAAATTCAGATTCTAATTTCATTTTCTTAGTTACATTGTCTTACTGATAAATAATGGAGGAGACAGAAGTCAGAGATCACTCTAAAGCAATTAAATTTGTATCCAATTCAAGTCCTGCAATAGAACAGATAGAACTGTCTAAAACTCAATATTTTACAACCAAACCTAGTACCAAGAAAAACAAAGTTAAGAGATGGTTCTCTAGTTCAGAAGATGATAATACGACTTTTTACTGTTGTTGTAATATTTCGCCAAAAGTAGCAAAATGCCTTGAATTATCAGGACTTATTACTGGCATAGTCATTGTACTGATATTGTTCATTATTCCCATAATAAGTCGTTATGACTTAGTAAGTGAATAAAAATGCACCAATAATTAATGTTAATTGCTTTTTATATTTTTTATTACATTTATAGAAAATGAGTAGTCGACAGCCCAACAACATTAATACACCAGATACTTCTAATACAACTGTAAGTTAAACTTTATCATCAACTTTTTTAGCATTTGAAACCCACAAAACATATTATGTGGCCTGATTTGCAAATAATGGACCACTCTGGCATAACATTTGTGATCTGATTTGTGAAAAGGGACCACTGTTAAAACATCTCTGAAAACAGTTTTGTCGAATTATATTTGCTATATATAAACATTTATTCATCGTAATTGTTGTTTATTCCTTTTTACAAATCAGGTCACAAATGTTTTGACAGAGGTGGTCTCTTATTACAAATCATGCTACATATGATGTATACATACATTATAAATAGAAGTTGCTGTTATTAAATTGACTGCAGTGTTTTTCTGATTCATAATCACTTCAGTTTCAAATGTTTTTACATATTTAGTCTTGATTACTAATTATTACGGAAATGACGTCTCAGAAGACAGAAGATTGACAACAGTATAATTAACCATTCTGATTATTTCATAATAATTAGTAAATAGAGTTTGAAGCCGCTATTATACAGAACAGTTAGTCTGTTACTAAATGTCATTTTTGAGAAGTCATTTGTTAAAGTATATGAATTATTAGCACAACAATAGTTTCATAAATAGTCCAAATATACACTTTTTGACATTTTGAAAGACATTCTAATCACATATACATTTGTTGACATTTGTCTTTTGCTTAGAATTTATGTTTCATCAATACTTTTTTGTATTCCCAGAATTGTTCATATGAAGACTTATCATGGACTGTTGTTCCTGATGTTATTAATGTTTCTAAATGTTGTGCTAAAGCATATTCAGGAAATGCTTGTTCTTCCTTTCTTTCAAATTGGCAAACCTGTGCATTAGGTCAATCAACAACAGTGTTTGTACATAACACTAGTATCTTATCACATGATCGAGTCAAAGAGATCATTACAAAGTTAGGTAACTTAAAAATAATCAATGTGACATTGTTAGATATCTTTAAATGTAACAGCTCAACTCCCTGACTCTTACTCAACCTGTAAAAGAACTGGTGTATCTTTTCTTTGTCAATATATCTTTCCTCTTTGTGACTGTAAAACTGGAGATTTATATTTACCCTCACAAGAGACATGTGAAGAAATTAGTACTGTTACATGTAAAACATTGTGGCCACTACTGGAACAACTGATCCAGCCACTCAAGTTACCAGATTGCTCAGAATTACCTATAGCTACTTACCCTTCAGGTATATACATGTACACAGTTATATGGAATAAGTGGATTTCTATATACACATGTAGATATCATTGGTTCTGGTAACTCAGACATTAGTCCTACTACTGGCACTTCATCTTTACCTCAAGATACAGTTTGTGCTGATCAATTTATTAAAGTCAATGGAACATGTTATGCTCGATGTGATAGTTTTGAACAGAGTCCACATGATGTCACTGTTGTCTTAAAAAGTATACGGCAGTTTGCTGCTTGTTATGGATTTACTGTTGGAATTGTTGTTATAATCTTATCATTTGTGCGTAGGAAAACAATGTATGCTAATCGTAATGTTTACTTTATTTGAGCTAATACATTGCCTTATCTAGGTTGGTTTTTCCTTCAGTTTTTTTAGTTTACATGACTGTAGTATATTGTATTTTTGGTAAGCAAATGATATGTGTGTTCCTTTCATCTCTTACTGTATCTCTTCCCTTCAGCTATTTTTATGTTTGTTTCACTAATTGATAGATCCAGTTTATATTGTAATTCTGTTGCTATAACAAAAGAAAACTTTAATGATTCAACATCATTTTGTCTTATAGCAGGTTGGACAATGATTACCTGTATACATAATTAATTGAGACTCAAACTGATGCTCATATATGTCTCTTTTAGGAGCAGTATTTCATTATTTTGTTCTAAACATTACATTGTGGTGGTTCTTTCATGTTTGTTCAATATTCTATAAAATCATGTTCCCCTTGACAGCTAAACAATATCAGAAAAAAGAAAAGTACTTCCATATAGTTTTATTAGTTACTGGTATGTTTCACTACATGTGACTATCATATGACATTAATTTATAAATTCAGTCAACAAGTTACACCTATCAAACATTTCTTCATTCGCTAATTTTCCTATACATATTGTAGTGTTTTATGCAAACAGACATTCATTTAATAGTGATACCTAGTTGATTTGTTGGAAACATTTGTTTAATTATTAAACATGTGTTCATGCCGTTGCTAATACTTCATGGTACATATTGCTTAAAAATAGTGTTCATTCGTATGCACACAGATATTCATTTAATAGATGTAAATAGTTGATTTATTATAAACATTTTAATATAATACTAGCATAATTGTATGTCTTTCACACTTGATGTTGTCTCATTCCAATACTAGGTATCTTCATTCCTATACCTGGAGTATTACTAGCACTTTTAGTTCCAGATTGGGGTTATGTAGTTCATGAATTTCCTCCATTTTTATGTACTCCTCAAAATCTAAATCTCTGGTATTATTCAGGGAATTTACCTCTTAACATTTTAATAGCTATTGGCGTCATATTGTTTCTTCTAATGTTCTGGAAACTTCATAAAGTAAGAGAATAATACTGACACATTTTAATATTAGTTTTCTTTATTCTACAGCATCAAGGTATATTTCGCACAAGGAAAAAAGGTGCTCTTGGGATCAGTACAGCAGAGAAAAAGATTCTATTTGTGTTGTGTTATTATGTTATATTTGGTGTGATCATGTTGGTGTATTTTGGATTCTTTACAGCAGATACTGATTTCTTTATAGAAGCTCTAGAGACATATTTACATTGCCAGGCATTAGGACATCTACTCAATCAAACATCACAGTGTGATCCAAAGGAATATCAACAATATGTCTATCCAGAGCTAGCAGCAGCTACCTATTTTTTATTGGCATTTATCACCACAGCAACTTTAATGTTTGTCATCAACTGGAGCACTGTTGCCAAATTCTGCTCACAATATTTTCGTGAGAAACAAAAATCATCAAATGATATGCTCCCTAATCCAATGGTGAATGACATCACAGATAGCTCTCAATTGCAATAATTGTATTTGAAGCATTTGATTGTGTTTTGTTATTATACATTGTTTTGTTTAAAAAGTTTTTAAAAGTAAACATGAGTTTTCTTTTAAAACATAATTATAACAGGACTTTACTGAATGGTTATTAACTACTTTCTAAATTACATTTAATAAATTTATTGTTAACACTGATTGGTAATTTATAGCATTTATCATATTGAAATGACAATTTAAAGGCATAATAATTTTAAGGGTCTTGATGTTTGTGTCTTATTGGTCACATCAAATTATCACCATTAAGTAAAAATCAGAGTAAAATTACTCCATAAATTATTGAAGTACTCTTGGGAAACTTGATGAATTATAATTGAATGTTTTATCCTATAAGAGTACAAACAAGCTATCACATTTATTTATCCAACTAATTAATACATCTTACGTACTTATCAAAAAGGCTAGTTTGACTTTCTATTTGATTATGAGAGGTTATCTGTACTATTAAAGTAGGCAGTGGAGGAATAAAGTCATAAAGAAGTTGATCATTACACTACAAAATATTTCATTATATAATTATAATATACAATATTATCCAAACTTACGTATTCATCATTAGGTTGGTTTATATAATTATGGTTTCAGTTAAGCATCGCTTACTCTTGGAATGATGTAATCAGGATCAGAAACTCCTTGAAGAGAATATATTCCTTTATCATAATGTTTGATAACGAAGTGTGGACCAGTATAGCATCTATCTATCTTTCCTTCTGCTCCTTTTTTCCTTCTCATATCCTTCATCAACACTTTCTTTTCATACAAAAGCACTGAGATAAACATGCTTTCTATTAAAATTTTTGTTTTGATTCTCTTGTCCTTTCTGAATATTGTTTTTAACTACTTAAAGTTCCTCTAGCCTATGGTTCTTTGAACTGTTTGAGTGAGATCTTTTTCTTTAGATAGTTGGTCTAATAGGTCTTCTGGGCTCTTATTGTCAATTTCAATGTCAATTGGAAAGAAGGCTTATGTCAAACATGAGTTCAAATGGAGTACAGGCAGTGGACTCATAAATTGCAGTGTTGTATACATATGTGCATGTATATAGAAAGTCATCTCAAACATTCTTGTCAAGGACAAATTTAATGGGCATACTGTAAAGGGTCTGATTTATTAAGTCCATTTGCCTGTAAAAATTAAAACAAGTTTGACCAATACTATATTTTCTAAACACATAAGGGTAGAAAATACACTTACTTCCCAATTATTTAATTTGACAACTCATTATCTAACTTATTTTTAAATTCCTTACTATTGTCACTTGTTATTATTTTAAGAATTACCATCCTCTTAAAGATTTAACAAAATGAACAAACTAAATAACTTTGAATGCATCAATGCACACTGTCAGTCAATAGACCTTAAGAATTATTCATATTTGCCTAATGCATTCATCACAAGCAAAATGATGTTCTGTGACAATGTTGATTCTTTGAGTTATTCCAGATGTAAGGTAAAAGGATATAAAAGTATATATATATATATATATATATATATATATGTATGTATGTATGTATGTATGTATGTATGTATATATGTATGCATGTATGTATGTATATATACATATATATATATATATATATATATATATATATATATATATATATGTATATATATATTTATATATATGTATGTATGTATGTATGTATGTATGTATGTATGTATATGTATATATATATATATATATATATATATATATATATATGCATGTATGTATGTACGTATGTATGTATGTACGTATGTATGTGTATATATATATATATATATATATATATATATATATATATATAATATATATATATATTTAAGGAAGAACAGTCATTTCTTACACAGAAAAAGAAAGCGATGATATAATAATTGATACATTCTACAATTGCATGTGTTGAGATGACAAAGTTGCTTGTGATAAATGAGAAATGTGTTACAAACAGAAACTCAAAGATACAATAAATAATAACAAGAACCTAAAGTTAACATACAGAAACTGACATTGAAATTAGTAGCATTACATCCTCCATTAATATAACTAAACTATTATAGTCTGTTTCTTGAACACGTCTAAGGCTCTACTTACAGTTATATTCACAGTACTTATAACAGATCCAATTATTAAGCAAGATAATAAAATTTCAATACTTACTATGTATATAATGGATGAGAAATATGTAATCAGGTAATTGTGTGCATACAAGAGAGAATGTAGCTAATGATGTCTATATATGACAAACACTTGGACTTTAACATTCACCTCTACTGAGACTAGATTACTTTGAGAAGGTAAAGGATCAACTGTGTTGTCAACCTGTGAAATTGTTAAATTAGCTTATCGTTTAGTAGTCTTCAGTTTCTTCTTGATTTCATTCCTCTCATCCATGGATGCACACCTGTACAATAACAAGATAAAGCCGTAAGAACTTCATAATTAAAATATCAATAATTTGATAACTGCACAATTGACTTAATTGATATTATCTATTAATAACTTACTTCAGTTTATTACCCTTGCATTTTCTAGATGGCTTCTGGCAAGTAGAATGAAATTTTGGCTGTGTTTCATTTTTTTTCCAGGAGCAACAAAATTAATTACAATAAACAGTTGTACTTCTTCCTCTGTACTGGTCTGTGTAGTTAGTACAGCTTTATATAAGAGAGAATTAATTAACTGAAGATATGGGTGGACACCTTTGTTCTCAACAGTTAGTTTGGAAGTCAACGCATTGATGTACTGAGAACTTAATGCTAGTTGAGATGTGGATCTATACAAATAATAGATAATATAAAATTTTAATCATAATACCAACAAACAACCTGTGTCGCTATTCTCTTTATCTGGAGGTGAATGTATTTAAAGTAATAAATTGTGTTTCATTATTATATATTGCTTTGTTTTGACATGAGTGTTCTTTTTAAAATTGAATATAACTGATTTTGTAGTTAATTCTCATAGTAAAGCATATTGGGGTAAATAATAATATATTGCTCGTTCATAGGAAGTAAACAATAGACAGACAACACAAACCACTGTTCTGTCAATATAAGAGGAAATGAAAAAACACTTTCTGAATACATTTTAGCATGATACTATGAAAAATTATTAACAATAGGAACCAAACTCTAAACATATTGGTTAGATAATGGTTGGAGGTTTATTAGCACTTTTAAGATAACATGAGTGTCTTTTAGAATGTGATTATAACAGGACTTTATTGTTGAGTTATTAAATACTTTCTAAATATCATTCATCAACTTTTATTATTTGCACTGGTTGTTATGTTGTAGCATTTAGTTGATTGTATTCCTTTCACCAACACTGGAACAAAAGTACAAAATTATTATCATATGATTGTACATCGTTACTGCCCTTACTTGAATGTTAGTAATCTTGATTCTATTTGCTAATATAAGCAAATATTTTCAACTAGATTGTTCATAAAAATGATGTTTTCTAAGCAATGTAGAAAAACTGTCAAATATATCTTTAGAATCCACTTGGTATATAAATAACATACATATATGAATAACCATACCATATATAAGAATATTTTTGGTACATCTATTAACAATACATAATTATACATTCAATAGTAAGAATGTTGAACACTCCATTTAAACATCTGTAGATCTATGAAAAGTGCTGGTTATTGAAAAGATAGAGCTTTCTGTATGTCAAGAGGAAAAACATTTAAATATAACTATTTAAGAAATATGTGACCTGATTTGTTATAAGCGATCACTTCTGTCAATACATTTGTCACATGATTTGTGAAAAGGAACAATTGTTAAAACACCTGTCATAAAATTTATTATATCTATCAGTATCACCATTATTTTGTAGTTTATTCACATGATAAAACACTTTCACTGGTCAAATAAGAATTTTAAATTAAGTTAAACAACAGACAGACAACACAAACCACAGTTATGTCAATTGAGAGGAAATAGTAAACATTATCTACATAAACATTAGCATGTAAGTTACTAACAACAAGATCCAAACTCTAATACATTGCCTAGAAATGTGTTGCAATATTAACTGGAATGCTTTATTTTCTTTAGGAATTTCCAATGCATTGTTAGTCTAATCAATTCAGAAAAATTTTCAGTCACAAGGACTGTAATGACCCAGCTAATATCTGAATAATAATCTTTGATGTTATAAAGAAACATGAGATATCTATCAAGGAAATTGATAACTAGGATTATAAACATCTGCACTTTATCAATTGAGAGATGTTCATAATTATTATTAGCATCAAAAGGAATTATTAATAAATTGTCTAAAATAGTTTTCCTCATGAACATAATGGTGTTCTGTTACAATAGTATTACTATATCAATACATAATGGTCAAACCAGTTTATGGTACCAGTTTATTATACCAGTTTATGAATAAATTCAGATTCTAATTTCATTTTCTTAGTTACAGTGTCTTACTGATAAATTATGGAGGAGACAGAAGTCAGAGATCACTCTAAAGCAATTAAATTTGTATCCAATTCAAGTCTTGCAATAGAACAGATAGAACTGTCCAAAACTCAATATTTTACAACCAAACTTAGTACCAAGAAAAACAAAGTGAAGAGATGGTTCTCTAGTTCAAAAGATGATAATACAACTACTTACTGTTGTTGTAATATTTCACCTAAAATAGCAAAATGCCTTGAATTATCAGGACTTATTACTGGTATAGTCATTGTACTGATGTTGTTCATTATTCCCATAATAAGTCATTATGACTTAGTAAGTGAATAAAAAAGCACCAATAATTAATGTTAATTGCTTTTTACATTTTTTATTACATTTATAGGAAATGAGTAGTAGACAGCCCAACAACATTAATACACCAGATACTTCTAATACAACTGTAAGTTAAACTTTATCATCAACATTTTTAGCATTTGAAACCTACAAAAACATATTATGTGGCCTGATTTGCAAATAATGGACCACTTTGGCATAACATTTGTGATCTGATTTGTGAAAAGGGACCACTGTTAAAACATCTCTGAAAACAGTTTTGTCTAATTATATTTGCTATATATAAACATTTATTCATCGTAATTGTTGTATATTCCTTTCCACAAATCAGGTCACAAATGTTTTGACAGAGGTGGTCTCTTATTACAAATCATGCTACATGATGTATGCATACATTATAAACAGAAGTTGCTGTTATTAAATTGACTGCAGTGTTTTCTGATTCATAATCACTTCAGTTGCAAGTGTTTTTACATAGTTAGTCTTGATTACTAATTATTACGGAAATGACTTCCCAGAAGATAGAAGATTGACAACAGTACAACTACCCACTCAGTTTATTTAATTAATAGAGTCTAAAGCCGCTATTATGCAAAACAGTAGTCTGTTACTAAATGTCATTTTTGAGAAGTCAATTGTTGAAGTATATGAATTATTAGCACAACAACAATTGGTAATGAGAACAGGATGTGTCTTTAAATGTATTTTATATAAAGGATGTATGCAATCTAATTGAGTATGAATAAATCAATTAATTTTAATAATTTAATAATAATAATAATGTAATAAGAATTGTCAAATTGATAAACACTGATAATATTGATTTGTTGTTTTAAATATTATATAGTTGTATGTAGCAAACATATTTGATACAAGATGATATTTTTAATTTATATTTTGTATGGATGCAGGCATCCATACAAAATGCAAATTAAAAAATCATTATTGTTTAAGCGTATATTACCTATATCAAACAACTAATCTTTATATTGAATTAATTGCAGTTAGTTTTGGCAATATACTGCATACACATACGTGAAATTAACCATTTTTACTGGAAAAAAGTTTACTACTTGTTAAAATATGTGGCATCAATGCATTCATTTTTGATCCTTTGTATAGAGTAGTATGACTAACTTGCGCTCAATTAGCAGGATAAGTATTATACAGATAGACTTGACCTCCAGAACAACTTTACTTAGTGTTATCACCAAACTCCCTGGTGTAAAATGTAATGGGATTCTGGTCAACTAACCTAAAATTAGAGTCAAAGCTCAGGAATGCATTGTGTGCATGGGTATGAAAATTGTATATGTGTAATAGATATAAACAAACATGAGCAATTAGTCTGCTACCATGTTTGGTATGTTTATTATAATATATATATATATCATATTTGGATATTACAATCTAGAAATCTAAGCAAAGTACTAGACCTTTAGTAGACTGCATATGTATATCTTGAACAGACCTTTCCCCATATTAACAAGCTTTGTTACAAAATTCAATGTAGGAATGTAGTTGAATAGCCAAAGTGAATGACAAATGTAAGTAATAAAAATCATAGTTGGTAAGTAGTAAACATTTCTGTGCAATGTACATAGATGATTTACCATATATATAGTATTAACATTAAATGTAGAAGATAGATGGTTTGGAATAATAGATTATTGGTTTGTAGTACTTGAATAGTATTACCTCAACATAATATCACTATTGCAGCTAATAACTAGGAGTATAAATTAATCTAAAAATTTATAATAACAATGTCCTTATCTTTAGTTAATAGTTTCATAAATAGGTAATCCAAATATGCACTTTTTGACATTTTGAAAGACATTCTAATCACATATACATTTGTTGACACTTGTCTTTTGCTTAGAATTTATGTTTCATCAATACTTTTTTGTATTCCCAGAATTGTTCACATGAAGACTTATCATGGACTGTTGTTCCTGATGTTATTAATGTTTCTAAATGTTGTGCTAAAGCATATTCAGGAAATGCTTGTTCTTCTTTTCTTTCAAGTTGGCAAACCTGTGCATTAGGTCAATCAACAACAGTGTTTGTACATAACACAAGTATCTTATCACAAGATCAAGTCAAAGAGATCATTACGACGTTAGGTAACTTAAAAATAATCAACGTGACATTGTTAGATATCTTTAAATGTAACAGCTCAACTCCCTGACTCTTACTCAACCTGTAAAAGAACTGGTGTATCTTTTCTTTGTCAATATATCTTTCCTCTTTGTGACTGTAAAACTGGAGATTTATATTTACCATCACAAGAGACATGTCAAGAAGTTAGCACTGTTACATGTAGGACATTGTGGCCACTACTAGAACAACTGATCCAGTCACTCAAGTTACCAGATTGCTCAGAATTACCTATGGCTACTTACCCACCAGGTATAAACATGTATGCAGTTATATGGAATAAGTGGATTTCTACATACACATGTAGATATCAGTGGTTCTGGTAACTCATACATTAGTCCTACTACTGGCACCTCATCTTTACCTCAAGATACAGTTTGTGCTGATCAATTTATTAAAGTCAATGGAACATGTTATGCTCGATGTGATAGTTTTGAACAGAGTCCACATGATGTCACTGTTGTCTTAAAAAGTATACGGCAGTTTGCTGCTTGTTATGGATTTACTGTTGGAATTGTTGTTATAATCTTATCATTTGTGCGTAGGAAAACAATGTATGCTAATCGTAATGTTTACTTTATTTGAGCTAATACATTGCCTTATATAGGTTGGTTTTTCCTTCAGTTTTTTTAGTTTACATGACATCAGGATATTGCATTTTAGGTAAGCAAATACTATGTGTGTTCCTTTCATCTCTTACTGTATCTCTCCCTTTCAGCTATTTTTATGTTTGTTTCACTAATTGATAGATCCAGTTTATATTGTAATTCTGTTGCTATAACAAAAGAAAACTTTAATGATTCAACTTCATTTTGTCTTATAGCAGGTTGGACAATGATTATTTGTATACATAATTAGTCTAGACTCAAACTGATACTCATATATGTCTCTTTTAGGAGCAGTATTTCATTATTTTGTACTAAGTGTTACATTGTGGTGGTTCTTTCATGTTTGTTCAATATTCTATAAAATCATGTTCCCCTTGACAGCTAAACAATATCAGAAAAAAGAAAAGTACTTCCACATAATTTTATTAGTTACTGGTATGTTTTACTACATGAGACTATCATATGACATTAATTTATAAATTCAATCAACATGTTACACCTATCAAATATTTCTTCATTCTCTAATTTTCCTACACATATTCTTTACAAGTAGTGTTTATGCAAACAGACATTCATTTAATAGTGATACCTAGTTGATTTGTTGCAAACATTTGTTCAATTATTGTAAACATGTGTTCATGCTGTTGCTAATACTGCATAGTACATATTGCTTAAAAGTAGTGTTCATTAGTATGCATACAGATATTCATTTTATAGATGCAAAATAGTTGATTTATTATAAACATTTTAATATAATACTAGCATAATTCTATGTGTTTCGCACTTGATGTTGTCTCATTCCAATACTAGGCATCTTCATTCCCATACCTGGAGTATTACTAGCACTTTTAGTTCCAGATTGGGGTTATGTAGTTCATGAATTTCCTCCATTTTTATGTACTCCTCAAAATCTAAATCTCTGGTATTATTCAGGGAATTTACCTCTTAACATTTTAATAGCTATTGGCGTCATATTGTTTCTTCTAATGTTCTGGAAACTTCATAAAGTAAGAGAATAATACTGACACATTTTAATATTAGTTTTCTTTATCCCACAGCATCAAGGTATATTTCGCACAAGGAAAAAAGGTGCCCTTGGGATCAGTACAGCAGAGAAAAAGATTCTATTTGTGTTATGTTATTATGTTATATTTGCTATAATCATGTTGGTGTATTTTAGATTTGCAACAGCAGATGCTGACTCATTTATAGAAGCTCTAGAGATATATTTCCGTTGTCAGGCATTAGGACATCTACTCAATCAAACATCACAGTGTGATCCAAAGGAATATCAACAATATATCTATCCAGAGCTAGCAGCAGCTACCTATTTTTTATTGGCATTTATTACCACAGCAAATTTAATGTTTGTCATCAACTGGAGCACTGTTGCCAAATTCTGCTCACAATATTTTCGTGAGAAACAAAAATCATCGAATGTTATGCTCCCTAATCCAATGGTGAATGACAACACAGATAGCTCTCAATTGCAATAATTGTATTTGAAGCATTTGATTGTGTTTTGTTATTATACATTGTTTTGTTTAAAAAGTTTTTAAAAGTAAACATGAGTTTGTTTTTTTTAAATATAATTATAACAGGACTTTACTGAATGTTTATTAACTACTTTCTAAATTACATTTTATAAATTTAGTGTTAACACTGATTGGTAATTTATAGCATTTATTATTTTGAAATGACGATTTAAAGGCATAATAATTTTAAGGGTCTGGATGTTTGTGTCTTATTGGTCACATCAAAATATTACCATTAGGTAAAAAATCAGAGAAAACTCCTCCATAAATTATTGAAGTATCCTTGGGAAACTTGATGAATTATAATTGAATGTTTTATTCTATAAGAGTACAAACAAGCTATCACATTTATTTATCCAACTAATTAATACATCTTACGTGCTTATCAAAAAGGCTAGTTTGACTTTGTATTTGATTGTGGAGGTTATCTGTACTATTAAAGAAGGCAGTGAAGGAATAAAGTCATAAAGAAGTTGATCATTGCACTACAAAATATTTCATTATATAATTATAATATACAATATTATCCAAACTTACGTATTCATCATCAGGTTGGTTTATATAATTATGGTTTCAGCTAAGCATCGCTTACTCTTGTATTGATGTAATCAGAATCAAAAACTCCTTGAAGAGAATATATTCCTTTATCATAATGTTTGATAACGAAGTGTGGACCAGTATAGCATCTATCTATCTTTCCTTCTGCTCCTATTTTCCTTCTCATATCCTTCATCAACACTTTCTCTTCATACAAAAACACTGAGACAAACATGCTTTCTATTAAAATTTTTGTTTTGATTCTCTTGTGTTCTCTGAATATTGTTTTTAACTACTTAAAGTTCCTCTAGCCTATGGTTCTTTGAACTGTTTGAGTGAGATCTTTTTCTTTAGATAGTTGGTCTAATAGGTCTTCTGGGCTCTTATTGTCAATTTCAATGTCAATTGGAAGGAAGGCTTATGCCAAACATGAGTTCAAATGGAGTACAGGCAGTGGACTCATAAATTGAAGTGTTGTATACATATGTGCATGTGTCCAGAAAGTCATCTCAAACATTCTTGTCAAGGACAAATTTAAGGGGCATACCGTAAAGGGTCTGATTTATTAAGTTCATTTGCCTGTAAAAATTAAAACAAGTTTGACCAAAACTATATTTTCTAAACACATAAGGGTAGAAAATACATTTACTTCCTAATTATTTAATTTGACAACTCAGCATTATCCAACTTATTTTTAAATTCCTTACTATTGTCACTTGTTATTATTTTAAGAATTACCATCCTCTTAAAGATCCAACAAAGTAAACAAACTAAATAACTCTGAATGCATCAATGCACACTGTCAGTCAATAGACCTTAAGAATTATTCATATTCCCTTAATGCATTCATCACAAGCAAAATGATGTTCTGTGACAATGTTGATTCTTTGAGTTATTCCAGATGTAAGGTAAAAGAATATAAAAGTGTATATATATATATATATATATATATATATATATATATATATATATATATATATATATTTAAGGGAGAGCAGTCATTTCTTCTATAGAAAAAGAAAGAAATGATATAATAATTGATACATTCTACAATTGCATGTGTTGAGATGACAAAGTTGCTTGTGATAAATGAGGAATGTGTTACTTACAGAAACTCAAAGATACATTAAATATTAACGAGAACCTAAAATTAACATACAGAAACTGACATTGAAATTAGGAGCATTACATCTTACTTGATTACTTAAAACACAGAATATTAGGTAACCATTAATATAACTAAACTATTATAGTCTGTTACTTAAACAAGTCTAAGGCTCTACTTACAGTTATATTCACAGTACTTATAACAGATCCAATTATTAAGCAAGATTCACCTCTACTGAGACTAGATTACTTTGAGAAGGTAAAGGATCAACTGTGTTGTCAACCTGTGAAATTGTTAAATTAGCGTATCTTTTAGTAGTCTTCAGTTTCTTCTTGATTTCATTCCTCTCATCCATGGATGCACACCTGTACAATAACAAGATAAAGCCATAAGAACTTCATAAATTAAAATATCAATAATTTGATAACTGCACAATTGAGTTAATTGATATTATCTATTAATAACTTACTTCAGTTTATACCCTTGCATTTTCTAGATGGCTTCTGGCAAGTAGAATGAAATTTTGGCTGTGTTTCATTTTTCTTTCCAGGAGCAACAAAATTAATTACAATAAATGGTTGTACTTCTTCCTCTGCACTGGTCTATGTAGTTAGTACAGCTTTATATAAGAGAGAATTAATTAACTGAAGATATAGGTGGACACCTTTGTTCTCAACAGTTAGTTTGGAAGTCAACTCATTGATGTACTGAGAACGTAATGCTAGTTGAGATGTGGGATCTATACAAATAATAGATAATATAAAATTTTAATCATAATACCAACAAACAACCTGTGTTGCAATTCTCTTTATCTGGAGTTGAATGTATTTAAAGTAATAAATTGTGTTTCATTATTATATATTGCTTTGTTTTGACATGAGTGTTCTTTTTAAAATTGACTATAACCGATTTTGTAGTTAATTCTCATAGTAAAGCATATTGAAGTAAATAATAATATATTGCTACGTTCATAGCAAGTAAACAATAGACAGACAACACAAACCACAGTTCTGTCAATTTAAGAGGAAAAGAACAAGCACTTTCTGAATAAATTTTAGCATGATACTATGTAAAATTATTAACAATAGGACCAAACTCTAAATATATTGGATAGATAATGGTTGGAGGTTTATTAGCACTTTTAAGATAACATGAGTGTCTTTTAGAATGTGATTATAACAGGACTTTATTGTTGAGTTATTAAATACTTTTTAAATGTCATTCATCAACTTTTATTATTTGCACTGGTTGGTATGTTGTAGCATTTAGTTGATTGTATTCCTTTCACCAACACTGGAACAAAAGCACAAAATTATTATCATATGATTGTACATCATTACTGCCCTTACTTGAATGTTAGTAATCTTGATTCTATTTGCTAATATAAGCAAATATTTTCAACTAGATTGTTCATAAAAATGATGTTTTCTAAAGCAATGTAGAATAACTGTCAAACATATCTTTAGAATCCACTTGGTATATAAATAACATACATATATAAATAACCATACCATATATAACAATCAATTTGGTACATCTATTAACAATACATAATTATACATTCAATAGTAAGAATGTTGAACACTCCATTTAAACAGCTGTAAATGGAACAATTGTTAAAACACCTGTCATGAAATTTATTATATCTATCAGTATCACCATTAAACTGATTTTGTAGTTTATTCACATGATAAAACACTTTCACTGGTCAAATAAGAATTTTAAATTAAGTTAAGCAATAGACTAACAACACAAACCACAGTTATGTCAATTGAGAGGAAATAGTAAACATTTTCTACATAAACATTAGCATGTAAGTTACTAACAACAAGAACCAAACTCTAATATATTGCCTAGAAATGTGTTGGAATATTAACTTGAATGATTTATTTTCTTTAGGAATTTCCAATGCATTGTTAGTCTAATCAATTCAGAAAATTTTCAGTCACAAGGACTGTAATGACCCAGCTAATAACTGAATAATGCTCTTTGATGTTATAGAGAAACATGAGATATCTATCAAGTTAAATTGATAACTAGGATTTATAAACATGTGTACTTTATCAATTGAGAGATGTTCATAATTATTATTAGCATCAAAAGGAATTATTAATAAATTGTCTAAAATAGTTTTCCTCATGAACATAATGGTATTCTGTTACAATAGTATTACTATATCAATACATAATGGTCAAACCAGTTTATGGTACCAGTTTATGGTACCAGTTTATGATACCAGTTTATGAATAAATTCAGATTCTAATTTCATTTTCTTAGTTACAGTGTCTTATAGCCTCGTACCCAGGCTAAACGTCTGGTAACTACTGTTTGCGCATGCGTTTAATTCCCACGGATTTCTTGGAAAATAGTATACTCTAGGAATCCTCCGTCAACTATGATGTCAACATTCCTTTAACCTCAATGTTAGATTATTCAATTGTGATAGCTACTTGTAGTACTGATAGAAACTTTTCTGCTGGTCTAATGTATGCTCTAAAGAAGCTAGGAACCAACTGTTTGAATGCCTCTAGTTTTGCAAGAGACAAAATTCGAAGTTTGCACTTAATACAAATATATAAAGAGAGACCGTCATCTCTCGAAACGATAACATCAAGCAAAAAAGTCATTCGAGAAACCCAGTTGTTTTTGAACAAGTTTGTTGCTATTTTGGCTTCCACTAAATGATCAAAATCACTGCATAACCGACAAACTTGAGTAGCCATGCATAAACTCGTGTAGTGAATGAAACGTCATCATTATAAACCCAGCCCATCGATTCGTCATGTAATTGAAAAAGTAGTAATTATGTTTCAATAATTACGCGCACGCGCAAGCAGTAGTCAACAGGCGTTCTACTCTTTACTAGAACGCCTGGGTATGAGACTACAGTGTCATACTGATAAATAATGGAGGAGACAGAAGTCAGAGATCACTCTAAAGCAATTAAATTTGTATCCAATTCAAGTCCTGCAATAGAACAGATAGAACTGTCTAAAACTCAATATTTTACAACCAAACCTAGTGCCAAGAAAAACAAAGTGAAGAGATGGTTCTCTAGTTCAGAAGATGATAATACAACTACTTACTGTTGTTGTAATATTTCGCCTACAGTAGCAAAATGCCTTGAATTATCAGGACTTATTACTGGTATAGTCATTGTACTGATGTTGTTCTCTATTCCTATAATAAGTCATTATGTGCAAGTAAGTGAATAAAAATGCACCAATAATTAATGTTAATTGCTTTTTACATTTTTTATTACATTTATAGGAAATGAGTAGTAAACAGCCTAACAACATTAATACACCAGATACTTCTAATACAACTGTAAGTTAAACTTTTTAGCACTTGAAACCCACAAAAACATATTATGTGGCCTGATTTGCAAATAATGGACCACTCTGGCATAACATTTGTGACCTGATTTGTGAAAAGGGACCACTGTTAAAACATCTCTGAAAACAGTTTTGTCTAATTATATTTGGTATATATAAAATTTTATTCATTATACTTCTTGTATATCCCTTTCCACAAATCAGGTCACAAATGTTTTGACAGAGGCGGTCTCTTATTACAAATCATGCTACATGATGTGTACATACATTAAAAATAGAAATTGCTGTTATTAAATTGACTGCAGTGTTTTTCTGGTTCATAATCACTTCAGTTTCAAATGTTTTTACATAGCTTGCCTTGATTACTAATTATTACGGAAATGACTTCCCAGAAGATAGAAGATTGACAACAGTACAACTACCCACTCAGTTTATTTTATTAATAGAGTCTAAACCTGCTATTAAGCAAAACAGTAGTCTGTTACTAAATGCCCTTTCTGAGAAGTCATTTGTTGAAGTAAATGAATTATCAGTTCCAAAACAATTGGTAATGAAAACAGGAAGTGTCTTTAAATGTATTTTATATGAAGGATGCATGCAATCTAATTGAATATGAATCAATTAATTTTAAAAATGTAATAATAATTTGTCAATTTGGGAAACACTGTTAAGATGATTTAAATATTATATGTTATACAGGTTGTACATAGCAGACACATTTGATGCAAAATGATATTTTTAATTTATATTTTGTATGAATACAGGCATCAATACAATATACAAACTTAGCTATGGCAACCAATCAATCTTTACATTGAGTTAATTGAAGTTAGTTTTGGCAGTATACTGCATACATGTACATAAAATTAGACCACTAATATTGTAAGGATGTTTACTAGTTGTTAAAATATGTGGCATCAATATAATAGAGGTTTAATTGGGAGATTTTCCTAGCTTTGATCTTTCTTAAAGAATAGTATGACTAATTTTCACTCAATCAGCAGGATAGACTATTATACAGATAATATGTGGATTTGACATCCAGAACAACGTCACTTAGTGTTATCACCAGACTCCCTGATGTAGAATGTAATTGAAATCTGGTCAACTGAATTAATTTTTGAGTCAGAGCTGAGGAATGCATTGTGTGTGTTGGTATGAAAATTGAATATGTGTTATGAACATAGACAAACATGAAGAATTAGTCTGCTACCATGTTTGGTTTGATTTTTATAATTATACATACATGCATACATACATACATACATACATACATACATATATATATATATATATATATATATATATAATATATAATGGTTGGTAAGTAGTAAACATTTCTGTGCAATGTACATAGATGATTTGCCATATATATAGCATTCACATTAAATGTAGAAGATAGAGGGTTTGGAATAATAGATTATTGGTTTGTAGTACTTGAATAGTATTGCCTCAACATAATATCACTACTCCAGCTGATACCTAGGAGTATAAATTAATATAAGCAATTAATTATTCCAAAAATTTGTAATAACAAAGTCCTTACAATTTGTTAATAGTTTTAAAAATAGTCCAAAATGTGCACTTTTTGACTATTTTAAAGACATTCCAATCACATATACATTAATATGTTAATATTTATCTTTTGCTTAGAATTTATGTTTCATCAATACTTTTGTATTTCCAGAATTGTTCATATGAAGACTTATCATGGACTGTTGTTCCTGATGTTATTAATGTTTCTAAATGTTGTGCTAAAGAATATTCAGGAAATGCTTGTTCTTCCATTCTTTCAAATTGGCAAACCTGTGCATTAGGTCAAACAACATCACTGTTTGTACATAACACTAGTATCTTATCACAAGATCGAGTCAAAGAGATCATTACAAATATAGGTAAATTTATAAATAGATAATGTATTTTGTTAGATCTTTTATAACTAAACAGCTCAACTACCTGACTCTTATTCATCTTGTAAAAGAACTGGTGTACCTTTTTTTTTGTCAGTACGTTTTTCCTCTTTGTGACTGTAAAACTGGAGATTTATATTTACCATCACAAGAGATGTGTCAAAAAGTTAGCACTGTTACATGTAGGACACTGTGGCCACTACTAGAACAAGTTATCCAACCACTCAAGTTACCAGATTGCTCAGAATTACCTATAGCTACTTACCCACCAGGTATATACATGTACACAGTTATATGGAATAAATGGTTTTGTATATACACATGTAGATATCACTGGTTCTGGTAACTCAGAGATTAGTTCAACTACTGGGACCTCATACTTACCTCAAGATACAGTTTGTGCTGATCAATTTATTAAAGTCAATGGAACATGTTATGCTCGATGTGATAGTTTTGAACAGAGTCCACATGATGTCACTGTTGTCTTAAAATGTGCTAGAATGTTTGCTGCTTGTTATGGATTTATTGTTGGAATTGTTGTTATAATTTTATCATTTGTGCGTTGGAAAACAATGTACATTAATCACAATTTTTACTTCATTTGAGCTAATGCATTGTTTTTATAATATAGGTTGGTTTTTCCTTCAGTTTTTTTAGTTTACATGACAGCAGGGTATTGTTGTTTTTGTAAGTATATTATGTGTGTTTTTTCATATCTTACTGTCTCTCTCCCTTTCAGCTATTTTTGTGATTGTTTCACAAATTGATGGATCCAATTTGTATTGTAATTCTGTTGCTATAACAAAAGAAAACATCAATGATTCAACTATATTTTGTCAAGTATCAGGTGGGAAATGATTTTTTGTATACATAATTAGTCTAGATGCTAATTAATACTGATATATATGTCTCTTTTAGGAGCAGTAAATCATTATTTTGTGGTAAACCATACATTGTGGTGGTTCTTTCATGTTTGCTCAATATTTTATAAAATTATGTTCCCCTTGACAGCTAAACTATATGAGAAGAAAGAAAAGTACTTCCATATAGTTTTACTAATTACTGGTATGTTTCACTACATGTGACAATCATATGACATCAATTTATAAATTCAATCAACATTTTACACCTATAAAACAATTCTTCATTCACTAATTTTCCTACACATGGTACATATTGTTTACAAGTAGTGTTTATGCAAACAGATATTGATTAAATAGTGATATCTAGTTGATTTGTTGCAAATATTTGTTCAATTATTGTAAACATTTGTTCATGCCATTGCTAATACTGCATGGTACATATTGCTTAAAAGTAGTGTTCATTAGTATGCAGACAGATGTTCATTTAATAGATGTACATAATTGATTTATTATAAACATGTTAATATAATACTAGCATAATTCATAACTGTTTTATATTTCACATTTGATGTTATCTCTTTCTAATACCAGGTATCTTCATTCCCATACCTGGAGTATTACTAGCACTTTTAGTTCCAGATTGGGGTTATGTAGTTCATGAATTTCCTCCATTTTTATGTACTCCTCAAAATCTAAATCTCTGGTATTATTCAGGGATTTTACCTTTTAACATTTTTTTAGCTATTGGAGTCATATTGTTTGTTTTAATGTTCTGGAAACTTCATAAAGTAAGAGAATAATACTGACACATTTTAATATTAGTTTTCTTTATCCCACAGCATCAAGGTATATTTCGCACAAGGAAAAAAGGTGCCCCTGGGATCAGTACAGCTGAGAAAAAGATTCTATTTGTGTTATGTTATTATGTTATATTTGCTATAATCGTGTTGGTGTATTTTAGATATTCAACAGCAGATGCTGATTCATTTATAGAAGCTTTAGAGACATATTTCCATTGTCAAGCATTAGGACATCTATCCAATGAAACATCACAGTGTGATCCAAAGGAATATCAACAATATAAGTATCCAGAGCTAGCAGCAGCTACCAATTTTTTATTTGCATTTGTTACCACATCACATTTAACCTTTGTCATCAACTGGAGCACTGTTGCCAAATTCTGTTCACAATATTTTCACAAGAAACAAAAATCATCAAATGTCTTGCTCCCTATTACTATTTCACCTGTTGTGACTGACATCACAGATAGCTCTCAATTGCAGTAATTGTATTTGAAGCATTTGGTTGTGTTTTGTTATTATAAATTGTTTTGTTTTAAAGTAAACATGAGTTTTCTTTTAAAATATAATTATAACAAGACTTTACTGGATGGTTATTAACTACTTTCTATATACATTCAATAAATTTTATTGTTAACACTGATTGGTAACTGGTAGCATTTATCGTTTTGAAATGACAATTTAAAAGTCATATTAATTGCTGGTTTAGGCTGTATCTGAGAAGATGGTTGTAATTTTAAGAGTAGGGAGGTAAAAAACAAACAATAATGAACACCACATTATTAATTAATTAAAGCAGCCCGCCCGCATGGCCCGCCCGTGTAATGGAAACAATGAATTTAATTGCAGTGGCCTTATCAAATTTTATTATTCGAAATTCCAAACAAAAATATGTATACATATATTATAGATAAAGAAAAGCTCCCATTATTAAATTGAATAGTCATAACTGTAGTTATAATGTTTTGTCTGATTCACAATCACTTAGATTGCATGCATCCTATAAAGACATAATTTGTTATGATTATAATTGCTATGTATTTGAACAAAGTACCAGAATTTCAGCAGAAAACTAAAGACACACTTGAACAGTCTTTCCTCATATTACCAAGCTTTGTTGCATTTTTAGAACTTAATGTGAGAATGTGCCTGTCATATCTGACATTACAGTTAGCACTCAATTGCAATAATTGTATTTAAAGTAATAGATTGTGTTTTATTATTATACATTGCTTTGTTTTGACATGAGTGTTCTTTTTAAAATTGACTATAACTGATTTTGTAGTTAATTCTCATAGTAAAGCATATTGGGGTAAATAATAATATATTGCTACGTTCATAGGAAGTAAACAATAGACAGACAACACAAACCATAGTTCTGTCAATTTAAGAGGAAAAGAACAAGCATTTTCTGAATAAATTTTAACATGATATTATGAAAAATTATTATCAACAGGAATCAAACTCTAAATATATTGGTTAGGTAATAGTTAGAGGTTTATCGCACTTTTAAGATAACATGAGTGTTTTTAGAATGTGATTATAGCAGGACTTTATTGTTGAGTTATTAAATACTTTCTAATTGTCATTCATCAACTTTTATTATTTGCACTGGTTGGTATGTTGTAGCATTTAGTTGATTGTATTTCTTTAACCAACACTGAGACAAAAGCACAAAATTATATTTAAATGATTGTACATCTTTACTCCCTTACTTGAATGCTAGTAATCTTGATTCTATTTGCTAATATAAGCAAATATTTTCAACTAGCATAATAATGATCTTTTCCAAAGCAATGTAGAAAACTGTCAAACACACCTTTAGATTCCACTTGGTATATAAATAACATACATATATGAATAACCATACCATATATGAAAACATTTTTGGTACCATATATAAAAATATTTAAAATAGTAAAAACGTTGAACATTTCATTTAAACAGCTGTACATCTATGAAAAGTGCTGGTTATTGAAAAGATAGAGCTTTCTGTATCTCAAGAGGAAAAACTTTTAAATCCAACTATTTAAGAAATATGTGACCTGATTTGCAATAAGGGACCGCTTCTGTCAATACATTTGTCACATGATTTGTGAAAAGGAACAATTGTTAAAACACCTCAAAAAAAAGTTTTGTAACTATACAGTTACTGTGAATAGTTGTCCATACATACATACATACATATATATATATATATATATATATATAGAGAGAGAGAGAGAGAGAGAGAGAGAGACTGCGTGTATACAAAACTCTTTTTTGACATATTTGACAGTGGTCCCTTTTAACAAATCAGGTCACAACTATTTTGTCACAACTATTTTGAAAAGATAGAGCTTTCCGTATGTCAAGAGGAAAAACTATGGTGGCCCAGAAGGACAATCCGTTGACGGGTCCGTCCTGAAACCCGCCCGGATACGTCAAAAAAACAGATGAACAAGGCAATTTTTCCAGCCGGGTTGGACGATGATAAACATCTGCACTTTATCAATTGAGAGATGTTCATACTATTATTAGCATCAAAGGGAATTATTAGTAAATTGTCTAAGATTCCTCATGAACATGATAGTGTTCTGTTACACTAGTATTACTATATCAATATATAATGGTCAAACCAGTTTATGGTGCCAGTTTATGATACCAGTTTATGAATAAATTCAGATTCTAATTTAATTTTCTTAGGTACAGTGTCTTACTGATAAATAATGGAGGAGACAGAAGTCAGAGATCACTCTAAAGCAATTACATTTGTATCCGATTCAAGTCCTGCAGTAGAACTGATTTTGTAGTTTATTCACATGATAAAACGCTTTCACTGGTCAAATAAGAATTTTAAATTAAGTTAAACAATAGACTAACAACACAAACCACAGTTATGTCAATTGAGAGGAAATAGTAAACATTATTTACATAAACATTAGCATGTACGTTACTAACAACAAGAACCAAACTCTAATACATTGCCTAGAAATGTGTTGGAATATTAACTTGGATGCTTTATTTTCTTTAGGAATTTCCAATGCACTGTTAGTCTAATCAATTCAGAAAATTTTCAGACACAAGGACTGTAATGACCCAGCTAATTTCTGAATAATAATCTTTGATGTTATAGAGAAACATGAGATATCTATCAAGGAAATTGATAACTAGGATTTATAAACATGTGCACTTTATCAATTGAGAGATGTTCATAATTATTATTAGCATCAAAGGGAATTATTAATAAATTGTCTAAAATAGTTTTCCTCATGAGCATAATGGTGTTCTGTTACAATAGTATTACTATATCAATACATAATGGTCAAACAAGTTTATGGTGCCAGTTTATTATACCAGTTTATGAATAAATTCAGATTCTAATTTCATTTTCTTAGTTACAGCGTCTTACTGATAAATTATGGAGGAGACAGAAGTCAGAGATCACTCTAAAGCAATTAAATTTGTATCCAATTCAAGTCCTGCAATAGAACAGACAGAACTGTCCAAAAGTCAATATTTTACTACCAAACCTAGTGCCAAGAAAAACAAAGTGAAGAGATGGTTCTCTAGTTCAAAAGATGATAATACAACTACTTACTGTTGTTGTAATATTTCATCCAAAATAGCAAAATGCCTTGAATTATCAGGACTTATTACTGGTATAGTCATTGTACTGATGTTGTTCATTATTCCCATAATAAGTCATTATGACTTAGTAAGTGAATAAAAAAGCACCAATAATTAATGTTAATTGCTTTTTACATTTTTTATTACATTTATAGGAAATGAGTAGTAAACAGCCCAACAACATTAATACACCAGATACTACTAATACAACTGTAAGTTAAACTTTATCAGCAACATTTTTAGCATTTGAAACCCACAAAAACATATTATGTGGCCTGATTTGCAAATAATGGACCACTCTGGCTTAACATTTGTGACCTGATTTGTGAAAAGGGACCACTGTTAAAACATCTCTGAAAACAGTTTTGTCTAATTATATTTGCTATATATAAACATTTATTCATCGTAATTGTTGTATATTCCTTTTCACAAATCAGGTCACAAATGTTTTGACGGAGGTGGTCTCTTATTACAAATCATGCTGTGTATGTATACATACATTATAAATAGAACTTGCTGTTATTAAATTGACTGCAGTGTTTTTCTGATTCATAATCACTTCAGTTGCAAGTGTTTTTACATAGTTAGTCTTGATTACTAATTATTACGGAAATGACTCCCCAGAAGATAGAAGATTGACAACAGTACAACTACCCACTCAGTTTATTTTATTAATAGAGTCTAAAGCCACTATTATGCAAAACAGTAGTCTGTTACTAAATGTCATTTTTGAGAAGTCATTTGTTGAAGTATATGAATTATTAGCACAACAACAATTGGTAATGAAAACAGGATGTGTCTTTAAATGTATTTTATATAAAGGATGCATGCAATCTAATTGAGTATTCAAATTGATAAACACTGATAAGATTGATTTAAATATTATATGGTTGTATGTGGCAAACATATTTGATACAAGATGATATTTTTAATTTATATTTTGTATGGATGCAGGCATCCATACAAAATGCAAATTAAAAAATCGTTATTGTTTAAGCGTATATTACCTATATCAAACAATTAATCTTTATATTGAATTAATTGCAGCTAGTTTTGGGAATATACTGCATACACATACATGTATAATACACATACATACATACATGAAATTAACCATTTTTACTGGAAAAAGGTTTACTACTTGTTAAAATATGTGGCATCAATGCATTCATTTTTGATCCTTTGTATAGACTAGTATGACTAACTTGCACTCAATTAGCAGCATAAGTATTATACAGATAGACTTGACCTCCAGAACAACTTTACTTAGTGTTATCACCAAACTCCCTGGTGTAAAATGTAATGGGAGTCTGGTCAACTAACCTAAAATTAAAGTCAAAGCTCAGGAATGCATTGTGTGCATGGGTATGAAAATTGTATATGTGTAATAGACATAAACAAACACGAACAATTAGTCTGCTACCATGTTTGGTATGTTTATTATAATTATATAATATATATAAATATCATATTTGGATATTACAATCTAGAAATCTAAGCAAAGTACTAGACCTTAGTAGACTGCATATATTTATCTTGAATAGACCTTTCCCCATATTAACAAGCTTTGTTACAAAATTCAATGTAGGAATGTAGTTGAATAGCCAAAGTGAATGACAAATGTAACTAATAAAAATCATAGTTGGTAAGTAGTAAACATTTCTGTGAAATGTACATAGATGATTTACCATATATATAGTATTAACATTAAATGTAGAAGATAGATGGTTTGGAATGATAGATTATTGGTTTGTAGTACTTGAATAGTATTACCTACTAGGAGTATAAATTAATCCAAAAATTTATAATAACAAAGTCCTTATCTTTAGTTAATAGTTTCATAAATAGGTAGTCCAAATATGCACTTTTTGACATTTTGAAAGACATTATAATCACATATACATTTGTTGACACTTGTCTTTTGCTTAGAATTTATGTTTCATCAATACTTTTTTGTATTCCCAGAATTGTTCACAAGAAGACTTATCATGGAGTGTTGTTCCTGATGTTATTAATGTTTCTAAATGTTGTGCTAAAGCATATTCAGGAAATGCTTGTTCTTCCTTTCTTTCAAATTGGCAAACCTGTGCATTAGGTCAATCAACAACAGTGTTTGTACATAACACTAGTATCTTATCACAAGATCAAGTCAAAGAGATCATTACGACGTTAGGTAACTTAAAAATAATCAACGTGACATTGTTAGATATCTTTAAATGTAACAGCTCAACTCCCTGACTCTTACTCAACCTGTAAAAGAACTGGTGTATCTTTTCTTTGTCAATATATCTTTCCTCTTTGTGACTGTAAAACTGGAGATTTATATTTACCATCACAAGAGACATGTCAAGAAGTTAGCACTGTTACATGTAGGACATTGTGGCCACTACTAGAACAACTGATCCAGTCACTCAAGTTACCAGATTGCTCAGAATTACCTATGGCTACTTACCCACCAGGTATAAACATGTATGCAGTTATATGGAATAAGTGGATTTCTACATACACATGTAGATATCAGTGGTTCTGGTAACTCATACATTAGTCCTACTACTGGCACCTCATCTTTACCTCAAGATACAGTTTGTGCTGATCAATTTATTAAAGTCAATGGAACATGTTATGCTCGATGTGATAGTTTTGAACAGAGTCCACATGATGTCACTGTTGTCTTAAAAAGTATACGACAGTTTGCTGCTTGTTATGGATTTACCGTTGGAATTGTTGTTATAATCTTATCATTTGTGCGTAGGAAAACAATGTATGCTAATCGTAATGTTTACTTTATTTGAGCTAATACATTGCCTTATCTAGGTTGGTTTTTCCTTCAGTTTTTTTAGTTTACATGACATCAGGATATTGCATTTTAGGTAAGCAAATACTATGTGTGTTCCTTTCATCTCTTACTGTATCTCTCCCTTTCAGCTATTTTTATGTTTGTTTCCCTAATTGATAGATCCAGTTTATATTGTAATTCTGTTGCTATAACAAAAGAAAACTTTAATGATTCAACTTCATTTTGTCTTATAGCAGGTTGGACAATGATTATCTGTATACATAATTAGTCTATACTCAAACTGATACTCATATATGTTTCTTTTAGGAGCAGTATTTCATTATTTTGTTCTAAACAATACATTGTGGTGGTTCTTTCATGTTTGTTCAATATTCTATAAAATCATGTTCCCCTTGACAGCTAAACAATATGAGAAAAAAGAAAAGTACTTCCATATAGTTTTATTAGTTACTGGTATGTTTCACTGCTTGTGACTATCATATGACATTAATTTATAAATTCAATCAACATGTTACACCTATCAAACATTTCTTCATTCTCTAATTTTCCTACACATATTGTTTACAAGTAGTGTTTATGCAAACAGACATTCATTTAATAGTGATACCTAGTTGATTTGTTGCAAACATTTGTTTAATTATTAAACATGTGTTCATGCCATTGCTAATACTTCATGGTACATATTGCTTAAAAGTAGTGTTTATTAGTATGCATACAGATATTCATTTAATAGATGCAAATAGTTGATTTATTATAAACATGTTAATATAATACTAGCATAATTCTATGTGTTTCGCACTTGATGTTGTCTCATTCCAATACTAGGTATCTTCATTCCCATACCTGGAGTATTACTAGCACTTTTAGTTCCAGATTGGGGTTATGTAGTTCATGAATTTCCTCCATTTTTATGTACTCCTCAAAATCTAAATCTCTGGTATTATTCAGGGAATTTACCTCTTAACATTTTAATAGCTATTGGCGTCATATTGTTTCTTCTAATGTTCTGGAAACTTCATAAAGTAAGAGAATAATACTGACACATTTTAATATTAGTTTTCTTTATCCCACAGCATCAAGGTATATTTCGCACAAGGAAAAGAGGTGCCCCTGGGATCAGTACAGCAGAGAAAAAGATTCTATTTGTGTTGTGTTATTATGTTATATTTGCTATAATCATGTTAGTGTATTTTAGATTTGCAACAGCAGATGCTGACTCATTTATAGAAGCTCTAGAGACATATTTCCATTGTCAGGCATTAGGACATCTACTCAATCAAACATCACAGTGTGATCCAAAGGAATATCAACATTATATCTATCCAGAGCTAGCAGCAGCTACCTATTTTTTATTGGCATTTATTACCACAGCAAATTTAACCTTTGTCATCAACTGGAGTACTGTTGCCAAACTCTGGTCACAATATTTTCGTGAGAAACAAAAATCATCAAATGTTATGCTCCCTAATCCAATGGTGAATGACATCACAGATAGCTCTCAATTGCAATAATTGTATTTGAAGCATTTGATTGTGTTTTGTTATAATACATTGTTTTGTTTAAAAATTTATAAAAGTAAACATGAGTTTTTTTTTAAAACATAATTATAACAGGACTTTACTGAATGGTTATTAACTACTTTTTAAATTACATTTAATAAATTTATTGTTAACACTGATTGGTAATTTATAGCATTTATTTTTTTGAAATGACGATTTAAAAGGCATAATAATTTTAAGAGTCTGGATGTTTGTGTCTTATTGGTCACATCAAAATATTACCATTAGGTAAAAAATCAGAGTAAAATTACTCCATAAATTATTGAAGTACTCTTGAGAAACTTGATGAATTATAATTGAATGTTTTATCCTATAAGAGTACAAACAAGCTATCACATTTATTTATCCAACTAATTAATACATCTTACATGCTTATCAAAAAGGCTAGTTTGACTTTCTATTTGATTGTGAGAGGTTGTCTGTGCTATTAAAGGAGGCAGTGGAGGAATAAAGTCATAAAGAAGTTGATCATTACACTACAAAATATTTCATAATATAATTATAATATACAAAATTATCCATACTTACGTATTGATCATCAGTTTGGTTTATATATGGCATTGCTTACTCTTGGAATGATGTAATCTGGATCAGAAAGTCCTTGAAGAGAATATATTCCTTTATCATAATGTTTGATAATGAAGTGTGGACCAGCACAGCATCTATCTATCTTTCCTTCTGCTCTTTTTTTCCTTCTGAAATCCTTCATCAACATATTCTCTTCATACAAAAGCACTGAGACAAACATGTTTTCTATTAAAATGTTTGTTTTGGATCTCTTTTGCTTTCTAAATATTGTTTTCAACTACTTAAAGTTCCTCTAGCCTATGATTAGTGACTCTTTGAACTGTTTGAGTGACATTTTTTTCTTTAGTTAGTTGATCTAATAGCTCTTCTGGACTCTTATTGTCATTTTAATGTCAATTGGAAGGAAGGCTTATGCCAAACATGAGTTCAAATGGAGTACAGGCAGTGGACTCATAAATTGAAGTGTTGTATATTTTCTACCTGGCTTCTGGCAAGTAGAATGGAATTTTGGCTGTGTTTCATTTTTCTTGCCAGGAGCAACAAAATTAATTACAATAAATGGTTGTACTTCTTCCTCTGCACTGGTCTGTGTAGTTATTACGGCTTTATATAAGAGAGATTTAATTAACTGAAGATATGGGTGGACACCTTTGTTCTCATCAACAGTTAGTTTGGAAGTCAACTCATTGATGTACTGAGAACGTAATGCTAGTTAAGATGTGGGATCTATACAAATATTAGATAATATAAAATTTTAATCATAATACCAACAAACAACCTGTGTCGCAATTCTCTTTATCTGGAGGTGACTGAATCAAGATTGTTGCCATTCCTTCATTGAGCATTATAGGTTTGTCATTACTGCTATTATGCTGTTGGTTGTTCAGCATGCGAAGTGCATGAAGATGCTTATAACAAATATGTCCATTGGCATAGTCATAGCATTCACAGCTATACATATTTCTACAGAGCTTCAGACAAGCTGGTTCAGAGCATTTGAAATGACTTTGTCTGTCATGATCGTCTTTACTCCAGCATTAGGACTTCTTTGATGAATTTTATGAAGAAACAATTCAATCACTGTTGTATCTTCCTTATCAGCTATACACCAGCCTACAGCCTAGTTATTAATTGTTATATGACAACAAGGATGTCTTAATATTAACTGACCTTCTCCGTATTCATCAGGTACAAAGACACTGATGAGTTTAAAGTCATGACTATTGGTCTTATGAGTTGAATCAATACACAAAACAGTCTGAGCATATTGCTGATAGAGATCCCTCTGAAATTCAGTTTGAATTGCCAAGATAAATGACTCTTTAGATAGCTTGGAGAGTGTTGGGTCGACTGTACCTTGTGGTTTGTAGCACAGAATTGGATTATAGTCCTCTTGTTTCAATTCATTCACCATCTGATGAATAGACTTTGATTCATTTTTATGACGTATTTTACTAAGATGGTTAACTTTTCTGCTCAGATTAAGAATGTCCTGATGAGGTTCAAAGTGATGACGTTGGGCTTTAGTGCTAAAACTGTGTCAATTTTTCCATTTACCTAGGTCTTGTCTGATGTCTAAAACATTAAATAATATCAATGGATAAGAATGTTACAATTATATGTGGCTTACAATAAAGAATTCTTGTCAATTGGTATCCCTTAAGCAAGTTTAATAGCAATACTGTTCTTGATATCTTTTGAAAGTGGGAGAAACTTGGCTTGATCCAAAGACAGATCATGATTGCTGTGCAAAGAGATATACTTCACATATCCATTGTGCTGTTGGGTTCCCAGTGTTTCATACAGGATTTTCTGCTTGGGGGGCTGGGGGGGGAGTCTAATCGTGAATGGTTTGCACATGTAATTTTTGAATTTAGATGAACTATTTGTTATGCAAAATTAAATTTCAAACAATAAGTGTCATGAGTAAAGTTAATCAGCTGTTGTCATGGTTGAGTTAGCTCAATGACACTAACCTAAGGAGACTTACGTGTATTGCAATTGAAGGCCCAGATATGAATTTAGTTGATTTTAATGCAATTCGGGACCTTTTCAAAGAAAAAAATAGATGCATCACTTTATAAACAATAAATTATGCACTTGTTTGTTACATGATGATGGTATAAACATATTTCAGTGATTTGCACCAGTTAATTGTATGAGGCTTAGGGGGGGGGGACTGAACTTTTGGGGGGGGGGGGGAATTCATGTTCCCACCCCCCTTGTATGAAACCCTGGTTGCATATAGTCTAGATATTCAAATACCACCAATTTTTCTTGATATCTTTTTACATGTTTCTTTCTTGCCACCTCAGGATCTAGAGATATTTTCTTTTCTTTTGTTGAACCATCATGACAACAACTGAAATAGTACTTTATACTTAGAGGTAAAGAAGGTATAAATAATAAATAAGCAATATATATAATATAATTATGGCAATAATGGCATACCAGTTTCATCATTTGTGTTTTCCTCTTCTTCATTCGTTTCTATAGCTTTAAGGAGAATGGAAGGTGTATCATCTTCCTCATCAGTCTCATTAGTACATACATGTAGTTTATGTTCACTTGTCGGCTATGTGTGAAATATAAAATGACACCATGTATGTCATAACAGGATAACCTTGATATAATATGTATTTGTACATGACTCCTCTCTCGTTTTCCAAAGAAGGAATTCATCCCATGAAGCAAACTCAATTTCTTGTATATCTATTATTCCGAATATGTATTATAGATTAAGATGTGAACTAACTGAAGGAATGGCTTTGAATCAAGGCAATGTTTAGAGTGCTGGTAATAGAATGCCATACTTCAGTGGGAAATTAAAACATTTCAGGTTAAAATCATAGTATTTAAAGTCTAGAAAAAGTCAGTATGGGATTCCGTTAATAGCAGTATAAATATTGTCTTGATTTAATTACATACAATATCATTGTACGCAACACACACTGTGTTGTTAGAGTAAAACTTTATGCTTCACAAATTAACCTAATTGCCTATTATGGTGTGCGTCAGAATGTTGAAGCAGCTGCTTTACAAAGTAAAAAGGAGACTTCACAGTACAATTTGGAAATGGACAAGAGAGAGAAACGTGATTCTCGCTTTAGTCCAGTTTCTCCATGAACGTTTTCCTGATGATCTTTCAATATATTTGATCTGCTGAATCTCTTTGAACAAGTAGGACACATATGTTCCTTCCCTTGCAATTGAGCATCAAAGTCTGTTAAGTATTCATCTAACCTGTCTTTGCCAATACATTTGTGTCAGTGACTCCAATGTCTCTTTACTGTAAAGAGACATTGGAGTCACTGGCACAAATGTACAATCAATGTCCGGCTTGTAATCTTCATTTGTCTACCAGACAATCTGTAATACAGATTGTCTGGTAGACAAATGAAGATTACAAGCCGGACATTGATAGTTATTTAGCTGACTGCATTGCTACTATCCTGTTCATATGTCGTTATTCCTACAGAAATTTTTTAAAAAGTTTTAATAATATTCATAGTCAGTTTATTGATGATGTTGATTCCGCATTCCATTGTGTTGCTGGAAGCCCAGTACGGACATTCCAACTCCGTATAATCCCGATAGATAATAGGAATTGTAATGTCCGTCCTCGGCTTCCTTAGTTTTGAAATAAATCAGATTCCAATTTCATTTGTTAGTCACAGTGTCTGGCTGATAAATTATAGAGGAGGCAGAAGTTAGAGACCACTAGAAAACGATTATTGTAGAATCCAATTCAAGTCCTGCAGTAGAACAGATAGAAATGACAACTTTACCTAGTCTTGTCTCCAGACTTGACTCCAGACTTACCCAAACACCCAGGTCTCTTTCCCAATTGCAATAACTATAAAATTTGTTTCATAAATAGTCAATATATACATCTTTTAACTTTTTGAAAGACATTCTACTTACATGACTTTTGTACATCTGTTCATACTTGTCTTTTGCTTAGAATTTATGTTTCATTAATACTTTTTTGTATTTCCAGAATTGTTCAGATGAAGACTTATCATGGAGTGTTGTTCCTGATGTTATTAATGTTTCTAAATGTTGTGCTAAAGAATATTCAGGAAATGTTTGTTCTTCCTTTCTTTCAAATTGGAAATCCTGTGCATTAGGTCAATCAACATCACTGTTTGTACATAACACTAGTTGGTTATCACAAGATCAAGTCACAGAACTGATTACAAATATAGGTAAATTTATAAATAAAAAATGTGATTTTGTTAGATCTCTTTAAACTAAACAGCTCAACTACCTGACTCTTATTCATCTTGCAAAAGAACTGGTGTACCTTTTCTTTGTCAATATGTTTTCCCTCTTTGTGACTGTAAAACTGGAAATTTATATTTACCATCACAAGAGACATGTCAAGAAGTTAGTACTGTTACATGTAGGACATTGTGGCCACTACTGGAACAAGTGATACAACCACTCAAGTTACCAGATTGTTCTACATTACCTATCGCTTCTTACCCACCAGGTATATATACATGTACACAGTTAAATGGAATAAATGGATTACATGTAGATATCAGTGGTTCTGGTAACTCAGACATTAGTCCTACTACTAGTACCTCATCTTTACCTCAAGATACAGTTTGTGCAGATCAATTTATTAAAGTCAATGGAACATGTTACGCTCAATGTGATAGTTTTGAACAGAGTCCACATGATGTCACTGTTGCCTTAACAATTACACGAATGTTTGCTGCTTGTTATGGATTAATTGTTGGAATTATATTTCTTATCTTATCATTTGTGCGTTGGAAAACAATGTATGTTAATTAAAATAATTTATTTGTTTTTAATTAGAGCATTGTTTTTTATGTAGGTTGAAGTTTCCTTCAATATTTTTAGTTTACTTGACAATAGGCTATTGCATATTAGGTAAGCAAGTATTATGTGTGTTTCATTCAATCTCCCTCTTTCTTTATCTCTCTCTTTTAGCTATTATGATGATCATTTCAGAAATTGACAGATCCAATTTGTATTGTAATTCTGTTGCTATAACAAAAGAAACTTTCAATGACTCAACTATATTTTGTCAAGCAGCAGGTTGGACAATGAATTTCTGTGTATACAATTAGCTTAATTAGACTCATAGTGATATTCATATGTATCTCTTTTAGGAGTAGTATTTCACTATTTTGGACTCAACAGTGCATTGTGGTGGTTCTTTCATGTTTGTTCAATATTCTACAAACTCATGTTCCCCTTAATAGCTAAACAATATAAGAAGAATGAAAAGTACTTTCATTTAGTATTACTAGTTACTGGTATGTTTCACTGCATGAGACAATGTCATGACATCAATTTATTAATTCAATCAGCATAATATCTTTATCATTTCTTTATTCATCTATTCATTTTGATTTATTGCAAACATGTGTTCAATGCCATTACACCTATAATTCATAAATGCTACATATTCCACATTTGATGTTGTCTCATTCCAATACTAGGCCTCTTCATTCCTATACCTGGAGTATTACTAGCACTTTTGGTTCCAGAATGGAATTATGTTATAAATGATTTTCCTCCATTTTTATGTTCACCTAAAAATCTAAATCTTTGGTATTATACAATTAATTTACCTATTAACATTTTAGTAGCTATTGGGGTGTCAATGTTTGTTTTAATTTTCTGGAAACTTTATAAAGTAAGATTAATAATACTGACTCATTTTAATATTGTTTGTCTACACAGCATCAAGGTATATTTCGCATCAGGAAAAAAAGTGTTATCATCAGTACAGCAGAGAAAAAGATTCTTATTGCACTGTGTTATTACGTTGTATTTTCTGTAGTCATGTTGGTGCATTTTGGAATCTATACAGCAGAATCTGATTTATTTATAGAAGCTCTAGAGACATATTTTCGTTGTCAAGCATTAGGACATCTACCCAATGAAACGTCACAGTGTGATCCAAAGGAATATCAACAGTATATCTATCCATGCCTTGCAGCAACTACCTTTTTGTTAATGGGATTTCTTACCACAGCAAATTTAACCTTTGTCATTAAGTGGAGCACTATCACCAAATTCTGTTCACGATTATATCGTAAAAAAGAAAAATCGTCCAATGGTATGCTCCCTAATCCAGATTTACCTGTTGTGGCTGGTGTCACAGTTAGCAGTCAAATGCAATAATTGTATTTGAAATATTTGATTGTTTCATTATTTTACATTGCTTTTTTTAAAAATATCTTTTAAAGGTTACATGAGTGTTCTTTTAGAATGTGATTTTAAAAGGACTGTAATCTATAGTTATTAACTACTTTACAAATTTTATTCATCAATGTTTATTTTTAACATTGGTTAGTATATGTTGTAGTATTTATTTATTGTTAATTTTTATTCTTATGTTACTTCATTTATAATCTAGACATTTTTCACTCTTTTCCATGAATGATAATTCTTTATTGCATTCATATTTGAAACAATGAGGAAAAATGCAATTTTTTTACGACTGTATAGCCTTACTTGAATGTCAATAACCTTGATTCTTTTTGTTAATATAAACAAAAGGTTATTAAATGGATTGTTCATAATAATGATTTTTTCTAAAACAATGTAGAAAAGCTGTCAGATATATATCTTTAGAACCCATTTTATACATCTATTATCTATACACAATAAATAGTAAGAATCGTGAACACTACTTGAGACGTAATGGTTATTGAAAAGATAGAGCTTTCTATATCTCAAGAATAATATTTTAAAATCCAACTATATACAAGTAATAGCTAAATATTACAACATACCAACTAATGCTAACATTAAAAGTTGATGAATGAAATTTACAAATAGTTAATAACTCAACAATAAAGCCCTGTTTGAATTACATTCGAAAGAACACTAATGTTAGTTTTCAAAAAGTTTAAAACAAGCAATAATGAAAGGCACTAAAGTGCCGAACCTCGCTGCAGTTTCTAAGTTATGTATAAATCCTATGCCAGCTTAGGCCCAGCTTATGATGTTGTTATTGCAAGAAAATTTATTAACATTCCAGAAGGTGTGGTTATAAAATGGTAAGCTTTGTCATTCTGTATATGCTCATTAATTGTTGCTTGATTTCTAGCTTTGCCATGTCTGTGAAGCAGTAACTGAGTAAGTGATAGTATCATTCAATTGCCAAGCAAGATTAAGTGCTAATTTCATGAGAAAAGTTTCTCTGAGTCTTTACATGACCCTTTAAAATGTATCAATATTTCATATACAAAATTTATTGTAACTTGAAGATGAAACGTTCTTGGGAAACGTCCTGTAGTACAAATATAAATCAATATATTATCTATTAGTAGCAGTCTTTTCAGTGCTTGGAGACGTTTCCTGAATGCGTTACTTCGCACCAAGTCCAAAAAACATTTTTCAGAACTTTTCTAACAATTACTTCGACCAACGGCCTTCTATCTTGCTGATCCGTATTCCTCTGAGATTGTCTACAACATACTAAAAAATCTCCACGTTATGTTTTTACTTTTCTAGAAACGGCACTTGACCTCTGCAGCCTGAAAATTCTTTTGCGAGTTTTAAGCTTCTGTTTTTCTTGACGATGTTCTTGACACTACTGTTGTAACGTCCACATGCTTTTCTATTCGTTGCTAAACGTTGGTAGCTGCTAACGCTTCGGTTGCCAAGTTATAGTAGTTCAAATGTAACAGGCAGTGCAGACACACACACACACACACACACACACAAACAGACTACAGTACCCTCGCTTTGCGCCCACGCACAGCGAGGTTAAATATGTATAAATATGATAATAGTAAACAGAGGCTGTTGTTATTATTAAATTGGTTAGTCATGACTACAGTGGTATAGGTGTTTTCCTTATTCATAATTACTTTCATTGTGTGCAAAACATGTTTTGTTTTGATTACTAATTACTTTGAAATAGACTGTTTGAATGACTTCTCAGAAAATAGAAGACTGACAACAGTACAACTGCACAGTCAGTTTATTTACTAATAGTTATTAAATAGAGACAGAAGCCACCATTATGAAGGGTAGTCAGTCTGTTGGTACTTGCCCTTCCTAAGAAGTGATGTATGTGAAGTACATGAAAAATAGCAATTGGTACTCATAACAGGATGTGTCTTTAAAGGGATTTATATGAAGAATGCATGCATATAGTCTAAGTGACTATAAATCAGTTCAAACATTCAATCTGTTTTAACAATGTCGTATAATAAAAAATCGGTTTGGTTCACAGTTAAAATTGATTGGTTGATTTAAGCAATTACAATATATCTATCTGGCACATGATATCACTGACTATGTGGGGATGGACCAGATTGTAAACAAAATGTAGTGGCAAAAAGATCTCACACAAATCTGATCAAAATCTTTTCAATTCCTTTGGAGTATTCCTTTCCATGATAATCCTTTCATTATGAAATAATGATAAGTTAAGTCAAGGTTTCCAAACATTATTGGCACAATTGGTGAAATTTGGGATTTGATAATCTTTCACCTGTCTTTGCCTCTGTGGTAACCCTAAACATTTAGACACAGAGGTAGCACACAAGATACCTAGGTCTAGGTTTGAGCCTTTCAGAAGAAAAACCAGGTATTTTAGCAGTTTACTAACAAGAACTACGGTTAGATTTAATTAGAGAAATACACAATTTTCTTATCCTGTATTTGTAGATTCATTTTAGATCCTTATTATAGAGTAGTATTATTGGCTTGCACTCAATTAACATGATAACTTACTTTACAAATAATGCGTGGATTTAAACTCCGGGAGTCTGGTCAACTGACTTAATATTTATATCCCAGCTCAAGAAAGTCACTCTATCACAGCTGTAGAATTAAGTGTGGGAATATAGTTGAAGACTCAAAGTGATTGGACAACTTGATGACTGTAATGTTTATTACTTATTAATAAAATGATGTTCGGTGAAGAGTAAACACAGATAGAGAAAATACTCAATTTAACATGTTTGAGAAGACATAGAATAATAGCAAACCACAATATGAATATGTTACTATATAGTGAACTTTTTTAATCAGAGGATCAAGTCATACAGTTTATTCTTACAAATATAATTAAAATTTATGAATAAATGATTGTTTTGTTAGATCTTTCTTAACTTAACAGCTCAACTCTCTGACTCTTATTTATCCTGCAAAACAACTAGTGCATCATTTCTCTGTTGATATGCTTTCCCTCTTTGTGACTGTAAAACTGGAGATTTATATTTAACATCACAAGAGACATTTCAAGAAGTTAGCACTGTCACATGTAGGACATTGTGATCACTACTGGAACAAGCGATACAACCACTCAAGTTACCAGATTGTTCTACACTACCTATGGCTACTTACCCACCAGGTATATACATGTAGACAGTTATATGGAATAAATGGATTTTGTATATACACATACAAGATATCAGTGGTTCTAGTAACTCCGACATTAGTCATACTACTGGTACCTCATCTTTGCCTCAAGATACAGTTTGCACTGATCAATTTATTAAAATCAATGGATCATGTCTTGCTCAATGTGATAGCTTTGAACAGAGTCCACATGATGTCACTGTTGTCTTAACAATTACACAAATGTATGCTACTTGTTATGAATTAGTTGTTGGAATTGTTTTTCTTATTTTTTTATTTTTTGTGCATTGAAAAACAATGTGTGTTAATTAGCATAATTTATTTGTTTTTTATTTAGAGAATTGTTTATTGTATAAGTTGTATTTTCCTTCAATATTTTAGTTTTCATGACAGCAGCCTATTGTATATTAGATAAGCAAATACTATGTGTGTTACTTTCAATATCCTCCTTTCTTTATCTCTCTCCCTTAGCTATTATTATGATCATTTCAGATATTGACATATCAAATTTGTATTGTAATTCTGTTGTTATAACAAGGCTGACATCATTAGACTTGAGAAATCTTGCATTTGTAAGTCTCAACCCCTAGTCAGCTCTCTGTCTGTCCCCTCCTCACCACCTCTTTCCACCTCTAGTACTAACCTCATTACTCTTCCATTATCTCTACCCAATACCTCAAATCTCTAGGCACTATCTTCTGACATACCCATCTCACTTCATCAATCTGTTACTTCCTCATCCTTTTCCTCTGCTGCTTTTCATTGTACTCATCCTCTTCCTACTACCTTACCCTTTTCCACTCCCAGCACTCAATTACTCTCTCTAAATCATTCAACTACTCCCCTTGCTATTATCACTCCCACTCCTACTATTATCATTGCTGTTTCTTCTATAACAAGTCCCTCTTCCTCTGGTACCCCTCTGCTTAAATCTTCACGACCTCCTTTTTTAGCCAAAAGTCATCATCGTCCTTCATGAAAACCTCTACTCCTTCCTCTTCTTCCACACTTTCTGCATCACAAAACAACTCCCATCCTCCTTTTCTTCCTACTCAGTCAAGTCTTCAATCCTTCCTACCACTTCCTCTTCCTCTGTCAAGACTTAGCCCAGCTTACCAACATCTCATCCTTCCTTGAATCTCCTACCCAACGAATCTCTACCTCCTCCTACCCCATCATTTCATTGCAATCGTTCATTACCTTCAAATTTTCAACCCAACCTACTCCTACATCCCCCTCATCAAGTCATTAACCCAACCTACCTTTCCCTTCACTTCCTCCTACTCCTACATTCAGTCTACCACTTCCTTTGCCTCCACCTTTCCCTCTACTTCCTCTTTTTTCTATACCTCACCACCCCCTACTACCTCCTCGACATTCAGCTCTTTACTTCAATGGCCCAATTTCTCTTTACTCACAAGGTTGTCACTTTCCACCTCTCTCTCTTCTTTCTCCCAATCATCAGCTTCTTCTTCCTGTTCTATCAAACCTTCTGTCAACTTTGTTTGTCCCACTTCTCTGTCTTCCTGCTACCAACTCACATAACCAATTCAATAAAGATTTTCTGTTTTAATGCTCACAGGGTTCTTCCTAAATTAGATAAACTCTTTGCTTTGTCATCAATCCTGATCTTGTCTGCATTGTGGAATCTTGGCTATCTGCCGACATTCCCAATCCTGATATTGCTCTGCCTAATTACTTATTATTCCGTCGTGATTGTAACCACCATTGTGGTGGTATTGTTGTCTTTGTAAAATCTCATGTTATTGCTTCTGAAGTTTATGTTTCTCCTAAAATTGAATTTTTTCTGTCTATTAAGCTTAATCATTGCTCTTTTTCAATTGGCACTTACTATTTGGCACTTACTATTGGCCTTCATCCTCATCTGACAATGTGGATCTTTTATTTAATGAGCTCATATCATTCAATCCCTCCATTCTTTGTAATCTTATCCTCTTAGGTTATTTCAACATTAATTTTTATTCTACTTCATTCTCTAAGACCAAACTGGATGTCAATCCGATACTTTCGACCTTAAGCAAATCATTAATGGTTTCACTCATTTCTCTCACACTGATACAATATAAATTGATCTTGTTTTTCTCTTATCTAACATCAATGCTCTTTCTTGTAGTGTTCTTCCTCCCGTCTCTTTTTCAGACCATATCTCTATTCTTTTCTCCCTTCCCACAGATTCTGTTAACAGTCCTTTCTCCTCCCCGCCTCACAAGGTCTGGCTATCATATCTCACTGACTTTGAGGATGCCAATGGTCTCCTCTGCTCCATTGATTGGAAAGAATTACTCCCCTCTGTCGGATCCTAATGCTTCCTGGGCCATATTTAAAGAATGTTTCCATCACATTATGACCACCACTGTTCCTAGCAAACTTGTGAATCCCCCTACTAACTCTTATCTTCCTTGGATCAACTGCTCATTCCTTAACCATGTCAAAGTTATAAGAAACTCCATCTTCTTTTCTGCTTAAAGATCTGCTCCTTCTCTTTGGGCCCAATACCGTTCCCATTGTAACAAGACTCTTGCTTACCTCAAACACCTAAAATCTAATTTTTTTCATAATTTTACTCACTTCTCCCTCACCACGATCTTTTTGTCTGCTGTTAAAGCATTCATTTCAAACCTCTGTCTATTCCCACCCTTATCCATAATTGTTCTCCTGTAACTTCATCCTCTTCCAAAGCAAATGTTCTAAATCACAACTATAGAAGATTATAAAAAAGATCTGCATATTTAAGAGAGAACATTTATTGCTTGTACACAAAAAGAAAGAGATGATATAATGAAAGATACATTGCATAATTGTATGTGTTAAGACTACAAAGTTGCTTCGACAGCTAAGACAGGTGTTAGGTGCTAGGTACAGAAGCTCAATGATACAGTAAATAATAATAAGAAACTAAAGTTAACATACAGGAACTGATATTGTAATCATGAATATTACATTATACTTGATTAATTAAAACACATAATAGAATATTAAGTAAACTATTACATAGTCTAAGTCTGTTACTTCAACAAGTCTCAAGTTTTACTTAACATTGTATTAATAGTAGTTATAACACATCTCATCACTGAGGAAGACATTAAAATTTCAATACTTACTATATAATAGATGAGACATATGTAGTCGGTGTGCATGCAGAATTGCATGAAGCTAATGATGATTATGAAAGCAAACACTTGGACTTTGCCCTTAGACATAGTAAAAATACCTTTTTGCAATCAAAGAATGTTATTACAATGAACTACAGGTACAACACATAAATACACATACCAATATAACAACATATTGTAACTGTACACATACTTGTCAAACCAGTTTATGATACCAGTTTTGGAATAAACTCAAATTCTAATTTAATATTGTTAGTCAGTGTCTGGCTGATAAATTATAGTGGAGACAGAAGCCAGGCATCACTCTAAGGGAATTATATTAGTATGCAATTCATTTCCTGTTATTGAACAGATTGATGTTGTTCTCTATTCCCATAATAAGTCATTTTGTTGAAGTAAGTGAATAATAAAGCATTATTGAACAGATAGTTCAATAACAGGAAATGAATTGTATTCTAATGTAATTGTCTTAGAGTGATGCCTGGCCTCTGTCTCCTCTATAATTTATCAGCCAGACACTAACAAAATTAAATTAGAATTTGAGTTTATTCAAAACTGGTATCATAAACTGGTTTGACAGGTATGTGTATTGTTGCAATATGTTTTTATAGTAGTATATAAGTTTGTATTTGTATTACTGCCAAATCTAATACTATGAAAAACAAAATGAAGGGAAGGCTCTCTAGTTCACAAGATGATACCACTACCTGCTGTTGTTGTAATATTTCATCTAAAGTAGCAAAATATCTTGAATTATTTGGACTTATTACTGGTATAATCATTGTACTGATGTTGTTCTCTATTCCCTTAATAAGTCATTTTGTTGAAGTAAGTGAATAATAAAGCATTATTAATTATCATTAATTGATTTTTACATTTTTTGTTACATGTATAGGAAATGAGAAGTATACAACCCAAGATTAATACACCAGATATTATTAATACAACAGTAAGTTTAACTATATTATCAACATTTTTATTATTTGAAACACCACTAAAAGAAAATATGTATAATATACATTATAATGGATAAAGCTGCTGCTGTTACTAATTTTATTACTCATGACTGCAGTGATATAGATGGGTTTTTTTGATTCATAATTATATTAGTTGCAATCAAAACATGTTTTGTTTTGATTATTAATTAATAGAAATTTGACTGTTTGAATGACTTCTCATAAAATAGAAGACTGACAACAGTACAACTATGACTCAGTTTATTTACTAATAATTACTAAATAAAGATTGAAGCCACCATTATGCAGAAGAGTTAGTCTGTTGATATGTCTAAGAAGGTATTAGGTGGAGTACATGAAGCATAGTAATTTGGGTAACCAAAACAGGATATGTCTCTAAATGTATTTTATATGAATGATACATACTTGCTATCTAAATGACTATGAATCAGTTAAAATAATCAATCTGTTTTAACAATGTTATATAATAAAAATTGGCTTGGTTGACTGTTGATTAAGCAATTGTAATATATCAGACAAATGGTAGCAGTGACTATGGTGGGATGACACAGATTGTCAATTAAAATTTATTGGCAGAAACTAATCTCACTCAAATCTGATCCAAATCTTTCAATTGTTTGTAGTATTTCTTTTTATGATAATCCCTTCATTATGACTTAGTAATAGGTTAAGACAAGGTTTAAAAGGATCATAGGCATAATTGGTGATATTATTCAATTATCATCTTTCTTCTGTGTCTGCCTCTATGGTAACACTAAACAGATTAGACACCAAATTGACAGAGTCAAACTGATTGGCAAATGCAACTTGATGACTGTAATGTTTATTACTTATTAATATAATGATGTTAGGTCAATAATAAACACAGATAGAATAAAGAAGATACTCTACTTAACATGTTGATAAGACAAAGACTAGTTATAATACAGTACCCAACTACCACATGATTATTAAGTACTATATAGTGAACTGTCAGTATATACACTGTCAAATTTAATATGTTATTTTAACAACCGATTTGTACATCACATTAAATGAATTACTATAGAATGTAGGCTTCTTGTGAATTACTCACTATATAATTTATTGGTGTATTATGCTTTTACATAGCAACTTATTATATAGTGAGTAAGTCACAGAAATTCTGATTCCATAGTAATCCACCCATGTAAAGTACGAATTAGTTATTAAAATAAAATATTAATTTTTACAGTGTACTTATGTCCATATCAACACTATGAACAGTGTTTCAATTTTATTCTTAATTGTTGTTAATGCTTTGATAATGTAATGATTATATATAGAACAATTGATTCTATATTATCAATTCAATTGATTGATTTTTTAACTTAAAGAGTCTTAAGTAATCAATAAAAAATTTTGTGATTGAAAAAAAATTATTGTTAATTTTCAGATGAATAATATTAAAGTAGCTGCAGACAAAGGGAATAGAGATATGTTAATATGATACAATAGTTTGATGGGCAATTTCTGTTCAATGTAAATAGATGATTTGGCATATATATCGTATTAACATTAAATGTAGAAGATAAAGGGCTTGGAATAATATATAATTGCTTTGTAGTACTTGAATAGTATTATCTCAACATAATATCACTATTGCATACCAAGCAGCAGAAATTACAATAAACAATTAACTGATGCATAAAAATTGTGATGACTATAATATATGTATCCTTACCTTTTGTTAATAGTTTCCTAAATAGTCTAAATATACATCTTTTAACTTTTTGAAAGACATTCTAATTACATGTTCATCTATTCATACTTTTTGTTTATTTAGAGTTACTGTTTTATCAATGATTTTTGTATTCCCAGAATTGTTCATATGAAGACTTATCATGGAGTGTTGTTCCTGATGTTATTAATATTTCTAAATGTTGTGCTAAAACATATTCAGGAAATGCTTGTTCTTCCTTTCTTTCAAATTGGCAAACCTGTGCATTAGGTCAATCAACATCAGTGTTTGTACATAACACTAGTTGGTTATCAGAAGATCAGATCATAGGGTTTATTACAAATATAGGTAAATTTATAAATAAAGAATGTGATTTTGTTAGATCTCTTTAACTTAACAGCTCAACTACCTGACTCTTATTCATCCTGCAAAAGAACTGGTGTACCTTTTCTTTGTCAATATATTTTTCCTCTTTGTGACTGTAAAACTGGAGATTTATATTTACCATCACAAGAGACATGTCAAGAAGTTAGTACTGTTACATGTGGGACATTGTGGCCACTACTGGAACAAGCGATACAACCACTAAAGTTACCAGATTGTTCTACACTACCTATGGCTACTTACCCACCAGGTATATACATGTACACAGTTATATGGAATAAATGGATTTCTATATACACATGTAGATATCAGTGGTTCTGGTAACTCAGTTATTAGTCCTACTACTGGTACCTCATCTTTGCCTCAAGATACAATTTGTGCTGATCAATTTATTAAAATCAATGAAACTTGTCTTGCACGCTGTGATAGTTTTGAACAGAGTCCACATGATGTCACTGTTGTCTTAACAATTACACGAATGTTTGCTGCTTGTTATGGATTAATTGTTGGAATTGTTCTTATTATCTTATCATTTGTGCGCTGGAAAACAATGTACGGTAATAGTAATGATTTACTTATTTTATTTAGAGCATTGTTTTTAATATAGATTGTATTTTCCTTCAATATTTTTAGTTTACATGACAGCAGGCTACTGTATATTAGGTAAGAGAGTATTATGTGTGTTCCTTTCAATCTCTCACTTTCTCTGTCTCTCTTTTTTAGCTATTATGATGATCATTTCAGAAATTGACAGATCCAATTTGTATTGTAATTCTGTTGCTATAACAAAAGAAACTTTCAATGATTCAACTATATTTTGTCATATGGCAGGTTGAACAATGATTTTCTTTATTAATGATTAGTCTAGACTCATAATGATACTCATATATGTCTCCATTAGGAGTAGTATTTCATTATTTTGGGCTCAACAATACATTGTGGTGGTTCTTCCATGTTTGTTCAATATTCTACAAAATCATGTTACCCTTTACAGCTAAAAAATATAAGAAGAATGAAAAGTACTTCCATATAGTTTTACTAATTACTGGTACGTTTCATTGATTGAAACAATGTCATAACATCAATTTATGAATTCAATCAACATAATTATTATACTTATCTTCATTCATACTTATACATACTTATCTACCTATATTTTGTATATATGTAGTGTTCATTAGAATGTATGTAGGTGTCTAATCCTTAATAGTGGTTTACCTATTACTTTTGATTTGTTGCAAACATGTGTTCAATGCCATTACTAATTGAATTCAAAAATGCTATATATTCCACATCTTATGTTGTCTCATTCCAATACTAGGTGTCTTTATCCCCATACCTGGAGTATTACTAGCACTTTTGGTTCCAGAATGGAATTATGTTATAAATGATTTTCCTCCATTTTTATGTTCACCAAAAAATCTAAATCTTTGGTATTATACAATGAATTTACCTATTAATATTTTAGTAGCTATTGGAGTGTCATTGCTTATTCTAATTTTCTGGAAACTTCATAAAGTAAGAATAATAATACTGACTCATTTTAGTATTCCTTGCCCACATAGCATCAAGGTATATTTCGCATCAGGAAAAAAAGGAGTCTTATTATCAGTACAGCTGAAAAAAAGATTCTAATTGCATTGTGTTATTATGTTATATTTGCTTTGATCATGTTGGTACATTTTGGGACCTATACAGCAAATTCTGATTTATTTATAGAAGCTCTAGAGACATATTTTCGTTGTGAAGCATTAGGACATCTACCTAATCAAACATCACAGTGTGATCCAAAGGAATATCAACAATATATCTATCCAGGCCTTCAAGCAACTACCTTTTTGTTAATGGGATTTCTTACCACAGCAAATTTAACCTTTGTCGTTAAGTGGAGCACTATCACCAAATTCTGTTCACGATTATATCATAAAAAAGAAAAATCGTCCAATGGTATGCTCCCTAATCCAGATTTACCTGTTGTGGCTGATGTCACAGTTAGCAGTCAAATGTTATAATTGTGTTTGAAATAGTTGATTGTGTTTCATTATTTTACTTTGTTTTAGCATTATTGTTGATTTTTTTATTCTTAAGTTACTTCATTTAAAATCTAGATATTTTTCACTGTTTTCTATGAAGATATTTGTTGATTGTAATCAATGTGTCAACACTGAGAAAAAATGCAAAATTAATTTTACATGACTGTACATGCTTATTGGCCTTACTTGAATGTTCATAATCTTGATTCCTTTTGATAATAATATTATAGTAAAATACTATCATAATAGTGATGGTTTTCTAAAGCAATGTAGAATAACTGACAGCCAGAAATCTTTATAATCCATTTGGTACATCTATTAACTATACATAAACATTTATTAAATATTAAAAATAGTGAATACATAGTGAATAATGTACATCTATGAAAAGTATTGGTTGTTGAAAAGATAGAGCTTTCCATATCTGAAAGGAAAAACTCTTTAAAATCCAACTACGTACGAAGTAATAGCTAAATGTTACTACATACCAACTAAAGATAACATTAAAAGTTGATGAATGAAATTTTTGAAGTAATTAATAACTCAACAATAAAGTCTTGTTATTATCACATTCTAAAAGAATACTCATGTTAGCTTTATAAAAGTTTCAAAACTAAACAAATTGTAAGAAAGATACATAAATACTACAAATGCTACTATTTCAATTAAGTGATATCTGTGACATCAACCATGGCAAGAAAAAGTGGATTAGGGAACATAATAATAATTTGATGATTTTGGTTTCTTGCGAACAAAATTTGGCATTAGTACTCCAGTTGATAAGAAAGGCTACATTTGCTGTCGAAAAATGTTTTAAAATAGGTAGCTGCTGTAAGCTCTAGATAGATATATAGATATATACAGTCGTTGCATTAAAGTTTGTGATAATTTTCTGGAAACTTCATAAAGTAAGAATAATAATACTGACTCATTTTAGTATTTCTTGCTCATATAGAATCAACGTATATTTCATGTTAGGAAAAAAGGAGTCTTATTATCAGTACAGCTGAGAAAAAGATTCTGATTGCATTGTGTTATTATGTTATATTTGCTTATGATGATTATGAAAGCAAACACTTGGGCTTTGCCCTTACACATAATAAAAATACTTTTTTGCAATCAAAGAATGCTAATAGAGTGTACTACAGGTATAACACATAAATACACATACCAATATAACAACATATTGTAAATGTAGACATACTTGTCAAACCAGTTTATGATACCAGTTTTAGAATAAACTCAAATTCTTTTTTAATTTTGTTAGTCACAGTGTCTGGCTGATAAATTATAGTGGAGACAAAGGCCAGGCATCACTCTAAGGGAATTACATTAGAATACAATTCATTTCCTGTTATGAATAGATAGAACTAGATCAATAACAGGAAATGAATTGTATTCTAATATAATTGCCTTAAAGTGATGGCTGGCTTCTGTCTCCTCTATAATTTATAAGCCAGACATTAACAAAATTAAATTAGAAATTGAGTTTATTCCAAAACTGGTATCATAAACTGGTTTGACAGGTATGTGTGCAGTTACAATATGTTTTTATAGTAGTATTTATGTTTGTATTTGTATTACTGCCAAATCTAATACTATGAAAAACAAAATGAAGAGAAGGCTCTCTATTTCACAAGATGATACCACTACCTGCTGTTGTTGTAATATTCCATCTAAAGTAGCAAAATGTCTTGAAATATTTGGACTTATTACTGGTATAGTCATTGTACTGATGTTGTTCTCTATTCCTATAATAAGTCATTTTGTTGAAGTAAGTGAATAATAAAGCATTATTAATTATCATTAATTGATTTTTACATTTTTTGTTACATGTATAGGAAATGAGGAGTATACAACCCAACATTAATACACCAGATATTATTAATACAACAGTAAGTTAACTATATTATCAACATTTTTATTATTTGAAACACCACTAAAAGAAAATATGTATAATATACATTATAATGGATAAAGCTGCTGCTGTTATTAATTTTATTACTCATGACTGCAGTGATATAGATGTTTTTTTTGATTCATAATTCTATTAGTTGCAATCAAAACATGTTTTGTTTTGATTATTAATTAATAGGAATTAGACTGTTTGAATGACTTCTCATAAAATAGAAGACTAACAATAGTACAACTATGACTCAATTTATTTACTAATAATTACTAAATAAAGATTGAAGCCACCATTATACGGAAGAGTTAGTCTGTTGATATGTCTAAAAAGGTATTAGGTGAATTTCATGAAGCTAGTAATTTGGGTAACCAAAACAGGATATATCTCTAAATATATTTATATGAATAATACATACTTGCTATCTAAGTGATTATGAATCGATTAAAATAATCGATCTGTTTTAACAATGCTATATAATAAAAATTGGTTTGGTTCACTGTTGATTAAGCAATTGTAATATACCAGGCACATGGTAGCAGTGACTATGGTGGGATGGCACAGATTGTCAATTAAAATTTATTGGTAAAAATAATCTCACTCAAATCTAATCAAAATCTTCCAATTGTTTGGAGTATTTCTTTTTATGATAATCCCTTCATTATGACTTAGTGATAGGTTAAGACAAAGTTTATAAACATCATAGACATAATTGGTGAAATTGTTGGATGATGTCATGTTTCCACTGTCTCTGTGGTAACCCTAAACAGATCAGACACCAAATTGACAAAGATAACACAAAGTGTGCCATTTTTAAGACTCGTTTAGAGTACTAAAGAAATACTAGCAATTTTAGCAGCTTACTATCAAAAGCTTCTGTTTCATTAAGAAAAAAAAGTGAATTTTTTTTTATTCTGTATTTGTTAATTCATTCTAGATCCTTCTTATAGAGTGGTAATGGTTAACTTGCACTCAATTAACGTGATAGCTTACTTTACAGAAATTAAAATAACCAAATAACTAATGCAAAAAAATTGACGATGATTACTATAAAGTATGTATCCTTACCTTTTGTTAATAGTTTCATAAATAGTCTAAATATACATCTTTTAACTTTTTGAAAGACATTCTGATTACATGTTCATCTATTCATACTTCATGTTTATTTAGAGTTAAATTTTTATCGATGATTTTTGTATTTCCAGAATTGTTCACAAGAAGACTTATCATGGAGTGTTGTTTCTGATGGTATTAATGTTTCTAAATGTTGTGCTAAAACATATTCAGGAAATGCTTGTTCTTCCTTTCTTTCAAATTGGCAAACCTGTGCATTAGGTCAATCAACATCACTGTTTGTACATAACACTAGTTGGTTATCAGAAGATCAGATCATAGAGTTTATTACAAATATAGGTAAATTTATAAATAATGGATGTCATTTTGTTAGATCTCTTTAAACTAAACAGCTCAACTACCTGAATCTTATTCATCCTGCAAAAGAAGTAGTGTACCTTTTCTCTGTCAGTATGTTTTTCCTCTTTGTGACTGTAAAACTGGAGATTTATATTTACCATCACAAGAGATGTGTCAGGAAGTTAGTACTGTTACATGTAGGACATTGTGGCCACTACTGGAACAAGCGATACAACCACTCAAATTACCAGATTGTTCTACACTACCTATGGCTACTTATCCACCAGGTATATACATCTAGGGAGTTATATGGATTAAATGGGTTTCTACATACACATGTAGATATCAGTGGTTCTGGTAACTCAGACATTAGTCCTACTACTGGCACCTCATCTTTACCTCAAGATACAGTTTGTGCTGATCAATTTATTAAAATCAATGAAACTTGTCTTGCACGATGTGATAGTTTTGAACAGAGCCCACACGATGTCACTATTATCTTAACAATTACACGAATGTTTGCTGCTTGTTATGGATTAATTGTTGGAATTCTTCTTATTATCTTATCATTTGTGCGCTGGAAAACAATGTACGGTAATAGTAATGATTTACTTGTTGTTATTTAGAGTATTGTTTTTAATATAGGTTGTATTTTCCTTCAATATTTTTAGTTTACATGACAGCAGGCTACTGTATATTAGGTAAGGAAATATTATGTGTGTTACTTTCAATCTCTCACTTTCTGTCTCTCTTTTTTTAGCTATTTTGATGATCATTTCAGAAATTGACAGATCCAATTTGTATTGTAATTCTGTTGCTATAACAAAAGAAACTTTCAGTGATTCAACTATATTTTGTCATATAGCAGGTTTGACAATGATTTACTTTATTAATGTTTAGTCTAGACTCATAGTGTTACTCATATATGTCTCTTTTAGGAGCAGTATTTCATTATTTTGGGCTGAACAATACATTGTGGTGGTTCTTCCATGTTTGTTCAATATTTTATAAAATCATGTTCCCCTTTACAGCTAAAAAATATAAGAAGAACGAAAAGTACTTCCATATAGTTTTACTGATTACTGGTATGTTTCATTGATAAAAAAAATGTCATAACATCAATTTATGAATTCAATCGGATTATACTTATATTCATTCATCTACCTATATTTTGTATATATGAAGAGTTCATCAGAATGAATGTATATGTTTAATCCTTAATAGTGGTTTACCTATTAATTTTGATTTGTTGCAAACATGTGTTCAATGTCATCACTAATATAATTCATAAATGCTATATATTCCACATCTGATGATGTCTCATTCCAATATTAGGTGTCCTCATTCCCATACCTGGAGTATTACTAGCACTTTTGGTTCCAGAATGGAATTACGTTATAAATGATTTTCCTCCATTTTTATGTTCACCTCAAAATCTAAATCTTTTGTATTATACAATGAATTTACCTATTAACATTTTAGTAGCTATTGGGGTGTCAATGCTCATTTTAATTTTCTGGATACTTCATAAAGTAAGAATAATAATACTGACTCATTTTAATGTTCCTTGCTGACATAGAATCAAGGTATATTTCAAGTTAGGAAAAAAAGGAGTCTTATTATCAGTACAGCTAAGAAAAAGATTCTAATTGCATTGTGTTATTACGTTATAGTTGCTTTGATCACGTTGGTACATTTTGGAATCTATACAGCAAATTCTGATTTATTTATAGAAACTCTAGAGGCATATTTTCGTTGTGAAGCATTAGGACATCTACCCAATCAAACATCACAGTGTGATCCAAAGGAATATCAACAATATATCTATCCAGGCCTTGCAGCAACTACCTTTTTGTTAATGGGATTTCTTAGCACAGCAAATTTAACCTTTGTCATTACGTGGAGCACTATCACCAAATTCTGTTCACAATTGTATCATAAAAAGTAAAATCGTCCAATGGTATGCTCTTTAATCCAGATTTACCTGTTGTGGCTGATGTCACAATTAGCAATCAAATACAATGACTGTATTTGAAGTATTTCATTGTGTTTCATTATTTTACAATGGTTTGTTATAAAAAATTTGTTTAAGATTACACTTTAATGTTTTAGCATTATTGTTGATTTTTTATTTTTAAGTTACTTCATTTATAATCTAGATATTTTTCAATGTTTTTTATGAAGATATTTGTTGATTGTAATCATTGTGTCAACAATGAGAAAAAAATACAAAATTAATTTTACATGACTGTACATGTTTATTGTCCTTACTTGAATGTTCATAATCTTGATTCCTTTTGATAATAATATTATAGTAAAATATTATCATAATAGTGATGGTTTTCTAAAGCAATGTAGAATAACTGACAGCCAGAAATCTTTATAATCCATTTGGTACATCTATTAACTGTACATGAAGATACATTAAATGATAAAAATAGTGAATTCTACATGTATACAGATGTACATCTGTGAAAAGTATTGGTTGTTGAAAAGATAGAGCTTTCCATATCTGAAAGAAAAAACTCTTTAAAATCCAACTACGTACGTAGTAATAGATAAATGTTACAACATACCAACTAGTCCTAGCATTAAAAGTTGATGAATGAAATTTAGAAAGTAACTAACAACTCTGCAATAAAGTCTTGTTAAAATCACATTCTAAAAGAATAGTCATGTTAGCTTTAAAAAGGTTTCAAAGCAAAACAATTTGTAAGAAAAAAAAATTAATACTACAAATGCAATTATTTCAATTAAATGATTCTGTGACATCAACCATGACAACAAAAAGAGGGAACATTATAATAATTTGATGATTTTTCTTTCTTATAATAATTGTAGGGTATTGTACATTAGGTAAGCAAATATTATGTGTATTCCTTTCAGTATCTCACTTTCTATCTCTCGCTTTTAGATATTATGATGATCATTTCCGAAATTGACAGATCCAATTTCTATCATTATTTTATTGTGGTGGAAAATCATTTATAACAATATAAAGAGAATGAAAAGTACTTCCTTATAGTTTTACTAATTTCTGGCATGTATGATTGATTGTCATGACATCAATTTATGAATTCAATCAACAAATTATACTTATCATTTCATGTTTATCTATTCATTTTGATATGTTGCAAACATGTGTTCAATGTCATTACTAATATAATTCATAAATGCTATATATTCCACATCTTATGCTGTCTCATTCCAATACTAGGTGTCCTCATTCCCATACCTGGAGTATTACTAGCACTTTTGGTTCCAGAATGGAATTATGTTATAATGATTTTCCTCCATTTTCATGTTCACCTCAAAATCTAAATCTTTTGTATTATACAATGAACTTACCTATTAATATTTTAGTAGCTATTGGAGTGTCATTGCTTATTCTAATTTTCTGGAAACTTCATAAAGTAATAATAATAATACTGACTCATTTTAATATTCCTTGCAAACATAGAATCAAGGTATATTTCATGTTAGGAAAAAAAGGAGTCTTATTATTAGTACAATTGAGAAAAAGATTCTAATTGCATTGAGTTATTATGTTATAGTTGGTTTGATCACGTTGGTACATTTTGGAATCTATACAGCAAATTCTGATTTATTTATAGAGGCTCTAGAAACATATTTTCGTTGTGAAGCAGTAGGACATCTACCTAATCAAACATCACAGTGTGATCCAAAGGAATATCAACAATATATCTACCCAGGCCTTGCAGCAACTACATTTTTGTTAATAGGATTTCTTAGCACAGCAAATTTAACCTTTATCATTAAGTGGAGCACTATCACCAAATTCTGCTTACGATTATGTCATAAAAAAGAAAAATCATCAAATGTTATGCTCCCTAATGTGGTTGATGTCACAGTAAGCAGTTAAATGCAATAATTGTATTGGAAGTATTTGATTGTGTTTCATTGTTTTACATTACTTTCTTTTAAAATGTTTTTTAAGATTACATTTGTGTTCTTCTAGAATGTGATTTTAATAGGACTTTAATGTATAGTTATTTATTATTTTCCAAATTTTATTCATCATATTTATTGTTAACATTGGTTAGTATATGTTGTAGCATTTATTTATTGTTAATTTTTTATACTTATGTTACTTCATTTATAATCTAGACATTTTTCACTCTTTTCCATGAAGATATTTCTTGATTCTATTCATTTGTGAAATAATAAGAAAAAATGCAAATTTTTTTCACGACTGTACGTCTTATTACGTCCTATTCATGCTTGTTGTTTTAAGAGTTTATGTTTTATCAATATTTTTTGGTATTTCCAGAATTGTTTACATAAAGACTTATCATGGAGTGTTGTTCCTGATGGTATTAATGTTTCTAAATGTTGTGCTAAAGAATATTCTGGAAATGCTTGTTCTTCCTTTCTTTCAAATTGGCAAACCTGTGCATTAGGTCAATCAACATCAGTGTTGGTTAGTTGGTTATCAGAAGATCAAGTCACAGAACTGATTACAAATATAAATAAATTCATAAATAGAGAATGTAATATTGTTAGATCTCTTTTAACGTAACAGCTCAACTCTCTGATTCCTATTCATCCTGCAAAAGAACTTAGATAGTTGGTCTAATAGCTCTTCTGGACTCTTATTGTCAATTTCAATGTTAATTGGAAGGAAGGCTTTATGCCAAACATGAGTTCAAATGGAGTAAAAACAGTGGACTTATAAATTGAAGTGTTGTATGCATATGTGCATGTATCCAGGAAGTCGTCTCAAACATCTTTCTTGTCAAGGACAAATTAACATACCTTAAAGGGTCTGACTTATCAAGTCTATTTGCTTAGACAAAAAATTAAAAAAAAAATGATTGACTGGAATTATTTTTTCCTAAAACACCTGAGGCTGGAAAATGAATTTACTTCCCAATTATTTGACAACTCATCATCACACTAATACTTAAATTGCTTACCATTGTAAGTTGTTATTATTCCAGAAATACTATACTCTTAAATGTCTAACAAAGTAAACAAAATAAATAACTTTGAATGCATCATTGCACACTATCAGTTAATAAACTCATCAATTATTGACAATTGTGTAATAGATTTCATCATAAGCATATTGATGCTCTGTTGATTTTTTGAATTATTCCAGATCATAAGTTAGAAGGATATAAAAGTATACACACACACACATATATATATATTTATTTTTTTTATTTTTAAAATTTTTTTAAGAGAGAACTGTCATTTTTTTGAACAAAAAAAGATGATAAAATAATTAATACATTCTACAATTGCATGTGTTGAAATGACGAGGTTGCTTATAACAAATGAGACAGGTGTTAGGTATAGAAAGTAAATGATACATTAAATAATAATAAGAACCTAAAGTTAACATACAGGAACTGACATTGAAATCATGAATATTGTATTATACTTGATTACTTAAACACAGAATAATAGGTAACCACTGATTATAACTAAACTATTATAATCTGTTAATTGATCAAGTCTAAGACTCTACTTACAGTTGTAGTGACAGTAGTTATAACAGATCTAATTACTAAGGAAGATAATAAAATTTTAGTACTTACTATATATAATAGATGAGAAATATGTACTCAGATAATGGTGTGCCTGCAAGAGAGAGTGTAGCTAATAATGTGTCTGAAAGCAAACACTTGGACTTACCATTAGACATAATATAGTTGCCTTGATGCAACCAGTAAATGTTATTAGAGTGTATTATAAATACAAACATAAATATTACTGCAACAACATTCCAGTTCCTATTTCCAATTTCTTCCAGCGAATCTTCGCGTATATAAAATATTCCAATTAACGACCTTGATAACTTCTAATTTCTTATTCCTTATTCAATTCTTTGCACGTGCGCCATAATCTAGGCTTATCTTGTTACTCAATAAAACGCGAAACACGAGTACTATGAACCGTCTCTTAGAATCAAGCGTCAGCGAGATGTTTCCAATTGGGTTGGGTTCTTGATTTTGGCTATATATTGTATAACTGTTATTTACTAAAAGCTGAGGACGAACATTCCAACTCCGTATAATCCCGTTTGATTTAAATAGGAAATAGGAGTTGGAATGTCCGTCGTCGGCTTCCGTAGTTTTGAAATAAAATCAGATTCCAATTTAATTTTGTTAGTCACAGTGTCTGGCTGATAAATTATAGAGGAGGCAGAAGTTAGAGACCACTAGAAAGCAATTATTGTAGAATCCAATTCAAGTCCTGCAGTAGAAAGATAGAGATGTCTGCAACTCAAGATATTGCTACCAAAATAAGCTCTAAGAAAAACAAAGTGAAGAGATGGCTCTCTAATTCACAAGATGATACCACTACCTTCTGTTGTTGCAATATTCCATCTAAAGTAGCAAAATGTCTTGAATTATCAGGACTTATTACTGGTATAGTCATTGTACTGATGTTGTTCTCTATTCCTATAATAAGTCATTTTGTGCAAGTAAGTGAATAATAAAGCACCAATAATTGATTTTTACATTTTGTTACATTATTAGGAAATGAGGAGTATACAGCCCAATATTAATACACCAGATACTATTAACACAACAGTAAGTTTAACTATATCATCAACATTTTTATTGTTTAAAACACAAAGAAAAAGAAATATATATACATACATTATTGATAAATAGAACCTGCTGCTGTTATTAAATATATTAGTCATGACTACAGTGATATAGATGTTCATCTGATTCATAATTAATTTGGTGTTTGTTTTGTTTTGATTAATAATTACTATAAAATAGACTGTTTGAATGACTTCTTAGAAAATAGAAGACTGACAACAGAACAAATGCACACTTTGTTTATTTACTAATAATTACTAAATATAGATAGAAGCCACTATTATGAAGAGTAGTTAGTCTGTTGCTACATACCCTCCTAAAAAGTTGTGTAGGTGAAGTACATGAATGGTAGTAATTGGTACCCTAAACAGGATGTGTCTTTAAAGGTATTTTATAACAAGGATGCATGCTTGCAATCTAAGTGACTATGAACCAGCTCAAACAATTAATCTGCTTTAACAATATCATATAATAAAATTCGGTTTAGTTCACAAAATTGGTTGGTTGATTTTAGAAATTGCAATATACCTGGCACATGATATCACTGACTATGTAGGGATGGACCAGATTGTAAATAAAATGTATTAGAGAAAATGATCTGAAAGTGGTTGGATTTTGTCGTCTTTATCTGCCTCTGTGGTAACCCTGAACACCAAATTCACAGAGGCAATACACTTAACTATGAAGAGTTGCCTTCTTATGTCTCGCTTTGAGTATTTCAGAGTTCAGAAGTAAAACCTGCTATTGCAACTGATACCTAGGAACACAAATAAATATAAAATATATTGCAAAGAATTGCAAAAACTATTAAGTTTGTATCCTTACCTTTGTTAATAGTTTCATAAATAGTCTAAACATACATTTTTTTGACTTTTTAAAGACATTGTAATAGCATATTCGTCTATTCATACTTGTCTTTTACTAAGAAGTTTTGTTTTATCGATACTTTTTTGCATTTCCAGAATTGTTCACATGAAGACTTATCATGGAGTGTTGTTCCTAATGTTATTAATGTTTCTAAATGTTGTGCTAAAGAATATTCAGGAAATGCTTGTTCTTCCTTTCTCTCAAATTGGCAAACCTGTGCGTTAGGTCAATCAACATCAGTGTTTGTACATAACACTAGTTGGTTATCAGAAGATCAAGTCACGGAACTGATTATAAATATAGGTAAATTTATAAATAAAAAATGTGATTTTGTTAGATCTCTTTTAACTTAACAGCTCAACTACCTGACTCTTATTCATCCTGCAAAAGAACTGGTGTACCTTTTCTCTGTCAATATGTTTTTCCTATATGTGACTGTAAAACTGGTGATTTATATTTACCATCACAAGAGACATGTCAAGACGTTAGCACTGTTACATGTAGGACATTGTGGCCACTACTGGAACAAGCGATACAACCACTCAAGTTACCAGATTGTTCTACACTACCTATGGCTACTTACCCACCAGGTATATACATGTACACAGTTATATGGAATAAATGGATTTTGTATGTACACATGTAGATATCAGTGGTTCTGGTAACTCAGACATTAGTCCTACTTCTGGTACCTCATCTTTACCTCAAGATACAGTTTGTGCTGATCAATTTATTAAAATCAATGGAACATGTTATGCTCGATGTGATAGCTTTGAACAGAGTCCACATGATGTCACTGTTATCTTAACAATTACACGACTGTTTGCTGCTTATTATGGATTAATTGTTGGAATTGTTTTTCTTATCTTATCATTTGTGCGTTGGAAAACAATGTATGTTAATTAGAATAATTTATTTGTTTTTAATTAAAGCATTGTTTTTTATATAGGTTGTATTTTCCTTCAATATTTTTAGTTTACATGACAGCAGGCTATTGTATAATAGGTAAGCAAATATTATGTGTGTTACTTTTAATATCCCACTTTCTCTATCTCTCTATTATAGCTATTTTTTTGATCATTCCAGAAATTGACCAATCCAATTTGTATTGTAATTCTGTTGCTATAACAAAGGAAACTTTTAATGAATCAACTATATTTTGTCAAGTAACAGGTTGGATAATGAATTACTGTATATACAATTAGTCTAAACTTATATGATACTTATATGTATCTCTTGTAGGAGTAGTATTTCACTATTTTGGAGTCAATACTACATTGTGGTGGTTCTTTCATGTTTGTTCGATATTCTACAAAATTATGTTCCCCTTAACAGCTAAACAATATAAAAAGAAAGAAAAGTACTTTCATTTAATATTACTATTTACTGGTATGTTTCACTGTATGAGACAATGTCATTACATTAATTTATAAATTCAATAAACATATTATACCTATCAAAAATTTCTCCATACATCTATCTATATTGGTTATAAGTAGTGTTCATCAGAATGTATGCTGATGTCTTTAATTCTTTATATTGGTATATCTATTAATTTTGATTTGTTGCAAACATATGTTACTAATATAATTTATAAATGCTATATATTTCCCATCTGATGTTGTCTCATTTCAATAATAGGTCTCTTTATTCCCATACCTGGAGTATTGCTAGCACTTTTGGTTCCAGAATGGAATTATGTTATAAATGATTTTCCTCCATTTTTATGTTCATCTAAAAATCTAAATCTTTGGTATTATACAATGAATTTACCTATGAACATTTTAGTAGCTATTGGGGTGTCAATGTTTGTGTTAATTTTCTGGAAACTTTATAAAGTAAGAATAATAATACTAACTAATTATAATATTTACTTTCTTTGTCCACATAGCATCAAGGTGTATTTCGCATCAGAAAAAAAAGTGCTATCATCAGTACAGCAGAGAAAAAGATTCTGATTGCACTGTGTTATAATGTTGTATTTACTGTGATCATGTTGGTGCATTTTGGAATCTATACAGCAGAATCTGATTTATTTATAGAAGCTCTGGAGACATATTTTCGTTGTCAAGCATTAGGACATCTACCCAATGAAACGTCACAGTGTGATCCAAAGGAATATCAACAATATATCTATCCAGGCCTTGCAGCAACTACCTTTTTGTTAATGGGATTTGTTACCACAGCAAATTTAACCTTTGTCATTAAGTGGAGCACTATCACCAAATTCTGCTCACATTTATGTCGTAAAAAAGAAAAATCATCAAATGGTATGCTCCCTAATCCAGATTTAACTGTCGTAGCTGAAGTCAAAGTTAGCAGTCAAATGCAATAATTGTGTTTGAAGTATTTGATTGTGTTCATTATTTTACATTACTTTGTTATAAAATTTGTTTAAGATTACACAAGTCTTCTTTAATATTGTAGTATTATTGTTATTACTTCATTTATAATTTATATATTTTTCACTCTTTTACAAGAACATAGTTGTTGATTTTATATCATTTTGTCAACACCGAGAAAAAATGCAAATTTTTAATGACTTTACATGTTTATTAGCCTTATTTGAATGCCAATAATCTTGATTCCTCTTGCTAATATAAACAAAATGTTTATATTTCCAATGAGAAAATATGTATATACATGCAGTAAAACAAATAGAGATGTCTATAACTCAAGATGTTACTATCAAAATAAGCTCTAAGAAAAACAAAGTGAAGAGATGGTTCTCTAATTCACAAGATAATACCATTACTTGCTGTTGTTGTAATATTTCACCTTGATTTTTACATTATTGTTACATTATTAGGAAATGAGGAGTATACAGCACAACATTAATACACCAGATACTATTGATACAACAGTAAGTTTAACTATATTATCAACATTTTTAGTATTTAAAACACAAACAAAAAAATATGTAAGATGCATTATGGATAAATAGAACCTGCTGTTGTTATTAAATCTATTAGTCATGACTACAGTGTTTATAAATGTTTTGCTTTGGTTGTGTCTAAAACATATTTTGTTTTGATTACTAATTACTATGGAATAAATTATTTGTATGACTTTTCAGAAAATAGAAGACTGACAACAGTACAACTCCACACTTATGTTATTTACTAATAATTACTAAATAGAGACTGAAGCCACTATTATGAAGAGTAGTTAGTCTGTTGCTACATACCCTCCTAAAAAGTTGTGTAGGTGAAGTACATAAACAGTAGTAATTGGTACCCTAAACAGGATGTGTCTTTAAAGGTATTTTATATCAAGAATGCATGCTTGCAATCTAAGTGACTATGAACTAGCTCAAACAATTAATCTGTTTCAACAATGTCATATAATAAAATTCAGTTTAGTTCACAGTTAAAATTGATGGTTGTTTTAAGCAATTACAATATATCAGATACATGATATCAGTGACTATGTAGGGATGAACCAGATTGTAAATAAAATTTATTGGTAGAAAATGATTTCATTAAAATCTGATCAAATGTTTCAATTCTTTTGGAGTATTCCTTTTCTAAGCATCATGGACACAATTTGGGCAAATGTTGGATTTGGTCATTTTTCCTTTGTCTCTGACTCTGTAGTAACCCTAAGATGTTTAGCCACAAAATTCACAGAGATAACACACAAGATACTAGAACTAGGTTTGTGTGCTTCAGAAGAAAAACCAGTGATTTCAGTAGTTTACTATCAAGAACTACCATTAGATTTAATTAAGACAAATATATAATTTCTTATTCCGTGTTTGTAAATTCAATTTAGATCCTTATTATAGAGTAGTATGATTAATTTGCACTCAATTAACATGATAGCTTACTTTACAGATAATATGTGCATTTAAACTCCAGAATCTAGTCTTGTTTCAAGACTTGATCATGACTCCAGACTCTCCTGACTTAAAATTTATATCCCAGCTCAAGAATGTTCACTTTATGACAGCTTTAGAATTAAGTGTAGGAATTTAGTTGATGAGCCAATGTGATTGGCAATTGCAACTTGATGACTGTAATGCTTATTATGTATTAATAAAATAATGTTTGGTAAATAGTAAAGACAGAAAGAAAAGATATTCAACTTAACATGTTGATAAGACAAAGAATAATAGCAAACTACAATATGAATATTAAGTACATGTTACTACATAGTGAACTGTCTATAATTAGTATATATCTAAGACCAAATCAACACTATGCACAATGTTTGGATCTTTCTTATATTCAATTGTTGTTAATGCCCATATATGGTAATGATATATATATATATATATATATATATATATATATATATATATATATATATATATATATATATATATATATATATATGTAGAACAATTGATTCAATACTATCAATCCAATTGATTGATACTTTACCTAAAAATCTAATTAATCAATACAAATATTTGTGGATTATTAAGATTGATAGAAAATAATTATTAATTTTTAGATCAACAATGTTGAAGTAGTTATAGATAAAATGAATATTAATGTATTAAAATGATATATATTGGGCAATTTCCTTGGAATGTACAAAGTGAATTTCTCATATATACTATTAACATTAAATGAAAAAGATAGAGGGTTTGGAATAAAAGATTATTCATTTGTAGTACTTGAATAGTATTACTTCAACATAATATCACTACTGCAGCTGATAGCTGGGAGCATAAACTAATATAAGCAATTAATGCAAAGATTTGTAATAACAAAGTCATTACCATTTGATAATAGTTTCATAAATAGTCTAAATATGCATCTTTTGACTTTTTTAAAGACATTCTGATTATACATTCATCTGCTGATACCTGTCTTTTGCTTAGAGTCTATGTTTTATCAAAAAGTTTTTGTGTTTACAAAATTATTCACAAGAAGACTTATTATGGAGTGTTGTCCTGAAGTTATTAATGTTTCTAAATGTTGTGCTAAAGAATATTTAGGTAATGCTTGTTTTTTTTTTCTTTCAAATTGGCAACATCAATGATGTACATAACAGAAGATCAAGTCATACAGTTTATTATTACAAGAATAAGTAACTTTATGAATAAATGATTGTTTTCTTAGATCTCTCCTAACTTAACAGCTCATCTACCTGATTCTTATTTATCCTGAAAAGCTGCTAGTGCACCATTTTCCTGTCAATATGTTTTCCTTCTTTGTTACTGTAAAACTGGAAACTTATATATTTACCATCACAAGAGATATGTCAATAAGTTAGCACTGTTACATGTAGGACATTGTGGCCACTAATGGAACAACTGATCCAACCACTCAAGTAACCAGATTGTTCTACACTACCTATGGCTACTTACCTACCAGGTATATACATGTACACAGTTATATGAAATAAATGGATTTCTATATACACATGTAGATATCAGTAGTTCTGGTAATTTAGACATATACAAGTATTATGTGTGTTTCTTTCAATCTCCCACTTTCTCTATCTCACTGTTTAGCTATTATGATGATCATTTCAGAAATTGACTGATCCATTTTGTATTGTAATTCTGTTGCTATAACAAAATAAACCTTCCATGATTTAACTATATTTTGTCAAGTAGCAGGTGTAACAGTGACTTTTTGTATACATTATTAGTCTAGATTTCAAAGTGATACTTATATTTGTCTTTTTCAGGAGCAGTATTTCATTATTGAACATTACGCTGTAGTGGTTCTTTCATGTTTGATCAATATTCTACAAAATTATGTTCCCCTTGACAGCTAACAAAATATAAGAAGAATGAAAAATACTTTCATATAGTTTTACTAGTTACTGGTATGTTTCACTGACATAAATTTATGAATTCAAACAGCATATAAAAACCCATTAAACACATCTTCATTCATATACTTATATTGTTTATAAATAGTACATATTGCATTATATTCGTGTAGTACATTATATGTATGCAGAGTTCATTAATTCTTAATAGTGGTATACCTACTAATTCTGATTTGTTGTGTTTAATGTTATTATTAAATTAATTCCTGGCACAGCTCAATATCCAACATTTGATGTTGTCTAATTCCAATACTAGGTGTCTTCATTCCCATACCTGGAGTATTACTAGGACTTGTGGTTAAATTCCATTCCATTTTTATGTTCACCAAAAAATCTAAATCTTTGGTATTATACAATAATTTTATCTATTAACATTTTAGTAACTATTGGGGTGTCATTGTTTGTTCTAATGCTCTGGAAACTTCATAAAGTAATAATGCTAATGCTGACTCATTTTAACATTCCTTATCAACACAGCATCAAGCTATATTTTATACCAGGAGAAAAGTAGTTTAATCATTGGTACAGCTGAAAAAAATTCTGATTGCACTATGTTGTCATGTTATATTTTTTCTATGATGATGTTGATGCATTATAGAATGTATACAGCAGATTTTAATTTATTTTATAGAAACCATAGAGACATGTTTCTGTTCTCAAGCATTAGGACATCTACCCAATCAAACATCACAGTGTGATCCAAAGGAATATCAGCAATAGATCCATCCAGGGCTTGCAACAACTATGTGTTGATTGTATTCTTTTATGCAAAGAATGAGAAAAAATACCAATTTTTTAAAATGATTGTACATGCTTATTGGCTTAACTTAAATGTTGATAATCTTGATTCTTCTGTTAATATACCAAGATGTTATCAAATGAATTGTTCATAATAATGATGCTTTCTAAAGCTATGTAGAAAACTGTCTAATACAAATCTTTATAATCCATTTGATACATCTTGATAATAAACCATACATAAAAATACATTAAATAGTAAGAATAGTGAACACTACATGTCTTGAAATATATTATATCTATCATTATCACCATTATATTGTGTTCATAGGAAATAAACAATACACTGACAACATAAACCACAGTTCTGTCTATTTATGAGGAAAAAGGAATAATTAAACTTTACATTATATTTATTTAAAAGACATATATTCATTAGACAATGGGTTGAAGATTTCTACAAGAAATAGTGCACAAAGACAAAGCCTATATATTCTCTATTTTCTGAAAACTTGCAATGTATTGTCTCTTTAATCAATTCAGACAATTTGAGCTACAAGGAGTGTGATGACTTAGCCAAATTCTGAATATATACCTTTGATATTATAGAGAAACATGAGGTATGTACTTGTGTTGTTTTTGTACACCAAGAATTGAAATATATTTTAGTAGGGGGTGAACTATTTCACTAATTTTATGTAACTATAAATATATATATATATATAACTATGTGGAGTAGTTGACATCATTTAGCAAACAAAGTGTTTTACTTTTTAAATATGGCTCATATCCTGACAAAATTATAAGTGCTGAGTTGAAAGTATATCTTCAAGAGTTAAATTTCAGATATATTTGAAGATGCTGAACACGAAGAACCAATTGCCACATACTTATAGTGACCAAAGTCAACAATAACATATGCAGATATAAATACTCCTTTGAAAATCTTAAGTAAATACACTATCAAAAGTAAAACATTTTTATTAACTATTTTTTACATTTTATGTATATTAAAACTTAACTAAAAGTAAAAGTTCGTATCATACTAAACTAACACTTATAAAGGAAATTGAAAACTCATATTTATATAACCCTTGTGTTCTTATTAACATCTAAGGGAACTATTCATGAATTGTCAAGAGACACACTTCATCATGAACATAGTGGTCTTTTGTTACAATACTGATCCTCTAAATTAATTCTAAAGTTCAAGTTAGAAGGATTTAAAAATATAGATAGATAGATAGATAAATAGATAGATAGATAGATAGATAGATAGATAGATAGATAGATAGATAGATAGATAGATAGATAGATAGATAGATAGATAGATAGATAGGTAGGTAGGTAGGTAGGTAGGTAGGTAGGTAGGTAGGTAGGTAGGTAGGTAGGTAGGTAGGTAGGTAGGTAGGTAGGTAGGTAGGTAGGTAGGTAGGTAGGTAGGTAGGTAGGTAGGTAGGTAGGTAGGTAGGTAGATAGGTAGGTAGGTAGGTAGGTAGGTAGGTAGGTAGGTAGGTAGGTAGGTAGGTAGGTAGGTAGTACATACATTACATAAATGCAAATGTTGAAATAACAAAGTTACTTGTGACAGATGTTAGGTACAAAAAATCAAAAGATACAGGAAATAATAATAAGAACCTAAAGTTGACATACAGGAAATGACATTGAAATCATGAACATTATTACATCATACTTGATTACTTAAAGCAATAATGAAATATTAAGTAAACTTCTATTTAAATAGTCTGATAGTCATGAACAAGTCTATCTTAAGTTCCCTTTGCTGTTTTATTAACAGTACTTTTAACAGATCTCACTACTAAGGAAAATATTGAATATTAATACTTACTATATACAGTAGATAAGAATATGTAATCAGTTGATGGTGTACCTGAAGGGTGAGTGTAGGATACTTCATGTGGGTGATGCTATACAAACAACTACTTGGACTTTGCCCTCAGACATATCCTTAATGCAGCCAGTGAATGTTATTTATATAGTGTGTACTTATACAGATGCAAAATGAATATTAGTATAACCACATGTTTTAAGTGTGCACATACCTGTCAAACCAGTTTATGATACTAGTTTATGAATAAATTCAGATTCCAACTGCATTTTGCTAGTCACAGTGTCTTGCTAATGAATCATGAAGGAGAAAGAAGACAGAGATCACTCTAAAAGAATTACATTTGTATTTAATTCAAGTACTGCAACAGAACAGACAGAGCTCTCTACAATTCAAGCTATTACTGCCAAACCTAGTGCTATTAAAAACAAAGTGAAGAGATGGTTCTCTAGTTCACAAGATGATGCCACTTCCTGCTGTTGTTGTAATATTCCATCTAAAGTAGCAAAATGCCTTGAATTATCAGGACTTATTACTGGTATAGTCATTGTACTGATGTTGTTCATTATTCCCATAATAAGTCATTTTGTCCTAGTAAGTGACTAATAAAGCATCAACAATTGATTGATTTTTACATTTTCTTGTTACGTTCATAGGAAATGAGGAGTAGACAGACTAACCTATATATGCCAGATACTACTAATACAACTGTAAGTTTAATTCTATCATCATATTGTTTGAAGCCCTACCAAAATAAAATTTGTATATATACATACAACATTGTAAAGAGAAGCTGTTGTTATAAAAATGATTATTCATAATTGCAGTGATATAGATGTTTTCCTAATACATAATCACCTACATTACATGTACCTTTAAAAACATGTTTTGTCTTGATTACTAATTACTATGGAATTGACAGTTCAAATGACTTCTCAGAAAGTAGAAGACTGACACATACTATAATCACCCACTCAGTACTAGTTTATATAATAATAATTAGTAAATTGAGTCTGAAGCCACCATTAAGCACCAGTTAGTCTATTACTACATACTCTGTCTAAGAAGTTATTTTTTGAAGTTTTTGAACTGAAAATTCCATAGTAATTAGTAATGAAAACAGGATGTGTATATAAATGTATTTTATATGTAGAACCATGTAGTCTAAGTGACTATGAATCAGTTAAGCAAATTGATCTGATATATAATAATAAATGGCTTGGTTCAGTGTTAAGATTGATTGGTTGATTTAACGAATTGCAATATATCAGACACATGGTAGCAATGACTATGGAGGGTTAGTCTGGAATGGCCATTGAAAAGTATTGGCAGAAAACAATCAACATCTCACTCAAAACTGATCAAAATCCTTCAATTCCTTCTCTTAATCCCTTAAATATGACTTAGTGCTAGGTAAAAACGAAGTTTCTAGACGCAACCGGTCATATGTTTGATTTGTTTATCTTTCGTCTGATTTTGTGTACGCATGCAAATAATTATTGTAATTTATGCAACAAATGACATCATAATTACAGCATTAATGAACGACGAATTGATAGGCGGGGTTAATTCTGATGACGTTTTGTTATCTACACGAGTTTTAGCATGGCTCAATCAGTTGTTAACCTCGCTGTGCGTGGGCGCATAGCGAGGGTACTGTAGTCTGTTTGTGTGTGTGTGTGTGTGTGTGTGTGTCTGCACTGCCTGTTACATTTGAACTGCTATAACTTGGCAACCGAAGCATTAGCAGCTACCAACGTTTAGCAACGAATAGAAAAACATGTGGACTTTACAACAGTAGTATCAAGAACATCGTCAAGGAAAACAGAAGCTTAAAACTCGCAAAAGAATTTTCAGGCTGCAGAGGTCAAGTGCCGTTTCTCGAAAAGTAAAAAACTTAACGTGGAGATTTTTTAGTATGTTGTAAACAATCTCAGAGGAATACGGATCAGCAAGACAGAAGGCCGTTGGTCGAAGTAATCGTTAGAAAAGTTCTGAAAAATGTTTTGTGGACTTGGAGCAAAGTAACGCATTCAGGAAACGTCTCCAAGCACTGAAAAGACTGCTACTAATAGATAATATATTGATTTATATTTGTACTACGGGACGTTTCCAAAGAACGTTTCATCTTCAAGTTACAATAAATTTTATACATGAAATATTGATAGATTTTAAAGGGTCATGTAAAGACTCAGAGAAACTTTTCATCACGAAATTAGCACTTAATCTTGCTTGGCAATTGAATGATACTATCACTTACTCAGTTACTGCTTCACAAACATGGCAAAGCTAGAAATCAAGCAACAATTAATGAGCATATACAGAATGACAAAAATTACCATTTTATAACCACACCTTCTGGAATGTTAATAAATTTTCTTGCAATAACAACATCATAGCTGGGCCTAAGCTGGCATAGAATTTATAAATAACTTAGAAACTACAGCGAGGTTCGGCACTTTAGTGCCTTTCATTTGTAGTTTGAGCAGATTTAATGCAAGCAAAAATAACGAGGCATTTGTTCAGTACAATTAGGATCGCGAATAACTATTTGATCCATCATTAGAGTTACTAAAGGACTTATTATCAATACAGAACAGCTCTTATATCTTGTGACTTGGAAACACAAACTTTTCTAGCTTTGTTAGAGCTTAGCAGAGTTATTTTCTATCACCGAACATCAGCCATTTAAGAATAATTAATATTAACGGAAAGATTGGATGAGAATGGAGAAAAAACAGATGAAAAGGGGTGGTTCCTGGTGTAACTTGACTATGATGACATAATAATGAAATGACACATATAGTAATGTCATATATATGATGAGATCACCTAAACACTAAACTGAACCTAACATTATTTTAACTTAATGACACATAGTGATGTCATCATAGGACAAGTTGTTACATCATTAGTCAAGTCACACCAGGAAGCACCCCGAAAAAGCAAAGTCTCCTACTATTTACAGTAAGTATAATGTATTTCATACAACGTTCTTAAAAAAAAACATTGCATGACTATATTTTGGAGGACATATTTGTTGTCCAGACTCATGCATAGCCAACTCCAAGTTCCTAGCTTCCTTTATTGTAATTACTTTATTAAGTAGCGATTAATAATAATATCTTCATCACAATGTAATATGTGCATATATATATATATATATATATATATATATATATATACAATTATATAAAAAATGCTTTTGTGAGCTAGCTGGTGGAACATGGAACCTCATTGGTTTCAAGTATATTATAGCTGTAATGTTTATTACTTAATAAAATGATGCTTGGTAAATAGTAAATATAGTCAGAGAAGTACTCAAGTTAACATGCTGATAAGATAAAGTATAAAAATAATAATTATAATAACCAACAACAACATAAATATTAAGTACAAACTACTACATGAAGGAGAACTGTCTATAACCTGAATGTATCTATGTCCATATCAACAATATGAACAGTACTGTCATATGCATTACCTTAAACTAAGTAATTAATGACTTGATAAAGTAATGATATATGTAGAACAATTGATTCGATGCCATCAATCAAATCAATTGATTGATTTAAATTTGTAATCTACAAAAAATTATATTGATCATTATGAAATTGTTTTGAACAATCAAAAACAAATTTTGATGAGTTATTTGAATTGATAGAAAATTTTCAGATAAGTAATAAAGTAGTTGTAGACAAAATGAATAGAGATGTGTTAAAATTCACACATTGAAATTATTGACATTTGTATCTTGTGCTCAGAGTAGTTTTATTGAAGCAAACAGTTGTTCTTGCCTATGCTATCTTGAAAGGTCTTTATGACCTTTTTCCAATTTTTGTCTTTGATTTAAAGCCTTTTTTCTAAAATGACATACTTTACTTTTTCTGTTTCTCTGTGAGCTTTTGCAGCTGTACACACTGTCATTGCTCAATTAGAGCAGTTCAAACTGAATTGACAGTTAACATACATACATACAAACCAAGTATTGTAACCCTCGATCCTCAAAGCAGTGAGTGACGATGGTTTATAATTATAATAATTGACCACAAACTTAAGTATATATTTTTGATGATTGTTTATGATGGAATATTTGGATTGATAATAAAATATTCACTAATTTTCAAATCAATACAAACAAAATTTTAGCTGTAGACAAAATAAATAAAGATGTATTAAATTATATTAGGGAATTTCCTTGCAACATACATTAATGATTTAAAATATATATAGTATTAACATTAAATGTAAAAGATAGAGGATTCAGCACAATAGGTTATTGTTTTGTAGTACTTGAATAGTATTACCTCAACATCATAGTATCACTATTGCAGTTGATATATACCTTGGAGCATAAATTAATATAAACAATTAATAAAGCAAAGAATTGTAATAACAAAGACCTTACCTTTAGTTAATAGTTTCATAAATAGTCTAAATATACATATTTTGATATTTTGAAAAACATTCTAATTACATGTTCATCTGTACATACTTGTTTTTTACTTAGAGTTTATGTTTCATCAATATTTTTTGGTATTTCTAGAATTGTTCATATGAAGACTTATCATGGAGTGTTGTTCCTGATGTTATTAATGTTTCTAAATGTTGTGCTAAAGCATATTCAGGAAATGCTTGTTCTTCCTTTCTTTCAAATTGGCAAACCTGTGCATTAGGTCAATCAACATCAATGTTTGTTCATAACATTAGTTTATTATCAGAAGATCGAGTCATAGAGATCATTGAAAACATAGGTATTTTTAAAACAATCACTGTGCCATTGTTTGATCTTTTTAAATTACCAGAAAAACTTCCGGTCACTTATTTAGCATGCAAAGCGGCAAGTAGATCTTTTCTCTGTCAATATGTCTTCCCTTTATGCGACTGTAAAACTGGAGATTTATATTTACCATCACAAGAGACATGTCAAGAAGTTAGCACTGTTACGTGTAGAACATTATGGCCACTACTGGAACAACTGATCCAGCCACTCAAGTTACCAGATTGCTTGGCATTACCTAAGGCTACCTATCCACCAGGTATATACATGTACACAGTTATATAGAATAAATGGATTTCTATATACACATGTAGATATCAGTGGTTCTGGTAACTCAGACATTAGTCCTACTACTGGCACCTCAAGATACAGTTTGTTCTGATCAATTTGTGAAAGTCAATGGAACATGTTATCCTCGATGTGATAGTTTTGAACAGAGCCCACATGATGTCACTGTTTCCTTAAAAACTATAAGACTGTTGGGTGCTTGTTATGGATTTACTGTTGGAATTGTTGTTCTTATCTTATCATTTGTGCGTTGGAAAACAATGTATGTTAATGTTTTACAATTTTTAAACTAATTTATTTTTTAATATAGGTTGTATTTTCCTTCAATTTTTATTGTTTACTTCACAGCCGGCTATTGTATTATAAGTAATTAAATACTATATGTGTTGTTTTGATCATTCTCTCTCTCTCTCTTTTAGCTTTTTTTATGGTTGTGTCACAAATTGATAGATCCAATTTGTACTGCAATTCTATTGCTATAACAAAAGAAAATTTTAATGACTCAACTATATTTTGTCATGTAGCAGGTGGGACAATGCTTTTCTCTACACATTATTAGTCTAGACTTAAACTGATACTCATATGTCTTTTTTAGGAGCAGTGTTTCATTATTTTTTACTTAACATTTCATTGTGGTGGTTCTTCCATATTTGTTCAATATTCTATAAAATTATGTTTCCCTTAGCAGTTAAACAATATGAGAAGAAAGAAAAGTACTTCCATATAGTTTTACTAGTTACTGGTATGTTTCATTAATTCAGACATTGTAATGACATCGATTTTTGAATTCAATCAACAAGTTACACGTATCAAACATTTCTTATTCACTAATTTTCCTATGCATATTGCTTATATATAGTGTTTATCAGTATGTGTACAGATGTTATTTTTAATATTGATACTTGTTGATTTGTAGCAAATATTTGTTCAATATCATTACTAATATAATTCATGACACTATTGTATATCTCACATTTAATGTTGTCTCATTCCATTGCTAGGTGTCTTCATTCCCTTACCTGGAGTATTATTAGCACTTTTAGTTCCAGATTGGGGTTATGTAGTTAATGAATTTCCTCCATTTTTATGTTCTCCTCAAAATCTAAATCTTTGGTATTACTCAGCAAATTTACCTGTTAATATTTTAATAGCTATTGGAGTCTCATTGTTTGTTCTCATGTTCTGGAAACTTCATAAAGTAATAATAATAATACTGACTGATTTTATATTATCTTGTCCACACAGCACCAAGGTATATTTCGCACCAAGAAAAAAAGTAGTCTTGGCATCAGTACAGCAGAAAAAAAAATCCTTTTTGTGCTGTGTTATTATGTCATATTTGCTGTGATCATGTTAGTATATTTTGGATTCTTTACAGCAGATACTGATTTATTTATAGAAGCTCTAGAGACATATTTTCATTGTCAGGCATTAGGACATCTACCCAATCAAACATCACAGTGTGATCCGAAGGAATATCAACAATATATCTACCCAGAGCTGGCAGCAACTACATATTTTTTAATGGGCTTTATTACCACAGCAAATTTAACTTTTGTCATCAAATGGAGCACTATCACCAAATACTGCTCACGTTATTATCACAAGAAAGAAAAATCATCAAATGTTATGTTTCCTAATTCACTTTTACCAGTTGTGTCTGATGTCACAGATAGAACTCAGTTGTAATGATTGAAGTATTTGTGTTTATTATTATTCATTGCTTTGTTTTTAAAATAGTTTTAAGATAATATAAGTGTTCTTTTAAAACAAGATTATTCTGAGTTAATTCATATAATAAGCGCATTGGCTGGAAGTTATTAAGAATTTGTTGTGTACAGAGGAAGTTAACTATAGACAGCCAAGACAAACTGCAGTTAATAGTAATATGTTCTAATAATAGAGTATGTCACGTTCCAGGAATTATTAACAATGACACAGGTCACTATACATTTTGACTTTCCTTTAAGCCAAACATCAAAGCAGGAAATTCTTTGTACTTCCTGCCAGAAGTAGGATACAGTATAAATACAACGATAGTTAATATTAATTAGTCATAAATGGCTTTCTAAGAGTAGCTCTTGATCTATTGAAATCACTAGTTTTGTCTCAAACCGAGATCTACAAAAGGCCATACATCGATAGTTTGAAGATTATAAAAAAAACATCTGTGTATTTAAGAAAGAACGTTCACTGCTTGTATACAAAAAAGAGAAGATATAATAAATAATGCATTGAATAATTGTATGTGTTAAGATGACAAACTTTCTTATGACAGATAAGACAGTTGTTAGGTTCAGAAACTCAATGATACAGTAAATAATAATAAGAAAATAAAGTTGACATACAGGAACTTACATTGAAATTATGAATATTACATTATACTTGATTAATTAAAACACATAATAGAATATTAAGAAAACTACTACATACCTAGTCTGAGTTTGTTACTTCAACAAGTCTCAGGTTCTACTTAACATTGTATTGATAGTAGTTATAACAGACCTCATTACAAAGGAAGATATTAAAACTTCAATAATTACTATATATAATAGACGAGAAATATGTAGTCACTTAATATTGTGCTAATAGAAGTGAATGAAGCTTCTAATGTGTATGAAAGGAAAAACTTGGACTTTGCCCTTTAACATAGTAAATATATCCTTTTGCAATCAAAGAATGTTATTAGAGTGTACTACAGGTACAACACATAGTATTTCTATAACAACATGTTGTAACTGTACATATACCCGTCAAACCAGTTTATGATACCAGTTTTGGAATAAATTCAAGTTCTGATTTCATTTTGTTAGTCACAATGTCTGGCTGATAAGTTATAGTGGAGACAGAAGTCAGGCACCACTCATTTCCTGCTGTTGAACAGGTAGAACTATCTACAACTCAAGATATTACTGCTAAATCTAATGCTAAGAAATACAAAATGAAGAGAAGGCTCTCTAATTCAAGAACATTTATAATAGAAATCAAACGACGACATAAGCTGTCTCAAATGACCGTCTCAAGCCAGTGTACTTAGACACTGCCATTGTAGTCTTCACCTCATACAGGTACCTTGAACCTGATTACAACCATTTGTTTGGAAAGAAGAGTTTGTTGGCCCAGTAACCTTTTAGATCTACCCCTGATTGTTCATTAACTCATTCACAGGGGAGGGAGTACTTGTAGCAGCACAGCAGCTTCTACTGTATAAAGTCAGTATCCACTATGTTACTAATTATTATTCATAACTAATTTTTGGCATCACTTATAAGTTATCAGTCTGTCATGGGAAAACGAAGCGTGTTTGTGTAGTCAATTTGTATCTTTTCAGATCGTGCAGTAGCAGTAGTAGTTAGTCATAATATTTGCTACACTAGCACAGAACTAACTACATTTCTATTAAAGAAATTAATTAATGACATATATAAACATCTGCAGTCTATCTATATATATATATATATATATATATATATATATATATATATATATATATATATCCTCGTGTTTTCTTTAACATCAAATAGAATTATTTACAAACTGTTTATGATAGATTTCTTTATAAACATGATGATGTTTTGTCATGATAGCATTACTATAACAAGACATACCTGTCAAACCAGTTTATGATACCAGTTCACGATGCCAGTTTAAGGATAAATTCAGACTTACATTTCATTTTATTAGTCACAGTGTCTTGCTAATAAATAATGGAGGAGAAAAAGTCGGGAGATCACTCTAAAGCAATTACATTTGTATCTGATTCAAGTCCGGCAATAGAACAGATAGAGATGTCTTCAATTCAAGATATTACTACCAAAAAAATTGCTAGGAAAAACAAAGTGAAGACATGGATCTCTAGTTCACAAAATGATACCACTACCTGCTGTTGTTGTAATATTCCATCTAAAGCAGCAAAATGTCTTGAATTATCAGGACTTATTACTGGTATAGTCATTGTACTGATGTTGTTCTCTATTCCTATAATAAGTTATTTTGTGCAAGTAAGTGAAAAATATACCACCAATATATTACCATTAATTGGTTTGTGCATTTTTTATTGCATTTGTAGGAAATGAGGAGTAGACAGCAAAACATTAATACACAAGTTGCAACTAATACAACTGTAAGCTAAGCTCTATTATCAGCATTTCTATTACTTTCATATATATAAAAAGACAAATTGTGACCTGATTTGAAAGAAAGGACCATATTGGAAGTATATCTATATCTATCTATCTATCTATATATATATATATATTGATATATAGATAGATAGATAGATAGATAGATAGATAGATTGATTGATTGATATGTTACTGTTAAATTTTTGACCTTTTCATAAATATATGAAACCCATATAATATGGCTTTCATACATTCATATAAAATACAAAGAGGAAAAACCCCATCATTATTTCTAATTACTTATATAGACTGACAATTCCAATTATTCTAGTAATCAAAACAGTGCTATGTTTACTTTTTATATCAAATAAACTTGCTACATGCAACCTGTATGACTATATGTTTGTTTAATCAACCAATCAGTGTACATATTGAATTGATTGGAGTTACTTTTGACAGCACTGTAAACACCTACAATAAAATAGACTACTTGCACTGTGATGAATTAGTCTATTACTTAACTTTTGCCGTTTCTTCTGTATGCATTGTTGTTGCTGTGTTAGAGGAGCTCCAAGTGCATTGACAATTAACTGGCACATACACACACACATACAAACTAGTACTGTAACCTTCTCCCTCTCAATGAGCAGTAATGGATGGATTATTATAATAGCCAACTACAACACGAGTATAAAGTATGTATTACTACATGGAGATCTGTATATAGCCTGAGTGTATCTATCAAACTAATTAGCTAATATACATTGATAATGTAATTTTACATGCAGAATAATTGTTCAAAGATATCAATGCAATCAATTAAGTGACTTTTTAACCTAAAATGAATTTAATTGAGATAGAGAGGGTTTTGAATAGTAAGTTATTGCTTATAGTATTTGAATAGTATCTCCTCAACATATTATCACTACTACAGGTAATATATACATAGCTGTTAAACTAAGCAATTAGTTAAAGAGAAAATTGTAATAACTTTAAGTCCTAATCCTGTCTTAATAACCTTTTGAATAGTCTAGATATATATATTTCAACTTTTTGAAAGACATTCTGATTTCATGTTCATCTGTTCATACTTAGAGTTTATGTTTTATCAAAATTTTTTTTATATTTCCAGAATTGTTCACATGAAGATTTATCATGGAGTGTTGTTCCTAATGATAATATTTCTAAATGTTGTAGTAAAGAATATTCAGGAAATACTTGTTCTTCCTTTCTTTCAAATTGGCAAACCTGTGCATTAGGTCAATCAACATCAGTGTTTGTACATGACTCTAGTCTCTTATCAGAAGATCAAGTAATAGAGATCATTAGAAATATAAGTAAATTTATAAATAAAGAATGTAGTTTTGTTAGATTTCTTTTAACTTAACAGCACATCTCTCTGATTCATCCTGCAAACGAACTGGTGTGCCTTTTATTTGTCAACATGCTTTCCATCTTTGTGACTGTAAAACTGGAGATTTATATTTACCATCACAAGAGAGATGTCAAGAAGTTAGCACTGTTACGTGTAAGACATTGTGGCCAATTTTGGAACAACAGATTCAATCGCTCGAGTTACTCAATTGTTCTACACTACCTATGGCTACTTACCCACCAGGTATATACATGTACACAGCTAAATGAAATAAATGGATTTCTGTATATACATGTAGATATCAGTAGTTCTGGTACCTCATCTTTACCTCAAGATACAGTTTGTGCTGATCAATTTATTAAAGTCAATGGAATATGTTATCCTCGGTGTGATAGATTTGAACTGAGTCCACATGATGTCACTGTTGTCTTAAAAGGTTCTAAATGGTTTGCTGCTTGTTATGGATTAGTAGTTGGAATTGTTGTTATAATGTTATCATTTGTGCGTTGGAAAACAATGTATGCTAACTATAATATTTTACTTCACTTTTACTAGTGGATGTTTTTATATAGGTTGTTTTTTCCTTCAGTTTTTTTAGTTTACATGACTGTTGTGTATTGTATTTTTGGTAAGCAAATACTATGTGTGTTCTTTTAATATCTCTCTATCTCTCTCTTTTTAGCTATTATTATGTTTATTTCATTAGTTGATACAACTAACTTGTATTGCAATTCTGTTGCTATAACAAAAGAAAGCTTAAATGATCCTACTATATTTTGTCATATAGCAGGTGGGACAAAAAATTTTCAATGAATAATTTTCTGGACTAAAACTGATACTCCTTTATGTCCTTTTTTTAGGAGCAGTATTTCATTATTTTGTACTAGGTGTTACATCGTGGTGGTTCTTTCATGTTTGTTCAATATTCTACAAAATTATGTTCCCCTTGACAGCTAAACAATATGAAAAGAAAGAGAAGTACTTCCATATAGTTTTATTAGTTGCTGGTATGTTTCACTGCATAAGATAATCATATGACATCAATTCTAATACTACTACTGTATAATACACATTATTATTTTCTTATGAATACGGTCATCAGTGTGCCTATAGATGTTCATTTAATAGTGATACCTATTTGATTATTGTAAACATGTGTTCATGCCATTATTAATGCTACATGATGCATATTGCTTATAAGTAGTGTCATAAGTTTTTTTTTTATACATACAAATGTCATTGTTAACGGATGTTCCTAGAATATTTATTAAAAACATTCAATTACTAATTCAATACATGATTCAGCTTTATATCCCACATTTGATGTCTCATTCCAATACTAGGTATCTTCATTCCCATACCTGGAGTATTACTAGCACTATCAGTTCCAAACTGGGGTTATGTAATTCATGATTTTCCTCCATTTCTATGTGTTCCTCAAAATCAAAAGCTTTGGTATTATTCAACAATTTTACCTCTTAACATTTTAGTAGCTATTGGAGTCTCTATGTTTGTTCTGATGTTATGGAAACTTCACAAAGTAAAAATAATTATATTAACTCAATATAATGTTTATTTTTTTTGTCCACACAGCATCAAGGTATATTTCTCACCAGAAAGAAAAGTAGTGTTATCATCACTACAGCAGAGAAAAAGATTCTTTTTGTACTCTTTTATTATGTTATACTTGGTATGATGGCGTTGGTGTATTATGGATTTACAATAGCAGATATTGATTTATATGTAGAAGCTCTAGAGACATATTTCCGCTGTGAAGCATTAGGACATCTACCCAATCAAACATCACAGTGTGATCCAAAGCAATATCAACAATATATCTACCCAGAGATTTATTCAACTTCCAATTATTTAACGGCATTTCTTACCACAGCAAATTTAACCTTTGTTGTCAACTGGAGCACTATTGCCAAATTCTGGAGTACTATCGCTAAATTCTGCTCCCAATATTATAATAAAAAAGAAAACTCATCAAATGTTATGTTTCCTAATCCAAATTTAACTATGTCATCTAATGCCACAGTTACCATCAAATGACATAATTGCATTTGAAGTATTTAATTGCATTTAATTATAATACATTGCCTTGTTTTAAAATGTTATTTTAAGATTACACGAGTGTTTGTTAAAATGTGATTTTAACAGGACTTCATTTTGTAGATATTAGTTATTTTCTAAAATTTCATTTATTACTTTATATTTTAGGCAGTAGTTGAATTGATATGTTGTACCACTTTTTTTTAATTTTAATGTTATGGTACTTCATTCACAATTTAGATATTTTTCACTCTTTTCTATAAAGATAGTTATTAATTGTTCTCTTTTTTTACCAACATTGAAAAAATACAAAATTATTTTGTCATGTCTATGTTTATTACCTGTTATTGGCCTTACTTAAATATTAATAAACATAAACATAATTATTTTATTTACTAATCTACTATGAAATTGATTGTTTTATAGTTACATAAACAGTAGTATATTAGTAATAAAACAGTGTTATCATTACTTTTTTAACAAAAATTAGTTTACAATCACAACCTGTATAAACAAATCATGGCTAAATCAACCAATCATTTTTACAGAGTACGACTTCTGAATAACAATAAAATTCAATGCATAGCTAGGCTTACAGTTACTGGTTTGCAAGTCATATAATAGAAGATCTTGACTCTGTAAGCCAAACATAAAAGCAGGAAATTGTCTGTACTTCCTACCAGAAGTAGAAGACAGTTTAATTACAACGATCGTTAATATTAAATAGTCATAAATGGCTTCCTAATAGTAACTCTTGACCTGTTGAAATCACTAGTTTTACTTCTGAAGCACTCAAACGGAGACCTACAAAAGGCCATACTTCATAGTGCGTGTTAGTTCTGTGAGGTTAGTATCCAACTTGTCTATGGTTAAAAAGTTATCGTGAACGTACTATAAGAGGTAGAAAAATGAAACACAAATCCAACATTTGACTAATTGTGTCTTGGAAGCTTTATAACTTTGTCTTTAATTATGAATAAATCAATACTGCAAAGAATTGAAAGATTTTGATCAGTTTTGAATGAGATATTGATTATTCTGGCAATATATTTCAACTTACAATTCAGGCCATCCCTACATAGTCAATTGCGCTACTGTGTGTACTTTACCATTGAACATGTCAATTCTGGTTACATCACCTAAAGTAGCAAAATGCATTATAGACTTATTACTGGTATAGTTAATGTGCTGATGTTGTTCACTAGTTCCATGATAAGTTTACAATAACTTGTCCCATTTATTGGAAATGAGGAGTAGACAGTGCATCAGATACAACTAATATAACAGCGAGTTAAACTTTTTTACTAACATTTATATTATTTGAAACCCCTTATATATATATATATATATATATATATATATATATATATATATATATATATATATATATATATATATACATATATAAACATCTGCAGTCTACCAGTATATAGATCCTCATGTTTCCTATTAACATCAAAGGGAATTATTTATAAACAGTCTATGATAGATTTCCTTATAAACATAACGATGTTTTGTTATAATAGCATTACTATAACAACATATACCTGTCAAACCAGTTTATGAAACTAGCTTATGATACCAGTTTTTCAGATTCTAATTGATTTTTGCTGGTCACAGTGTCTTGCTGCAAAATTATGGAGGAGACAGAAGTCAGGGGTCACTATAGAGCAATTACATTTGTATCCAATTCAAGTCCTGCAGTAGAACAGATAGAGATGTCTGCAACTCAAGACATTACTACCAAACCAAGTGTGAAGAAAAACAAAGAAAAGAAATTGTTTTCTAATTCACTAGATGATACCACTACCTGCTGTTGTTGTAATATTTCATCTAAAGTAGCAAAATGTCTTGAATTATCAGGACTTATTACTGGTATAGTCATTGTACTGATGTTCTCTATTTTTATAATTAATTTTTATTTACTAGTAAGTGAATAATAAATCATCCATTAATTGACTTTTAAATTTTTTGTTACATTTATAGGAAATTAGAAGTAGACAGCACAACATTAATACACCAAATACTATTAATACAATTGCAAGTTAAACTTATCATTAATAGTTTTATTATTTGAAACCCCCAACAAGTGTACACACACACACACATACACACATGCATATATTATAGAGAAACTGCTGTTATTAATGATAACGCTGTTATTAAATTGATTAGTAATAACTGTAATGATATAGATGTTTTTCTGATATAGTATTCAATGTGGAAAAGTAGTTGAAGACCCAAAATGAATAGCAAATGAAGCTTGATGACTGCAATGTTTATTGCTTAATAAAATGATCATTGATAAAAAGCAAAATCACATATATACTTAACTCAATATCTTGATAACACAAAGTATAATCATTATATAATAACCAACTACAATATGAATATTAAGTACATACTACTACATAGAGAACTGTCTATAACATGAATGTATCTATGTCCATTTTAACACTGTAGAAAGTAGTTTGACCTTTTGTTACCTTGAACTAAAATTAATATTCAATGCCTCAATAAGGTATGGATAGATAGATAGATAGATATATAGAACAATTAATTCAATTATATATGATTGATTATTAAACCAATACGAAATTTAATTCTCCAGCTAGTCTGTGCCATTTCTGAGAAGTAATTTGTTGAAGCATACTGTCAATTCCAGAGTAATTGGTAGCCAAAACAAGATGTGTCTTTAAATGTGTTTTATATGAAGAATGCGTGCATATAGTCTAAGTGACTATGAATCAGTTTAAACAATCAATCTGTTTTAAAAGTGATATAATTATAATAATAATTGGTTTAACTATTAAAATTGATTCGTTGATTTAAGCAACATTTTAGACAGTTTGAATGATATTATTGTTATGTTTTTAACCCTTTACTGAATATTATTTGGCTTGCAGGCAAATATAAATAAAAGTTGTTATCAGTTATGACCATTAGCTACAACAACAGCCAACTCTAGTTATATTAATTATCAAAACAGTATTGTGTTTTCTTTTCACATCAAATAACTTTGCTACAAACAATCTGAATAACAATACATTAGTTAAATCAACCAATCAATGTTTACATTGAATTTATTGAAGTTAGTTATGGCAACATATTATAAACACCTACAACGATGTATACAACTTGTGTTGTAAGGTGATTTACTATTTATAAAAAGTCGTGTTGTCAATATTTAGGAGGTTTATTTAGGGGAATAAACCATTTTCATTGTAATAACTTTGACTGTCTAAACTTGAACATAATTAGCTGGATAAATTATGTCACTTATAATATGTGGATTTGACCTCACAGGAAAATGTTTGAGGTCCAATCTTTGGACATTTGTTAGAAGTTTCATGTATATGTTTAAAAATGGCTTTTAAGTTAAAAATATAATATTATTAGCTGCTAATATATTCAAATCGTATTTGCTTAACAGCTCTCTTTGAACTCTATTCAATGAAAGTTTGGGAAAAAAATTATACTGATTTTTCAATGGTTTTTCTATTAATTTTCATTGTTTTGTACCATGTATTTTGAACATTTTCCCTGTGCTTCCAGAACAGGTTTACTTAGTCATGTCCCCAGACTCCATGACATTAAATATAATAGGAGTCTAGTCAACTGAATTAATATTTATGTCCCAGCTCAGTGTGCTTTGTTAAAATAGATGTAATGTAAACAAGAGCATACATTACCATATTTGGTAAGTATAATGCAGTTACATAGAATAAATATGTCACAGAAATGACTTTTGGAACAAGATAGTTGTGCAAAATACTAGACGTTCCATAGACAACTAATGATATAACTTAAACAGTCTTTATCCCATACTAGCAACTTTTGTCATAGCTTTAGAATTGAGTGTGAGAATGTAGTTAAAGAGCCAAAGTGATTGTCAAATAAAACTTGATGACTGCAATGTTTATTACTTAATAAAATGATGTTTGGTAAATAGTAAACACAGATAGAGAAGATACTCAACTCAACATTTTGATAAGAGTAGATAATATAAAGCAATACATAAGTGCAAAATCCTCACTACAGTTTTGTATGTGGTGATAATAGTTTATTTGCAATTGCCATGCAATCACTGCATAAGAGTTTACTAATAAATACTAAGAATAAAATAGGTAAGATAATTGTATGAAGATTTGTCAACTTTATGCGATCGATGCAGGTGGCATATTGTTTAAAATATAGACGTGGCAAGTGCCAGCTAAACCATAATGGATGTTGCAATGAGTCACATTTAGATTAGTGTACCTTTTTTTAACATTTACTATATCAGTAGTTTCATGGTAAAAAAACAAGTCCTTTGATTCTAGATGCATCTAGTTATGGGTACAATATTGGCAAAGAAGGCTGTCATAGTAAATAAAATTTGCCATGGCTTCAAAACGAAATATTTAATGAAAATTCTCACATAGAATTTGTAGAAAATTGTATATGTGCCCCCAGCAGTTTATTAGAGCAAACACTTCTTTCATCTGTTTGGCATATTATATTAATGTAAAAATTAATTAATATAAAAAATGCCAAAAATTTATAGTCTGTATACTTCCTTTTTGTTAATAGCTTCATAAATAATCTAAATAATATATATATATATATATATATATATATATATATATATATATATATATGTATTTATATATATAAATCTTTTGAATTTTTGAAAAAGATAATGATTACATATTCATCTGTTCATACTTGTCATTTACTTAGAGTTTATGTTTCATCAATATATTTCCAGAATTGTTCACAAGATGACTTATCATGGAGTGTTGTTCCTAATGTTATTAATGTTTCTAAATGTTGTGCTAAAGAATATTCAGGAAATGCTTGTTCTTCTTTTCTTTCAAATTGGCAAACCTGTGCATTAGGTCAATCAACATCAGTGTTTGTACATAACATTAGTTGGTTATCACAAGATCAAGTCACAGAATTGATTACAAATATAAGTAAATTTATAAATAAAAATGTAATTTTGTTAGATATCTTTTAACTTAACAGCTCAACTGTCTAAATCTTTTTCATTCTGCAAAACAACTAGCATATCTTTTCTCTGTCAATATGCTTTCCCTCTTTGTGACTGTAAAACTGGAGATTTATATTTACCATCACAAGAGACATGTCAAGACGTTAGCACTGTTACATGTAGGACATTGTGGCCACTACTGGAACAAGTGATTCAGCCATTCAAATTACCTGATTGTTCTAAACTACCTATGGCTACTAACCCACCAGGTATATATATATACATATACAAAGTTATATGAAATAAATGGATTTCTATATACATGTGTATATAGATATCAGTGGTTCTGGTAACTCAGACATTAGTTCTACTACTGGCACATTATTTTTGCCTCAAGATACAGTTTGTGCTGATCAATTTATAAAAATCAATGGAACATGTTATGCTCGATGTGATAGTTTTGAACAGAGTTCGCATGATGTCACTGTTGCTTTAAAAACTATACGACAGTTTGCTATTTGTTATGGATTAATTGTTGGAATTGTTGTCCTTATTTTATCATTTGTGCATAGGAAAACAATGTATGTTAATCATAATGTTTCACTTCATTGACCTAATACATTACTTTTTATATAGGTTGCATTTTCCTTCAATTTTTTTAGTTTACATGACAGCAAGCTATTGTATTTTAGGTAAACAAATACCATGTGTGTTCTTTTTAATCTCTAACTGTCTTACTCTTTCAGCTATTGTTATGCTTGCTTCAATAATCAATACATCCAAATTATATTGTAATTCTGTTACTATAACAAACTTCAGTGATTCAACTATATTTTGTCAAGTAATAGGTAGGATAATGATTTTTGTATAAATGATTAGTCTAGACTAAAACTGATATTTATATATTTCTCTTTTAGGAGCAGTATTTCAGTATTTTACACTCAACATTACATTGTGGTGGTTCTTCCATGTTTGTTCAATATTCTATAAAATTACATTCCCCTTGACAGCTAAACAATATGAGAAGAAAGAAAAGTACTTCCATATAGTTTTATTAGTTACTGGTATGTTTCACTGCATGTGACAATCACATGACACAAATTTATAAATTGAATTAACAAGTTATGCCTAATTAACGTTATGTCAATATTAATTAATCTACCTATATATATATCACTATATATATATATGTAGTGTTCATTAGATGTTCTTTTTAATAGTAATATAAAATTGATTTTTTGCAACCATTTGTTCATGTCAATACTAATATAATTCATGGCATTGTTGTATAGCCCACATTTGATGTTGCCTCATTCCGATACTAGGTGTCTTCGTTCCTTTACCAGGAGTATTGCTAGCACTTTTGGTTCCAGATTGGGGTTATATAGTATATGAATTTCCTCCATTTTTATGTTCTTCTCAAAATCTAAATTTTGTTTATTATTCAACAACTTTACCTCTTATGATTTTATTCGCTATTGGAATCTCATTGTTCGTTATCATGTTCTGGAAACTTCATAAAGTGAGAATAATAATACTAACTTATTTTTACAGCATCAAGGTCTATTTTGCATTAGGAAAAAAACTTCAACCTTAATCATCAGTACAGCAGAGAAAAAGATTCTGATTGCATTGTGTTATTATGTTATATTTGTTGTGATTATGTTTATGTCTTCTGGACTCAGTATAGCGGATGCTGATTTATTTTCAGAAGCTCTAGAGACATATTTTCATTGTGAAGCATTAGGACATCTACCAAATCAAACATCACAGTGTGATCCAAAGGAATATCAACAATATATCCACCCAGAGCTTGCAATGGTTGTATTATTTAGCAAGTATATTTTAATTATATAGGATGACATGTCACAGTTATGATATTTAGACCAAGCTTTTTGGGTAAATTACCAGAATTTCGGCAAACAATTAATGGCATATTTGAACAGTCCTTCACCATATTAGCAGCCATTGTCATACCTTTAGAATTCAATGTGAGAAATGTACTTGAAAATCCCAAATGAAATGAATGAAGCTTGATAACTGTAATTTCTATTAGTTAATAAAATGATGTTTAGTAAATAGTAAACACAAAAAATTAATTTAAGGAAAACATAAAAATGAAGGACATTCATATACAACATAACCCCAATATTAATCTAGAACCAAAACTGCTAGCAATACTCCAGGTAAGGGAATGAAAACACCTAGTATAGGAATGGGACAACATCAAATGTGGACTATAGAACAATGTCATGAATTATATTAGTAATGGCATAAACAAATGCTTTCAGTCAATAAATTTTTGATATCACTATTAAAAAGAACATCTGTATTGTTACTGATGAATACTACATATAGGTAGATTAATTATCATGTTCCTGAAACTTTATAAAGTAAGAATAAAATACTTAAATAAACAAAATAAACTTATTTTCAAAATTTTTGTCCACACAGTATGAAGGTATATTTTGCATTAAGGAAAAGCATCAACAACAGAGAAAAAGATTCTGATTGTTTTATGTTATGTTATGGTGTGATCATGTATTCTGTTCTTGTTACAGCAGATGCTGGTTTATTTACAGGAATTCTAGAGACATATTTTCATTGTCAATCTACTCAATCAAATTTCACAGTGTGATCCAAAGGAATATCAACAATATATCCACCCAGAGTATACAGGAACTGCCTATTCTATATTGGGATTTATTTCCACAGCTAATTTAACCTTGTCATCAATTGGATCAATGTCACCAAATTTTGTTAACGATTTTGTCATAAAAAAGCAAAATCATCGAAATTTATGTCTGCTAATCAACTTTTACCTGTTGTGTCTGATGTCACAAACAGCACTCGATTGTAATAATTGTACTTGAAGCATTTGATTGTGTTTTATTATTATGTATTGCTTTTAGGTGTCTGGTCAACTGACTCAATCCTGCTCAGAAATATACTTGTGTGATTTATGAAAATTGTTTGTGCGTAATTATCATAAAGAAACATGAACAATTAGTCTATTACCATTTTTGGTAAGTACATTACAACTATATAAAATGAATATGTCACAGTTTACAATTGGACCAAGAATTTTGGGCAAACCACCAGAATTTCAGCAGACAACTAAAGACAATTTGAATAGTCCTTACCCATTTTAGCAACCTTTGTCAAAAAAGAAAGTAATTATTAGTCTTGAGATCATTAGTAACAAAATTTTTTGGCTCAATACCAAGTTAAAGGAGAGATGTTGTAGTAGTTTTAGACAAAATGAATATATAAGACAATTTCTGTACAACATACAGATGATTTGACATATGTATAATACTAACATTTAATGTAGAAGATAGAGGGTTGTCATAACAGGTTTTTTGTTGTGGCATTTATTATGTTTAACTTTTGTCATCAAAAGGAGCACTCTCACAATAACATACACATGTCTTTATCATAAAAAAAATCATCAAAGGTTTTGTTCCCTAACATGCTTTACCTGTCATGTCTGTCAATTTGAGAGAAAAAGGGACAAGCACGTTTTTTATATACTTTAACATTTAGAATAATAACTTATATCAGGAAGCAAACTCTAAACGTTTTTGACATTTCTACTATAATTCATGACACTGCTCTACAGTCAACATTTGCTGTTGTCTCATTCGAATACATAGTATCTTCAATCCCATACCTGGAGTATTACTAGCACTTTTGGTTCCAGATTGGGGTTATGTAGTTAAAGAGTTTCCTCCATTCTTATGTTATTCTCAAAATCAACATCTTACATATTATTCAGCATATTATCTATTAACATCTTATTAGCTAATGGAGTCTCATTGTTTGTTCTCATGTTCTGGAAACATCATTAAGTAATAAAAATAATACTGACTCATTTTAATATTTCTTGTCCACACAACATCAAGGTATATTTCACACTAGGAAAAATAGCAGGCTTGACATCAGTAAAACTAAAAAAAATATTCTTTATGTGCTGTTTTATTATGTTAAATTTGCTGTGATCATATTGGTGTATTTTGAATTTTATACAGCAGATACTGATTTATATAGAAGCTTTAGTAATATATTTCCATTGTCAAGCATTAGGACATCTACTCATTCAGACATTACAGTGTGATCCAAAGGAATATCAACAATATATCTACCCAGAGCTTGCAATAACTACCTATTTTTAATAGGATTTCTTACCACAACAAATTTAACTTTTGTCATCAACTGAAGCACTGTTAATCTGAGAGAAAAAAGGAATAATCATTTCCTTAATAGACTTTATCATGATACTTACTAACAGCAAAAACTAGACTTTAAATGAATTTGCTAGACAATGGATTGGGGGTTTCAAATAATTTTGACATTTTTAGTCACAAGGAGTCTGATGACTTAAACAAATTATGAATAAGTCCCTTTGTTGTTGTTATTAAAAACCATGAGATATGTATTATTTTGTTTTAATATACCAAAATTAAAACTAAAATATATTTTAGTGAGTAACATACGTGATACATATCTGTAACTATATCTAACCATGTAGGTATTATGTAACTATGTGCAATAGTTACCATAAGACATGGAGTGTTTTACTCTTAAAATATAGCTCATATCAAAGGTGGTTAGTTGAATATATATTTTGAAGAGTTTAATTTCAGGTATATTTAAATATTAAGTACATGAACTGGTTTACATTACAACAAAATAATTATCATTATAATAGATGGAATATATAATAATAAGAACCTAAAATTGACTTACAGGAACTGACATTGAAATCATGAAAGTTACATCATACTTGATTACGTAAAACACATAATCGAATATTAAGTAATATCAATAAAATTTAGAATAATATTATTTAGAAAAATTACTAACAACAGAAACCAAACTCCAAATGTATTGGTTAGACAAAGTTCAAAGTTTTCTACTGGAAACATTACAGCTTACATCAAACAAGACATTTTAAAGCCAAAAAGACTAGTACAGTGACTCAACCAAATTCTGAGTATTTCACTTTAATGTTATTGAGAAACATGAGGTATCAGTAGCAGCACAGCAACTCCTACTGTATATACTCAGTATCCACTATATTACTAATTATTATTCATAACTAATATTTGGTATCACGTGATATAATAAAAAATAAGTTATCAGTTTGTCAAGGGAAAACGAAGCATGTCTTTCCAGTCAATTTGCATCTCTTCAGATCGTGCAACAGTAGTAGTTAGTCATAATATTTGCTACACTGAAGACCCAAACCACGTGGCTGCTCTCACACTCAAGATCTCTCCTTTCTGGCCTTCCGATTCCCAAATCTGGTTCTCCCAGGTCCAGGCACAGTTTAACACTAAAGGCATCACTACTCAGAAAACTAAATTCGAACATATCGTCTCCTCACTTCTACTGGAAGTTGCACAGGAAGTTTGAGACCTCATCCTATCTCCACCAATCGACTCTCCCTACGATGTCCTGAAAAAGCAACTCGTACAACGTACCGCTGCTTCGGAGCAACGGCGACTCCAACAGCTATTTGATGCTGAAGAGCTTGGAGATCGCAAGCCAACACAGTTAGTTAGACGTATGCAACAGCTACTTAGTGAAAAAGCCAGTGGTACAGATGCCTCATTCTTACATGAGTTATTTTACAGTAATTACCTTCTAATGTACTCATGGTACTCGCCTCCACTAATACCACCAGTTTAGACAATTCTGCACAACTCACCGATCAAATTTTTGAAGTAGCCACACCTTCAATTTCAAATGTTACTACTTCCACAGAAGTAGATCGATTAAAGGCGCGAAGATAGCAGACGTCAAGAAACTAGTACAGCCAATCTCATAGCTGCTTATTACAGGTTGTAACAGTGGCCTACGCCTGCTAGTAGATACTGGTACAAAAGTAAGTGTAGTTCCACCTACAAGGATTGAACATAAACAACACAAAATCGATTTACACTACAAGCATTTAATCACACTCCAATTAAGATTCCATCTCCCAATTTACTACTGATATCAGACATATTTAGTTGTAACAACTCAGTAGCTGATGCACTCTCTCGACTAGAGATACAAGCAATCCAGCAAAGACCTTCAATGATAGACTTTGCAGCAAAGGCAATCTACCAACAATCTGATCAAGAACTCCAAGCAATACAATCATTATCCTCTTCATCACTCAAATTTAATGATATTCCTATTGAAGGCACAGAGACTACTTTAGTATGTGATAGTTCAACTGATATTCTGACTATATGTATCCGAAGGTTTCCGATACCAAGCATTTGAGTTATTACATTCACTTTCTCTTCCAGGTATACGTGCAACCCAACATCTGGTTGATTGATCATACATTTGGCCAAATATGAATACTGATGTCAGGAAATGGACATGTTTGTGTGTACAGTGTCAAAAAGCTAAAGTGCAACAATACACAGTATCTCATTCTACATTTACTACTCAAGATGCTTGATTTAATTACATTCATACTGATATAGTAGGACTATTACCTTGTTCTAATGGTTATTCATGTACACTCACTTGTATTGACAGGTTCACATGCTGGACAGAAGCCCTGCCCTTAGTGGATATTACAGATGCTGATTTACCCTTCAGGTACTTCGAACCCAATTACAACCACTTATTTGGGAAGAAAAGTTTGTTGGCCCAGTAACCTTTTAGATCAACCCCTGATTGTTCATTAACTCATTTACAAGGTAAGGGGTAGTTGTAGCAGCACTGCTGCTCCAACTATATAAACTCAGTATCACTATGTTACTAATTATTATTCATTTCTAATTTATGGTATCACGTGATATAATGAAAAATAAAAGTTATCAGTCAATTAAGGGAAAACGAAGCGTGTTAATATTTGCTACACTAGCACAGAACTAACTACATATCTCTCAAAAGATTCAAAGAAATTAATAAATAACATATATGAACATCTACCAGTTTATATATATATATATATTCTCATGTTTTCTATTAACATCAAAGAGAACTATTTATAAACTGTCTGATAGATTTCCTTATAAACATAATGTTTTGTCACAATAATATTACTAAAACTATACATACTTGTCAAACCAGTTTATGATACCAGTTTATGAATAAATTCAGATTCTCATTTCATTGTGCTACTTTGATACAACCAATTAATGTTATTAGCAAATACTACACTCACAACAATGAGTATTACTACAACAACACACATCTGTTATTCTCATTTCATTGTGTTACTTTAATACAACCAATTAATGTTATTAGCGAATACTACACTTACAACAATGAGTATTACTACAACAACACACATCTGTCATTCTCATTTCATTGTGATACTTTGATACAACCAATTATTGTTATTAGCGAATACTTCACTCACAACAATGAGTATTACTACAACAACACACATCTGTCATTCTCATTTCATTGTGATACTTTGATACAACCAATTATTGTTATTAGCAAATACTACACTCACAACAATGAGTATTACTACAACAACACACATCTGTCATTCTCATTTCATTGTGTTACTTTAATACAACCAATTAATGTTATTAGCGAATACTACACTCACAACAATGAGTATTACTACAACAACACACATCTGTCATTCTCATTTCATTGTGATACTTTGATCCGACCAATTATTGTTATTAGCAAATACTACCCTCATGCACAACAATGAGTATTACTATAACAACACACATCTGTTAAACTATAGTTTTTATAGTTTATGATACCAGTTTATAAATAAATTCAGACTCTAATTTCATTTTATTAGTCACAGTGTCTTGCTGATAAGTTGTGGAGGAGACGGAAGTCAAAGATCACTCTAAAACAATTCCATCTGTATCTGATTCAAGTCCTGCAATAGAACAGATAGAGATGTCTTCAATTCAAGATATTACTGCCAAAATAATTGCTAAGAAAAACAAAGTGAAGAGATGGTTCTCTGATTCATAAGATGATACCACAACCTTCTGTTGTTGTAATATTCCATCTAAAGTAGCAAAATGTCTTGAATTATCAGGACTTATTACTGGTATAGTCATTGTACTGATGTTGTTCTCTATTCCCATAATAAGTTATTTTGTGCACGTGAGTGAATAATATACTAAGAATAATTACCATTAATTGTTTTTTACATTTTCTTATTGCATTTATAGGAAATGAGGAGTAGACAGCACAACATTAATACACCAGATACTATTAATACAACTGTAAGCTAAGCTCTATCATCAGCATTTATATTAATTTAATATCCATAAAAAGACAAATTTTTTAGCTGATTTGAAAGAAAGGACTATATTGGAAGTATATGTATATATATATATATATATATATATATATATATATATATATATATATGTATGTATGTATATGTATATATATATATATAGATGGATGTATGGATGGATGGATGGATGGATAGGTAGATATGTTACTGTTAGACTTTTAACCTATTAATAATATATGAAAGCCATATAATATGGCTTTCATGCATCCATACAAAATACAAAGAGGAAAAACCCCATCATTAGTTCTAACATTAGTTATATAAACTAATAATTGCGATTATATAGTAATCAAAACAATGCTTTGTTTGCTTTTCATATCAATTGAGCTTACTACATGCAACCTGTATAACCATATATTTGTTTATTCAACCAATCAATGTATACACTGAATTGATTGCAGTTACTTAACCTCGCTTCGCGTGGGCGCGAAGCGAGGGTACTGTAGTCTGTCAGTGTGTGTGTGTGTGTGTGTTTGTGTGTGTCTGCACTGCCTGTTACCGGGGATTGTTTATGAACTGCTATAAAGCAAGCGTTAGCAGCGTGAAGCGTTAGCAGCTGCCAACGTTGAACAACGAATGGAAAAACTTGTGGACTTTACAACAGTAGTATCAAGAACATCGTCAAGGAAAACGAAAGCTTGAAACTCCTAAAAGAATTTTCGGGTTGCAGAGGTCAAGGTGCCGTTTATCGAAAAGTAAAAAATTAATGTGGAGATTTTTAGTTTGTTGTAGACAATCTTAGAAGAATACGGATCACCTAGACAGAAGGCCGTTGGTCGAAGCAGTCGTTAGAAAAGTTCTGAAAAGTGTTTTCAAGATTGTACATGGACTTTGAGCGAAGTAACGCATTCAGGAAACATCTCGAAGCACTGAAAAAACTGCAACTAATAGATAATATATCGATCGATATTTATACTACGGGACATTTCCAAAGAACGTTTCCTTTTCAAGTTACAATAAATTTTGTATATGAAATATTATACATTTTAAAGCGTCATGTAAAGGCTCAGAGAAACATTCATCACGAATCTAGCACTTAATCTTGCTTGGCAATTGAATGATACTATTACTTACTCAGTTACAGCTTCACAGATATGTCAATTAGAGTGCAAAGTACCCAGTAAACGATAAAGCTTTTTTTCCTTTGATTGAAGAGAAATGCTGAGACACAGTTTGTAATGTGCATCACGTGATCCATCAATAATTTGACCACACCTTGTCCAATCTTAAATGTACATGTACATGCATTCTGCAGTATAGAACTACACTGGGCACCGCAGCAAGGTTAAGCACTTTAGTTCATTTTCATTCATTTTGACAGCATTGTAAACAACTACAATAATATAGAGCGCTACCATTGAATTAGTCTATTACTTAACTTTTGTCGTTTCTTCTCTATGCATTTTTGTTGCTGTGTTAGAGGAGCTCCAAGTGTATTGACAATTAACTGGCGCATACGTATACACATATAAACTAGTACTGTAATCTTCTCCCTCTCAATAAAAGGTGATGAATGATTTATTATAATAGCCAACTACAACGCTAGTATAAAGTAGTACTACTACATGGAGAATTGTACATAGCCTGAGTGTATCTATCAACTAATTAGGTAATATACATTGATAATATAATTACAGAATAATTGATTCAAAAATATCAATCCAAACAATTAAATGATTTTAGCCTACAATGAGATAAAGTTTTGAATAATAGGTAATTGCTTAGTAGTATTCGAAAAGTATCTCCTCAACATATTATCACTACTACAGCAGATATATACGTACTTGTGTAAATTAAGCAATTAATTAAAGTGAAAATTGTAATAACTTTAAAGTCTGTATTCTTGTGTTAATAGTCTTTTGAATAGTCTAAATATACATTTTCAACATTTTGAAAGACATACTGATTTTGCTTAGAATTTATATTTTATCAAAGTTTCTTTATATTTCCAGAATTGTTCACATGAAGACTTATCATGGAGTGTTGTTCCTGATGGTATTAATATTTCTAAATGTTGTGCTAAAGAATATTCAGGAAATGCTTGTTCTTCCTTTCTTTCAACTTGGCAAACCTGTGCATTAGGTCAATCAACATCAGTGTTTGTAAATAACAATAGTTTGTTATCAGAAGATCAAGTAATAGAGATCATTACAAATATAAGGAAATTTATAAATATAAAATGTAATTTTGTTAGATTTCTTTAACTTAACAGCTCGTCTCCCTGATTCATCCTGCAAAAGAACTGGTGTGCCTTTTTTTTGTCAATATGCTTTCCCTCTTTGTGACTGTAAAAGTGGAGATTTATATTTACCATCACAAGAGAGATGTCAAGAAGTTAGCGCTGTTACATGTAGAACATTGTGGCCACTACTGGAACAAGTGATACAACCACTCAAGTTACCCAATTGTTCTAGACTACCTATGGCTACTTACCCACGAGGTATATACATGTACAAAAGCTATATGGAATAAATGTACTTCTGAATATACATGTAGATATCAATAGTTCTGGTAACTCAGACATTAGTCCTACTACTGGTACCTCATCTTTACCTCAAGATACAGTTTGTGCTGATCAATTTATTAAAGTCAATGGAATATGTTATCCTCGATGTGATAAATTTGAACTTAGTCCACATGATGTCACTGTTGCCTTAAAAATTTCTGCTGGTTGTTATGGATTAGTAGTTGGAATTGTTGTTATAATCTTATCATTTGTGCGTTGGAAAACAATGTATGCAAACTATAATGTTTTACTTGACTATTACTAGTGAATGTTTTATATAGGTTTTTTTTCCTTCAGTTTTTTTAGTTTACATGACTGCAGTGTATTGTATTTTTGGTAAGAAAATACTATGTGTGTTCTTTTATATCTCTCTATCTCTCTCTTTTTTAGCTATTATTATGTTTCTTTCACTAGCTAATAGATCCAATTTGTATTGCAATTCCGTTGCTATAACAAAAGAAAGCTTAAATGATTCTACTGTCTTTTGTCAATTCATCAATTTCCTCCATTTCTATGTGTTCCTCAAAACAAAAAGCTTTGGTATTATTCAGGAAATTTACCTCTTAACATTTTATTAGCTATTGGAGTCTCTTTGTTTGTTCCAATGTTATGGAAACTTCACAAAGTAAAAATAACTACATTAACTCAATATAATGTTTAGTTTCTTTGTCCACATAGCATCAAGGTATATTTCTCACCAGAAAAAAAGGTAGTGTTATTATCACTACAGCAGAGAAAAAGATTGTTTTTGTGCTCTTTTATTATGTCATACTTTGTATGTGTGTGTTGGTGTATTATGCATTTGCAACAGCAAATATTGATTTACTTGTAAAAGCTCTAAACACATATTATCGTTGTGAAGCATTAGGACATCTACCCAATGAAACATCACAGTGTGATCCAAAGGAATATCAGCAATATGTCTACGTAGAGTTTAAAATAGCTGCCACTTTTTTAACGGCATTTCTTACCACAGCAAATTTAGCCTTTGTTGTCAACTGGAGCACTATCACCAACTTCTGCTCACGATATTATCATAAAAAAGAAAAATCATTGAATGTTATGTTGCTTAATCCAGATTTAACTGTGTCATCTAATGTCACAGTTGATACTCAAATGAAATAATTGGATTTGAAGTATTTGATTGCATTTAATTAGTATACATTGCTTTGTTTTAAGATGTGATTTAAAATTACACGAGTGTTCTTTCAAATGTGATTTTAACAGGACTTTATATGTAGATATTAACTATTTTCTAAAATTTCATTTATCACGTTTTATTGTAGACAGTAGTTGAATTGGTATGTTGCACCACTTTTTTTATTTTAATGTTATTGTACTTCATTTACAAGTTAGTTATTTTTTTGTCTTTTCTATGAAGATAGTTATTAATTGTTCTCTTTTTTACCAACATTGAAAAAAGTTCAAAATTATTTTCACATATCTGTACATGTTTATTGGCCTTACTTTAATATTAATAAACATAAAAATAATATTATTTTATTACTAATGTACTATGAAATTGATTGCTTTGTAGCTAGATAAACAGTAGTACATTAGTAATGAAACACTATGTTATGATTGCTTTTTCAACAAATACGTTTGTAGTTACAACCTATATAACCAAATAATGGTTAAATCAACCAATCATTTTTACAATGCATGACTTCTGGACAACAACAAAATTCAATGCATAGCTACGCTTACAGTCACTGGTTTGCAAGTCATACAATAAAGATCTCGACTCTTCTTTTAAGCCAAACATCAAACCAGGAAATTGTTTGTACTTCCTGCCAGAAGTAGGATACAGTTTAACTACAATGATAGTTAATATTAATTAGTTATAAAGCTTGAAATTACTAGTTTTATCTTAAACCGAGATCTACAAAAGGCCATACATCGATACATCGTTGGTAAACGTATTAGCTCTGTGAAGTTAGTATCCAACCTGTCTATAATAAAAAGTTATCGTCAAGGCACTATATATAAGGGTAGAGGAATGAAACGCAAATCCAACATTTCACTAATTGTGTCTGGGAAGCTTAGAAACTTTGTCTTAACTTATGAATAAATCAATACTGTAAAGACTTGAACATTTTGATCAGTTTTGAACAATCTTATAGTACATTAGTAATCAAAATAGTATTATGTTTACATTTTGCATATGAAACCTGTATTAGTTAATACAAACAATCAATTATTACAGTGTACTATGTGCAAAAAGGTATTAGTTTAGCGTCACTCTTGAACTCTATTCAATGGAAGATTAGAAAAAATTATACTGATTTTCCAATATTGTTCATATAAATTTCCATTGTTTTGTACCATGTATTTTGAAAATTTTCTCTGTTCTTCTAGAACGGCTTTCTTAGTCTTGTCCTCAGACTCCATGACATTAAATGTAATAGGAGTTTAATGAACTGACTTAATATTTATATCCCAGCTCAGGAATATACATTGTTTATTTTGTTAAAATTGATGTAATGTAAACAAAAGCAAACATGATGTACTACCATAATATGATAAGTATAATACAATTACATTGAATGGATATGTCACAGAAATGACTTTTGGAACAAGATAGTTGTGCAAAGTACCAGACTTTCCATAGACAACTAATGATGTAACTTGAAAATGAAAAACATTCTTTGTCCTATACTAGCAACTTTTGTCTCAGGTTTAGAATTCAGTGTGAGAATGCCAAAGTAAATGTCAAATGAAGCTTGATGACTACAATGTTTATTACTTAATAAATGATGTTTGATAAATAGTAAACACAGATAGAGAAGACACTCGACTCAATATGTTGATAAGACTATAAATAATGTAAAGCAATAAGTGTAGAATCCTCACCACAGTTTCTGTATGTGGTGATGTTATAAGAATTTACTAATAAATATTAAGAATAAATTGGTAAGATAACTGCATGAAGATTTGTCAACTTTATACCAGGCTCAGACGGATAATACGGAAGCCGCAGACGGACAATCCAATTCCTATTTAACCTCCAGAACAGCTTTACTTAATCCCCAGACTCCTTGACATTGGATGTAATAGGAGTCTGGTTAACTGACTTAATATTTTTGTTAGTCACATTATGTTATGTTAGTCACAGTATGTTAGTCACAGTATATTATGTTAGTCACAATATGTTGCTGATAAATTATGGAAGAGACAAAAATCAAAGACTGCTCTAAAACAATTAGATTTTTTCCGTTTCAAGTCCTGCAGTAGAACAGATAGAACTGCCTAAAACTCATGATAACAAATCTAGCGCCAAGAAAAACAAGGTAAAGAGATGGCTTTCTAGTTCAAGCTGTGATATTTAACCTAAAGAAGCAAAATACCATGAATAGTCAGGACTTATTACAGTCGTTGTACTGATGTTGTTCATTATTCTCATTCCCTGTTAAGTCTTCTCTTTAAAAATAGCAGTAACAGCACAGAAACACTACACATGTAGCTGTGGTTAATTTATATAAACTCAAATAATGCAACTTCCACTTGAGGGGCCTAACTCTTTTGAACGCCACGGTATTATTACGTGCGTTGAAATGACAGTTGTTTGTAAGAGATAATACAGGTATAAGATACAAAAACTCAAAGATGCAATATATAATAATAAGAACCTAAAATTGACATACAGAAACTGACAAATTTAAATCATGAAGATTTCATTATACTTGATTAATTAAAACACATAATAGAATATTAAGTAAACTATTACATACATAGTCTGAGTCTAAACATATAATGATCAGTTTATGTAGAAATTCTATTTGTAGCGGCCACTAGCTGTAAGTATATGTAACTATATGGCAAATTAAAGGTACTGAACATGAGTTAAAGTATATCTTGAATAGGTTAATTTCATGTATATTTGCATTTATGTGAACTTGTCTTCATTACAACACGTTACCATAAAATAATGAGCATTACATAACACATAAAGCATTAACCACAAAGAGTGTGATGACTCAGCTGAATTGTGAATAATTTCTTTTGATGTTATTGTGAAAAATGAGGAAATTTTGTATAAAAACATGTTGTGTGGTACACAACATGTTTTTATATTATCAAATGGATTATTCATAATAATGACGTTTTCTCAAACAATGTAGAAAAAATTGCCAGACACATATCTTTCAAATCTATTTAATACATGTATTTGCTCTCTCTATCTCAAGTGAAACAAAAACTTTGAATACAAGTATGTTAGAAGTGGTGTAACAATCAAAGAGAGTTAACTTTGGTAGTTCATCTGATGATATCATAATCTACTGTCATTGTGATATTAATATAAAGTTGCAAAATGCCTTGAAATATCTTACATCTATCTGTATCACCATTAAACTAATTTTATAGTTAATTAATTAATAAACCACAGTTTTCTCGATTTGAGAGAAAGCAATAAACATTAAATGAATAAATTTTAGAATAATATTTAGAAAAATTACTAACAACAGGAACAAAATATTGGTTAGACAATAGGTTCAAAGTTTTCTACTGGAAACATTTACAGTTTACATCAATTCAGATACTTTTAAGCCAAAAAGAGTTTAATGACTCAACCAAATTCTGAGTATTTCACTTTAATGTTATCGTGAAACATGAGGTATCTATGAAGGAAATTAATAAATAATATACATATACATCTGCAGTCTATGTATACCAATATATAGATCCTAATATTATTATTAACATCAAAGAGAATTATTTATAAACTGTCTATAATAGATTTTATAATAAACATAATGATGCCTTGTCACAATAACATGGTTATAACACACCTACCTGTCAAACCAGTTTATGATACCAGTTCATGATATAAGTTTATGAATAAATTCAGATTCTCATTTCATTGTGTTAGTCACAGTGTCTTGCTGATATGCTATGAAGATGGAAGTCAGAGACCACTCTAAAGCAATTTCATTTGTATCCGATTTAAGTCCTGCAATAGAACAGATAGAGATGTCTTCAATTCAAGATATTGCTACCAAAAAAATTGATAAAAAAAACAAAGTGAAAAGATGGTTCTCTTATTCACAAGATGATACCACTACCTTCTGTTGTTGTAATATTCCATCTAAAGTAGCAAAATGCCTCAAATTATCAGGACTTATTACTGGTGTAGTTATTGTACTGATGTTGTTCTCTATTCCAATAATAAGTTATTTTGTGCAAGTAAGTGAATAATATACCACTGATAATTGCTATTAATTGGTTTTTACTTTTTCTTATTGCATATGTAGGAAAGGAGGAGTAGACAGCACAAGATTAATACACCAGTTACTACAAATACAACTGTAAGCTAAGCTCTATCATCAATATTTATATTACTCAAATATCTATAAAAAAGACAAATTGTGACCTCATTTAAAAGAAAGAATCATATTGGAAGTATATCTATATCTATCTATCTATCTATCTATCTATCTATCTATCTATCTATCTATGTATCTATCTATATATATATAGGTGTTTACAGTGCTGTCAAAACTAACTGCAATAAATTCAATGTATACATTGATTGGTTGATTAACAAATATATAGTTATACAGATTGCTTGTAGCAAAATTATTTGATATAAAAAGTAAACATAGCATTGTTTTGATTACTGGAATTGTCAGTTTATATAACTAATGGTTAGAACTATTGATGATGTTTTTCTTATTTGTATTTTGTACAGATATATGAAAGCCATATATGGTTTTCATATATTTATGAATAGGTTAAAAATCTAACAGTAACATATATCTACATCTATATAATATATACATATAAACATATATATATATATATATATATATATATATATATATATATTGTATATATAACCATTCATCTATTTGTCTATTCATCCATCTATTCATCCAATTGTCCATTCATTTATCTATTCCCTCATTCAATAAGTAATCAAAACATTAAGAGTAGACATCATAACATTAATACATCAGTTGCTACTAATACAACTGTATGCTAAGCTCTATCATTAACATTTATATTACTTTAATATCCATAAAAAGACAATTTTTTGAGCTGATTTGAAAGAAAGGACTATATTGGAAGTATATGTATATGTATATGTATATCTATATCTATATTTATATATACATATATATAGATAGATGGATGTATGGATGTATGGATGGATGGATAGGTAGATATGGATAGGTAGATATGTTACTGTTACTGTTAGACTTTTAACCTATTAATAATATATGAAAGCCATATAATATGACTTTCATACATCCATACAAAATACAAAGAGGAAAAATCCCATCATTAGTTCTAACATTAGTTATATAAACTGATAATTTCAATTATATAGTAATCAAAACAATGCTATGTTTACTTCTTATATCAAATAAGCTTGCTACATGTAGCCTATATTTGTAAAATCAACCAATCAATCCATACATTGAATTTATTGTAGTTAGTTTTGACACCACTGTAAACACCTACAATAATATAGACCATTTGCATTGAGATAAATTAGTTCTATTACTTAACTTTTGCCATTTCACTGTGATATTTTGTAGCTGTATGCATTGTTTTGCTGTGTTAGAGGATCTCCAAGTGTATTAATTAACTGGCACACACACACAAACACACAAACACACACATACAAACTAGTAGTGTAACCTTCCCCCTCTCAATGAGCAGTGTTGGATGGTTTATATATTATAATAGCCAACTACAATACGAGTATAAAGTATGTACTACTACATGGAGATCTGTATATAGCCTGAGTGTATCTATCAACTAATTAGCTAATATGAATTGATAATGTAAATATACATACAGAATAACTGATTCAAGGCAATCAATCCAATCAATTGAATGATTTTTAACCTTCAAAGAATTTAATTGAGATAGAAAGAGTTTTGAATAGTGGGTTATTGCTTAGTAGTATCACTTCAACATATTATCACTATTGCAGGTGATGTATAGTTAGCAGTGTAAACTAACCAATTAATTAAATAAAAAATTGTCAAATATACATGTTTTAACTTTTTGAAAGGCATTCTACTTACATATTTATCTGTTCATACTTGTCTTTTGCTTAGAGTTTTTGTTTTATCAATGATTTTTTTAATATTACCAGAATTGTTCACAAGACGACTTATCATGGAGTGTTGTTCCTAATATTATTAACGTTTCTAAATGTTGTGCTAAAGAATATTCAGGAAATGCTTGTTCTTCCTTTCTTTCAAATTGGCAAACCTGTGCATTAGGTCAATCAACATCAGTGTTTGTACATAACACTAGTAGGTTATCAGAAGATCAAATTACAAAACTCATTGCAAATATAGGTAAATTTATAAATAAAGGTTCCAGTATTGTTAGATCTCTTTTAACTTAACAGTTCATTTTCTTGACTCTCATTCATCATGCAAAAGAACTGGTGTACCTTTTCTCTGTCAATATGTTTTCCCTCTCTGTGACTGTAATACTGGCGATTTATATTTACCATCACAAGAGACATGTCTAGAAGTTAGCACTGTTACATGTAGGACATTGTGGCCACTACTGGAACAACAGATCCAACAACTAAAGTTACCCAATTGTTCTACACTACCTATGGCTACTTACCCACCAGGTATATACATTACACAATTATATGAAATAAATGGATTTCTATATACACATGTAGATATCATTGGTTCTGGTAACTCAGACGTTAGTCCTACTACTGGCACCTCATCTCTTCCTCAAGATACAATTTGTGCTGATCAATTTATTAAAGTCAATGGAATATGTTATGCTCAATGTGATAGTTTTGAACAGTATTCACATGATGTAACTCTTACCTTAAATAGTACACGATGGTTTATAGCTTGTTTTGGATTTACTGTTGGAATTGTTGTTATAACCTTATCATTTGTGCGTTGGAAAACAATGTATGCTAACTATAATGTTGTACTTGATTTTTACTGGTAAATATTTTTATATAGGTTGTTTTTTCCTTCAATTTTTTTGGTTTATATGACAGCAGTGTATTGTGTTATGGGTAAGAAAATTCTATGTGTGTTCTTTTCATCTCTCTTTCTCTCTCTCTCTCTCTCTCTCTCTCTCTCTCTCTCTCTTAGCTCTTTTTATGCTTATTTCACTTGTGGATACATCAAACTTGTATTGCAATTCTGTTGTTATAACAAAAGAAAACTTCACTGATTCGACTATTTTTTGTCATATAACAGGTAGTACCTAAATGTTTCTACACATAATTTTCTGGAATCAAACTGAAACCCTTTTAGGAGCAGTATTTCATTATTTTGTACTAAGTGTTACATTGTGGTGGTTCTTTCATGTTTGTTCAATATTCTATAAAATCATGTTTCCTTTGACAGCGAAACGATATGAGAAGAAGGAAAAGTACTTCCATATAGTTTTACTAATTGCTGGTATGTTTCACTGCATGAGACAATCACATGACATCAATTTATGTATTCAATCAGCAAGTTATACCTACCAAACATCCTGCCTATTCATATCGTTTATTAATAGTTTGTATCAACAAGCATATAGATCTTTTTTCAATTTTGATCATGATAAATATGTTCATTTAATTGTGATCTAAGATGCTAATTCATGTTCATGTCATTACTAATACTACTACTGTATAATATATACTGTTTGTGAATAGTGTTATTAGTAATCATATGTTCATTTAATAGTGATATCTAGTTGATTATTATAAATATGTGTTTATGTGTTCATGTCCTTGTTAATACAACCTGATATGTATTGCTTATAAGTAGTATTCTTTAGTATTTTTCATATACATACAAACGTCATTTTTTAAGATGTATACATATATCTAGTTGACTTGTTGGAAACATACAATTACTAATTTAATTCATGACACAACTTCATATTACATATTCGATGTTGTCTCATTCCAATACTAGGTATCTTCATTCCCATACCTGGAGTATTACTAGCACTATTAGTTCCAGATTGGGGTTATGTAGTTCATCAATTTCCTCCATTTTTGTGCACTCCTCAAAATCAAAAGTTTTGGTATTATTCAGCAAAGTTACCTATTAACATTTTATTAGCTATAGGAGTCTCTTTGTTTGTTCTAATGTTATGGAAACTTCACAAAGTAAGAATAATTACATTAACTCAGTGTAATGTTTAGTTTCCTTGTCCACACAGCATCAAGGTATATTTTTCACCAGAAAGAGAAGTATTGTTATCATCAGTACAGCAGAGAAAAAGATTCTCTTAGCACTCTTTTATTATGCTATATTAGGTATGAGTGTGTTGTTGTATTTAGGATTTACAACAGCAGATGATGATTTATTTATAGAAGCTCTAGAGACATATTTTCGTTGTGAAGCATTAGGACATCTACTCAATGAAACATCACAGTGTGATCCAAAGCAATATCAACAATATACATATCCAGAGCTTGTAGCAATTACCAATTTTTTATTGGCATTTCTTACCACGGCAAATTTAACCTTTGTTGTCAACTGGAGCACTATCACCAAATTCTGCTCACGATGCTATCATAAAAAAGAAAAATCATCAAATATTATGTTTCTTAATCCAGATTTAACTGTGTCATCTAATGTCACAGTTAGCACTCAATTGAAATAATTGTATTTGAAGTATTTGATTGCATTTGGTTATAATACATCGCTTTGTTTTAAGATTACAAGAGTGTTCTTTAAAATGAGATTTTAACAGGACTTTAGATTGTAGATACTAACTATTTTATAAAATTTTATTCATTGCACTTCATTGCTGGTTGAATTGGTATGTTACTCCATTTTTTAAATTTTAATGTTATGATATTTTATTTACAGCTATATATTTTTTCACTCTTTTCTATGAAGATAGTTATTAATCATTTTCTTTTATCAAACATTGAAAAAATACAGAATTATATTCACATGTCATCTTTTCATGTTCATTGGCTTTCCTTGAATGTCAGTAATCTTGATTCTATTTGCTAATAACAACATATTGTCAATGGATTGTTTATATAATGTTGTTTTTAAAATATTGTAGAAAAACTATTAAACACTAATATTAAATGAATACTATTAAATGAATACCGATGTCAGGAAATGGACACGTTCGTGTCTACAGTGTCAAAGAGCTAAAGTGCAACAATACACAGTATCTCCTGATTCTACATTCACAACTCCAGATGCTTGATTTGATTACATTCATATTAATATAGTCGGACCATTACTTCCTTCTAGTGGTTATTCATATATACTCACTTGTATTGACAGGTTCACATGCTGGACAGAAGCCCTGCCCTTAGTGGATATTGCAGCTGCAACAATCGCCAGACCATTCATATGTGGATGGATTTCATGTTTTGGAACACCTTCCACTATCACAACTGACCATGATTGACAATTTTGAGTCCACGCTCTGGAAACATCTCATGGAACCATTGGGTTCTGCTTGAGATATTCACGTTTACTATTAACATAGAATTATTTATAAACAGTCTATGATAGATTTCCTTATAAACATAATGATGTTTTGTCACAATAGCATTACTATAACAACACATACCTGTCAAACCAGTTTATGATACCAGTTCAAGATACCAGTTTATAAATAAATTCAGATTCTCATTTCATTGTGTTAGTCACAGTGTATTGCTGATATTTTATGGAGATGGAAATCGAAGACCACTTTAAAGCAATTTCTTTTGTATCTGATTCAAGTCCTGCAATAGAGCAGATAGACATATCTTCAATTCAAGATATTGGTGCTAAAAAAATTGCTAAGAAAAACAAAGTGAAGAGATGGTTCTCTGATTCACAAGATGATACCACTACCTTCTGTTGTTGTAATATTCCATCTAAAGTAGCAAAATGTCTTGAATTATCAGGACTTATTACTGGTATAGTCATTGTACTGATGTTGTTCTTTATTCCTATAATAAGTTATTTTGTGCAAGTAAGTGAATAATATACCACCAATAATTACGATTAATTGATTTTTACATTTTCTTATTGAATTAATAGGACACGAGGAGTAGACAGCACAACATTAATACACCAGATATTACTAATACAACCGTAAGCTAAGCTCTATCATCAGCATTTTTATTACTTGAGTATCTATAAAAAGACATATTGTGAGCTGATTTGAAAAAAGGACTGTATTGGAAGTGTATCTATCTATCTATCTATGTATCAATATATATATAACCTATTTATGAATATATGAAAGCCATATAATATGGCTTTCATACATCCATACAAAATACAAATAGGAAAAATCATCATTAGTTCTAACCATTAGTTATATAAACTGACATTTCCAATTATACTAGTAATCAAAACAATGCCATGTTTACTTTTAATATCAAATAAGCTTGCTACATGCAATCTGTATAACTATATATTGGTTAAATCAACTAACCAATCTATACATTAAATTTATTGCAGTTAGTTTTGACAGCACTGTAAAACCTACAATAATATAGACCCTTAAGAATATCCTCTAAGGTCAACCACTACTTTCATTGACTGTCTCATTGCCACCATCATTATCCACATCCGCCCTGTCCAATAACAATCCTAGAAGCTCACTATTGTCGAGTTGTCGTGACTCCTTTGACGACATAACTAACTTCACTAATTCTAGTTGTCACAGAAAGTTCTTTTTGTCAGTCTCACTTGAGAAATTATGCTCCATTTGGTAGCGAACTCCATGTCTCTCACACTTTTTCTTAGGAGGACAAGTCTCACCAGAAGTAGATATTTTAGTTTTTCAAATGAAATGACCCTCATTTGACGTCCTGTCAAACGCTTTTAAAAGCACGCAGATCTACTGATGAGCACTTATAAGTGCTATAGTGAAGTGCAAGTTTCATGCACACGTGAAGAAGAAATAATTAACTAGCTTGCCCTGGGCAGGACTTTTAATATCCATCCTCCTCGTTTAAAGTCTGTATTCTTATATTAATAGTCTCTTGAATAGTCTAAATATATCAATCAGAAGATCAAGTAATAGAGATCATTAAAAATATAAGTAAATTTATAAATAAAGAATGTAGTTTTGTTATATTTCTTTTAACTTAACAGCTAATCTCCCTGATTCATCTTGCAAAAAAACTGGTGTGTCTTTTTTTTGTCAATATGCTTTCCATCTTTGTGACTGTAATACTGGTGATTTATATTTACCATCACAAGAGAAATGTCAAGAAGTTAGCACTGTTACATGTAGGACATTGTGGTCAAAATTGGAACAAGAGATACAACCACTCAAGTTACTCAATTGTTCTACACTACCTATGGCTACTTACCCACCAGGTATATACATGTACACAGTTATATGGAATAAATGGATTTCTGTATACACATGTAGATATCAATGGTTCTGGTAACTCAGACATTAGTCCTACTACTGGTACCTCATCTTTACCTCAAGATACAGTTTGTGCTGATCAATTTATTAAAGTCAACGGAATATGTTATCCTCGATGTGATAAATTTGAACTGAGTCCACATGATGTCACTGTTGCGTTAAAAAGTTCTGAAGTTTTTGCTGCTTGTTATGGATTAGTAGTTGGAATTGTTGTTATAATTTTATCATTTGTGCGTTGGAAAACAATGTATGCTAACTATAATGTTTTACTTGACTTTTACTAGTGAATGTTTTTATATAGGTTGTTTTTTCCTTCAGTTTTTTTAGTTTACATGACTGCAGTGTATTGTGTTTTTGGTAAGCAAATACTATGTGTGTTTTTTTAATATCACTCTATCTCTCTCTTTTTTAGCTATTATTATGTTTCTTTCAGTAGTTGATAGATCCAACTTGTATTGTAATTCCGTTGCTATAACAAAAGAAAGCTTAAATGATTCTACTGTCTTTTGTCATATAGCAGGTGGGACAAATAATTTTCTACACATAATTTTCTGCACATAATTTTCTACACATAATTTTCTGGACTAAAACTAATACTCATTAATGTCTTTTTAGGAGCAGTATATCATTATTTTGTACTAGGTGTTACATTGTGGTGGTTCTTTCATGTTTGTTCAATATTCTACAAAATTATGTTCCCCTTGACAGCTAAACAATATGAAAAGAAAGAAAAGTACTTCCATATAGTTTTATTAGTTGCTGGTATGTTTCATTGCATGAGACATCAATTGTAATACTACTACTGTATAATATACATTATTATTGTTTATGAATACTGTCATCAATGTGCCTATAGATGTTCATTTAATAGTGATACCTAATTGATTATTGTAAACATGTGTTCATACCATTATTAATACTGCATGATATATATTGCTTATAACTGGTTTCATTACTATTTTTCGTATACATAAAAGTGTCATTTTTAACAGATGTACCTAGTTGATTTGTTGGAAACATACAATTACTAATTTAATTCATGATAAAGCTTTATATCCCACATTTGATGTTGTCTTATTCCAATACTAGGTATCTTCATTCCCATAATTGGAATATTACTAGCACTTTTGGTACCAGATTGGGGTTATGTAGTTCATCAATTTCCTCCATTTCTATGTGTTCCTCAAAACAAAAAGCTTTGGTATTATTCAGGAATTTTACCTCTTAACATTTTATTAGCTATTGGAGTCTCTTTGTTTGTTCCAATGTTATGGAAACTTCACAAAGTAAAAATAATCACATTAACTCAATATAATGTTTGGTTTCTTTGTCCACATAGCATCAAGGTATATTTCTCACCAGAAAAAAAAGTAGTGTTATCATCACTACAGCAGAGAAAAAGATTCTTTTTGTGCTCTTTTATTACATTATACTTGGTATGTGTGTGTTGGTGTATTATGGATTTGCAGTAGCAGATATTGATTTACTTGAAAAAGCTCTAGAGACATATTTTCATTGTGAAGCATTCGGACATCTACCTAATCAAACATCACAGTGTGATCCAAACGAATATCATCAATATGTCTACGCAGAGCTTAAAATAGCTGCCGCTTTTTTAACGGCATTTCTTACCACAGCAAATTTAACCTTTGTTGTCAACTGGAGTGCTATCACCAAATTCTGCTCACAATGTTATCATAAAAAAGAAAAATCATCAAATGTAATGTTTCTTAATCCAGATTTAACTGTGTCATCTAATGTCACAGTTGGTACTCAAATGCAATAATTGTATTTGAAGTGTTTGATTGCATTTGATTATAATACATTGCTTTGTTTTAAGATGTTATTTAAAATTACACGAGTGTTCTTTCAAATGTGATTTTAACAGGACTTTATATTGTAGATATTAACTATTTTCTAAAATATCATTCATTGCGTTTTATTTAGGCAGTAGTTGAATTGGTATGTTGCACCACTTTTTTTTATTTTAATGTTATTGTACTTCATTTACAATTTAAATATTTTTTCCTCTTTTCTATGAAGATAGTTATTGAATGTTCTCTTTTTTACCAACATTGAAAAAGTACAAAATTATTTTCACATGTCTGTACAAGTTTATTGGCCTTACTTATATATTAATAAACATAAAAATAATATTTTATTACTAATGTACTATGATATTGATTGCTTTGTAGTTACATAAACAATAGTATATTAGTAATAAAACAGTGTTATGATTACTTTTTTAACAAAAATTAGTTTACAATCACAACCTGTATAAACAAATAATGGCTAAATCAACCAATCATTTTTACAATGCATGACTTCTGGACAACAACAAAATTCAATGCATAGCTACGCTTACAGTCACTGGCTTGCAAGTCATACAATAAAGATCTCGACTCTTCCTTTAAGCCAAACATCAAAGCAGGAAATTGTCTCTACTTCCTGCCAGAAGTAGGATACAGTTTAACTACAACGATAGTTAATATTAATTAGTTATAAATAGCTTGAAATCACTAGTTTTCTCTCAAACCGAGATCTACAAAAGGCCATACATCGATACATCGTTGGTAAACGTGTTAGCTCTGTGAAGTTAGTATCCAACCTGTCTATGGTTAAAAAGTTATCGTCAACGCACTATATATAAGGGTAGAGGAATGAAACGGAACATTTGACTAATTGTGTCTGGGAAGCTTAGAAACTTTGTCTTAACTTATGACTAAATCAATACTGTAAAGAATTGAAACATTTTGATCAATTTTGATCAATGTGATTTAAAATTACACGAGTGTTCTTTCAAATGTGATTTTAACAGGACTTTATATTGTAGATATTAACTATTTTCTAAAATTTCATTTATCACGTTTTATTGTAGACAGTAGTTGAATTGGTATGTTGCACCACTTTTTTTATTTTAATGTTATTGTACTTCATTTACAATTTAGTTATTTTTTCCTCTTTTCTATGAAGATAGTTATTAATTGTTCTCTTTTTTACCAACATTGAAAAAAGTACAAAATTATTTTCACATATCTGTACATGTTTATTGGCCTTACTTATATATTAATAAACATAAAAATAATATTATTTTATTACTAATGTACTATGAAATTGATTGCTTTGTAGCTAAATAAGCAGTAGTACATTAGTAATGAAACACAGTGTTATGATTGCTTTTTCAACAAATACGTTTGCAGTTACAACCTATATAACCAAATAATGGTTAAATCAACCAATCATTTTTACAATGCATGACTTCTGGACAACAACAAAATTCAATACATAGCTACGCTTACAGTCACTGGTTTGCAAGTCGTACAATAAAGATCTCGACTCTTCTTTTAAGCCAAACATCAAAGCAGGAAATTGTTTGTACTTCCTGCCAGAAGTAGGATCCAGTTTAACTACAACGATAGTTAATATTAATTAGTTATAAATAGCTTGAAATCACTAGTTTTATCTTAAACCGAGATCTACAAAAGGCCATACATCGATACATCGTTGGTAAACGTGTTAGCTCTGTGAAGTTAGTATCCAACCTGTCTATGGTAAAAAGTTATCGTGAACGTACTATAAGAGGTAGAGGAATGAAACACAAATCCAACATTTGACTAATTGTGTCTGGGAAGCTTAGAAACGTTGTCTTAACTTATGACTAAATCAATACTGTAAAGAATTGAAACATTTTGATCAGTTTTGAACAATCTTATAGTACATTAGTAATCAAAATAGTATTATGTTTACATTTTGGACATGAAACCTGTATTAGTTAATACAAACAATCAATTTTTACAGTGTACTATGTGCAAATAAGTATTTGTTTAACGTCACTCTTAGAACTCTATTCAATGGGAGATTGGGAAAAAATTATACTGTTTTTCCAATATTGTTCATATAAATTTCTATTGTTTTGTACCATGTATTTTGAAAATTTTTCCTGTTCTTCTAGAACGGCTTTCTTAGTCTTGTCCTCAGACTTCATGACATTAAATGTAATAGGAGTCTAATGAACTGACTTAATATTTATATCCCAGTTCAGGAATATACATTGTTTATTTTGTTAAAATTGATGTAATGTAAACAAAAGCAAACATGATGTACTACCATATATGATGGGTTGGGTTCCTGATTTTGGTTGTATATTGGAATTGGAACCTATCAACTGCATCTTTAATTGGAATATATGGTTTGTTTAATTGGAAACAGGAATGTCCGTCTGAGGCTTCCGTAGACGGACATTCCTATTCATATTTCCAATTTCTTTCGCGCACCTTATATTCAATTAAACGCACCTTATATTCCAATTAAAGATATCAGGATGTTAAAAATATAGGCGTGTCAAATGACAGTTTAAATGTGCAATGAGTCACGTTTTGACTCTAACATTTACTATATCAGTAGTTTCATGGTAACAACAGTTTTTTCAATTCTAGATGTATCTAGAAATGGCTACAACTATTAGCAAAGAAGGTTGTCACGAATTAAAAATAAATATTTTAATGAAAATTCCCACGTTGAATTTGTAGAAGATTGTATATGTCCCCCCAGCATTTTATTAGAGCAAACGTTTCTTTTGTTTGCTTGACATTTATTAATATAAAATATTCATAAATGCAAAAAATTGCAATAACTTTAAAGCTTGTATCCTTACCATTTGGTAATAGTTTTATAAATAGTCTAAATATGCAGATTTTGACTTTTTGAAAGACATTCTAATTACATGTTCATCTGTTCATACTTCTTCTTCTTTGTTTAAACTTTATGTTTTATCAATACCTATTTGTATTTTCAGAATTATTCACAAGAACACTTATCATGGAGTGTTGTTCCTGATGTTATTAATGTTTCTAAATGTTGTGCTAAAGCATTGCAGGAAATATTCATCCTTCCTTTTTTTCATATTTGCAAACGTGTGCATTATAGGTCATTCAACATCAGTGTTTGTACATAACACTAGTTGGTTATCACAAGATCAGGTCAAACAGTTGATTACAAACATAGGTAAATTTATAAATAAATAATGTGATTTAATTTGATCTTTTTAAACTAAACAGCTCAACTACCTGACTCTTATTCAACCTGCAAAAGAACTGGTGTACCTTTTCTTTGTCAATATGTTTTCCCACTTTGTGACTGTAAAACTGGAGATTTATATTTACCATCACAAGAGACATGTCAAGAAGTTAGTACTGTTACATGTAGGACATTGTGGTCACTACTAGAACAAGCGATACAACCACTCAAGTTACCAGATTGTTCAACACTACCTATGGCTACTTACCCACTAGGTATATACATGTACACAGTTATATGGAATAAATGTATTTCTGTAGATACATGTAGGTATCAATGGTTCTGGTAACTTAGACATAAGTCCTACTACTGGCACCTCATTTTTACCTCAAGATACAATTTGTGCTGATCAATTTATTAAAGTCAATGGAACATGTTATGCTCGATATGATAGTTTTGAACAGAGTCCACATGATGTCACTGTTATCTTAACAATTACATGAATGTTTGCTGCTTGTTATGGATTAGCTGTTGGAATTATTTTTTTACCTTATCATTTGTGCGCTGGAAAACAATGTATGTTAATTATAATGACTTACTTGTTATTATTCAGAGTATTGTTTTCCATATAGGCTGTATTTTCCTTCAGTATTTTGGGTTTACATGACAGCAGGCTATTGTATATTAGGTAAGCAAATATTATGTGTGCTCCTTTCAATCTCCCACTTTCTCTGTCTCTCTCTTTCTTAGCTATTATGATGATCATTTTAGAAATTGACAGATCCAATTTGTATTGTAATTCTGTTGCTTTAACAAAAGAAACTTTCAATAATTCAACTATATTTTGTCATATGGCAGGTTGGACAATGATTTACTTTATTAATGATTAGTCTAGACTCATAATGATACTCATATATGTCTCTTTTAGGAGTAGTATTTCATTATTTTGGGCTCAACAGTACATTGTGGTAGTTCTTCCATGTTTGTTCAATATTTTATAAAATCATGTTTCCCTTTACAACTAAAAACATAAGAAGAATGAAAAGTACTTCCATTTAGTTTTAGTAGCTACTGGTATGTTGTACTGCTTGAGACAATGTCATGACATCTATTTATGAATTCAATTGGCATATTATACTTATCAAACATTCCTTTATTCATCTACCTATATTGTATATATGTAGTGTTCATCAGAATGAATGTAGATGTCTAATCCTTAATAGTGGTTTGCCTAATAATTTTGATTTGTTGCAAACATGTGTTCAATGTTATCACTAATATAATTCATAAATGCTAAATATTCCACATCTGATGTTGTCTCATTTCAATACTAGGTCTCTTCATTCCCATACCTGGAGTATTACTAGCACTTTTGGTTCCAGAATGGAATTATGTTATTAATGATTTTCCTCCATTTTTATGTTCGCCTAAAAATTTAAATCAGTGGTATTATACAATGAATTTACCTATGAACATTTTAGTAGCTATTGGGGTTTCATTGCTTTGCCTAATTTTCTGGAAACTTCATAAAGTAAGAATAATAATACTGACTCATTTTAATATTCCTTGCAAACATAGGTATATTTCATGTTAGGAAAAAAAGGAGTCTTATTATCAGTACATTTACAGTATATTTCGTATCAGGAAAAAAGCAGTCTTAGCATCAGTACAGCAGAGAAAAAGATTCTGATTGCACTGTGTTATTATGTTATGTTTGCTTTGATCATGCAAATAATATGTAAATTTAACCTCCAGAACGGCTTTACTTAATCCCCAGACTCCATGACATTGGATGTAATAGGAGTTTGGTTAACTGACTTAATATTTTTGTTAGTCACAGTATGTTATGTTAGTCACAGTATGTTAGTCACAGTATATTATGTTAGTCACAATATGTTGCTGATAAATTATGGAAGAGACAAAAATTAAAGACTGCTCTAAAACAATTAGATTTTTTCCGTTTCAAGTCCTGCAGTAGAACAGATAGAACTGCCTAAAACTCATGATAACAAATCTAGCGCCAAGAAAAACAAGGTAAAGAGATTGCTTTCTAGTTCAAGCTGTGACATTTCACCTAAAGAAGGAAAATACCATGAATAGTCAGGACTTATTACAGTCGTTGTACTGATGTTGTTCATTATTCTCATTCCCTGTTAAGTCTTCTCTTTAAAAATAGCTGTAACAGCACAGAAACACTACACATGTAGCTGTGGTTAATTTATATAAACTCAAATAATGCAACTTCCAATTGAGGGGCCTAACTCTTTTGAACGCCACGGTATTATTACGTGCGTTGAAATGACAGTTGTTTGTAAGAGATAAGACAGGTATAAGATACAAAAACTCAAAGATGCAATATATAATAATAAGAACCTAAAATTGACATACAGAAACTGACAATTTAAATCATGAAGATTTCATTATACTTGATTAATTAAAACACATAATAGAATATTAAGTAAACTATTACATACATAGTCTGAGTCTAAACATATAATGATCAGTTTATGTGGAAATTCTATTTGTAGCGGCCACTAGCTGTAAGTATATGTAACTATATGGCAAATTAAAGGTACTGAACATGAGTTAAAGTATATCTTGAATAGGTTAATTTCATGTATATTTGCATTTATGTGAACTTGTCTTCATTACAACACGTTACCATAAAATAATGAGCACTACATAACACATAAAGCATTAACCACAAAGAGTGTGATGACTCAGTTGAATTGTGAATAATTTCTTTTGATGTTATTGTGAAAAATGAGGGAATTTTGTATAAAAACATGTTGTGTGGTACACAACATGTTTTTATATTATCAAATGGATTATTCATAATAATGACGTTTTCTCAAACAATGTAGAAAAAATTGCCAGACACATATCTTTTAAATCTATTTAATACATGTATTTGCTCTCTCTATCTCAAGTAAAACAAAAACTTTGAATACAAGTATGTAAGAAATGGTGTAACAATCAAAGAGAGTTAACTTTGGTAGTTCATCTGATGATATCATAATCTACTGTCATTGTGATATTAATATAAAGTTGCAAAATGCCTTGAAATATATTATATCTATCTGTATCACCATTAAACTAATTTTATAGTTAATTAATTAATAAACCACAGTTTTCTCGATTTGAGAGAAAGCAATAAACATTAAATGAATAAATTTTAGAATAATATTTAGAAAAATTACTAACAACAGGAACAAAATATTGGTTAGACAATAGGTTCAAAGTTTCTACTGGAAACATTTACAGTTTACATCAATTCAGATACTTTTAAGCCAAAAAGAGTTTAATGACTCAACCAAATTCTGAGTATTTCACTTTAATGTTATCGTGAAACATGAGGTATCTATGAAGGAAATTAATAAATAATATACATATACATCTGCAGTCTATGTATACCAATATATAGATCCTAATATTTTTATTAACATCAAAGAGAATTATTTATAAACTGTCTATAATAGATTTTCTTATAAACATAATGATGCCTTGTCACAATAACATGGTTATAACACACCTACCTGTCAAACCAGTTTATGATACCAGTTCATGATATAAGTTTATGAATAAATTCAGATTCTCATTTCATTGTGTTAGTCACAGTGTCTTGCTGATATGCTATGAAGATGGAAGTCAGAGACCACTCTAAAGCAATTTCATTTGTATCCGATTTAAGTCCTGCAATAGAACAGATAGAGATGTCTTCAATTCAAGATATTGCTACCAAAAAAATTGATAAGAAAAACAAAGTGAAAAGATGGTTCTCTTATTCACAAGATGATACCACTACCTTCTGTTGTTGTAATATTCCATCTAAAGTAGCAAAATGCCTCAAATTATCAGGACTTATTACTGGTGTAGTTATTGTACTGATGTTGTTCTCTATTCCAATAATAAGTTATTTTGTCCAAGTAAGTGAATAATATACTACTGATAATTGCTATTAATTGGTTTTTACTTTTTCTTATTGCATATGTAGGAAATGAGGAGTAGACAGCACAACATTAATACACCAGTTACTACAAATACAACTGTAAGCTAAGCTCTATCATCAATATTTATATTACTCAAATATCTATAAAAAAGACAAATTGTGACCTCATTTAAAAGAAAGAATCATATTGGAAGTATATCTATATCTATCTATCTATCTATCTATCTATCTATCTATCTATCTATCTATCTATCTATCTATCTATCTATCTATCTATCTATCTATCTATCTATCTATCTATCTATCTATCTATCTATCTATCTATCTATCTATCTATCTATCTATCTATCTATCTATGTATCTATCTATATATATATAGGTGTTTACAGTGCTGTCAAAACTAACTGCAATAAATTCAATGTATACATTGATTGGTTGATTAACAAATATATAGTTATACAGATTGCTTGTAGCAAAATTATTTGATATAAAAAGTAAACATAGCATTGTTTTGATTACTGGAATTGTCAGTTTATATAACTAATAGTTAGAACTATTGATGATGTTTTTCTTATTTGCATTTTGTACAGATATATGAAAGCCATATATGGTTTTCATATTTTTTATGAATAGGTTAAAAATCTAACAGTAACATATATCTACATATATATAATATATACATATAAACATATATATATATATATATATATATATATATATATATATATATATATATATATATATATATTGTATATATAACCATTCATCTATTTGTCTATTCATCCATCTATTCATCCAATTGTCCATTCATTCATCTATTCCCTCATTCAATAAGTAATCAAAACATTAAGAGTAGACATCATAACATTAATACACCAGTTGCTACTAATACAACTGTAAGCTAAGCTCTATCATTAACATTTTTATTACTTTAATATCCATAAAAAGACAAATTTTTGAGCTGATTTGAAAGAAAGGACTATATTGGAAGTATATGTATATGTATATCTATATCTATATTTATATATACATATATATAGATAGATATGGATGTATGGATGGATGGATGGATGGATAGGTAGATATGGATAGGTAGATATGTTACTGTTACTGTTAGACTTTTAACCTATTAATAATATATGAAAGCCATATAATATGACTTTCATACATCCATACAAAATACAAAGAGGAAAAATCCCATCATTAGTTCTAACATTAGTTATATAAACTGATAATTTCAATTATATAGTAATCAAAACAATGCTATGTTTACTTCTTATATCAAATAAGATTGCTACATGTAGCCTATATTTGTAAAATCAACCAATCAATCCATACATTGAATTTATTGTAGTTAGTTTTGACAGCACTGTAAACACCTACAATAATATAGACCATTTGCATTGAGATAAACTAGTTCTATTACTTAACTTTTGCCATTTCACTGTGATATTTTGTAGCTGTATGCATTGTTTTGCTGTGTTAGAGGAGCTCCAAGTGTATTAATTAACTGGCACACACACACAAACACACAAACACACACATACAAACTAGTAGTGTAACCTTCCCCCTCTCAATGAGCAGTGTTGGATGGTTTATATATTATAATAGCCAACTACAATATGAGTATAAAGTATGTACTACTACATGGAGATCTGTATATAGCCTGAGTGTATCTATCAACTAATTAGCTAATATGAATTGATAATGTAAATATACATACAGAATAACTGATTCAAGGCAATCAATCCAATCAATTGAATGATTTTTAACCTTCAAAGAATTTAATTGAGATAGAAAGAGTTTTGAATAGTGGGTTATTGCTTAGTAGTATCACTTCAACATATTATCACTATTGCAGGTGATGTATAGTTAGCAGTGTAAACTAACCAATTAATTAAATAAAAAATTGTCAAATATACATGTTTTAACTTTTTGAAAGACATTCTACTTACATGTTCATACTTGTCTTTTGCTTAGAGTTTTTGTTTTATCAATGATTTTTTTAATATTACCAGAATTGTTCACAAGACGACTTATCCTGGAGTGTTGTTCCTAATATTATTAATGTTTCTAAATGTTGTGCTAAAGAATATTCAGGAAATGCTTGTTCTTCCTTTCTTTCAAATTGGCAAACCTGTGCATTAGGTCAATCAACATCAGTGTTTGTACATAACACTAGTAGGTTATCAGAAGATCAAATTACAAAACTCATTTCAAATATAGGTAAATTTATAAATAAAGGTTCCAGTATTGTTAGATCTCTTTTAACTTAACAGTTCATTTTCTTGACTCTCATTCATCATGCAAAAGAACTGGTGTACCTTTTCTCTGTCAATATGTTTTCCCTCTCTGTGACTGTAATACTGGCGATTTATATTTACCATCACAAGAGACATGTCTAGAAGTTAGCACTGTTACATGTAGGACATTATGGCCACTACTGGAACAACAGATCCAACAACTAAAGTTACCCAATTGTTCTACACTACCTATGGCTACTTACCCACTAGGTATATACATTACACAATTATATAGAATAAATGGATTTCTATATACATATGTAGATATCATTGGTTCTGGTAACTCAGACATTAGTCCTACTACTGGCACCTCATCTTTACCTCAAGATACAGTTTGTGCTGATCAATTTATTAAAGTCAATGGAATATGTTATGCTCAATGTGATAGTTTTGAACAGTATTCACATGATGTAACTCTTACCTTAAATAGTACACGATGGTTTATAGCTTGTTATGGATTTACTGTTGGAATTGTTGTTATAATCTTATCATTTGTGCGTTGGAAAACAATGTATGCTAATTATAATGTTGTACTTGATTTTTACTGGTAAATAATTTTATATAGGTTGTTTTTTCCTTCAATTTTTTTGGTTTACATGACAGCAGTGTATTGTGTTATGGGTAAGAAAATTCTATGTGTGTTCTTTTCATCTCTCTTTCTCTCTCTCTCTCTCTCTCTCTCTCTCTCTCTCTTAGCTCTTTTTATGCTTATTTCACTAGTGGATACATCAAACTTGTATTGCAATTCTGTTGTTATAACAAAAGAAAACTTCACTGATTCGACTATTTTTTGTCATATAACAGGTAGTACCTAAATGTTTCTACACATAATTTTCTGGAATCAAACTGATACTCATTTATGTTCCTTTTAGGAGCAGTATTTCATTATTTTGTACTAAGTGTTACATTGTGGTGGTTCTTTCATGTTTGTTCAATATTCTATAAAATCATGTTTCCCTTGACAGCGAAACGATATGAGAAGAAGGAAAAGTACTTCCATATAGTTTTACTAATTGCTGGTATGTTTCACTGCATGAGACAATCACATGACATCAATTTATGTATTCAATCAGCAAGTTATACCTACCAAACATCCTGCCTATTCATATTGTTTATTAATAGTTTGTATCAACAAGTATATAGATCTTTTTTCAATTTTGATCATGATAAATATGTTCATTTAATTGTGATCTAAGATGCTAATTCATGTTCGTGTCATTACTAATACTACTACTGTATAATATATACTGTTTGTGAATAGTGTTATTAGTAATCATATGTTCATTTAATAGTGATACCTAGTTGATTATTGTAAACATGTGTTCATGTCATTGTTAATACAACATGATATGTATTGCTTATAAGTAGTGTTCTTTAGTATTTTTCATATACATACAAACGTCATTTTTTAAGATGTATATATATATCTAGTTGACTTGTTGGAAACATACAATTACTAATTTAATTCATGACACAACTTCATATTACATATTCGATGTTGTCTCATTCCAATACTAGGTATCTTCATTCCCATACCTGGAGTATTACTAGCACTATTAGTTCCAGATTGGGGTTACGTAGTTCATCAATTTCCTCCATTTTTGTGCACTCCTCAAAATCAAAAGTTTTGGTATTATTCAGCAAAGTTACCTATTAACATTTTATTAGCTATTGGAGTCTCTTTGTTTGTTCTAATGTTATGGAAACTTCACAAAGTAAGAATAATTACATTAACTCAGTGTAATGTTTAGTTTCCTTGTCCACATAGCATCAAGGTATATTTTTCACCAGAAAGAGAAGTATTGTTATCATCAGTACAGCAGAGAAAAAGATTCTTTTTGCGCTTTTTTATTATGTTATACTTGGTATGAGTGTGTTGGTGTATTTTGGATTTACAACAGCAGATGATGATTCATTTATAGAAGCTCTAGAGACATATTTTCATTGTGAAGCATTAGGACATCTACTCAATGAAACATCACAGTGTGATCCAAAGGAGTATCAACAATATATATATCCAGAGCTTGTAGCAATTACCAATTTTTTATTGGCATTTCTTACCACGGCAAATTTAAGCTTTGTTGTCAACTGGAGCACTATCACCAAATTCTGCTCACGATGCTATCATAAAAAAGAAAAATCATCAAATATTATGTTTCTTAATCCAGATTTAACTGTGTCATCTAATGTCACAGTTAGCACTCAATTGAAATAATTGTATTTGAAGTATTTGATTTCATTTGGTTATAATACATCGCTTTGTTTTAAGATTACAAGAGTGTTCTTTAAAATGAGATTTTAACAGGACTTTAGATTGTAGATACTAACTATTTTATAAAATTTTATTCATTGCACTTCATTGCTGGTTGAATTGGTATGTCACTCCATTTTTTAAATTTTAATGTTATGATATTTTATTTACAGCTATATATTTTTTCACTCTTTTCTATGAAGATAGTTATTAATCATTTTCTTTTATCAAACATTGAAAAAATACAGAATTATATTCACATGTCATCTTTTCATGTTCATTGGCTTTCCTTGAATGTCAGTAATCTTGATTTTATTTGCTAATAACAAAATATTGTCAATGGATTGTTTATATAATGTTGTTTTTAAAATATTGTAGAAAAACTATTAAACACTAATATTAAATGAATACTATTAAATGAATACTGATGTCAGGAAATGGACACGTTCGTGTCTACAGTGTCAAAGAGCTAAAGTGCAACAATACACGGTATCTCCTGATTCTACATTCACAACTCCAGATGCTTGATTTGATTACATTCATATTAATATAGTCGGACCATTACTTCCTTCTAGTGGTTATTCATATATACTCACTTGTATTGACAGGTTCACATGCTGGACAGAAGCCCTGCCCTTAGTGGATATTGCAGCTGCAACAATCGCCAGACCATTCATAAGTGGATGGATTTCATGTTTTGGAACACCTTCCACTATCACAACTGACCATGATTGACAATTTTGAGTCCACGCTCTGGAAACATCTCATGGAACCATTGGGTTCTGCTTGAGATATTCATGTTTACTATTAACATAGAATTATTTATAAACAGTCTATGATAGATTTCCTTATAAACATAATGATGTTTTGTCACAATAGCATTACTATAACAACACATACCTGTCAAACCAGTTTATAATACCAGTTCAAGATACCAGTTCAAGATACCAGTTTATAAATTAATTCAGATTCTTATTTCATTGTGTTAGTCACAGTGTCTTGCTGATATTTTATGGAGATGGAAATCGAAGACCACTTTAAAGCAATTTCTTTTGTATCTGATTCAAGTCCTGCAATAGAGCAGATAGACATATCTTCAATTCAAGATATTGGTGCTAAAAAAATTGCTAAGAAAAACAAGATGGTTCTCTGATTCACAAGATGATACCACTACCTTCTGTTGTTGTAATATTCCATCTAAAGTAGCAAAATGTCTTGAATTATCAGGACTTATTACTGGTATAGTCATTGTACTGATGTTGTTCTTTATTCCTATAATAAGTTATTTTGTGCAAGTAAGTGAATAATATACCACCAATAATTACGATTAATTGATTTTTACATTTTCTTATTGAATTAATAGGACACGAGGAGTAGACAGCACAACATTAATACACCAGATATTACTAATACAACCGTAAGCTAAGCTCTATCATCAGCATTTTTATTACTTGAGTATCTATAAAAAGACATATTGTGAGCTGATTTGAAAAAAGGACTGTATTGGAAGTGTATCTATCTATCTATCTATGTATCAATATATATATAACCTATTTATGAATATATGAAAGCCATATAATATGGCTTTCATACATCCATACAAAATACAAATAGGAAAAATCATCATTAGTTCTAACCATTAGTTATATAAACTGACATTTCCAATTATACTAGTAATCAAAACAATGCCATGTTTACTTTTAATATCAAATAAGCTTGCTACATGCAATCTGTATAACTATATATTGGTTAAATCAACTAACCAATCTATACATTAAATTTATTGCAGTTAATTTTGACAGCACTGTAAAACCTACAATAATATAGACCCTTAAGAATATCCTCTAAGGTCAACCACTACTTTCATTGACTGTCTCATTGCCACCATCATTATCCACATCCGCCCTGTCCAATAACAATCCTAGAAGCTCACTATTGTCGAGTTGTCGTGACTCCTTTGACGACATAACTAACTTCACTAATTCTAGTTGTCACAGAAAGTTCTTTTTGTCAGCCTCACTTGAGAAATTATGCTCCATTTGGTAGCGAACTCCATGTCTCTCACACTTTTTCTTAGGAGGACAAGTCTCACCAGAAGTAGATATTTTAGTTTTTCAAATGAAATGACCCTCATTTGACGTCCTGTCAAACGCTTTTAAAAGCACGCAGATCTACTGATGAGTACTTTTAAGTGCTATAGTGAAGTGCAAGTTTCATGCACACGTGAAGAAGAAATAATTAACTAGCTTGCCCTGGGCAGGACTTTTAATATCCATCCTCCTCGTTTAAAGTCTGTATTCTTATATTAATAGTCTCTTGAATAGTCTAAATATATATCTTTTGACTTTTTGAAGGACATTCTAATTTCATATTCATCTGTTCATACTTGTCTTTTGCTTAGAGTTTATGTTAATCAAAGTTTTTGTTTATATTTGTCAGGATTGCTTACAAGATGATTTATCATGGAGTGTTGTTCCTAATGATAATATTTCTAAATGTTGTGCTAAAGAATATTCAGGAAATGCTTGTTCTTCCTTTCTTTCAAATTGGCAAACCTGTGCATCAGGTCAATCAACATCAGTGTTTGTACATAACTCTAGTCTCTTATCAGAAGATCAAGTAATAGAGATCATTAAAAATATAAGTAAATTTATAAATAAAGAATGTAGTTTTGTTATATTTCTTTTAACTTAACAGCTAATCTCCCTGATTCATCTTGCAAAAAAACTGGTGTGCCTTTTTTTTGTCAATATGCTTTCCATCTTTGTGACTGTAATACTGGTGATTTATATTTACCATCACAAGAGAAATGTCAAGAAGTTAGCACTGTTACATGTAGGACATTGTGGTCAAAATTGGAACAAGAGATACAACCACTCAAGTTACCCAATTTTTCTACACTACCTATGGCTACTTACCCACCAGAATAAATGGATTTCTGTATACACATGTAGGTATCAGTGGTTCTGGTAACTCAGACATTAGTCCTACTACTGGTACCTCATCTTTACCTCAAGATACAGTTTGTGCTGATCAATTTATTAAAGTCAACGGAATATGTTATCCTCGATGTGATAAATTTGAACTGAGTCCACATGATGTCACTGTTGCGTTAAAAAGTTCTGAAGTTTTTGCTGCTTGTTATGGATTAGTAGTTGGAATTGTTGTTATAATTTTATCATTTGTGCGTTGGAAAACAATGTATGCTAACTATAATGTTTTACTTGACTTTTACTAGTGAATGTTTTTATATAGGTTGTTTTTTCCTTCAGTTTTTTTAGTTTACATGACTGCAGTGTATTGTGTTTTTGGTAAGCAAATACTATGTGTGTTTTTTTAATATCACTCTATCTCTCTCTTTTTTTAGCTATTATTATGTTTCTTTCAGTAGTTGATAGATCCAACTTGTATTGTAATTCCGTTGCTATAACAAAAGAAAGCTTAAATGATTCTACTGTCTTTTGTCATATAGCAGGTGGGACAAATAATTTTCTACACATAATTTTCTGCACATAATTTTCTACACATAATTTTCTGGACTAAAACTAATACTCATTAATGTCTTTTTAGGAGCAGTATATCATTATTTTGTACTAGGTGTTACATTGTGGTGGTTCTTTCATGTTTGTTCAATATTCTACAAAATTATGTTCCCCTTGACAGCTAAACAGTATGAAAAGAAAGAAAAGTACTTCCATATAGTGTTATTCGTTGCTGGTATGTTTCATTGCATGAGACAATCATATGACATCAATTGTAATACTACTACTGTATAATTCATATTATTATTGTTTATGAATACTGTCATCAATGTGCCTATAGATGTTCATTTAATAGTGATACCTAATTGATTATTGTAAACATGTGTTCATGCCATTATTAATACTGCATGATATATATTGCTTATAACTGGTTTCATTACTATTTTTTGTATACATAAAAGTGTCATTTTTAACAGATGTACCTAGTTGATTTGTTGGAAACATACAATTACTAATTTAATTCATGATAAAGCTTTATATCCCACATTTGATGTTGTCTCATTCCAATACTAGGTATCTTCATTCCCATACTTGGAATATTACTAGCACTTTTGGTACCAGATTGGGGTTATGTAGTTCATCAATTTCCTCCATTTCTATGTGTTCCTCAAAACGAAAAGCTTTGGTATTATTCAGCAATTTTACCTGTTAACATTTTAATAGCTATTGGAGTCTCTTTGTTTGTTCTAATGTTATGGAAACTTCACAAAGTAAAAATAATTACATTAATTCAATATAATGTTTGGTTTCTTTGTCCACATAGCATCAAGGTATATTTCTCACCAGAAAAAAAAGTAGTGTTATCATCACTACAGCAGAGAAAAAGATTGTTTTTGTGCTCTTTTATTATGTAATACTTGGTATGTGTGTGTTGGTGTATTATGGATTTGCAACAGCAGATATTGATTTACTTTCAAAAGCTCTAGAGACATATTTTCATTGTGAAGCATTAGGACATCTACCTAATCAAACATCACAGTGTGATCCAAAGGAATATCAGCAATATATCTATGCAGAGCTTAAAATAGCTGCCACCTTTTTAACGGCATTTCTTACCACAGCAAATTTAACCTTTGTTGTCAACTGGAACACTATCACCAAATTCTGCTCAAGATATTATCATAAAAAAGGAAAATCATCAAATGTAATGTTTCTTAATCCAGATTTAACTGTGTCATCTAGTGTCACAGTTGATACTCAAATGAAATAATTGGATTTGAAGTATTTGATTGCATTTAATTAGTATACATTGCTTTGTTTTAAGATGTGATTTAAAATTACAAGAGTGTTCTTTAAAATGTGATTTTAACAGGACTTTATATTGTAGATATTAACTATTTTCTAAATTTCATTCATCACGTTTTATTGTAGGCAGTAGATGACTTGGTATGTTGCACCACTTTTTTTTATTTTAATGTTATTGTACTTCATTTACAATTTAGATATTTTTTCCTCTTTTTTATGAAGATAGTTGTTAAATGTTTTTTTTTTTTTACCAACATTGAAAAAAGTACAAAATTATTTTCACATGTCTGTACATGTTTATTGGCCTTACTTAAATATTAATAAACATAAAAATAATATTATTTTATTACTAATGTACTATGAAATTGATTGCTTTGTAGCTAAATAAACAGTAGTACATTAGTAATGAAACACAGTGTTATGATTACTTTTTCAACAAAATACGTTTACAGTTACAACCTATATAACCAAATAATGGTTAAATTAAGCAATAATTTTTACAGTGCATAGCTTCCGGACAACAACAAAATTTAATGCATAGCTACGTTTACAGTACTTGTTTGCAAGTCATAGAATAAAGATCTTGACTCTTCCTTTAAGCCAAACATCAAAGCAGGAAATCGTCTGTACTTCCTGCCAGAAGTAGGATACAGTTTAACTACAACAATAGCTAATATTAATTAGTCATAAATGGCTTGAAATTACTAGTTTTGTCTCAAATCGAGATCTACAAAAGGCTATACATCGATACATCGTTGGTAAACGTGTTAGCTCTGTGAAGTTAGTATCCAACCTGTTAATATTAAATAGTCATAAATGGCTTCCTAATAGTAACTCTTGACCTGTTGAAATCACTAGTTTTACTTCTGAAGCACTCAAACGGAGACCTACAAAAGGCCATACTTCATAGTGCGTGTTAGTTCTGTGAGGTTAGTATCCAACTTGTCTATGGTTAAAACGTTATCGTGAACGTACTATAAGAGATAGAGAAATGAAACGCAAATCCAACATTTGACTAATTGTGTCTGGGAAGCTTAGAAACTTTGTCTCAACTTATGAATAAATCAATACTGTAAAGAATTGAAACATTTTGATCAATTTTGATCAATCTTATAGTACATTAGTGATCAAAATAGTATTATGTTTACATTTTGCATATGGAACCTGTATTAGTTAATACAAACAATCAATTTTTACAGTGTACTATGTGCAAATAAGTATTTGTTTAACGTCACTCTTTGAACTCTATTCAATGGAAGATTGGGAAAAAATTATACTGTTTTTCCAATATTGTTCATATAAATTTCTATTGTTTTGTACCATGTATTTTGAAAATTTTTCCTGTTCTTCTAGAACGGCTTTCTTAGTCTTGTCCTCAGACTTTATGACATTAAATGTAATAGGAGTCTAATGAACTGACTTAATATTTATATCCCAGTTCAGGAATATACATTGTTTATTTTGTTAAAATTGATGTAATGTAAACAAAAGCAAACATGATGTACTACCATATATGATAAGTGTAATACAATTACATTGAATGGATGTGTCACAGAAATGACTTTTGTAACAAGATAGTTGTGCAAAGTACCAGTCTTTCCATAGACAACTAATGTTATAACTTAAAAATTCTTTGTCCTATACTAGCAACCTTTGTCCCAGCTATAGAATTCAGTGTGAGAATGTCAAAGTAAATGACAAATGAAGCTTGATGACTGTAATGTTTAATACTTAATAAATGATGTTTGATAAATAGTAAACACAGATAAAGAAGATACTCAACTCAATATGTTGATAAGACTAGAAATAATGTAAAACAATAAGTGTAGAATCATCACCACAGTTTCTGTATGTGGTGATGTTAGTTTATTTGTAATTGCTATGCAATCATTACATAAGAATTTTCTAATATATACTAAGAATAAATTGGTAAGATAATTGTATGAAGATTTGTCAACTTTATCTACGGAATACGGAAGCCGCAGACGGACATTCCAATTCCTATTTCCTATATCTTCCACGCACCTTCGCGTATTAAAAAATTCCAATTAACAACCCAGTTGATGAGTTCAATTTCTTATTTTTAATTCGATTTTTGGCACGTGCGCCATTTCTAGGCTTTTCTTGTTACTTATTAAGACGCAAAGCGCGAGTACCACGAGCTGTCTCTTAGAATCGAGCGTCAGCGAGTTGTTTCCAGTTGGGTTGGGTTCCTGATTTTGCTTGCATATTTGAATTGGAACCTATCAAGTGCATCTTTATTTGGAATATAAGGTTCGTTTAATTGGAATATAAGGTCCACGGAAGAGATTGGAAACAGGAATAGGAATGTCCGTCTGAGGCTTCTACAGAAGTCGAAGGCGAACATCCATTTCTACTTCGAATTTCATATGCTCTGCTTCGAAGTTATCCGAAATTATCCGATTCTACTTTGCAGTTTTCCAAAAATATTCCAATTCCAACTCTATTTTCTATCCTTCGATGGAATATTTAACCCTTTGACGCACACGGATGCAAAGTTGCATCCACCCAGGTAGTTAAAACTTGGGCGTGGATGTAAATTTGCATCCATCACTATAAACAGTGGCGTATCCAAGGTAGGGCATGGTAGGGCAATTGACCTACCAACTGCTGCTGGCTCAGTCAATTCAGAATGTCATAACAATGTTATTATTATAATCAAGTAATTAAATTAATTGACCACACCCATCATGAAATATTTAACTCTGAAATTTTTCGGCCTCGCTTCGCGCGGCATTTCTGATGCCCTACCATCTTAAAATTCCTGCCTACGCCACTGACTATGAACGCCTGCCAAGTTATATATTTTTGCAATAGGTAAGCTAAAGTTGTCAGAGTGTCTTTACTATATTCCAGGTAACTGGCTATGGCTGTAATATTATTACAGAATGCAAAAACTTACCACAATCGATGACTTCTTTTATCGATTCAAATCGCCACTCCACAATATATTGACTGGGTGTGATGGTAGGTGTGTCCAAGAAAACTGTTTACGTAGTTTGGTTTATAACAAAGTATGAATTGACTCCCCACACAACGAAGAGTTCAACTGTATGTTCATAGATATCATAAGTCAAGTTCTACTGCTTTGGAACTGGATTAATATTGTAAGCGCCATTTGTCGCAGCATACTACAGAGTTAAGGTTGCATTTTATTTGCTTCTCTTGTTGTTTTTTAATATTGTTTTGAGCTATTTGAAGTTTCTTTAAGCTATTCTAAGTGATTGTTTGAACAGTTTGAATGACATCTTTTTCCTTAGATAGTTGGTCTCATAGCTCTTCTTGACTCTTATTGTCAATTTCAATGTCAATTAGAAAGAAAGCATTGCAAATGAACATGACTTCAAATGGATTAAAGCCAATGGACTGATGAACTGAAATATTGTACACTATAAAAGTTAATAAGCTATTTTAACAACTAATCTGTAGCTTACATTGGTGGATTACTATGGAATGTATAGAATTAATTTGAATTGCTCAATATGCAATTTGTTGTTTGGAAAAGTAAAACATAACAACAAGTGAGTGAGCAATTCACGTAAATTCTACATTCCATAGTAATTGATGTATAGTTATTAAAATGACATATTAATAATTACAGTGATACATATATTCATTTGTCTAGAAAGTCATCCTCACACATCCATCTTGTGAAGGACAATTGTTACTAACATACTTTTAAAGGTTTGATTATATTTTTCATCAAGTGAATTTACCTAACTGTGTAAATTACTTAATAGCTGTGGATTCTATATGTACTTCAATCCACTGTCATATTAATATTAAATGAGTTAATATTTAAGATTAACACGTAGTTTAAATTATATTACTCTTTAGTTGCTTTAACCTAATCATGAATCTTATTAGTTTGCAAGCATCCACACAAATACTAATAACAAAGTCATTATTACTTGTAACCATTATTATTTCCAACCAATAATTACATAAAACATCAATTAATTATTAATTAATTAGTTATCAAACAGTATTATATTTGCTTTATTGCTACATAAAACTTATAAAACTATATATTAGTTAAATCAACAATCAAATATGAATACAGACCATTTGCATTGATTTATTATTGAACATGTTTGTCAATTTTGAGGTTTAATTTAATATTTTATAAAATCATGCTTTACAGCTAAAAAATATAAGAACGAAAAGTACTTCCATTTAGTTTTAGTAGTTACTGGTATGTTTCATTGATTGAGACAATGATTTTTTGGATATATAATTAATCTAGACTCATAGTGATACTCATATATCTTTAATAAGCAGTATTTCAATATTTTGGGCTCAAAAGTTTGATCTACCAAATACTATTAATACAATTGCAAGTTAAACTTATCATTAACAGTTTTATTATTTGAAACCCCCAACAAGTGTACACACACACACACAAACACACATGCATATATTATAGAGAAACTGCTGTTATTAAATTAATTAGTAATAACTGTAATGATATAGATGTTTTTCTGATATAGTATTCAATGTGGAAAAGTAGTTGAAGGGCCAAAATGAATAGCAAATGAAGCTTGATGACTGCAATGTTTATTGCTTAATAAAATGATCTTTGATAAAAAGTAAAATCACATATATACTTAACTCAATATCTTGATAACACAAATTATAATCATTATGTAATAACCAACTACAACATGAATATTAAGTATATACTACTACATGGAGAACTGTCTATAACATGAATGTATCTATGTCCATATTAACACTGTAGATAGTAGTTTGATCTTTTGTTACCTTGAACTAAATATTTAATACCTTGATAAGGTATGGATAGATAGATAGATATAGAACAATTAATTCAATTATATATGATTAATTATTAAAACGATACAAAATTTAATTGTGAATTCTCCAGCTAGTCTGTGCCCTTTCTGAGAAGTAATTTGTTGAAGCATACATACTGTCAATTCCAGAGTAATTGGTAGCCAAAACAGGATGTGTCTTTAATGTGTTTTATATGAAGAGTGCGTGCGTATAGTCTAAGTGACTATGAATCAGTTTAAACAATCAATCTGTTTTAAAAGTGATATAATTGTAATAATAATTGGTTTGGTTTAACTATTAAAATTGATTCGTTGATTTAAGCAACATTTTAGACAGTTTGAATGATATTATCGTTATGTTTTTTAACCCTTTACTGAATATTATTTGGCTTGCAGCCATCCATACAAATACAAATAAAAGTCATTATTAGTTCTGACCATTAGCTACAACAACAGCCAACTCTAGTTATATTAATTATCAAAACAGTATTGTGTTTTCTTTTCACATCAAATAACTTTGCTACAAACAACTTAAATAACAATACATTAGTTAAATCAACCAATCAATGTTTACATTGAATTAATTGAAGTTAGTTATAGCAACATATTATAAACACCTACAATGATGTAGACAACTTGTATTGTAAGGTGATTTACTATTTATAAAAAGTCATGTTGTCAATATTTAGGAGGTTTATTTAGCGGAATAAACCATTTTCATTGTCTTTACTTTGATTGACTAAACTTGAACATAATTAGCAGAATAAATTATGTCACTGATAATATGTGGATTTGACCTCACAGGAAAATGTTTGAGATCCAATCTTTGGACATTTGTTAGAAGTCTTATGTATATGTTTAAAAATGGCATTTAAGTTAACAAATATAATATTATTAGCTGCTGACTTAATATTTATGTCCCAGCTCAGTGTGCTTTGTTAAAATAGATGTAATGTAAACAAGAGCATACATTACCATATTTGGTAAGTATAATACAGTTACATAGAATCAATATGTCATAGAAATGACTTTTGGAACAAGATAGTTGTGCAAAGTACTAGACGTTCCATAGACAATTAATGATATAACTTAAACAGTCTTTGTCCCATGCTAGCAACTTTTGTCATAGCTTTAGAATTCAGTGTGAGAATGTAGTTAAAGAGCCAAAGTGATTGTCAAATAAAACTTGATGACTGCAATGTTTATTACTTAATAAAATGATGTTTGGTAAATAGTAAACACAGATAGAGAAGATACTCAACTAAACATGCTGATAAGACTAGATAATATAAAGCAATACATAAGTGCAAAATCCTCACTACAGTTTTTGTATGTGGTGATAATAGTTTATTTGCAATTGCCATGCAATCACTGCATAAGAGTTTACTAATAAATACTAAGAATAAAATAGGTAAGATAATTGTATGAAGATTTGTCAACTTTATGCGATCGATGCAGGTGGCATATTGTTTAAAATATAGGCATGGCAAGTGCCAGCTAAACCATAATGGATGTTGCAATGAGTCACGTTTAGATTAGTGTACCTTTTCTAACATTTACTATATCAGTAGTTTCATGGTAAAAAAAACAAGTCCTTTGATTCTAGATGCATCTAGTTATGGGTACAATATTGGCAAAGAAGGCTGTCACAGTAAATAAAATTTACCATGGCTTTAAAACGAAATATTTAATGAAAATTCTCACATTGAATTTGTAGAAAATTGTATATGTGCCCCCAGCAGTTTATTAGAACAAACACTTGTTTGGCATATTATATTGATGTAAAAATTAATTAATGCAAAAAATGCCAAAAATTTATAGTCTGTATACTTCATTTTGCTAATAGTTTCATAAATAATCTAAATAGCATATATATATATATATATATATATATATATATATATATATATATATATATCTTTTGAATTTTTGAAAAAGATAATGATTACATATTCATCTGTTCATACTTGTCATTTACTTAGAGTTTATATTTCATCAATACTTTTTTGTATTTCCAGAATTGTTCACAAGACGACTTATCATGGAGTGTTGTCCCTAATGTTATTAATGTTTCTAAATGTTGTGCTAAAGAATATTCAGGAAATGCTTGTTCTTCCTATCTTTCAAATTGGCAAACATGTGCATTAAGTCAATCAACATCAGTGTTTGTACATAACATTAGTTGGTTATCACAAGATCAAGTCACAGAATTGATTGCAAATATAAGTAAATTTATAAATAAAAATGTACTTTTGTTAGATATCTTTTAACTTAACAGCTCAACTCTCTGAGTCTTTTTCATTTTGCAAAACAACTAGCATATCTTTTCTCTGTCAATATGCTTTCCCTCTTTGTGACTGTAAAACTGGAAATTTATATTTACCATCACACGAGACATGTCAAGAAGTTAGCACTGTTACATGTAGGACATTGTGGCCACTACTGGAACAAGTGATCCAGCCAATCAAATTACCTGATTGTTCTAAACTACCTATGGCTACTTACCCACCAGGTATATAGATGTAGGCAGTTATATGGAATAATTGGATTTCTATATACACATGTAGATATCAGTGGTTCTGGTAACGCAGACATTAGTCCTACTACTGGCACGTCATCTTTACCTCAAGATACAGTTTGTGCTGATCAATTTATAAAAATCAATGGAACATGTTATGCTTTATGTGATAGTTTTGAACAGAGTTCGCATGATGTCTCTGTTGCTTTAAAAACTTTACGACAGTTTGCTATTTGTTATGGATTAATTGTTGGAATTGTTGTCCTTATTTTATCATTTGTGCATAGGAAAACAATGTATGTTAATCATAATGTTTCACTTCATTGACCTAATACATTACTTTTTATATAGGTTGTATTTTCCTTCAATTTTTTTAGTTTACATGACAGCAAGCTATTGTATTTTAGGTAAACAAATACCATGCATGTTCCTTTTAATCTCTAACTGTCTTACTCTTTCAGCTATTGTTATGCTTGCTTCAATATTCAATACATCCAAATTATATTGCAATTCTGTTACTATAACAAACTTCAGTGATTCAACTATATTTTGTCAAGTAATAGGTAGGATAATTATTTTTGTATAAATGATTAGTCTAGACTAAAACTGATATTCATATATTTCTCTTTTAGGAGCAGTATTTCAGTACTTTTCATTCAACATTACATTGTGGTGGTTCTTCCATGTTTGTTCAATATTCTATAAAATTATGTTCCCCTTGACAGCTAAACAATATGAGAAGAAAGAAAAATACTTCCATATAGTTTTATTAGTTACTGATATGTTTCACTGCATGTGACAATCACATGACACAAATGTATAAATTGATTTAACAAGTTATGCCTAATTAACGTTATGTCAATATTAATTAATCTACCTATATATATATATATATATATATCACTTATATGTAGTGTTCATCAGATGTTCTTTTTAATAGTAATATAAAATTGATTTTTTGCAATCATTTGTTCATGTCATTACTAATATAATTCATGGCATTGTTGTATAGCCCACATTTGATGTTGTCTCATTCCGATACTAGGTGTCTTCATTCCCATACCTGGAGTATTGCTAGCACTTTTGGTTCCAGATTGGGGTTATATAGTATATGAATTTCCTCCATTTTTATGTTCTTCTCAAAATCCAAAATTTGTTTATTATTCAACAACTTTACCTTTTATGATTTTATTCGCTATTGGAATCTCATTGTTCGTTATCATGTTCTGGAAACTTCATAAAGTAAGAATAAAATATTAACTTATTTTTAAAATTCTTTTTCCACACAGCATCAAGGTCTATTTTGCATTAGGAAAAAAAATTCAACCTTAATCATCAGTACAGCAGAGAAAAAGATTCTGATTGCATTGTGTTATTATGTTATATTTGTTGTTATTTTGTTTATGTCTTCTGGACTCAGTATAGCGGATGCTGATTTATTTTCAGAAGCTCTAGAGACATATTTTTATTGTGAAGCATTAGGACATCTACCAAATCAAACATCACAGTGTGATCCAAAGGAATATCAACAATATATCCACCCAGAGCTTGCAGCAACTACATATTTTTAATGGGCTTTATTACCACAGCAAATTTAACTTTTGTCATCAAGTGGAGCACTATCACCAAATTTTGTTCACAACATTATTATAAGAAAGCAAAATTGTCAACATTTATGTTTGCAAATCCACTTTTACCTGCTGTGTCTGATGTTACAAATAGTATTCAATTGTAATAATTGTATTTGAGACATTTGATTGTCTTTTATTAGCATACATTGCTTTTTTTAAATGTTTTAAGTCAAAATTCATGAGTTTTCCTTTAAAAACGTGATTATAACTAGTTAATTCCCATATTAAAGCATGTTTGTTACATACAACCTGTATAACCATATATTAGTTAAAACGAAATAACAATCTATACAGTAAAGTAATTACTATTAGCTTTGGCACCATATGCACACACATCAATATCGATCACTTGCATTTTAAAGATATTTACCAGATATTAAAATATGTGTTGTCAATATATTGGGTGTTGAATTAGGAGAAATACACAATTTTTTTGTCCTTACTTTGTGATTTCATATTAAGTCCTTCTTATAAAGTAGTATGATTAATTTCCAGGGTAAATTATTATACAAATAATATGTAAATTTAACCTCCAGAACAGCTTTACTTAGTCCCCAGACTCCTTGACATTGGATGTAATAGGAGTTTGGTTAACTGACTTAATATTTACCTCCCAGCTCAGGAATATACCTGTGTGCTTTGTGAAAATTGTTTATATGCAATGGATGTATTATTTAAGCAAGTATATTATAATTATATAGAATGATATGTCACAGTTATGATATTTGGACCAAGCTTTTTGGGTAAATTACCAGAATTTTGGCAAACAATTAAAAGCATATTTGAACAGTCCTTCACCATATTAGCAGCCTTTGTCATACCCTTAGAATTCAATGTGAGAAATGTACTTGAAAATCCCAAATGAAATGAATGAAGCTTGATAACTGTAATTTCTATTACTTTAAAAATGAATGTTTAGTAAATAGTAAACACAAATAGAGAAGATACTCAACACAACATGTTGATTATACAATAATCATTAAATAATAACCACCCACTGTATAAATATTAATTACATACTACTATATGGTGAAGTGTCTATAACTATGTATTTATCAACTGAACAGTCAATGCCTTGATGTAAGGATATATAAAATGATTGATTCAACACTATCAATCCAATCAAGTGATTGATTTTTAAACCTACAAAACATTTAATAGATCTATACAATACAAGAAAACCTGAACGCTCTATTTTCTGTAAAAACATTTTTGGTCTGATCAATTTAGAGAATTTTGACCTACAAAGTGTATTACAACTCAAACAAATTCTGAAAAATTTTCTTTTATATTATATTATTGAGAAATATAAAATATTTGTTAAGGAAATCTATAAATGAAATATATAAACATCTGCATTATATCAATTGATAGATTCTCATGAAAGGAATTATTAATAAATTGTTTAATATACATTTCCTCATTATCCTAATGATGTTTGTTACAATAGTATTACTATATAAACATATAACTTTCAAACCAGTTCATGATAACAGTAATTCAGATTCTACTTTCATTACGTTAGTCACAGTATGTTGCTGATAAATTATGGAATAGACAAAAGTCAAAGACTGCTCTAAAACAATTAGATTTTTTCCGTTTCAAGTCCTGCAGTAGAACAGATAGAACTGCCTAAAACTTATGATAGCAAACCTAGCGCCAAGAAAAACAAGGTAAAGAGATGGCTCTCTAGTTCAAGCTGTGATATTTCACCTAAAGTAGCAAAATGCCATGAATTGTCAGGACTTATCACAGTCATTGTACTGATGTTGTTCATTATTCTCATTCCCTGTTAAGCCTTCTCTTAAAAAATAGCTACACATGTAGCTGTGGTTAATTTATAAACTCAAATAATGCAACTTCCACGTGGATGGCCTAACTCTTTTGAACGCCACGGTATAATTACGTGCGTTGAGATGACAGTTGTTTGTAAGAGATAAGACAGGTATAAGATACAAAAAATCAAAGATGCAATATATAATAATAAGAACATAAAATTGACATACAAGAACTGACAATTTAAATCATGAAGATTTCATTATACTTGATTAATTAAAACACATAATAGAATATTAAGTAAACTATTACATACATAGTCTGAGTCTAGACATATAATGATCAGTTTATGTGGAAATTGTATTTGTAGCGGCCACTAGCTGTAAGTATATGTAACTATATGGCAAATTAAAGGTACTGAACATGAGTTAAAGTGTATCTTGAATAGGTTAATTTCATGTATATTTGCATTTATGTGAACTTGTCTTGATTACAACACATTACAACAAAATAATTAGTATTACATAACACATAAAGCATTAACCACAAAGAGTGTGATGACTCAGCTGAATTGTGAATAATTTCTTTTGACGTTATTTTGAAAAATGAGGGAATTTTGTATATAAATATGTTGTGTGGTACACATGCTTGTCAAACCAATTTATGCTACCAGTGTGATAATAATTCAGATTCTAATTGTGTTTTGTTAATCACAGTATAATATCAAATGGATTATTCATAATAATGACGTTTTCTCAAACAATGTAGAAAAAATTGCCAGACACATATCTTTCAAATCTACTTAATACATGTATTTGCTCTCTCTACCTCAAGTGAGACAAAAACTTTGAATACAAGTATGTAAGAAGTGGTGTAACAATCAAAGAGAGTTAACTTTGGTAGTTCATCTGATGATATCATAATCTACTGTCATTGTGATATTAATATAAAGTTGCAAAATGCCTTGAAATATCTTACATCTATCTGTATCACCATTAAACTAATTTTATAGTTAATTAATTAATAAACCACAGTTCTCTCGATTTGAGAGGAAGTAATAAACATGAATAAATTTTAGAATAATATTTAGAAAAATTACTAACAAGAGGAATAAAATATTGGTTAGACAATAGGTTCAAAGTTTCTATGGAAACATTTACAGTTTACATCAATTCACATACTTTTAAGCCAAAAAGAGTTTAATGACTCAACCAAATTCCGAGTATTTCACTTTAATGTTATTGTGAAACATGAGTATCTATCAAGGAAATTAATAAATAATATACATATACATCTGCAGTCTATGTTTACCAATATATAGATCCTAATATTTTTATTAACATCTAAGACAATTATTTATAAACTGTCTATAATAGATTTTCTTATAAACATAATGATGCCTTGTCACAATAACATGGTTATAACAACACCTACCTGTCAAACCAGTTTATGATACCAGTTCATGATATAAGTTTATGAATAAATTCAGATTCTCATTTCATTGTGTTAGTCACAGTGTCTTGCTGATATGCTATGAAGATGGAAGTCAAAGACCACTCTAAAGCAATTTCATTTGTATCCGATTCAAGTTCTGCAATAGAACAGATAGAGATGTCTTCAATTCAAGATATTGCTACCAAAAAAATTGATAAGAAAAACAAAGTGAAAAGATGGTTCTCTTATTCACAAGATGATACCACTACCTGCTGTTGTTGTAATATTCCATCTAAAGTAGCAAAATGCCTCAAATTATCAGGACTTATTACTGGTGTAGTTATTGTACTGATGTTGTTCTCTATTCCCATAATAAGTTATTTTGTCCAAGTAAGTGAATAATATACCACTGATAATTGCTATTAATTGGTTTTAATTTTTCTTATTGCATATGTAGGAAATGAGGAGTAGACAGCACAAGATTAATACACCAGATACTACAAATACAACTGTAAGCTAAGCTCTATCATCAATATTTATATTACTCAAATATCTATAAAAAGACAAATTGTGACCTCATTTAAAAGAAAGAATCATATTGGAAGTATATCTATATCTATCTATCTATCTATCTATCTATCTATCTATCTATCTATCTATTTATCTATCTATCTATTTATCTATCTATTTATCTATCTATCTATCTATCTATCTATTTATCTATCTATCTATCTATCTATCTATCTATCTATCTATCTATCTATATATATATATATATATATATATATATATATATATATATATATATATATATATATATATATATATATAGGTGTTTACAGTGCTGTCAAAACTAACTGCAATAAATTCAATGTATACATTGATTGGTTGATTAACAAATATATAGTTATACAGATTGCTTGTAGCAAAATTATTTGATATAAAAAGTAAACATAGCATTGTTTTGATTACTGGAATTGTCAGTTTATATAACTAATGGTTAGAACTATTGATGATGTTTTTCTTATTTGTATTTTGTACAGATATATGAAAGCCATATATGGTTTTCATATATTTATGAATAGGTTAAAAATCTAACAGTAACATATATCTACATCTATATAATATATACATATAAACATATATATATATATATATATATATATATATATATATATATATATATATATACATATATATATATTGTATATATAACCATTCATCTATTTGTCTATTCATCCATCTATTCATCCAATTGTCCATTCATTTATCTATTCCCTCATTCAATAAGTAATCAAAACATTAAGAGTAGACAGCACAACATTAATACACCAGTTGCTACTAATACAACTGTATGCTAAGCTCTATCATTAACATTTTTATTACTTTAATATCCATAAAAAGACAAATTTTTGAGCTGATTTGAAAGAAAGGACTATATTGGAAATATATGTATATGTATATGTATATCTATATCTATATTTATATATACATATATATAGATAGATGGATGTATGGATGTATGGATGGATGGATAGGTAGATATGGATAGGTAGATATGTTACTGTTACTGTTAGACTTTTAACCTATTAATAATATATGAAAGCCATATAATATGACTTTCATACATCCATACAAAATACAAAGAGGAAAAATCCCATCATTAGTTCTAACATTAGTTATATAAACTGATAATTTCAATTATATAGTAATCAAAACAATGCTATGTTTACTTCTTATATCAAATAAGCTTGCTACATGTAGCCTATATTTGTAAAATCAACCAATCACTCCATACATTGAATTTATTGTAGTTAGTTTTGACACCACTGTAAACACCTACAATAATATAGACCATTTGCATTGAGATAAATTAGTTCTATTACTTAACTTTTGCCATTTCACTGTGATATTTTGTAGCTGTATGCATTGTTTTGCTGTGTTAGAGGAGCTCCAAGTGTATTAACTAACTGGCACATACACACAAACACACAAACACACACATACAAACTAGTAGTGTAACCTTCCCCCTCTCAATGAGCAGTGATGGATGGTTTATATATTATAATAGCCAACTACAATACGAGTATAAAGTATGTACTACTACATGGAGATCTGTATATAGCCTGAGTGTATCTATCAACTAATTAGCTAATATGAATTGATAATGTAAATATACATACAGAATAACTGATTCAAGGCAATCAATGCAAACAATTGAATGATTTTTAACCTTCAAAGAATTTAATTGAGATAGAAAGAGTTTTGAATAGTGGGTTATTGCTTAGTAGTATCACTTCAACATATTATCACTATTGCAGGTGATGTATAGTTAGCAGTGAAAACTAACCAATTAATTAAATAAAAAATTGTCAAATATACATGTTTTAACTTTTTGAAAGACATTCTACTTACATATTTATCTGTTCATACTTGTCTTTGCTTAGAGTTTTTGTTTTATCAATGATTTTTTTTAATATTACCAGAATTGTTCACAAGACGACTTATCATGGAGTGTTGTTCCTAATATTATTAACGTTTCTAAATGTTGTGCTAAAGCATATTCAGGAAATGCTTGTTCTTCCTTTCTTTCAAATTGGCAAACCTGTGCATTAGGTCAATCAACATCAGTGTTTGTACATAACATTAGTTGGTTATCACAAGATCAAGTCACAGAATTGATTACAAATATAAGTAAATTTGGTTTATAGCTTGTTTTGGATTTACTGTTGGAATTGTTGTTATAATCTTATCATTTGTGCGTTGGAAAACAATGTATGCTAATCAAAATGTTATATTTGATTTTTACTGGTAAATATTTTTATATAGGTTGTTTTTTCCTTCAATTTTTTTGGTTTACATGACAGCAGTGTATTGTGTTATGGGTAAGAAAATTCTATGTGTGTTCTTTTCATCTCTCTTTTTCTCTCTATCTCTCTCTCTCTCTCTATCTCTTTCTCTCTCTCTCTCTCTCTCTTAGCTCTTTTTATGCTTATTTCACTAGTGGATACATCAAACTTGTATTGCAATTCTGTTGTTATAACAAAAGAAAACTTCACTGATTCGACTATTTTTTGTCATATAACAGGTAGTACCTAAATGTTTCTACACATAATTTTCTGGAATCAAACTGATACTCATTTATGTCCCTTTTAGGAGCAGTATTTCATTATTTTGTACTAAGTGTTACATTGTGGTGGTTTTTTCATGTTTGTTCAATATTCTATAAAATCATGTTTCCCTTGACAACGAAATGATATGAGAAGGTGGAAAAGTACTTCCATATAGTTTTACTAATTGCTGGTATGTTTCACTGCATGAGACAATCACATGACATCGATTTATGTATTCAATCAGCAAGTTATACCTACCAAACATCCTGCCTATTCATATCGTTTATTAATAGTTTGTATCAACAAGCATATAGATCTTTTTTCAATTTTGATCATGATAAATATGTTCATTTAATTGTGATCTAAGATACTAATTCATGTTCATGTCATTACTAATACTACTACTGTATAATATATACTGTTTGTGAATAGTGTTATTAGTAATCATATGTTCATTTAATAGTGAAACCTAGTTGATTATTGTAAACATGTGTTCATGTCATTGTTAATACAACTTGATATGTATTGCTTATAAGTAGTGTTCTTTAGTATTTTTCATATACATACAAACGTCATTTTTTAAGATGTATACATATATCTGGTTGACTTGTTGGAAACATACAATTACTAATTTAATTCATGACACAACTTCATATTACATATTCGATGTTGTCTCATTCCAATACTAGGTATCTTCATTCCCATACCTGGAGTATTACTAGCACTATCAGTTCCAGATTGGGGTTATGTAGTTCATCAATTTCCTCCATTTTTGTGCACTCCTCAAAATCAAAAGTTTTGTTATTATTCAGCAAAGTTACCTATTAACATTTTATTAGCTATTGGAGTCTCTTTGTTTGTTCTAATGTTATGGAAACTTCACAAAGTAAGAATAATTACATTAACTCAGTGTAATGTTTAGTTTCCTTGTCCACACAGCATCAAGGTATATTTTTCACCAGAAAGAGAAGTATTGTTATCATCAGTACAGCAGAGAAAAAGATTCTCTTTGCACTATTTTATAATGCTATATTAGATATGAGTGTGTTGTATTTAGGATTTACAACAGCAGATGATGATTTATTTATAGAAGCTCTAGAGACATATTTTCGTTGTGAAGCATTAGGACATCTACTCAATCAAACATCACAGTGTGATCCAAAGGAATATCAACAATATACCTATCCAGAGCTTGTAGCAATTACCAATTTTTTATTGGCATTTCTTACCATGGCAAATTTAACCTTTGTTGTCAACTGGAGCACTATCACCAAATTCTGCTCACGATGCAATCATAAAAAAGAAAAATCATCAAATATTATGTTTCTTAATCCAGATTTAACTGTGTCATCTAATGTCACAGTTAGCACTCAATTGAAATAATTGTATTTGAAGTATTTGATTGCATTTGGTTATAATACATCACTTTGTTTTAAGATTACAAGAGTGTTCTTTAAAATGAGATTTTAACAGGAGTTTAGATTGTAGATACTAACTATTTTATAAAATTTTATTCATTGCACTTCATTGCTGGTTGAATTGGTATGTTACTCCATTTTTAAAATTTTAATGTTATGATATTTTATTTACAGCTAAATATTTTTTCACTCTTTTCTATGAAGATAGTTATTGATCATTTTCTTTTATCAAACATTGAAACAATACAGAATTATATTCACATGTCATCTGTTCATGTTCATTGGCTTTCCTTGAATGTCAGTAATCTTGATTCTATTTGCTAATAACAAAATATTGTCAACGGATTGTTTATATAAGGTTGTTTTTAAAATATTGTAGAAAAACTATTAAACACTAATATTAAATGAATACTGATGTCAGGAAATGGACACATTCATGTGTACAGTGTCAAAGAGCTAAAGTGCAACAATACACAGTATCTCCTGATTCTACATTCACAACTCCAGATGCTTGATTTGATTACATTCACATTAATATAGTCGGACCATTCCTTCCTTCTAATGGTTATTCATATATACTCACTTGTATTGACAGGTTCACATGCTGGACAGAAGCCCTGCCCTTAGTGGATATTGCAGCTGCAACAATCGCCAGACCATTCATAAGTGGATGGATTTCATTTTTTGGAACACCTTCCACTATCACAACATACCATTATTGACAATTTTGAGTCCACGCTCTGGAAACATCTCATAGAACCATTTGGTTCTGCTCGAGATATTCATGTTTACTATTAACATAGAATTATTTATAAACAGTCTATGATAGATTTCCTTATAAACATAATGATGTTTTGTCACAATAGCATTACTATAACAACACATACCTGTCAAACCAGTTTATGATACCAGTTCAAGATACCAGTTTATAAATAAATTCAGATTCTCATTTCATTGTGTTAGTCACAGTGTATTGCTGATATTTTATGGAGATGGAAATCGAAGACCACTTTAAAGCAATTTCTTTTGTATCTGATTCAAGTCCTGCAATAGAGCAGGTAGAGATATCTTCAATTCAAGATATTGCTGCTAAGAAAATTGCTAAGAAAAACAAAGCGAAGAGATGGTTCTCTAGTTCACAAGATGATACCACTACCTGCTGTTGTTGTAATATTTCATCTAAAGTAGCAAAATGTCTTGAATTATCAGGACTTATTACTGGTATAGTCATTGTACTGATGTTGTTCTCTATTCCCATAATAAGTTATTTTGTGCAAGTAAGTGAATACTATACCACCAATAATTACGAGTAATTGATTTTTACATTTTCTTATTGCATTTATAGGAAATGAGGAGTAGACAGCACAACATTAATATACCAGATATTACTAATACAACCGTAAGCTAAGCTCTATCATCAGCATTTTTATTACTTGAATATCTATAAAAAGACAAATTGTGACCTGATTTGAAAGAAAGGACCATATTGGAAGTGTATCTATCTATCTATCTATGTATCAATATATATAACCTATTCATGAATATATGAAAGCCATATAATATGGCTTTCATACATCCATACAAAATAAAAATAGGAAAAATCATCATTAGTTCTAACCATTAGTTATATAAACTGACATTTCCAATTATACTAGTAATCAAAACAATACTATGTTTATTTTTTATATCAAATAAGCTTGCTGTTAGATGTTTAACCTATTCATAAATATATGAAAACCATATATGGCTTTCATATATCCATACAAAATGCAAATAAGAAAAACATCATCAATAGTTCTAACCATTAGTTATATAAACTGACAATTCCAGTAATCAAAACAATGCTATGTTTACTTTTTATATCAAATAATTTTGCTACAAGCAATCTGTATAACTATATATTTGTTAATCAACCAATCAATGTATACATTGAATTGATTGCAGTTAGTTTTGACAGCACTGTAAACACCTACAATAATATAGACCACTTGAATTGAGATGAATTAGTCTATTACTTAGCTTTTGCTGTTTCTTCTCTATGCATTGTTGTTGCTGTGTTAGAGTAGCTCCAAGTGTATTGACAATTAACTGACACACACACGCACATACAAACTAATACTGTAACCTTCTCTCTCACAATGAGTGATGATGGATGTTTTATTATAATAGCCAACTACAACATGAGTATAATGTATGTACTACTACATGGAGAACTGTCTATAGCCTGAGTGTATCTATCAACTAATTAGTTAATATAAATTAATAATATAATTATACATACAAAATAATTGATTCAAGGATATCAATCCAATCAATTGAATGATTTTTAACCTACAATGAATTTAATTGAGATAGAGAGGGTTGGAATAGTAGGTAATTGCTTAGTAATATTTGAATACTATCTCCTTAATGTATTATCACTACTGCAGGAGATATATATATAGCATTGTAAAGTAAGCAATTAATTAAAGAGAAAATTGTAATAACTTTAAAAGACAAGATCAGGTATAAATAGTAAATGTGTGTCACGTTGCAATATTCTTAACGCTTCTGCAGGGAGGAGTATTTAAGGGGATGCCCAGGGTACAAGATAGGGGTATATTCAAAATGAAAATGGGTTCAGTACTGTCAGTAGATTATGGTGTTTATCAGCACAACTACGCCTTTTTATCAGCACAACTACGTCTTTCATTTCATCAATTCCTTTCATCATAGACTGCTCAGTACAGCATATAACAACTTCTACATATCTTTGTGATTTATAAACTAAATCCAAATAATCACTAGACTTGTGAATTATTATGTAGTATAACTGATCTAATGTACGACTTACAAAACAGTTCCAATGCCAGAAAAGCAGCTGAAGTTAATGTACTGGCTAGGCATAATTCCAGCACATGTGAAAGCATGAACACATCTAGTACACAAAAGCATTGATTATTATAACTTTTTTAATAAGTACTAACTTTTGGTTGACCAAGTAACACCCTCCAAATACTCTTGAACTGGCCCACCATTGCTTAGATCAACAAGTCTGACACTGAAACTCAACTCGTAGTACATGTCCTATCTACAAGTCACAAAATCACAAATATCTTATAATACACATGAAACCATTGTACCTGAACTACAGATGATGTCGCCTACCTTATAGCATGACAGTCACATGGTCGCGTCAGTCCTACTACTAGTTCATGAAATGTCTTTTGCTCACAAACAAAAAAAAAACTGATTGTCTCCATCATCATCACCAGTAAAGATACCTATAATGTCTTAAATATCAGCAGTCACTCCTTGTCATTAGATATTACCTGAATATTCCAACATTAACTTAACAATATCCCTCTGAGGTCCACCATTACTTTCATTGACTTCATCACTACTACTTCCATCATCACCCACACCTGCCATGTCCAATAACAATCCAAGGAGCTCGCAATTGTCGAGTGGTCGTGACTCCTTTGACGACAAAACTAACTTCACTAATTCTAGTTGTCACAGAAAGTTCTTTTTGTCAGCCTCACTTGAGAAATTATGCTCCATTTGGTAGCGAACTCCATGTCTCACACACTTTTTCTTAGAAGGACAAGTCTCACTAGAAGTAGCTATTTTAGTTTTTCAAATGAAATGACGCTCATTTGACGTCCTGACAAACGCTTTTATAAGTACGCAGATCTACTGATGAGCACTTATAAGTGCTATAGTGAAGTGCAACTTTCATGCACACGTGAAGAAGAAATGATTAACTAGCTTGCCCTGGGCAGGACTTTAATATCCATCCTCCTCGTTTAAACTCTGTATTCTTGTCTTAATAGTCTCTTGAATAGTCTAAATATAAATCTTTTGACTTGACAGACATTCTAATTTCATATTCATCTGTTCCTACTTGTCTTTTGCTTAGAGTTTATGTTTTATCAAAGTTTTTGTTTATATTTTCAGGATTGCTTACAAGATGATTTATCCTGGAGTGTTGTTCCTAATAATAATGTTTCTAAATGTTGTGCTAAAGAATATTCAGGAAATACTTGTTCTTCCTTTCTTTCAAATTGGCAAACCTGTGCATTAGGTCAATCAACATCAGTGTTTGTACATAACTCTAGTCTCTTATCAGAAGATCAAGTAATAGAGATCATTACAAATATAAGTAAATTTATAAATATAGAATGTATTTTTGTTATATTTCTTTTAACTTAACAGCTAATCTCCCCGATTCATCTTGCAAAAGAACTGGTGTGTCTTTTTTTTGTCAATATGCTTTCCCTCTTTGTGACTGTAAAACTGGAGATTTATATTTACCATCACAAGAGAAATGTCAAGAAGTTAGCACTGTTACGTGTAAGACATTGTGGCCAAAATTGAAACAAGAGATTCAACCACTCAAGTTACCCAATTGTTCTACACTACCTATGGCTACTTACCCACCAGGTACATACATGTACACAGTTATGTGGAATAAATGTACTTCTGTATATACATGTAGATATCAGTGGTTCTGGTAACTCAGATATTAGTCCTACTACTGGTACCTCATCTTTACCTCAAGATACAGTTTGTGCTGATCAATTTATTAAAGTCAATGGAATATGTTATCCTCGATGTGATAAATTTGAACTGAGTCCACATGATGTCACTGTTGCCATAAAAAGTTCTGAATGGTTTGCTGGTTGTTATGGATTAGTAGTTGGAATTGTTGTTATAATCTTATCATTTGTGCGTTGGAAAACAATGTATGCTAACTATAATGTTTTACTTGACTATTACTAGTGGATATTTTAATATAGGTTTTTTTTTCCTTCAGTTTTTTTAGTTTACATGACTGTAGTGTATTGTATTTTTGGTAAGCAAATACTATGTGTGTTCTTTTATATCTCTCTATCTCTTTTCTTTAGGTATTATTATGTTTGTTTCAGTAGTTGATAGATCCAACTTGTATTGCAGTTCCGTTGCTATAACAAAAGAAAGCTTAAATGATTCTCCTCTATTTTGTCATATAGCAGGTGGGACAAATAATTTCTACACATAATTTTCGGGACTAAAACTGATACTCATTAATGTTCTTTTTAGGAGCAGTATACCATTATTTTGTACTAGGTGTTACATTGTGGTGGTTCTTTCATGTTTGTTCAATATTCTACAAGATTATGTTCCCCTTGACAGCTAAACAATATGAGAAGAAAGAAAAGTACTTCCATATAGTGTTATTAGTTGCTGGTATGTTTCATTGCATGAGACAATCATATGACATCAATTCTAATACTACTACTGTATAATACATATTATTATTTTCTTATGAATACTGTCATCAATGTGCATGTAGATGTTCATTTAATAGTGATACCTAATTGATTATTGTAAACATGTGTTCATGCCATTATTAATACTGCATGATACATATTGCTTATAACTGGTTTCATTACTATTTTTCGTATACATAAAAGTGTCATTTTTAACAGATGTACCTAGTTGATTTGTTGGAAACATACAATTACTAATTTAATTCATGATAAAGCTTTATATCCCACATTTGATGTTGTCTCATTCCAATACTAGGTATCTTCATTCCCATAATTGGAATATTACTAGCACTTTTGGTACCAGATTGGGGTTATGTAGTTCATCAATTTCCTCCATTTCTATGTGTTCCTCAAAACAAAAAGCTTTGGTATTATTCAGGAATTTTACCTCTTAACATTTTATTAGCTATTGGAGTCTCGTTGTTTGTTCCAATGTTATGGAAACTTCACAAAGTAAAAATAATCACATTAACTCAATATAATGTTTGGTTTCTTTGTCCACATAGCATCAAGGTATATTTCTCACCAGAAAAAAAAGTAGTGTTATCATCACTACAGCAGAGAAAAAGATTCTTTTTGTGCTCTTTTATTACATTATACTTGGTATGTGTGTGTTGGTGTATTATGGATTTGCAGTAGCAGATATTGATTTACTTGAAAAAGCTCTAGAGACATATTTTCATTGTGAAGCATTCGGACATCTACCTAATCAAACATCACAGTGTGATCCAAACGAATATCATCAATATGTCTACGCAGAGCTTAAAATAGCTGCCACTTTTTTAACGGCATTTCTTACCACAGCAAATTTAACCTTTGTTGTCAACTGGAGTGCTATCACCAAATTCTGCTCACAATGTTATCATAAAAAAGAAAAATCATCAAATGTAATGTTTCTTAATCCAGATTTAACTGTGTCATCTAATGTCACAGTTGGTACTCAAATGCAATAATTGTATTTGAAGTGTTTGATTGCATTTGATTATAATACATTGCTTTGTTTTAAGATGTTATTTAAAATTACACGAGTGTTCTTTCAAATGTGATTTTAACAGGACTTTATATTGTAGATATTAACTATTTTCTAAAATATCATTCATTGCGTTTTATTTAGGCAGTAGTTGAATTGGTATGTTGCACCACTTTTTTTTATTTTAATGTTATTGTACTTCATTTACAATTTAGATATTTTTTCCTCTTTTCTATGAAGATAGTTATTGAATGTTCTCTTTTTTACCAACATTGAAAAAGTACAAAATTATTTTCACATGTCTGTACAAGTTTATTGGCCTTACTTATATATTAATAAACATAAAAATAATATTTTATTACTAATGTACTATGATATTGATTGCTTTGTAGTTACATAAACAATAGTATATTAGTAATAAAACAGTGTTATGATTACTTTTTTAACAAAAATTAGTTTACAATCACAACCTGTATAAACAAATAATGGCTAAATCAACCAATCATTTTTACAATGCATGACTTCTGGACAACAACAAAATTCAATGCATAGCTACGCTTACAGTCACTGGCTTGCAAGTCATACAATAAAGATCTCGACTCTTCCTTTAAGCCAAACATCAAAGCAGGAAATTGTCTCTACTTCCTGCCAGAAGTAGGATACAGTTTAACTACAACGATAGTTAATATTAATTAGTTATAAATAGCTTGAAATCACTAGTTTTCTCTCAAACCGAGATCTACAAAAGGCCATACATCGATACATCGTTGGTAAACGTGTTAGCTCTGTGAAGTTAGTATCCAACCTGTCTATGGTTAAAAAGTTATCGTCAACGCACTATATATAAGGGTAGAGGAATGAAACGGAACATTTGACTAATTGTGTCTGGGAAGCTTAGAAACTTTGTCTTAACTTATGACTAAATCAATACTGTAAAGAATTGAAACATTTTGATCAATTTTGATCAATGTGATTTAAAATTACACGAGTGTTCTTTCAAATGTGATTTTAACAGGACTTTATATTGTAGATATTAACTATTTTCTAAAATTTCATTTATCACGTTTTATTGTAGACAGTAGTTGAATTGGTATGTTGCACCACTTTTTTTATTTTAATGTTATTGTACTTCATTTACAATTTAGTTATTTTTTCCTCTTTTCTATGAAGATAGTTATTAATTGTTCTCTTTTTTACCAACATTGAAAAAAGTACAAAATTATTTTCACATATCTGTACATGTTTATTGGCCTTACTTATATATTAATAAACATAAAAATAATATTATTTTATTACTAATGTACTATGAAATTGATTGCTTTGTAGCTAAATAAGCAGTAGTACATTAGTAATGAAACACAGTGTTATGATTGCTTTTTCAACAAATACGTTTGCAGTTACAACCTATATAACCAAATAATGGTTAAATCAACCAATCATTTTTACAATGCATGACTTCTGGACAACAACAAAATTCAATACATAGCTACGCTTACAGTCACTGGTTTGCAAGTCGTACAATAAAGATCTCGACTCTTCTTTTAAGCCAAACATCAAAGCAGGAAATTGTTTGTACTTCCTGCCAGAAGTAGGATCCAGTTTAACTACAACGATAGTTAATATTAATTAGTTATAAATAGCTTGAAATCACTAGTTTTATCTTAAACCGAGATCTACAAAAGGCCATACATCGATACATCGTTGGTAAACGTGTTAGCTCTGTGAAGTTAGTATCCAACCTGTCTATGGTAAAAAGTTATCGTGAACGTACTATAAGAGGTAGAGGAATGAAACACAAATCCAACATTTGACTAATTGTGTCTGGGAAGCTTAGAAACGTTGTCTTAACTTATGACTAAATCAATACTGTAAAGAATTGAAACATTTTGATCAGTTTTGAACAATCTTATAGTACATTAGTAATCAAAATAGTATTATGTTTACATTTTGGACATGAAACCTGTATTAGTTAATACAAACAATCAATTTTTACAGTGTACTATGTGCAAATAAGTATTTGTTTAACGTCACTCTTAGAACTCTATTCAATGGGAGATTGGGAAAAAATTATACTGTTTTTCCAATATTGTTCATATAAATTTCTATTGTTTTGTACCATGTATTTTGAAAATTTTTCCTGTTCTTCTAGAACGGCTTTCTTAGTCTTGTCCTCAGACTTCATGACATTAAATGTAATAGGAGTCTAATGAACTGACTTAATATTTATATCCCAGTTCAGGAATATACATTGTTTATTTTGTTAAAATTGATGTAATGTAAACAAAAGCAAACATGATGTACTACCATATATGATGGGTTGGGTTCCTGATTTTGGTTGTATATTGGAATTGGAACCTATCAACTGCATCTTTAATTGGAATATATGGTTTGTTTAATTGGAAACAGGAATGTCCGTCTGAGGCTTCCGTAGACGGACATTCCTATTCATATTTCCAATTTCTTTCGCGCACCTTATAATCAATTAAACGCACCTTATATTCCAATTAAAGATATCAGGATGTTAAAAATATAGGCGTGTCAAATGACAGTTTAAATGTGCAATGAGTCACGTTTTGACTCTAACATTTACTATATCAGTAGTTTCATGGTAACAACAGTTTTTTCAATTCTAGATGTATCTAGAAATGGCTACAACTATTAGCAAAGAAGGTTGTCACGAATTAAAAATAAATATTTTAATGAAAATTCCCACGTTGAATTTGTAGAAGATTGTATATGTCCCCCCAGCATTTTATTAGAGCAAACGTTTCTTTTGTTTGCTTGACATTTATTAATATAAAATATTCATAAATGCAAAAAATTGCAATAACTTTAAAGCTTGTATCCTTACCATTTGGTAATAGTTTTATAAATAGTCTAAATATGCAGATTTTGACTTTTTGAAAGACATTCTAATTACATGTTCATCTGTTCATACTTCTTCTTTGTTTAAACTTTATGTTTTATCAATACCTATTTGTATTTTCAGAATTATTCACAAGAACACTTATCATGGAGTGTTGTTCCTGATGTTATTAATGTTTCTAAATGTTGTGCTAAAGCATTGCAGGAAATATTCATCCTTCCTTTTTTTCATATTTGCAAACGTGTGCATTAGGTCATTCAACATCAGTGTTTGTACATAACACTAGTTGGTTATCAGAAGATCAGGTCAAACAGTTGATTACAAACATAGGTAAATTTATAAATAAATAATGTGATTTAATTTGATCTTTTTAAACTAAACAGCTCAACTACCTGACTCTTATTCATCCTGCAAAAGAACTGGTGTACCTTTTCTTTGTCAATATGTTTTCCCACTTTGTGACTGTAAAACTGGAGATTTATATTTACCATCACAAGAGACATGTCAAGAAGTTAGTACTGTTACATGTAGGACATTGTGGTCACTACTAGAACAAGCGATACAACCACTCAAGTTACCAGATTGTTCAACACTACCTATGGCTACTTACCTACCAGGTATATACATGTACACAGTTATATGGAATAAATGTATTTCTGTAGATATATGTAGGTATCAATGGTTCTGGTAACTCAGACATAAGTCCTACTACTGGCACCTCATTTTTACCTCAAGATACAATTTGTGCTGATCAATTTATTAAAGTCAATGGAACATGTTATGCTCGATATGATAGTTTTGAACAGAGTCCACATGATATCACTGTTATCTTAACAATTACATGAATGTTTGCTGCTTGTTATGGATTAGCTGCTGGAATTATTTTTTTACCTTATCATTTGTGCGCTGGAAAACAATGTATGTTAATTATAATGACTTACTTGTTATTATTCAGAGTATTGTTTTCCATATAGGCTGTATTTTCCTTCAGTATTTTGGGTTTACATGACAGCAGGCTGTTGTATATTAGGTAAGCAAATATTATGTGTGCTCCTTTCAATCTCCCACTTTCTCTGTCTCTCTCTTTCTTAGCTATTATGATGATCATTTTAGAAATTGACAGATCCAATTTGTATTGTAATTCTGTTGCTTTAACAAAAGAAACTTTCAATAATTCAACTATAATATGTCATATGGCAGGTTGGACAATGATTTACTTTATTAATGATTAGTCTAGACTCATAATGATACTCATATATGTCTCCTTTAGGAGTAGTATTTCATTATTTTGGGCTCAACAGTACATTGTGGTAGTTCTTCCATGTTTGTTCAATATTTTATAAAATCATGTTTCCCTTTACAACTAAAAACATAAGAAGAATGAAAAGTACTTCCATTTAGTTTTAGTAGCTACTGGTATGTTGTACTGCTTGAGACAATGTCATTACATCTATTTATGAATTCAATCGGCATATTATACTTGTCAAACATTCCTTTATTCATCTACCTATATTGTATATATGTAGTGTTCATCAGAATGAATGTAGATGTCTAATCCTTAATAGTGGTTTGCCTAGTAATTTTGATTTGTTGCAAACATGTGTTCAATGTCATCACTAATATAATTCATAAATGCTAAATATTCCACATCTGATGTTGTCTCATTTCAATACTAGGTCTCTTCATTCCCATACCTGGAGTATTACTAGCACTTTTGGTTCCAGAATGGAATTATGTTATTAATGATTTTCCTCCATTTTTATGTTCGCCTAAAAATTTAAATCAGTGATATTATACAATGAATTTACCTATTAACATTTTAGTAGCTATTGGGGTTTCATTGCTTTGCCTAATTTTCTGGAAACTTCATAAAGTAAGAATAATAATACTGACTCATTTTAATATTCTTTGCAAACATAGAATCAAGGTATGTTTCATGTTAGGAAAAAAAGGAGTCTTATTATCAGTACATTTACAGTATATTTCGTATCAGGAAAAAAGCAGTCTTAGCATCAGTACAGCAGAGAAAAAGATTCTGATTGCACTGTGTTATTATGTTATGTTTGCTTTGATCATGCAAATAATATCTAAATTTAAAGATCTCGACTCTTCTTTTAAGCCAAACATCAAACCAGGAAATTGTTTGTACTTCCTGCCAGAAGTAGGATACAGTTTAACTACAATGATAGTTAATATTAATTAGTTATAAAGCTTGAAATTACTAGTTTTATCTTAAACCGAGATCTACAAAAGGCCATACATCGATACATCGTTGGTAAACGTATTAGCTCTGTGAAGTTAGTATCCAACCTGTCTATAATAAAAAGTTATCGTCAAGGCACTATATATAAGGGTAGAGGAATGAAACGCAAATCCAACATTTCACTAATTGTGTCTGGGAAGCTTAGAAACTTTGTCTTAACTTATGAATAAATCAATACTGTAAAGACTTGAACATTTTGATCAGTTTTGAACAATCTTATAGTACATTAGTAATCAAAATAGTATTATGTTTACATTTTGCATATGAAACCTGTATTAGTTAATACAAACAATCAATTATTACAGTGTACTATGTGCAAAAAGGTATTAGTTTAGCGTCACTCTTGAACTCTATTCAATGGAAGATTAGAAAAAATTATACTGATTTTCCAATATTGTTCATATAAATTTCCATTGTTTTGTACCATGTATTTTGAAAATTTTCTCTGTTCTTCTAGAACGGCTTTCTTAGTCTTGTCCTCAGACTCCATGACATTAAATGTAATAGGAGTTTAATGAACTGACTTAATATTTATATCCCAGCTCAGGAATATACATTGTTTATTTTGTTAAAATTGATGTAATGTAAACAAAAGCAAACATGATGTACTACCATAATATGATAAGTATAATACAATTACATTGAATGGATATGTCACAGAAATGACTTTTGGAACAAGATAGTTGTGCAAAGTACCAGACTTTCCATAGACAACTAATGATGTAACTTGAAAATGAAAAATATTCTCTGTCCTATACTAGCAACTTTTGTCTCAGGTTTAGAATTCAGTGTGAGAATGCCAAAGTAAATGTCAAATGAAGCTTGATGACTACAATGTTTATTACTTAATAAATGATGTTTGATAAATAGTAAACACAGATAGAGAAGACACTCGACTCAATATGTTGATAAGACTATAAATAATGTAAAGCAATAAGTGTAGAATCCTCACCACAGTTTCTGTATGTGGTGATGTTATAAGAATTTACTAATAAATATTAAGAATAAATTGGTAAGATAACTGCATGAAGATTTGTCAACTTTATACCAGGCTCAGACGGATAATACGGAAGCCGCAGACGGACAATCCAATTCCTATTTAACCTCCAGAACAGCTTTACTTAATCCCCAGACTCCTTGACATTGGATGTAATAGGAGTCTGGTTAACTGACTTAATATTTTTGTTAGTCACATTATGTTATGTTAGTCACAGTATGTTAGTCACAGTATATTATGTTAGTCACAATATGTTGCTGATAAATTATGGAAGAGACAAAAATCAAAGACTGCTCTAAAACAATTAGATTTTTTCCGTTTCAAGTCCTGCTGTAGAACAGATAGAACTGCCTAAAACTCATGATAACAAATCTAGCGCCAAGAAAAACAAGGTAAAGAGATGGCTTTCTAGTTCAAGCTGTGATATTTAACCTAAAGAAGCAAAATACCATGAATAGTCAGGACTTATTACAGTCGTTGTACTGATGTTGTTCATTATTCTCATTCCCTGTTAAGTCTTCTCTTTAAAAATAGCAGTAACAGCACAGAAACACTACACATGTAGCTGTGGTTAATTTATATAAACTCAAATAATGCAACTTCCACTTGAGGGGCCTAACTCTTTTGAACGCCACGGTATTATTACGTGCGTTGAAATGACAGTTGTTTGTAAGAGATAATACAGGTATAAGATACAAAAACTCAAAGATGCAATATATAATAATAAGAACCTAAAATTGACATACAGAAACTGACAAATTTAAATCATGAAGATTTCATTATACTTGATTAATTAAAACACATAATAGAATATTAAGTAAACTATTACATACATAGTCTGAGTCTAAACATATAATGATCAGTTTATGTAGAAATTCTATTTGTAGCGGCCACTAGCTGTAAGTATATGTAACTATATGGCAAATTAAAGGTACTGAACATGAGTTAAAGTATATCTTGAATAGGTTAATTTCATGTATATTTGCATTTATGTGAACTTGTCTTCATTACAACACGTTACCATAAAATAATGAGCATTACATAACACATAAAGCATTAACCACAAAGAGTGTGATGACTCAGCTGAATTGTGAATAATTTCTTTTGATGTTATTGTGAAAAATGAGGAAATTTTGTATAAAAACATGTTGTGTGGTACACAACATGTTTTTATATTATCAAATGGATTATTCATAATAATGACGTTTTCTCAAACAATGTAGAAAAAATTGCCAGACACATATCTTTCAAATCTATTTAATACATGTATTTGCTCTCTCAACCTCAAATAAAACTAAAACTTTGAATACAAGTATGTAAGAAGTGGTGTAACAATCAAAGAGAGTTAATTTTGGTAGTTCATCTGATGATATCATAATCTACTGTCATTGTGATATTAATATAAAGTTGCAAAATGCCTTGAAATATATTATATCTATCTGTATCACCATTAAACTAATTTTATAGTTAATTAATTAATAAACCACAGTTTTCTCGATTTGAGAGAAAGCAATAAACATTAAATGAATAAATTTTAGAATAATATTTAGAAAAATTACTAACAACAGGAACAAAATATTGGTTAGACAATAGGTTCAAAGTTTTCTACTGGAAACATTTACAGTTTACATCAATTCAGATACTTTTAAGCCAAAAAGAGTTTAATGACTCAACCAAATTCTGAGTATTTCACTTTAATGTTATCGTGAAACATGAGGTATCTATGAAGGAAATTAATAAATAATATACATATACATTAGCAGTCTATGTATACCAATATATAGATCCTAATATTATTATTAACATCAAAGAGAATTATTTATAAACTGTCTATAATAGATTTTCTTATAAACATAATGATGCCTTGTCACAATAACATGGTTATAACACACCTACCTGTCAAACCAGTTTATGATACCAGTTCATGATATAAGTTTATGAATAAATTCAGATTCTCATTTCATTGTGTTAGTCACAGTGTCTTGCTGATATGCTATGAAGATGGAAGTCAGAGACCACTCTAAAGCAATTTCATTTGTATCCGATTTAAGTCCTGCAATAGAACAGATAGAGATGTCTTCAATTCAAGATATTGCTACCAAAAAAATTGATAAAAAAAACAAAGTGAAAAGATGGTTCTCTTATTCACAAGATGATACCACTACCTTCTGTTGTTGTAATATTCCATCTAAAGTAGCAAAATGCCTCAAATTATCAGGACTTATTACTGGTGTAGTTATTGTACTGATGTTGTTCTCTATTCCAATAATAAGTTATTTTGTGCAAGTAAGTGAATAATATACCACTGATAATTGCTATTAATTGGTTTTTACTTTTTCTTATTGCATATGTAGGAAAGGAGGAGTAGACAGCACAAGATTAATACACCAGTTACTACAAATACAACTGTAAGCTAAGCTCTATCATCAATATTTATATTACTCAAATATCTATAAAAAAGACAAATTGTGACCTCATTTAAAAGAAAGAATCATATTGGAAGTATATCTATATCTATCTATCTATCTATCTATCTATCTATCTATCTATCTATCTATGTATCTATCTATATATATATAGGTGTTTACAGTGCTGTCAAAACTAACTGCAATAAATTCAATGTATACATTGATTGGTTGATTAACAAATATATAGTTATACAGATTGCTTGTAGCAAAATTATTTGATATAAAAAGTAAACATAGCATTGTTTTGATTACTGGAATTGTCAGTTTATATAACTAATGGTTAGAACTATTGATGATGTTTTTCTTATTTGTATTTTGTACAGATATATGAAAGCCATATATGGTTTTCATATATTTATGAATAGGTTAAAAATCTAACAGTAACATATATCTACATCTATATAATATATACATATAAACATATATATATATATATATATATTGTATATATAACCATTCATCTATTTGTCTATTCATCCATCTATTCATCCAATTGTCCATTCATTTATCTATTCCCTCATTCAATAAGTAATCAAAACATTAAGAGTAGACATCATAACATTAATACATCAGTTGCTACTAATACAACTGTATGCTAAGCTCTATCATTAACATTTATATTACTTTAATATCCATAAAAAGACAATTTTTTGAGCTGATTTGAAAGAAAGGACTATATTGGAAGTATATGTATATGTATATGTATATCTATATCTATATTTATATATACATATATATAGATAGATGGATGTATGGATGTATGGATGGATGGATAGGTAGATATGGATAGGTAGATATGTTACTGTTACTGTTAGACTTTTAACCTATTAATAATATATGAAAGCCATATAATATGACTTTCATACATCCATACAAAATACAAAGAGGAAAAATCCCATCATTAGTTCTAACATTAGTTATATAAACTGATAATTTCAATTATATAGTAATCAAAACAATGCTATGTTTACTTCTTATATCAAGTAAGCTTGCTACATGTAGCCTATATTTGTAAAATCAACCAATCAATCCATACATTGAATTTATTGTAGTTAGTTTTGACACCACTGTAAACACCTACAATAATATAGACCATTTGCATTGAGATAAATTAGTTCTATTACTTAACTTTTGCCATTTCACTGTGATATTTTGTAGCTGTATGCATTGTTTTGCTGTGTTAGAGGAGCTCCAAGTGTATTAATTAACTGGCACACACACACAAACACACACATACAAACTAGTAGTGTAACCTTCCCCCTCTCAATGAGCAGTGTTGGATGGTTTATATATTATAATAGCCAACTACAATACGAGTATAAAGTATGTACTACTACATGGAGGTCTGTATATAGCCTGAGTGTATCTATCAACTAATTAGCTAATATGAATTGATAATGTAAATATACATACAGAATAACTGATTCAAGGCAATCAATCCAATCAATTGAATGATTTTTAACCTTCAAAGAATTTAATTGAGATAGAAAGAGTTTTGAATAGTGGGTTATTGCTTAGTAGTATCACTTCAACATATTATCACTATTGCAGGTGATGTATAGTTAGTAGTGTAAACTAACCAATTAATTAAATAAAAAATTGTCAAATATACATGTTTTAACTTTTTTAAAGGCATTCTACTTACATATTTATCTGTTCATACTTGTCTTTTGCTTAGAGTTTTTGTTTTATCAATGATTTTTTTAATATTACCAGAATTGTTCACAAGACGACTTATCATGGAGTGTTGTTCCTAATATTATTAATGTTTCTAAATGTTGTGCTAAAGAATATTCAGGAAATGCTTGTTCTTCCTTTCTTTCAAATTGGCAAACCTGTGCATTAGGTCAATCAACATCAGTGTTTGTACATAACACTAGTAGGTTATCAGAAGATCAAATTACAAAACTCATTGCAAATATAGGTAAATTTATAAATAAAGGTTCCAGTATTGTTAGATCTCTTTTAACTTAACAGTTCATTTTCTTGACTCTCATTCATCATGCAAAAGAACTGGTGTACCTTTTCTCTGTCAATATGTTTTCCCTCTCTGTGACTGTAATACTGGCGATTTATATTTACCATCACAAGAGACATGTCTAGAAGTTAGCACTGTTACATGTAGGACATTGTGGCCACTACTGGAACAACAGATCCAACAACTAAAGTTACCCAATTGTTCTACACTACCTATGGCTACTTACCCACCAGGTATATACATTACACAATTATATAGAATAAATGGATTTCTATATACATATGTAGATATCATTGGTTCTGGTAACTCAGACATTAGTCCTACTACTGGCACCTCATCTTTACCTCAAGATACAGTTTGTGCTGATCAATTTATTAAAGTCAACGGAATATGTTATGCTCAATGTGATAGTTTTGAACAGTATTCACATGATGTCACTCTTATCTTAAATAGTACACGATGGTTTATAGCTTGTTATGGATTTACTGTTGGAATTGTTGTTATAACCTTATCATTTGTGCGTTGGAAAACAATGTATGCTAATTATAATGTTGTACTTGATTTTTACTGGTAAATATTTTTATATAGGTTGTTTTTTCCTTCAATTTTTTTGGTTTACATGACAGCAGTGTATTGTGTTATGGGTAAGAAAATTCTATGTGTGTTCTTTTCATCTCTCTTTCTCTCTCTCTCTCTCTCTCTCTCTCTTAGCTCTTTTTATGCTTATTTCACTAGTGGATACATCAAACTTGTATTGCAATTCTGTTGTTATAACAAAAGAAAACTTCACTGATTCGACTATTTTTTGTCATATAACAGGTAGTACCTAAATGTTTCTACACATAATTTTCTGGAATCAAACTGATACTCATTTATGTCCCTTTTAGGAGCAGTATTTCATTTTTTTGTACTAAGTGTTACATTGTGGTGGTTCTTTCATGTTTGTTCAATATTCTATAAAATCATGTTTCCTTTGACAGCGAAACGATATGAGAAGAAGGAAAAGTACTTCCATATAGTTTTACTAATTGCTGGTATGTTTCACTGCATGAGACAATCACATGACATCGATTTATGTATTCAATCAGCAAGTTATACCTACCAAACATCCTGCCTATTCATATCGTTTATTAATAGTTTGTATCAACAAGCATATAGATCTTTTTTCAATTTTGATCATGATAAATATGTTCATTTAATTGTGATCTAAGATGCTAATTCATGTTCATGTCATTACTAATACTACTACTGTATAATATATACTGTTTGTGAATAGTGTTATTAGTAATCATATGTTCATTTAATAGTGATATCTAGTTGATTATTATAAATATGTGTTTATGTGTTCATGTCCTTGTTAATACAACCTGATATGTATTGCTTATAAGTAGTATGTTTAGTATTTTTCATATACATACAAACGTCATTTTTTAAGATGTATACATATATCTAGTTGACTTGTTGGAAACATACAATTACTAATTTAATTCATGACACAACTTCATATTACATATTCGATGTTGTCTCATTCCAATACTAGGTATCTTCATTCCCATACCTGGAGTATTACTAGCACTATTAGTTCCAGATTGGGGTTATGTAGTTCATCAATTTCCTCCATTTTTGTGCACTCCTCAAAATCAAAAGTTTTGGTATTATTCAGCAAAGTTACCTATTAACATTTTATTAGCTATAGGAGTCTCTTTGTTTGTTCTAATGTTATGGAAACTTCACAAAGTAAGAATAATTACATTAACTCAGTGTAATGTTTAGTTTCCTTGTCCACACAGCATCAAGGTATATTTTTCACCAGAAAGAGAAGTATTGTTATCATCAGTACAGCAGAGAAAAAGATTCTCTTAGCACTCTTTTATTATGCTATATTAGGTATGAGTGTGTTGTTGTATTTAGGATTTACAACAGCAGATGATGATTTATTTATAGAAGCTCTAGAGACATATTTTCGTTGTGAAGCATTAGGACATCTACTCAATGAAACATCACAGTGTGATCCAAAGCAATATCAACAATATACATATCCAGAGCTTGTAGCAATTACCAATTTTTTATTAGCATTTCTTACCACGGCAAATTTAACCTTTGTTGTCAACTGGAGCACTATCACCAAATTCTGCTCACGATGCTATCATAAAAAAGAAAAATCATCAAATATTATGTTTCTTAATCTAGATTTAACTGTGTCATCTAATGTCACAGTTAGCACTCAATTGAAATAATTGTATTTGAAGTATTTGATTGCATTTGGTTATAATACATCGCTTTGTTTTAAGATTACAAGAGTGTTCTTTAAAATAAGATTTTAACAGGACTTTAGATTGTAGATACTAACTATTTTATAAAATTTTATTCATTGCACTTCATTGCTGGTTGAATTGGTATGTTACTCCATTTTTTAAATTTTAATGTTATGATAGTTTATTTACAGCTATATATTTTTTCACTCTTTTCTATGAAGATAGTTATTAATCATTTTCTTTTATCAAACATTGAAAAAATACAGAATTATATTCACATGTCATCTTTTCATGTTCATTGGCTTTCCTTGAATGTCAGTAATCTTGATTCTATTTGCTAATAACAAAATATTGTCAATGGATTGTTTATATAATGTTGTTTTTAAAATATTGTAGAAAAACTATTAAACACTAATATTAAATGAATACTATTAAATGAATACCGATGTCAGGAAATGGACACGTTCGTGTCTACAGTGTCAAAGAGCTAAAGTGCAACAATACACGGTATCTCCTGATTCTACATTCACAACTCCAGATGCTTGATTTGATTACATTCATATTAATATAGTCGGACCATTACTTCCTTCTAGTGGTTATTCATATATACTCACTTGTATTGACAGGTTCACATGCTGGACAGAAGCCCTGCCCTTAGTGGATATTGCAGCTGCAACAATCGCCAGACCATTCATAAGTGGATGGATTTCATGTTTTGGAACACCTTCCACTATCACAACTGACCATGATTGACAATTTTGAGTCCACGCTCTGGAAACATCTCATGGAACCATTAGGTTCTGCTTGAGATATTCATGTTTACTATTAACATAGAATTATTTATAAACAGTCTATGATAGATTTCCTTATAAACATAATGATGTTTTGTCACAATAGCATTACTATAACAACACATACCTGTCAAACCAGTTTATGATACCAGTTCAAGATACCAGTTCAAGATACCAGTTTATAAATTAATTCAGATTCTTATTTCATTGTGTTAGTCACAGTGTCTTGCTGATATTTTATGGAGATGGAAATCGAAGACCACTTTAAAGCAATTTCTTTTGTATCTGATTCAAGTCCTGCAATAGAGCAGATAGACATATCTTCAATTCAAGATATTGGTGCTAAAAAAATTGCTAAGAAAAACAAAGTGAAGAGATGGTTCTCTGATTCACAAGATGATACCACTACCTTCTGTTGTTGTAATATTCCATCTAAAGTAGCAAAATGTCTTGAATTATCAGGACTTATTACTGGTATAGTCATTGTACTGATGTTGTTCTTTATTCCTATAATAAGTTATTTTGTGCAAGTAAGTGAATAATATACCACCAATAATTACGATTAATTGATTTTTACATTTTCTTATTGAATTAATAGGACACGAGGAGTAGACAGCACAACATTAATACACCAGATACTACTAATACAACCGTAAGCTAAGCTCTATCATCAGCATTTTTATTACTTGAGTATCTATAAAAAGACATATTGTGAGCTGATTTGAAAAAAGGACTGTATTGGAAGTGTATCTATCTATCTATCTATGTATCAATATATATATAACCTATTTATGAATATATGAAAGCCATATAATATGGCTTTCATACATCCATACAAAATACAAATAGGAAAAATCATCATTAGTTCTAACCATTAGTTATATAAACTGACATTTCCAATTATACTAGTAATCAAAACAATGCCATGTTTACTTTTAATATCAAATAAGCTTGCTACATGCAATCTGTATAATTATATATTGGTTAAATCAACTAACCAATCTATACATTAAATTTATTGCAGTTAGTTTTGACAGCACTGTAAAACCTACAATAATATAGACCCTTAAGAATATCCTCTAAGGTCAACCACTACTTTCATTGACTGTCTCATTGCCACCATCATTATCCACATCCGCCCTGTCCAATAACAATCCTAGAAGCTCACTATTGTCGAGTTGTCGTGACTCCTTTGACGACATAACTAACTTCACTAATTCTAGTTGTCACAGAAAGTTCTTTTTGTCAGTCTCACTTGAGAAATTATGCTCCATTTGGTAGCGAACTCCATGTCTCTCACACTTTTTCTTAGGAGGACAAGTCTCACCAGAAGTAGATATTTTAGTTTTTCAAATGAAATGACCCTCATTTGACGTCCTGTCAAACGCTTTTAAAAGCACGCAGATCTACTGATGAGTACTTATAAGTGCTATAGTGAAGTGCAAGTTTCATGCACACGTGAAGAAGAAATAATTAACTAGCTTGCCCTGGGCAGGACTTTTAATATCCATCCTCCTCGTTTAAAGTCTGTATTCTTATATTAATAGTCTCTTGAATAGTCTAAATATATATCTTTTGACTTTTTGAAGGACATTCTAATTTCATATTCATCTGTTCATACTTGTCTTTTGCTTAGAGTTTATGTTTTATCAAAGTTTTTGTTTATATTTGTCAGGATTGCTTACAAGATGATTTATCATGGAGTGTTGTTCCTAATGATAATATTTCTAAATGTTGTGCTAAAGAATATTCAGGAAATGCTTGTTCTTCCTTTCTTTCAAATTGGCAAACCTGTGCATTAGGTCAATCAACATCAGTGTTTGTACATAACTCTAGTCTCTTATCAGAAGATCAAGTAATAGAGATCATTAAAAATATAAGTAAATTTATAAATAAAGAATGTAGTTTTGTTATATTTCTTTTAACTTAACAGCTAATCTCCCTGATTCATCTTGCAAAAAAACTGGTGTGCCTTTTTTTTGTCAATATGCTTTCCCTCTTTGTGACTGTAAAAGTGGAGATTTATATTTACCATCACAAGAGAAATGTCAAGAAGTTAGCACTGTTACATGTAGGACATTGTGGTCAAAATTGGAACAAGAGATACAACCACTCAAGTTACTCAATTGTTCTACACTACCTATGGCTACTTACCCACCAGGTATATACATGTACACAGTTATATGGAATAAATGGATTTCTGTATACACATGTAGATATGAATGGTTCTGGTAACTCAGACATTAGTCCTACTACTGGTACCTCATCTTTACCTCAAGATACAGTTTGTGCTGATCAATTTATTAAAGTCAACGGAATATGTTATCCTCGATGTGATAAATTTGAACTGAGTCCACATGATGTCACTGTTGCGTTAAAAAGTTCTGAAGTTTTTGCTGCTTGTTATGGATTAGTAGTTGGAATTGTTGTTATAATTTTATCATTTGTGCGTTGGAAAACAATGTATGCTAACTATAATGTTTTACTTGACTTTTACTAGTGAATGTTTTTATATAGGTTGTTTTTTCCTTCAGTTTTTTTAGTTTACATGACTGCAGTGTATTGTGTTTTTGGTAAGCAAATACTATGTGTGTTTTTTTAATATCACTCTATCTCTCTCTTTTTTAGCTATTATTATGTTTCTTTCAGTAGTTGATAGATCCAACTTGTATTGTAATTCCGTTGCTATAACAAAAGAAAGCTTAAATGATTCTACTGTCTTTTGTCATATAGCAGGTGGGACAAATAATTTTCTACACATAATTTTCTGCACATAATTTTCTACACATAATTTTCTGGACTAAAACTAATACTCATTAATGTCTTTTTAGGAGCAGTATATCATTATTTTGTACTAGGTGTTACATCGTGGTGGTTCTTTCATGTTTGTTCAATATTCTACAAAATTATGTTCCCCTTGACAGCTAAACAATATGAAAAGAAAGAAAAGTACTTCCATATAGTTTTATTAGTTGCTGGTATGTTTCATTGCATGAGACATCAATTGTAATACTATACTGTATAATACACATTATTATTGTTTATGAATACTGTCATCAGTGTGCATATAGATGTTCATTTAATAGTGATACCTAATTGATTATTGTAAACATGTGTTCATGCCATTATTAATACTGCATGATATATATTGCTTATAACTAGTTTCATTACTATTTTTTGTATACATAAAAGTGTCATTTTTAACAGATGTACCTAGTTGATTTGTTGGAAACATACAATTACTAATTTAATTCATGATAAAGCTTTATATCCCACATTTGATGTTGTCTCATTCCAATACTAGGTATCTTCATTCCCATACTTGGAATATTACTAGCACTTTTGGTAACAGATTGGGGTTATGTAATTCATCAATTTCCTCCATTTTTATGTGTTCCTCAAAACGAAAAGCTTTGGTATTATTCAGGAATTTTACCTCTTAACATTTTAATAGCTATTGGAGTCTCTTTGTTTGTTCCAATGTTATGGAAACTTCACAAAGTAAAAATAATTACATTAACTCAATATAATGTTTGGTTTCTTTGTCCACATAGCATCAAGGTATATTTCTCACCAGAAAAAAAAGTAGTGTTATTATCACTACAGCAGAGAAAAAGATTCTTTTTGTGCTCTTTTATTATGTAATACTTGGTATGTGTGTGTTGGTGTATTATGGATTTGCAACAGCAGATATTGATTTACTTTCAAAAGCTCTAGAGACATATTTTCATTGTGAAGCATTAGGACATCTACCTAATCAAACATCACAGTGTGATCCAAAGGAATATCAGCAATATATCTACGCAGAGCTTAAAATAGCTGCCACCTTTTTAACGGCATTTCTTACCACAGCAAATTTAACCTTTGTTGTCAACTAGAACACTATCACCAAATTCTGCTCAAGATATTATCATAAAAAAGGAAAATCATCAAATGTAATGTTTCTTAATCCAGATTTAACTGTGTCATCTAGTGTCACAGTTGATACTCAAATGAAATAATTGGATTTGAAGTATTTGATTGCATTTAATTAGTATACATTGCTTTGTTTTAAGATGTGATTTAAAATTACACGAGTGTTCTTTCAAATGTGATTTTAACAGGACTTTATATTGTAGATATTAACTATTTTCTAAATTTCATTCATCACGTTTTATTGTAGGCAGTAGATGACTTGGTATGTTGCACCACTTTTTTTATTTTAATGTTATTGTACTTCATTTACAATTTAGATATTTTTTCCTCTTTTTTATGAAGATAGTTGTTAAATGTTCTTTTTTTTACCAACATTGAAAAAGGTACAAAATTATTTTCACATGTCTGTACATGTTTATTGGCCTTACTTAAATATTAATAAACATAAAAATAATATTATTTTATTACTAATGTACTATGAAATTGATTGCTTTGTAGCTAAATAAACAGTAGTACATTAGTAATGAAACACAGTGTTATGATTACTTTTTCAACAAAATAAGTTTGCAGTTACAACCTATATAACCAAATAATGGTTAAATTAAGCAATAATTTTTACAGTGCATAGCTTCTGGACAACAACAAAATTTAATGCATAGCTACGTTTACAGTAACTGGTTTGCAAGTCATAGAATAAAGATCTTGACTCTTCCTTTAAGCCAAACATCAAAGCAGGAAATCGTCTGTACTTCCTGCCAGAAGTAGGATACAGTTTAACTACAACAATAGCTAATATTAATTAGTCATAAATGGCTTGAAATTACTAGGTTTGTCTCAAATCGAGATCTACAAAAGGCTATACATCGATACATCGTTGGTAAACGTGTTAGCTCTGTGAAGTTAGTATCCAACCTGTCTATGGTTAAAAAGTTATCGTGAACGTACTATAAGAGATAGAGAAATGAAACGCAAATCCAACATTTGACTAATTGTGTCTGCGAAGCTTAGAAACTTTGTCTCAACTTATGAATAAATCAATACTGTAAAGAATTGAAACATTTTGATCAATTTTGATCAATCTTATAGTACATTAGTGATCAAAATAGTATTATGTTTACATTTTGCATATGGAACCTGTATTAGTTAATACAAACAATCAATTTTTACAGTGTACTATGTGCAAATAAGTATTTGTTTAACGTCACTCTTTGAACTCTATTCAATGGAAGATTGGGAAAAAATTATACTGTTTTTCCAATTGTTCATATAAATTTCTATTGTTTTGTACCATGTATTTTGAAAATTTTTCCTGTTCTTCTAGAACGGCTTTCTTAGTCTTGTCCTCAGACTTCATGACATTAAATGTAATAGGAGTCTAATGAACTGACTTAATATTTATATCCCAGTTCAGGAATATACATTGTTTATTTTGTTAAAATTGATGTAATGTAAACAAAAGTAAACATGATGTACTACCATATATGATAAGTGTAATACAATTACATTGAATGGATGTGTCACAGAAATGACTTTTGTAACAAGATAGTTGTGCAAAGTACCAGTCTTTCCATAGACAACTAATGATATAACTTAAAAATTCTTTGTCCTATACTGGCAACCTTTGTCCCAGCTATAGAATTCAGTGTGAGAATGTCAAAGTAAATGACAAATGAAGCTTGATGACTGTAATGTTTAATACTTAATAAATGATGTTTGATAAATAGTAAACACAGATAGAGAAGATACTCAACTCAATATGTTGATAAGACTAGAAATAATGTAAAGCAATAAGTGTAGAATCATCACCACAGTTTCAGTATGTGGTGATGTTAGTTTATTTGTAATTGCTATGCAATCATTACATAAGAATTTTCTAATAAATACTAAGAATAAATCGGTAAGATAATTGTATGAAGATTTGTCAACTTTATCTACGGAATACGGAAGCCGCAGACGGACATTCCAATTCCTATTTCCTATATCTTCCACGCACCTTCGCGTATTAAAAAATTCCAATTAACAACCCAGTTGATGAGTTCAATTTCTTATTTTTAATTCGATTTTTGGCACGTGCGCCATTTCTAGGCTTTTCTTGTTACTTAATAAGACCCAAAGCACGAGTACCACGAGCTGTCTCTTAGAATCGAGCGTCAGCGAGATGTTTCCAGTTGGGTTGGGTTCCTGATTTTGCTTGCATATTTGAATTGGAACCTATCAAGTGCATCTTTAATTGGAATATAAGGTTCGTTTAATTGGAATATAAGGTCCACGGAAGAGATTGGAAACAGGAATAGGAATGTCCGTCTGAGGCTTCTACGGAAGTCGAAGGCGAACATCCATTTCTATATCGAATTTCATATGCTCTGCTTCGAAGTTATCCGAAATTATCCGATTCTACTTTGCAGTTTTCCAAAAATATTCCAATTCCAACTCTATTTTCTATCCTTCGATGGAATATTTAACCCTTTGACGCACACGGATGCAAAGTTGCATCCACCCAGGTAGTTATAACTTGGGCGTGGATGTAAATTTGCATCCATCACTATAAACAGTGGCGTATCCAAGGTAGGGCATGGTAGGGCATTTGACCTACCAACTGCTGCTGGCTCAGTCAATTCAGAATGTCATAACAATGTTATTATTATAATCAAGTAATTAAATTAATTGACCACACCCATCATGAAATATTTAACTCTGAAATTTTTCGGCCGTGCTTCGCGCGGCATTTCTGATGCCCTACCATCTTAAAATTCCTGCCTACGCCACTGACTATGAACGCCTGCCAAGTAATATATTTTTGCAATAGGCAAGCTAAAGTTGTCAGAGTGTCTTTACTATATTCCAGGTAACTGGCTATGGCTGTAATATTATTACAGAATGCAAAAACCTACCACAATCGATGACTTCTTTTATCGATTCAAATCGCCACTCCACCCAAATATATTGACTGGGTGTGATGGTAGGTGTGTCCAAGAAAACAGTTTACGTAGTTTGGTTTATAACAAAGTATGAATTGACTCCCCACACAACGAAGAGTTCAACTGTATGTTCATAGATATCATAAGTCAAGTTCTACTGCTTTGGAACTGGATTAATATTGTAAGCGCCATTTGTCGCAGCATACTACAGAGTTAAGGTTGCATTTTATTTGCTTCTCTTGTTGTTTTTTAATATTGTTTTGAGCTATTTGAAGTTTCTTTAAGCTATTCTTAGTGATTGTTTGAACAGTTTGAATGAAATCTTTTTCCTTAGATAGTTGGTCTCATAGCTCTTCTTGACTCTTATTGTCAATTTCAATGTCAATTAGAAAGAAAGCATTGCAAATGAACATGACTTCAAATGGATTAAAGCCAATGGACTGATGAACTGAAATATTGTACACTATAAAAGTTAATAAGCTATTTTAACAACTAATCTGTAGCTTACATTGGTGGATTACTATGGAATGTATAGAATTAATTTGAATTGCTCAATATGCAATTTGTTGTTTGGAAAAGTAAAACATAACAACAAGTGAGTGAGCAATTCACGTAAATTCTACATTCCATAGTAATTGATGTATAGTTATTAAAATGACATATTAATAATTACAGTGATACATATATTCATTTGTCTAGAAAGTCATCCTCACACATCCATCTTGTGAAGGACAATTGTTACTAACATACTTTCAAAGGTTTGATTATATTTTTCATCAAGTGAATTTACCTAACTGTGTAAATTACTTAATAGCTGTGGATTCTATATGTACTTCAATCCACTGTCATATTAATATTAAATGAGTTAATATTTAAGATTAACACGTAGTTTCAATTATATTACTCTTTAGTTGCTTTAACCTAATCATGAATCTTATTAGTTTGCAAGCATCCACACAAATACTAATAACAAAGTCATTATTACTTGTAACCATTATTATTTCCAACCAATAATTACATAAAACATCAATTAATTATTAATTAATTAGTTATCAAACAGTATTATATTTGCTTTATTGCTACATAAAACTTATAAAACTATATATTAGTTAAATCAACAATCAAATATGAATACAGACCATTTGCATTGATTTATTATTGAACATGTTTGTCAATTTTGAGGTTTAATTTAATATTTTATAAAATCATGCTTTACAGCTAAAAAATATAAGAACGAAAAGTACTTCCATTTAGTTTTAGTAGTTACTGGTATGTTTCATTGATTGAGACAATGATTTTTTGGATATATAATTAATCTAGACTCATAGTGATACTCATATATCTTTAATAAGCAGTATTTCAATATTTTGGGCTCAAAAGTTTGATCTACCTTTTTTTATAATAGCAATTACAATCACAGCAAATTCAACCTTTGTCATTAACTGGAACACTACACCAAATTTACCTATCATGTTCTATGTCATAGATAGCTCTCAATTGCAATAATTTGTTTGAAGCATTTATGTTTCATTATTCTAGATTTAAGAAAATAGTTTCGATATAACACGAGGGTTTTTTAAATGTGATTATAACTGATTTTATAGTTAAATTCCAATAATGAAGGACATTGTTGGGGTAAATAATTTTTTTTATGTTCATAGGAAGTAAATAATAGATAGACAACACAAATTACAATTCTGTCAATTTGAGACGAACCAATAAACATTTTTCTGAATAAACTTTAGAATAATATTTAGAAACGTTATTAACAACAGAAACTAAACTCTAAATATATTGGTTAGACAATATGTTAGAAGTTTCTACAAGAAACATTTACAGTTTACATCAATTCAGACAATTTTTAGCCACAAAAAAATCAATAACTCAATCAAATTCTGAATATACTTTGATGTTATTGAGAAACATGAGGTGTCTATTTAAAAAATTAATAAATAACATATATAAACATCTGCAGTCTACAAGTATATAGATCCTCATGTTTCCTATTAACATCAAAGGGAATTATTTATAAACAGTCTATGATAGATTTTCTTATAATCATAACAATGTTTTGTTACAATAGCATTACTATAACAACATATACCTGTCAAACCAGTTTATGAAACTAGCTTATGATACCAGTTTTTCAGATTCTAATTGTTTTTTGCTGGTCACAGTGTCTTGCTGCAAAATTATGGAGGAGACAGAAGTCAGGGGTCACTATAGAGCAATTACATTTGTATCCAATTCAAGTCCTGCAGTAGAACAGATAGAAATGTCTGCAACTCAAGACATTACTACCAAACCAAGTGTGAAGAAAAACAAAGAGAAGAAATTGTTCTCTAATTCACAAGATGATACCACTACCTGCTGTTGTTGTAATATTTCATCTAAAGTAGCAAAATGTCTTGAATTATCAGGACTTATTACTGGTATAGTCATTGTACTGATGTTGTTCTCTATTCCTATAATTAATATTTATTTACTAGTAAGTGAATAATAAATCATCCATTAATTGACTTTTAAATTTCTTGTTACATTTATAGGAAATAAGAAGTAAACAGCACAACATTAATACACCAAATACTATTAATACAATTGCAAGTTAAACTTATCATTAATAGTTTTATTGTTTGTAACCCCTAACAAGTGTATACACATACACACACACAAACACACATGCATATATTATAGAGAAACTGCTGTTATTAAATTGATTAGTAATAACTGTAATGATATAGATGTTTTTCTGATATAGTATTCAATGTGGAAAAGTAGTTGAAAGCCCAAAATGAATAGCGAATGAAGCTTGATGACTGCATTGTTTATTGCTTAATAAAATGATCTTTGATAAAAAGTAAAATCACATATATACTTAACTCAATATCTTGATAACACAAGGTATAATCATTATGTAATAACCAACTATAACATGAATATTAAGTACATACTACTACACGGAGAATTGTCTATAACATGAATGTATCTATGTCCATAATAACACTATAGACAGTAGTTTGATCTTTTGTTACCTTGAACTAAATATTTAATGGCTTCATAAGGTATGGATAGATAGATAGATAGATAGATAGATAGATATAGAACAATTAATTCAATTATATATGATTGATTATTAAAACAATACAAAATTTAATTGTGAATTCTCCAGCTAGTCTGTGCCCTTTCTGAGAAGTAATTTGTTGAAGCATACATACTGTCAATTCCAGAGTAATTGGTAGCCAAAACAGGATGTGTCTTTAAATGTGTTTTACATGAAGAATGCGTGCATATAGTCTAAGTGACTATGAATCAGTTTAAACAATCAATCTGTATTAAAAGTGATATAATTGTAATAATAATTGGTTTAACTATTAAAATTGATTCGTTGATTTAAGCAACATTTTAGACAGTTTGAATGATATTAGCGTTATGTTTTTAACCCTTTACTGAATATTATTTGGCTTGCAGGAATCCATACAAATACAAATAAAAGTCATTATTAGTTCTGACCATTAGCTACAACAACAGCCAACTCTAGTTATATTAATTATCAAAACAGTATTATGTTTTCTTTTCACATCAAATAACTTTGCTACAAGCAACCTGTATAACCATACATTAGTTAAATCAACCAATCAATGTTTACATTGAATTAATTGAAGTTAGTTATGGCAACATATTATAAACACTTACAACGATATGGACAACTTGTACTGTAAGGTGGTTTACTATTTATAAAAAGTCGTGTTGTCAATGTTTACATTGAATTAATTGAAGTTAGTTATGGCAACATATTATAAACATCTACAACGATATGGACAACTTGTACTGTAAGGTGGTTTACTATTTATAAAAAGTCGTGTTGTCAATGTTTAAATTGAATTAATTGAAGTTAGTTATGGCAACATATTATAAACGCCTACAACGATATGGACAACTTGTACTGTAAGGTGGTTTACTATTTATAAAAAGTCGTGTTGTCAATGTTTATATTGAATTAATTGAAGTTAGTTATGGCAACATATTATAAACACTTACAACGATGTATACAACTTGTATTGTAAGGTGATTTACCATTTATAAAAGTCGTGTTGTCAATATTTAGGAGTTTATTCAGCGGAATAAACCATTTTCATTGTCTTTACTTTGACTGTCTAAACTTGAACATAATTAGCAGGATAAATTATGTCACTTATAATATGTGGATTTGACCTCACAGGAAAATGTTTAAGATCCAATCTTTGGACATTTGTTAGAGGTTTCATGTATATGTTTAAAAATGGCATTTAAGTTAACAATATAATATTATTAGCTGCTAATATATTCAAATCGTATTTGCTTAACAGCTCTCTTTGAACTCTATTCAATGAAAGATTGGGAAAGAAATTATATTGATTTTTCAATGTTTTTCCTATTAATTTTCATTGTTTTGTACCATGTATTTTGAACATTTTTCCTGTGCTTCCAGAACAGCTTTACTTAGTCATGTCCTTAGACTCCATGACATTAAATATAATAGGAGTCTAGCCAACTGAATTAATATTTATGTCCCAGCTCAGTGTGCTTTGTTAAAATAGATGTAATGTAAACAAGAGCATACATTACCATATTTGGTAAGTATAATGCAGTTACATAGAATCAATATGTCACAGAAATGACCTTTGGAACAAGATAGTTGTGCAAAGTACTAGACGTTCCATAGACAACAAATGATATAACTTAAACAGTCTTTGTCCCATACTAGCAACCTTTGTCACAGCTTTAGAATTCAGTGTGAGAATATAGTTAAAGAGCCAAAGTGATTGTCAAATAAAACTTGATGACTGCAATGTTTATTACTTAATAAAATGATGTTTGGTAAATAGTAAACACAGATAGAGAAGATACTCAACTCAACATGTTGATAAGACTAGATAATATAAAGCATTACATAAGTGCAAAATCCTCACTACAGTTTTTGTATGTGGTGATAATAGTTTTTTTGCAATTTCCATGCAATCACTGCATAAGAGTTTACTAATAAATACTAAGAATAAAATAGGTAAGATAATTGTATGAAGATTTGTCAACTTTATGCGATCGATGCAGGTGGCATATTGTTTAAAATATAGGCGTGGCAAGTGCCAGCTAAACCATAATGGATGTTGCAATGAGTCACGTTTAGATTAGTGTACCTTTTCTAACATTTACTATATCTGTAGTTTCATGGTAAAAAAACAAGTCCTTTGATTCTAGATGCATCTAGTTATGGGTACAATATTGGCAAAGAAGGCTGTCATAGTAAATAAAATTTGCCATGGTTTCAAAACAAAATATTTAATGAAAATTCTCACATTGAATTTGTAGAAAATTGTATATGTGCCCCCAGCAGTTTATGAGATCAAACACTTCTTTCATCTGTTTGGCATATTATATTAATGTAAAAATTAATTAATACAAAAAATGCCAAAAATTTATAGTCTGTATACTTCATTTTGTTAATAGTTTCATAAATAATCTAAATTATATATATATATATATATATATATATATATATATATATATATATATATGCATATATAAATCTTTTGAATTTTTGAAAAAGATTTTGATTACATATTCATCTGTTCATACTTGTCATTTACTAAGACTTTATGTTTCATCAATACTTTTTTGTATTTCCAGAATTGTTCACAAGAGGACTTATCATGGAGTGTTGTTCCTAATGTTATTAATGTTTCTAAATGTTGTGCTAAAGAATATTCAGGAAATGCTTGTTCTTCCTTTCTTTCAAATTGGCAAACCTGTGCATTAGGTCAATCAACATCAGTGTTTGTACATAACACTAGTTGGTTATCAGAAGATCAAGTCACAGAACTGATTACAAATATAAGTAAATTTATAAATAAAAAATGTGATTTTGTTAGATATCTTTTAACTTATCAGCTCAGCTGTCTGACTCTTTTTCATTTTGCAAAACAACTAGCATATCTTTTCTCTGTCAATATGCTTTCCCTATTTGTGACTGTAAAACTGGATATTTATATTTACCATCACAAGAGACATGTCAAGAAGTTAGCACTGTTACATGTAGGACATTGTGGCCACTACTGGAACAAGTGATCCAGCCACTCAAATTACCTGATTGTTCTAAACTACCTATGGCTATTAACCCACCAGGTATATATATATACATGTACAAAGTTATATGAATAAATGGATTTCTATATACATATGCATATAGATAACAGTGGTTCTGGTAACTCAGACATTAGTCCTACTACTGGTACCTCATCTTTACCTCAAGATACAATTTGTGCTGATCAATTTATTAAAATCAATGGAACTTGTCTTGCTCTATGTGATAGTTTTGAACAGAGTTCGCATGATGTCACTGTTGCTTTAAAAACTATACGACAGTTTGCTATTTGTTATGGATTAATTGTTGGAATTGTTGTCCTTATTTTATCATTTGTGCATAGGAAAACAATGTATGTTAATCATAATGTTTCACTTCATTGACTTAATACATTACTTTATATATAGGTTGTATTTTCCTTCAATTTTTTTAGTTTACATGACAGCAAGCTATTGTATTTTAGGTAAACAAATACTAAGTGTGTTCCTTTTAATCTCTAACTGTCTTACTCTTTCAGGTATTGTTATGTTTGCTTCAATAATCAATACATCCAAATTATATTGCAATTCTGTTACTATAACAAACTTCAGTGATTCAACTATATTTTGTCAAGTAATAGGTAGGATAATTAATTTTGTATAAATGATTAGTCTAGACTAAAACTGATATTCATATATTTCTCTTTTAGGAGCAGTATTTCAGTACTTTTCATTCAACATTACATTGTGGTGGTTCTTCCATGTTTGTTCAATATTCTATAAAATTATGTTCCCCTTGACAGCTAAACAATATGAGAAAAAAGAGAAGTACTTCCATATAGTTTTATTAGTTACTGGTATGTTTCACAGCATGTGACAATCACATGACACAAATTTATAAATTGAATTAACAAGTTATGCCTAATTAACGTTATGTCAATATTAATTAATCTACCTATATATATAACACTGATATGTAGTGTTCATCAGATGTTCTTTTTAATAGTAATATAAAATTGATTTTTTGCAAGCATTCATTCATGTCATTACTAATATAATTCATGGCATTGTTGTATAGTCCACATTTGATGTTGTCTCATTCCGATACTAGGTGTCTTCATTCCTTTACCTGGAGTATTGTTAGCACTTTTGGTTCCAGATTGGGGTTATGTAGTGTATGAATTTCCTCCATTTTTATGTTCTTCTCAAAATCCAAAATTTGTTTATTATTCAACAAATTTACCTCTTATGATTTTACTAGCTATTGGAATCTCATTGTTCGTCATCATGTTCTGGAAACTTCATAAAGTAAGAATAAAATATTAACTTATTTTTAAAATTCTTTTTCCACACAGCATCAAGGTCTATTTTGCATTAGGAAAAAAACTTCAACCTTAATCATCAGTACAGCAGAGAAAAAGATTCTGATTGCATTGAGTTATTATGTTATAATTGGTGTGATTATGTTTATGTCTTCTGGACTCAGTATAGCGGATGCAGATTTATTTTCAGAAGCTCTAGAGACATATTTCCATTGTCAAGCATTAGGACATCTACCAAATCAAACATCACAGTGTGATCCAAAGGAATATCAAAAATATATCTATCCGGAGCTTGCAGGAGCTGCCTTTTTTTTATTTGGATTTGTTACCACAGCAAATTTAACTTTTGTAATCAAGTGGAGCACTATCACCAAATTTTGTTCACAACATTATTATAAGAAAGCAAAATTGTCAACATTTATGTTTGCAAATCCACTTTTACCTGTTGTGTCTGACGTTACAAATACCATTCAATTGTAATAATTGTATTGGAGACATTTGATTGTCTTTTATTAGCATACATTGCTTTTTTAAATGTTTTAAGACAACGTGAGTGTTCTTTTAAAAAGGTGATTATAACTAGTTAATTTCCATATTAAAGCACGTTTGTTAGATACCTGTATAACCATATATTAGTTAAAACAAAATAACAATCTATACAATAAATTAAATACTATTAGCTTTGGCAGCATATGCACGCACATCAATATTGACCACTTGCATTTTAAAGATATTTACCAGATATTAAAATATGTGTTGTCAATATATTGGGTGGTGAATTAGAAGAAATACACAATTTTTTGCCTCGCTTTGTGATTTTATTTTAAGTCCTTCTTATAAAGTAGTATGATTAATTTGCAGGATAAATTATTATACAAATAATATGTAAATTTAACCTCCAGAACAGCTTTACTTAATCTGCAGACTCCTTGACATTGGATGTAACAAAAGTCTGGTTAACTGACTTAATATTTATCTCCCAGCTCAGGAATATACCTGTGTGCTTTATAAAAATTGTTTATGTGCAATGGATGTATTATTTTAGCAAGTATATTATAATTATATAGGATGATATGTCACAGTTATGATATTTGGACCAAGCTTTTTGGGTAAATTACCAGAATTTCGGCAAACAGTTAAAGGCATATTTGAACAGTCCTTCACCATATTAGCAGCCTTTGTCATCCCTTTAGAATTCAATGTGAGAAATGTACTTGAAAATTCCAAATGAAATGAATGAAGCTTGATAACTGTAATTTCTATTACTTAATAAAATGATGTTTAGTAAATAGTAAACACAAATAGAGAAGATGCTCAACACAACATGTTGATTATATAATAATCATTAAATAATAACCAACCACAGTATAAATATTAAGTACATACTACTATATGGTGAAGTGTCTATAACCATGTATTTATCAACTGAATAGTCAATGCCTTGATGTAAGGATATATAAAATGATTGATTCAACACTATCAATCCAATCAAGTGATTTTTTTAACCTACAAAACACTTAATAGATTAATACAATACAGGAAAACCTGAATGGTCTATTTTCTGTAAAAACATTTTTGGTCTGATCAATTTAGAGAATTTTGACCCACAAAGTATTACAAATTATCACAAGTATTACAACTCAGCCAAATTCTGAATAATTTCCTTTTATATTATAATATTATTGAGAAACATAAAGTATTTGTTAAGGAAATCTATAAATGAAATATATAAACATCTGCAGTATATCAATTGATAGATTCTCATGAAAAGAATTATTAATAAATTGTTTAAAATACATTTCCTCATTATCCTAATGATGTTTGTTACAATAGTATTACTATTATTAACATATAACTTTCAAACCAGTTCATGATAACAGTAATTCAGATTCTACTTTCATTATGTTAGGCACAGTATGTTGCTGATAAATTATGGAAGAGACAAAAGTCAAAGACCGCTCTAAAACAATTAGATTTTTTCCGTTTCAAGTCTTGCAGTAGAACAGATAGAACTGCCTAAAACTCATGATAACAAATCTAGCGCCGGGAAAATCAAGGTAAAGAGATGGTTCTCTAGTTCAAGCTGTGATATTTCACCTAAAATAGCAAAATGCCATGAATTGTCAGGACTTATTACAGTCATTGTTACGGAAGCCTCAGACGGACATTCCAATTCCTATTTCCTATTTCTTCCGTCCACTTCGAGTATTTGAAAAATTAATTATCGACCCTTTATAATTATTCTTTTTCTTCCGTATGAATCAGAACTTCCTTTTTAAAAATACACGAGGTTCACGTGTGCTATTTTCCTGTTTTAGCACGTGGTTGGTTAGTTTGTTTGTAAACAGATTGTTAGCATGGACTCTGAATTCAGGGAATCTTTAGTCATGAGAGGTGTAAAACGAGAAAGTATAGATTTGCTTGAAAAAGAGGATATATTGGGAGAAGAGCAATTTTTTCATCTTCGCATGGACGATCTTAAACTGTTCCTGGATAGAGGAATAAAAATTGGACAATACTCCATCGTTGCTAGGCTATGGGAAGAAAAAGTGAAAGGTATATACAAGTAGCAACTTAATGTCTATGACGTCTTGTATCGTATATATATGTATGTGTGTGTGTGTGTATATATATATATATATATATATATATATATAAATATAATTTTTTGTGTGTGTAGTTACTAGAGATGTATCAGGCTTGGGTTCTGATACTAGCAGTACCAGTGGGACAAGTGGTGATGGGACAAGTATGTTAAAGTAATTATGTTTGCTTTATTATGAAAAAATTAAGGTACACTCTCAAGACAAGAGCTGTTTGAATCATTTCATCCTAAAATGAAAACAATTAAGTCTAAAAAGTACAATCAAGAACCTTACTCTACAAAGTCTTGTGTAAAGAAATATGAAGAAAAACAATTAATTGCTGTAAGTAGTAATTATTAATTTACAAGCAGTCATATCCTGTATAGGGAACTGTTGTAGTTTATTGGTATATAATTAGAATTAGTTATGTATGTATGCATATATTTATATATATTTATATATATATACAAATACACACACACACACACACACATATGTATATATATATATATATATATATATATATATATATATATATATATATATATATATGTATATATAAAATATATATATATATATGTATATATTGTTTACTTTTCATACTAGATCCATTTTGGAGGAATGATTTATGTTTTTGAACTAGACAGGGAAGTAAAAAAGAAACACCTACCATCACCTTGTATTATAGATTTTATGAGATCATCAAACTACGAAGATGTTATTAAACTTGGGAAAGAGCTATTCTTCAAGGAAGAAACTGATGACCTTGAATTATACTGCCTATGTGGAACTTCAGGAATACCATTTCATATTGAAGACAAAGATTATTGAAATATCTATGATTTTATGAAAGATCATGGCTATCAACCTAGTAAATTTAAATTATATGTAATGCTTAAATCTACTGAAGTAAGTTACATACAATGAATGGTTCTATTATGATTTTATATTCTTAAAGCAACATACTAAATACACTGTCACTGATTCTCCTGTATCAGCTCAAGATCAAGACAAAACAGAATCAATCAGTAAGAATATGTACATATATTGTAACATATGAATGATGATATAATTTTAACAGGATACACCAAGCCTGTCATAAAAAATTGTGTCACCTGTCAAAAGGAGTTTCTTGCACCTTTAGAGGAGACAGATTGCATACTACCAGATGATACAATTGTTTATTATCGAGATCCAATTCTTGAGTGCCCATTATGTGATGAAAGGCAGTTTGGGTTCCAATTAAATCTGGACTTTATGCCAGAATTGGCATACTTTAAGAATTAAATTACTTTGTTAGCAATGTATTTGGATTAAAAGACATGACTCGGTACTATTCTGTATTTAATGTCATTGTGTTTATTAATTAAAAATTAGTTTTTCATAATTTCAATGTCTTGTAATAACTGCAAAAATAATTGGAGTACTTCATTTGGTGTGGTGGGTGTACTAATAATTTCATCAAGTTTAAACTTGTCAGCATAGACTCTAAATTTATCTGAGACTAAAGATGATTTGTGTCCATAATTATTTTCTGCATACTGTAACAATGCATAATCAAGTATGCATTTATAGTCTGTGGTTCCTAGTTTAAGTTTTAAATTTACTATGACTGAAACATATAACACTCACCATATTGTTCTGGTAAAAAATAAAGTATCTCAGGAATTCCACCTATAGTTTCACAATATTTGCTTTTTCTAATATAGTGATGATTCCAGTCATTCACAAGAACATCTAGTTCCTTCTCAATTATTGGTCCAAAGCAATAGCATTATGTCTCACTATAAATTGAACAAAATGTGTTTGAGTAATGCTAAGTATTTAGCATTATGAACTCACAGTGTGTATTCCAAAGAATCATCAAAGCAGCCATTGATTTGCAAATCCTGGCAATTTATTATGATGAATTATAGCTCCTCCATATGCAAGATTTAGCTTACATGGAAAAATTGGATCCACCAGTCAGTCAATCTGCATCTCAAGAAGGCCCACCAAGCTTCAATTCTCTATATAATTAGCAATGTTTTTAAGTTTTATTTAAAGTATTTACCTGATTAGAGCTAGATCGACCATATCTAAAACTCATTTCAGCAGACAAGCTATCATTATGAATACTTCTTAATGTTGGTTGAACAAAGGCAATTATTGAGTTTTCTGTACCTCTGTCAGCTCTTACTACTCTAGGAAGACCTAAATATGTTATCAATTTATATATATTATAGTTTATTTCATAACTTATACCATTAATTGCTTTTACTGTATCTAAATAGTACTGTGCAATAATGTGTGGATCATTGTTAGTACTTGCACATTTCATCCACATAATTCTTCTTGAGTACCTATGTTAAAAAATTTAAAAATAAAGAAATCATGAATGTCAGCAACATACCCATCAATGCAGCCATGAATAGTGATACCAAATGGTTTTAATTTATCATAGCCATCACAGTGCCAAATAAAATTTGGACCCTAAAGTTTTTATAAATTATATTGAAATATGGCAAATAGTTTACTTACCTTACTACGATATATCCTTCTTTTCAATCTCTGCCTACTCCTTTCTTGGGAACCTTCCGGATCCATTAAAGGTAACAAAACCATGACTGTATCTCTATAATATTATATGATCTGTAATAGCTACAATGGACATATATAAGGTATAATCTTCTGACATTTAACTGATGAGTAATGCGCAATCGGTTCTACATATATCTATATCCCAATAATCCACCAGAAAATTGTAATTCTTTCTTATAATAGAATAACTGCTTTAACATTTTAAGTATATAACTATATTATTGCTTATACCTGAATGGTATCACATATTTTCATAATAGATGACTCTTCTGACTTTTGGCTGACACCTAATTTGGCTCTAATCCTTCTTATATGTCTCTTAGTGATAGAGTAGCCAAATTTTCCTGTCAGTATTTTTTCTATTGAATTAGTAGAAAGTCCACACATAGCAAAATAATGTATTAACTCATCTCTTGAAAATTCAGAGGAATTCATAAGAGGAGACATAGGAATGCCACTGACATCTCTTGAAAATTCAGATGAATTCATAAGAGGAGATATAGGAATACCACTAAAAATAGCAAGCTCTGTACTAGCCATTTTATAAAAATAAAAATGTATAAGCACATGTTAAAAATGGAAATTTGAAATAAGAAAGTCTAATAAAAATTAGAAATGGCCCACGTGCCAAAAATGGAATAGGGAATAAGGAATTGGAACTCACCGACTTGGTAGTTAATTGGAATAGAAACCTATCAATTAAGTCTTTGAAACCCATCAACTGGGTCTTTAATTGGAATTTTCAAATACACGAAGCTGCGCGGAAGAATTTGGAAATAGGAATAAGAAATTGGAAATAGGAATAAGAATGTCCGTCTGCGGCTTCCGTACATTGTACTGATGTTGTTCATTATTCTCATTCCCTGTTAAGTCTTCTCTTCAAAAATAGCTGTAACAGCACAGAAACACTACACATGTGGCTTTAGTTAATTTATATAAACTCAAATAATGCAACTTTTACGTGGGTGGCCTAACTCTTTTGAACGCCACGGTATAATTACGTGCGTTGAAATGACAGTTGTTTGTAAGAGATAAGACAGGTATAAGATACAAAAACTCAAAGATGCAATATATAATAATAAGAACCTAAAATTGGCATACAGGAAGTGACAATTTAAATCATGAAGATTTCATTATACTTGATTAATTAAAACACAGAATAGAATATTAAGTAAACTATTACATAATAGTGTGAGTCTAGATATATAATGATCAGTTTATGTGGAAATTCTATTTGTAACGGCCACTAGCTGTAAGTATATGTAGCTATAGGGCAAATTAAAGGTACTGAACATGAGTTAAAATATATCTTGAATAGGTTAATTTCATGTATATTTGCATTTATGTGAACTTGTCTTCATTACAACACATTACAACAAAATAATTAGTATTACATAACACATAAAGCATTAACCACAAAGAGTGTGATGACTCAGCTGAATTGTGAATAATTTCTTTTGATGTTAGTGTGAAGAATGAGGGAATTTTGTATAAAAACATGTTGTGTGGTACACATGCTTGTCAAACGAATTTATAGTACCAGTGTGATAATAATTCAGATTCTAATTGTGTTTTGTTAATCACAGTATATTATCAAATGGATTATTCATAATAATGACGTTTTCTCAAACAATGTAGAAAAAATTGCCAGACACATATCTTTCAAATCTATTTAATACATGTATTTGCTTTCTCTACCTCAAGTGAAACAAAAACTTTAAATACAAGTATGAAAGAAGTGGTGTAACAATCAAAGAGAGTTAACTTTGGTAGTTCATCTGATGATATCATAATCTACTGTCATTGTGATATTAATATAAAGTTGCAAAATGCCTTGAAATATATTATATCTATCTGTATCACCATTAAACTAATTTTATAGTTAATTAATTAATAAACCACAGTTTTCTCGATTTGAGAGAAAGCAATAAACATTACATGAATAAATTTAGAATAATATTTTAAAAAATTACTAACAACAGGAACAAAATATTGGTTAGACAATAGGTTCAAAGTTTTCTACTGGAAACATTTACATTTTACATCAATTCAGATGCTTTTAAGCCAAAAAGAGTTTAATGACTCAACCAAATTCTGAGTAATTCACTTTAATGTTATTGCGAAACATGAGGTATCTATCAATGAAATTAATAAATAATATACATATACATTAGCAGTCTACGTATACCAATATATAGATCCTAATGTTTTTATTAACATCAAAGAGAATTATTTATAAACTGTCTATGATAGATTTTCTTATAAACATAATGATGCCTTGTCACAATAACATGGTTATAACAACACCTACCTGTCAAACCAGTTTATGATACCAGTTCATGATATAATTTTATGAATAAATTCAGATTCTCATTTCATTGTGTTAGTCACAGTGTCTTGCTAATTATGCTATGAAGATGGAAGTCAAAGACCACTCTAAAGCAATTTCATTTGTATCTGATTCAAGTTCTGCAATAGAACAGATAGAGATGTCTTCAATTCAAGATATTGCTACCAAAAAAATTGATAAGAAAAACAATATGAAAAGATGGTTCTCTTATTCACAAGATGATATCACTACCTGCTGTTGTTGTAATATTCCATCTAAAGTAGCAAAATGCCTTGAATTATCAGGACTTATTACTGGTGTAGTCATTGTACTGATGTTGTTCTCTATTCCAATAATAAGTTATTTTGTGCAAGTAAGTGAATAATATACCACTGATAATTGACATTAATTGGTTTTTACTTTTTCTTATTGCATATGTAGGAAATGAGGAGTAGACAGCACAACATTAATACACCAGATATTACTAATACAACTGTAAGCTAAGCTCTATCATCAACATTTATATTACTTGAATATCTATAAAAAAACAAATTGTGACCTCATTTGAAAGAAAAAATCATATTGGAAGTATATCTCTATCTATCTATCTATCTATCTATCTATCTATCTATCTATCTATCTATCTATCTATCTATATATATATAATTATATATATATATATATATATATATATATATATATATATATATATGTATATATATATATATATATATATATGTTTACAGTGCTGTCAAAACTAACTGCAATAAATTCAATGTATACATTGATTTGTTGATTTAACCAATATATAGTTATACAGATTGCTTGTAGCAAAATAATTTGATATAAAAAATAAACATAGCATTGTTTTGATTACTAGTATAATTGGAATTGTCAGTTTATATAACTAATGGTTAAAACTATTGATGATGTTTATCTTATTTGCATTTTGTATGGATATATGAAAGCCATATATGGTTTTCATATATTTATGAATAGGTTAAAAATCTAACAGTAACAGTAATATATCTACATCTATATAATATATACATATATACATATATATATATATATATATATATATGTATATATATAGATGTAGATATATGTTACTGTTAGATTTTTAACCTACTGATGAATATATGAAAACCATATATGGCTTTCATATATCCATACAAAATGCAAATAAGAAAAACATTATCAATAGTTCTAACCATTAGTTATATAAACTGACAATTCCAATTATACTAGTAATTAAAACAATGCTTTGTTTACTTTTTATATCAATTAAGCTTACTCATGCAACCTGTATAACTATATTTTGGTTAAAATCAACCAATCAATGTATACATTGAATTTATTGCAGTTAGGTGTGACAGCACTGTAAACACCTACAATAATATAAACCATTTACATTGAGATAAATTATTTCTATTACTTAACTTTTGCCATTTCACTGTGGTATTTTGTAGCTGTATGCATTGTTTTTGCTGTGTTAAAGGAGCTCCAAGTGCATTGACTATTAACTGGCACATACATGCACACATACAAACTAGTACTGTAACCTTCTCCCTCTCAATGAGCAGTGATGAATGATTTATTATAATAGCCAACTACAACACAAGTATAAAGTATGTACTACTACATGGAGAACTGTATATAGCCTGAGTGTATCTATCAACTAATAAGTTAATAATATATTGATAATATAATTATACATACAGAATAATTGATTCAAGTATATTAATCAAATCAATTGAATGATTTTAACCTACAATGAATTTAATTGAGATAGCGAGGGTTTTGAGTAGTAGGTTATTGCTCAGTAGTGTTTGAATATTATCTCCTCAACATATTATCACTAATACAGCTGACATATGCATAGCAGTGTAAACTAAGCAATTAATTAAAGAGAAAATTGTCATAACTGTCTGTATTCTTGTCTTAATAGTCTCTAGAATAGTCTAAATATACATCTTTTGACTTTTTGAAAGACATTCTACTTATACATATTGCTCTGTTCATACTAGTTTTTTGCTTAGAGTTAATATTTTATCAATGACTTTTTAATATTTCCAGAATTGTTCACAAGAAGACTTATCATGGAGTGTTATTTCTAACGTTACTAATGTTTCTAAATGTTGTGCTAAAGCATATTCAGGAAATACTTGTTCTTCCTTTCTTTCAAATTGGCAAACCTGTGCATTAGGTCAATCACCAACAGTGTTTACACATAACACTAGTAGATTATCAGAAGATCAAGTCACAGAACTCATTACAAATATAGGTAAATTTATAATTAAACAATGTAATTTTATTAGATCTCTTCTAACATAAAAGGTCAACTCCCTAACTCTTATTCATCCTGCAAAAGAACTGGTGTACCTTTTCTCTGTCAATATGTCTTTCCTCTTTGTGACTGTAAAACTGGAGATTTATATTTACCATCACAAGAGACATGTCTAGAAGTTAGCACTGTTACATGTAAGACATTGTGGCCACTATTGGAACAACAGATCCAACCACTCAAGTTACCAGATTGTTCTACACTACCTATGGCTACTTATCCACCAGGTATATACATGTACACAGTTATATGGAATAAATGGATTTCTATATACACATGTAGATATCAGTGGTTCTGGTAACTCAGAAATTAGTCCTACTACTGGCACCTCATCTTTGCCTCAAGATACAGTTTGTGCTGATCAATTTATTAAAGTCAATGGAATATGTTATGCTCAATGTGATAATTTTGAACAGTATTCACATGATGTCACTCTTACCTTAAATAGTACACGATGGTTTATAGCTTCTTACGGATTTATTGTTGGAATTGTTGTTATAATCTTATCATTTGTGCGTTGGAAAACAATGTATGCTAACTGTAATGTTGTACTTGATTTTTATTGGTAACTATTTTTATATAGGTTGTTTTTTCCTTCAATTTTTTTGGTTTACATGACAGCAGTGTATTGTGTTATGGGTAAGCAAATTCTATGTGTGTTCTTTTCATCTCTCTCTCTCTCTCTCTTTCTCTCTCTCTTAGCTATTTTTATGCTTGTTTCACTAGTGGATACACCAAACTTGTATTGCAATTTTGTTGCTATAACATTAGAAAACTTGAAAGATTCGACTATTTTTTGTCATATAGCAGGTAGTACCTAAATGTTTCTACACATAATTTTTGGGAATCAAAATAATACTCATTATGTCCCTTTTAGGAGCAGTATTTCATTATTTTGTACTAAGTGTTACATTGTGGTGGTTCTTTCATGTTTGTTCAATATTCTATAAAATCATGTTCCCCTTGACAGCTAAACAATATGAGAAGAAAGAAAAGTACTTCCATATAGTTTTACTAATTACTGGTATGTTTCACTGCATGAAACAATCACATGACATCACTTTATGTATTCAATCAGCAAGTTATACCTACCAAATATTCTGCCTATTCATATTGTTTATTAATTGTGTATATCAACAAGCATAAAGATGTTCATTTAATTTTGATCCTAGATACTTATTCATGTTCATTACTAATACTACTACTGTATAATACATATTGTTTATAAATAGAGTCATCAGTATACATGGAGATGTTCATTTAATAGTGATACCTAGTTGACTATTGTAAACATGTGTTCATGTCATTGTTAATACAACATGATATGTATTGCTTATAAGTAGCGTTCATTAGTATTTTTCTTATACATACAAATGTCATTTTTTAAGATGTAGCTAGTTGATTTGTAGGAAACATACAATTACTAATTTAATTCATAACACAACTTTATATCACACATTTGATGTTGTCTCATTCCAATACTAGGTATCTTCATTCCCATACCTGGAGTATTACTAGCACTATCAGTTCCAGATTGGGGTTATGTAGTTCATCAATTTCCTGCATTTTTATGCAGTCCTCAAAATCAAAAGTTTTGGTATTATTCAGCAATTTTACCTCTTAACATTTTAATAGCTATTGGAGTCTCTTTGTTTGTCCTAATGTTATGGAATCTTCACAAAGTAAGAATAATTACATTAAATCAGTGTAATGTTTAGTTTTCTTATCCACACAGCATCAAGGTATATTTCTCACAAGAAAGAGAAGTATTGTTATCATCAGTACAGCAGAGAAAAAGATTCTTTTTGCGCTTTTTTATTATGCTATATTAGGTATGAGTGTGTTGGTGTATTTTGGATTTACAACGGCAGATGATGATTTATTTATAGAAGCTCTAGTGACATATTTCCATTGTGAAGCATTAGGACATCTACCCAATCAAACATCACAGTGTGATTCAAAGGAATATCAAAAATATACCTACCCAGAGCTTGTAGCAATTACCAATTTTTTATTGGCATTTCTTACAACGGCAAATTTAACCTTTGTTGTCAACTGGAGCACTATCACCAAATTCTGCTCACGATATTATCATAAAAAAGAAAAATCATCAAATGTTATGTTTCTTAATCCAGATTTAACTGTGTCATCTAACGTCACAGTTAGCACTCAAATGACATAATAGCATTTGAAGTATTTGATTGCATTTGATTATAATACATTGCTTTGTTTTAAAATGTTATTTTAAGATTACACGAGTGTTTTTTAAAATGTGATTTTAACAGGACTTTAGATTGTAGATATTGTAGATACTACCTATTTTTAAAAATCTTATTCATTGCGTTTTATTGATGGTTGAATTAGTATGTTGCTGCATTTCTTAAATTTTAATGTTATGATATTTTATTTACAGCTAAATACTTTTCACTCTTTTCTATGAAGATAGTTATTAATTGTTTTCCTTTATCAAACATTGAAAAAGTACAGAATTATATTCACATGTCATCTTTTAACGTTCATTGGCTTTCCATGAATGTCAGTAATCTTGATTCTATTTGCTAATAATATTGTAGAAAAACTATTAAACACTTTAGAGTTAATTTGGTACATTTATATAATAAACCATATATATATACATGCCTTAAATAGTAAGAATGTTGAACACTACATGTACACAGATGCATATCTATATAAAGTACTGGTCGTAAAAATATAGAGCTTTATATGTCTCAAAAAAGATTTAAAATCCAACAATATAAAAGTATTGTAAGAATCAAAGAAAAACGTTAACATTGCAGTTCATCTGGTGATCTAGGTTCAACTCATAAAACAATCACATGGCACTAATTTATGAATTTAATCAACAAGTTATCCCTATAAAACATTCCTTCATTTAATTATATATTGTTTATATGTAGTGTTCATCAGTATGCATAAAGATGTCCTTTATTAGTAATACCTAACTTATTAGCTACAAACATGTCTTCAATGTCATTACAATTGTAATTTATGACACTGGTCTACACCCACATTTGATGTTGTCTTATTTCAATACTAGGTAGCACTATTGGTCCCAGATTGAGGTTATGTAGTAAATGATTATTCTCCTTTTTTATATTTGCCTAAAAATCTAAATCTTACATATTATTCAGCAAAGTTACCTATTAAGATTTTTATGGGGTGCCATTTGTGTTAAAACTAAATAGTTCTGTTATTGTTATTGATTATAATAGTTTTTTATTGCTCAGGATTTGTGAATACTACAATAAATATAATAAACATGAACAGAGATATATAAATGCACATGACATTTATAAATGATGTTAGAGGTATTAACTGCTGCATTTATAAATCCCTACTGTATTTATAAGTTCCTAACAATTTTTATAAGTTCTCAACATAATTATATATTCTTAGGTGCATTTATATTATAAATTTGTGGCAGTCTTTACAAATCTCTAGTATAACTATAAATTCCCACGTCTATTTATAAAACTCTATTGTATTTATTTTATTTATTGTAGATTTATAAATCCTCAGCATTAATTAATAATCTAAAAACTATCTAGTTTTGAAAGTGACTGCTTATTGTTTGGATCCACAAGTGTGCCAAGAAAATTGCAAAAAGTACTTCACAAAACAGCCTGGTTAGCAGTAGAAGACGTAATTGCTACCAAAAACGGAAGCCCTCTGTGGTATTGTGGCAGATGCACAAGTCCTATCAATAATGACACTGAGTCATCCATACAATGTGATAGTTGCTTGATTTGGTACAATTTTAAATGTATCAACTTGCATAATCTGCCGAAGTCTAAACTTTGGTTTTGTAGATCTTGTCATAATAATAAATAGCTGTGGTCAAGTTTGATATTTGAAATCCAAAGTCACAGCCACGTGCGTTGAGTCCGTCTACGTCTGGATATGACACTGCCGGACCTGTAGTGCCAGAAAATTCGATCCGGCTGCCGGACCTCTAACCATTGCCATAACTATAAATTCGTACACGCGTTTATAAATCTCTGTTCGTACTTATTATATTTATTGTAGATTTATATATCCTCAGCATTAATTAATAATCAAAAAAACTACATAGTTTTGACACAAACGGCGCCCCATAATAAACCATACATAAGCATATATTAAATAGTTTGAATAGTGAATCATACATGTGTACCACTATACATCTATGAAAAGTAATGGTTGTGGAAAAGACATTTAATCGATTTGCTTTTCTAATTTTAAAAAGCGTAGTTTTGATACAAAAAAGTGAAAGCTGTAGCATGCTGGAAAACTACGCACACTAAACTTGTTCTGCTGCACAATTTTTGTAGCAAAGGAAGTGACGTCTGCTGGAAGGGAATTGAAATCATTGTCTATCAATGAACATGGCTGAGATTAAAAAGGAGAGAGGCATCTTGGGTTTTTTTTTCTTGTACAACTGATGTCTAATAGCATAGTGCTAGTCTGAAGGGCAAAAACAAACAAACAACAATCAGACACTATTATAAATAATAAGTAAATAAATAGAGAGAGAGAGAGAGAGAGAGAGAGAGAGAGAGACCGTAGATATATATACTTAAAATTTAAGGAAACAATTTTTTTACATTGTGTTTAGACTCTGTAAGTGAAGTAGAAGATTTTACACTGTAGGGAAGTGGATTCCAGAGCAGAAGGAACAAATGAATTTTTAAAGGCTGAAGTACGTGAAAAAGGAACAGAGTACATGAAGCCGTCATAGTGACGGGAGCAATGTGTATGAAGAAGTTTAGGAACAAAGCAACCAGAAGGAAAATATACAAGTTTATTAGAAATTTCATAGACTAGACATAATTTGGAGATGGAATGACAAGTTGAAAGGGGAAAATGTTATGAGATGAGAGAAGGGAATAATAATCCCTAGACCAGTTGTGAGAACACATCCTTAGGGCTAAAAGTTATTAGATTGAACATAGTGCATGGAAGAGGGGGCAGATATTTCCTGAGAAAGAAGGATATCATCAGCATAGAGAGTGAGTTTTGCTGAATTGAGAAGGGGTAAATCAGCAAGTTCATTGATATATATAATAAATAAGAGTGGACCAAGAATTGAGCCTTAAGGTACTCCAGAGATAACATGAGATTTGGAAGAGTGGGAACCTTCAATTACAACCTGTTGAGTACGACCTTGAAGATAACTGTGAAACCATGAGACAAGATTAGGGGAAATATTAAGAGAGGATAAGGAGTCTAGTAATGGCCTATGAGGCACAGAGTCAAAAGCTTTTGTTAGATCAAAGAAGACAGCACAAACAACTTTGTTGGAATCCAGAGAGGAAAACCAAGAGTTCACATTGGACAGAAGTGCAGTTTCAGTGGAGAAGCCGGGGCGGAAACCAAATTAGTTGTTGGAGAGTAGATCATGATAGGAACAGAAGTCGTATAAGTAATTAAATATGTGACGTTCAAAAATTTTACTCACAAGAGAAAGAAGAGAAATTGGATGATAATCAGAAGGGGAAAAAGGAGACTTAGATTTAGGAATGGGCACAACAAAGGAGTTCTTCCAGTCTGTAGGGAAGGTACCAGAAGAAATAGAGGAGTTGAAAATAAGACTGAGTGGAAGTAAAATGCTATAGGCAGTGTTGTGGAGCATGATGGAAGAGATACCGTCAGGACCAGGAGCAGTGTCAATAGGGATGCAGGAGATAAGGTTACAAATATCTTCTGGATTACATAAATAATCTGGAGAAAAAGTATTGTCAGGAGGAAGAGTTGAGGGGGAAAGAGGGGTAGTTTGGTTGTTGAAACAGGAAGAAAAATATTGATTTAGAACATTAGCTTTATCAGAGGATGAGGTAACAGCAGAACCATCTTGAATTAGGGAGGGGATAGAAATAGATTTAGAACGAACACGTTTAACAGCAGACCAGAATGACCGAGGAGATGGAGAAGTAGATAAGCATTGAAAAAATGTAGATTTCAGCTGCCTAAGATAAGCAAGGGTTTCATTACGATAGGATTTATATTCAGCCCACAGTCTTGGGGAGCCAACTTTTTTAGCAGAGATGAAGAGAGAGTTTCTTATTTTAACACGTTTAAGATAGGAGTGGTTGATCCAAGGGAGAGAAAATTTGTTAGATGGGAAGGTGAGTTTACTGGGGATGGTACAATTCATGATGAGAAGAAAAAGTTCTTTGAATATAATCCATGAAGCATTAGGATCAGAAGAAGGAAGAACTTGTAACCAGTCAATAGAACAGAGGAGAGAATTAGCTCGAACAAAGTCAGCTTGGTTATCCTTAAAACTTTTTGCACTAAATGATAGCACGTGCTGATCTCTCTCAGATGATATACATAAATTCGCCTACCTAATTGTGTAAATTTTATAAACATTTTGCACAATTATGACGCCTGGGAGTTCCCGCGATCAATTTTGTGTTTCATTGTTGAAATCTATCTCTTTAATGATGTCACCAAAGTCAAAGAGACAAAGGCAACTGAAAAACTCACTAGTACTTGCAAGAGAGAGTAAAATGAGACGTTGTTATGATCAGGATGAGTCAATGATGGAGGGTCAGTTTAGTGGAACTGAGCCTGAAGGACTTTTTGAATTATTGGTGCTGTGTGCTGATGCTTTAGATATGGAGGATGAAGATGTTTATCCATCATTTGATTTACACTCGAGCTGAAGATCTCCATCCATCATTTAGACTCAAGCTTCAAGTCTGATAGTGATTATATCATTGACAAATTTTGTGAGGAATGGGTTACTCATTTCATCCATGAATATAGAATTTTACTTGATGTCTTTCTCTGCTTTTAGCTCACAACTGTACTTGGAAAGGGTGAATCAGAATCAGTGGAGTTGACTAAATTAATTAGATTAAGTACCACCTCCAAAACACTCAGAAATACTTTCCAAAGGTGCACCATTTTATTGCTTACCTTATGGGTATACCATGAAGTTCAGACTTAGAGAAGTTTGTTTAAAAGTAGAAAAAAAGTCAAAAATCTCACAGAAGGATTTCAGAAAAACATTAAAAAGATAGGTAAACTTAAAACTAAAAAAGTGACTTTGTTAAATCTTTTTAACTTAATACATAAACTTTCAGTCACATATTCACCTTGTAAATCCACCGTACACATTTTCTTTGCCATTATGTTTTCCTTTTTTTTGACTGTAAAACTGGAGATGTAAATTTACCATCACAAAAGGCATTTCAAGAAGTTAGCACTGTTACATGTAGGACATTGTGGCCACTAATGGAACAAGCGATAAAACCACTCAAGTTACTCGATTGTTCTACACTACCTATGGCTACTTACTCACCAGGTATATACATGTACACAGTTATATGAAATAAATAGTTTTTTATATACAGATATAGATATCAAATACAGTTTGTGCTGATCAATTCATTAAAGTCAATGAAACATGTTATGCTCAATGTGATTAGTTTTGAACAGAGTTCACATGATGTCACTGTTGTCTTTAAAAGTACACATCTGTTTGTTGCTTGATATAGATTAGTTGTTGGAGTTGTTCATCTGTCCTTTGCCTCTGTGGTAGCCTTAAACAGTTTAGACAACAATTTCACAGTGGTAATATACAAATCTGGCAGTATAGTTAAACAAGAAAGTAATGGAAGAATTGTACTAACTATAAAGTCTATATTCTTATTATTAGTTAATAGTCTAAATATGCATCTTTCAATTTTAACAAAATGTATTTATCCTGAGCTTGCAAGACCTACCTTTTTTAAAATAGAATTTGTTGTCACAACAAATTTAATTTTTGTTTTTATCTAGAGCACTATCATCAAATTTACCTGTCGTGTTCGATATCAGATATATATCTTGATTGGAAATTGCAATAATTGTGCTTGAAGCATTTGCCTTTCATTGTTTTACATTTTGTTGAAATAAATTAGTTTTAAATGTGTCTTTTTAAAATGTGATTATAACTGATTTTGTAGATGTTTCCAATAATAAACGATTTTGTCTAGGGCTAAGTAATTTTTTTTGCATTTATAGGAAGTAAACAATAGACAGACAACACAAACCACAATTCTGTCAATTTGAAAGGAAGCAATAAACATTTTATGAATAAACCATATCATATATATATACCATAGGTTAGAGGTTTTTCAGGAAATAATGATGAGACCTAAACCAGAATGTTCTACTTTCTATTGAAGCACTTACAATCTGATAATTAAGACAATTTTGAGCCACAGCACTGTGATGACTAAACCGAATTCTGAGTATTTCCTTTTAATGTTATTGAGAAAATGTGTCATCTATCAAGAAAATTGATAAATGAAATATATAAGCATCTGCAGTCCACCAGTCGATTAATTTTCTTATTTACATCAAAAGGAATTATTTATAAATTGTTTATGATTGATTTCCTCATTGACATAACAATGTTACAATAACATTATTATAACAACACATACCTGTCAAACGAGTTTATGATACCAGTTTAAGAATAAATCCAGATTTTAATTCCATTTTGTTTGTAAAAGTGTTTTGCTGATAAATTATGGAGGGCACAAAAGTCAGAGATCACTCTAAAGCAACTACATTTGTATACAGTTCAAGTAGTTCTGTAATAGAACAGATGGAGATGTCTACAACTCAAGATGTTACAACTAATCCTAGTGCTAAGAAAAACAAAGTGAAAAGGTGGCTTTTTAGTTCACAAGATGATACCAGCTTCTGTTGTTGTTGTAATATTTCACCTAAAATAGCAAAATGGCTTGAATTATCAGGACTTATTACTGGTATAGTCATAGTATCGATGTTGTTCTCTATTCCCATAATAAGTTATTTTGTGCAAGTAAGTGAAGATAAAGCATCAACAATTATCTTTAATTGATTTTACATTTTTTTATTGCATTCATAGGAAATTAAAAGTAGACAATACAACGTTGATACATCAAATAATACTAATCCAACTGTAAGTTAAATTCTATCATCAACATTTTTATGACTTGAAACCATATTAAAGATAAAGTGTTACCTGATTTGAAATAAGTGACCACTGTTGGCAAAATGTTATTGATTTTAACCTTATTTGTGATAAAGGACCACAGTTAAAACATCTCAAAAAACAGATTTGTATGATTATAGTTGCTATATATAAACAACTACTCGTGGTAACTCTATGTATATCCCTCTTAAAAATCAGGTCACAACCATTTTGAGAAAAGTGGCCGCTATTAAAAACAAGGTTACATAATGTACACGTGCATTATAGAAACAAAGAAGCTACAGTTATTAAATTGACTGAGTCAATGCAGATGTTTCTTCAATTCATTGTCATTGTGGTTGCATGCATCATTTGAAAACGTAGTATGACTTGATTATATGGAATTGACTTCTCAAAAGATAGAAGACTGATAACAGTGCAACTACCCACTCAGTTACTGACTAATAATTACTTTATAGTAAAGTCTGAAGCCGCTATTTTGCAGAATGTTAAGTCCATTGCTTGATGTTTTTATAAAAAGCCACTTGTTGAAGTATTATCGTAATAATTAGAAACCAAAGAATGGGTAAAATCTAAGCTGTTATAAATCTATCAATTATTTTAACGGTATATTCAGTCAAATCGGATAACATTGTTAAAATTGATCAGTTGATTTAACTATAGCAAACATATTTAATGCAAAATATAAACATAATACCTTTTTGATTACCATTTACTTCAATTCATTGTTTATGTAACTATTGGTTACAACTAATGATGAAATTTTATTCATAGAAAAATAAAAAAACATTTTTACAAGTGTCTTATATAGATAATAAGGTGATTTGACCTCCAGAAGAGCTCCTTGATTATGATGTTTGGTAATTAGTAAACACAGATAGTGATGATATATATCAACTCAAAATGTTAATAAAAAGCACTAAAGTGCAGAACCTCCTACACAGTTTCTGTAGTGATGTTAGCTTGTTTACATTTACCATGCACCACTACATGCACTGTAAAAATTGATTGGTTTATTTAACCATTAGTTGGTTATACAGGCTGCAATTGCAAGCTTATTTTGTGAAAAAAGTAATCATAATCCTGTTTACATTACCAATGTACTACTACTATTTATGTAGCTATATAACCATTCATTTCATAGTACATCTATTATCAAAATAGTATTAGTATTATGTTTAATTTTCATGTACAACCTGTATACATAACCATGTATTTGTTAAATCGACAAATCTATTTTTACAGTGTGGTAACTTACTAATAAATATTTATAATAAAATAAGTACACAGGATCATATGAAGACTTCTTTACTTTATCTGATCGATGCATGTGGTAAAACTGTAGGGGTGGCAACTACTAGCTTAACTATAATGGCAAAGAAGGCTGTCAAAGTTGGTAAAATTTGTCATAACTTCAACACGAAACATTTCAACGAAAAGTCCCACATTGAAATTGTAGACAATTGTATTTTTTACTCACGTAGTTTTATTGAAGCAAAGATTTGTTCTGTCTGTGCTTTTTGAAAAATCTGACACTTCAAGCTTTGACTTCCGTTGACAGCCTTTTATCTAGAATGATTTGCTATTACATAACATTTGCCGCTTTTCTGTGGAATTTAGAGTTAGAGCAGCTTAAAGTGCATTGACAGTTAACAGACACACATTCGCACAAACTAAGTACTGTAACTCTCGCCCACTTCGTCAGTGGTGACGTATGATTAATTATAATAACCAACTACAATATGAATATTAAGTACATACTACTACATGGAGAACTGTCTATAGCCAGAATGTATCTATCAACTAATTAGTTAATCTAGGTAATGATATGTAGATCAATTGATTCAATCATATTCATCTAATCAAATGAATGATTTTAACTTGCAAAAATTTTAATTGAGATAGAAAGGGTTTAGAATAATAGATTATTGCTTTTAGTACTTGTATTACCTCAACATAATATTATTACTGTAGCTGATATATACCTAGCAGTATAAATTAAGCAATTAATTAATAAAAAGAATTGTATTAAATGTAATAGTTTCATAAATAATCTAAATATACATCTTTTGACTGTTTGAAAGACATTCTCATTAAATGTTCATAATTGTCTTTTGCTTATATTTGATGTTTTACCAACAATTTTTGTATTTCCAGAATTGTTCATATGAAGACATATCATGGAGTGTTGTTCATCATGTTATTAATGTTTCTAAATGTTGTGCTAAAGAATATTTAGGAAATGCTTGTTCTTCCTTTCTTTTAAATTGGCAAACCTGTGCATTAGGTCAATCAACACTGTTTGTAAATAACACTAATTTATTATCAGAAGATGAAGCTATACAGATCATTAGAATGATAGGTAAATTTAAAACAAAATAATTTGACTTTGTTAGATCTCTTTTAACTTAGCAGATGAACTCCCAGTCATGTATTCTGCTTGCAAAGCAGCCAGTGCACAATTTTTTTGTCAATATTTTTTCCCTCTTTGTGACTGTAAAACTGGAGATTTATATTTACCATCACAAGAGTCATGTCAAGAAGTTAGCACTGTTACATGTAGGACATTGTGGCCACTACTGGAACAGCAGATTCAAAACTTCAAGTTACCAGATTGTTCTACACTACCTATGGCTACCTATAGCTACCCAACAAGTATATACATGTACATAATTATATGGAATAAATGAATTTCTTTATACACATGTAGATATCAGTGGTTCTGGTAACTCAAAAATTAGTCCTACTACTGGCACCTCATCTTTACCTCAAGAAACAGTTTGTGCTGATCAATTTATAAAAATCAATGGAACATGTTATGCTGAATGTGATAGCTTTGAACAGAATCCACATGATGTCACTGTTGTCTTAAAATTCACAAGAATGTTTTCTGTTTGTTATGGATTTATTGTTGGAATTGTTGTTTTTGTCTTATCATTTGTGCGTTGGAAAACAATGTATGTTAATTATAAAATATTTCACTTGATTTTATTAGTGAATTGTCTTTTTTATATAGGTTGTGTTTTCCTTATATTTTCTTAGTTTACATGACTGTAGTCAGTTGTATTACATGTAAGCAAATACTATGTTTATTTCTTTTATCTCTCTCTCTCTCTCTCTCTCTCTCTCTCTCTCTCCTCTCTCTCTTTCTCTTAGCTATTTTTATGCTTGTTTCACTAATTGGTAGATCCAATTTGTATTGTAATTCTGTTGCTATAACAAAAGACTCAAGTATATTTTGTCATGTATCAGGTGGGAAATGTTTTTGTACACATGATTAGTCTAGACTCATATATGTGTCTTTTAGGAGCAGTATTTCATTATTATGCACTAAATTTTGCATTGTGGTGGTTCTTTCATGTTTGTTCAATATTCTATAAAATTATGTTCCCTTTGACAGCTAAACAATATGAGAAAAAAGAAAAGTACTTCCATATAGTTTTATTAGTTACTGGTATGTTTCACTATATGAGACAATGTAATAACAAAAATCTATGAATTCAATCAACAAGTTACATCTATCAAACATTTCTTCATTCATTAATCTTTCTAAGCATATTTATTATTACTAGTGTCATTAGTATACATACAGATGTTCATTTAATAGTGATACGTAGATTATATATTCATATTCATACTACTACTACAGCATGACACATATTGAATATAAATAGTGTTCATTAATATTTTCCATACACACACAAATGTCATTTTAATAGATTTTGATTGTTAGGAGATATAATACATGATACTCTTCTATATCCCACATTTGATGCTGACTCATTCCAATACTAGGTATCTTCATTCCCATACCTGGAGTATTACTAGCACTTTTGGTTCCAGATTGGGGTTATGTAGTTAATGAATTTCCTCCATTTTTATGCACTACTCAAAATCTGAAATTATGGTATTATTCAGCACATTTACCTCTTAACATTTTAATAGCTATTGGAGTCATATTGTTTGTTATCATGTTCTGGAAACTTCATAAAGTAATAACAAATAATAATAATACTGGCTGATTTTAATATTTGGTTTCCTTATCCCACAGCATCATGGTATATTTTGTAACAGAAAAAAAAACAGTATTATTATCCGTACAGCTGAGAAAAAGATTCTTTTTGTGCTGTTTTATTATGTTATATATGGTATAATTCTGTTTGTGCATTATGGATATGCAACAGCAGATTCTGATTTATTTAAAGAAGCTCTAGAGACATATTTCCATTGTCAAGCATTAGGACATCTACCTAATCAAACATCACAGTGTGATCCAAAGGAATATCAACAATATATCTATCCAAATCTTGAAACAGCTAACTATTTTTTTTCGGGATTTATCACCACAGCAAATTTAATATTTTTAATTAACTGGAGGAAGGTCACCAAATTTTGCACACACTATTATTATGAAAGTAAAATTAACAAATGTTATGCTCCTTAAACCAGATTTACCTGTCATGAATTATGTTTACAGACAATAAATGTATTTAAAGTATTTGAATTGGTTTCATTTTTATATATTGCTTTGTTTTAAAATGATTTTTAAAAACAGCATGAGTGTTCATTTAAAATGGCCTTTAACAGGACTTCTTAATAGTTATTAATTATTTTCTAAATTTTATTCGTCAACTTTTATTGTTAACACTGATTGGTATTTTGCAACGTTTAGTTATTGTTATTTTTTTAATGTTATGTTTTTTTATCATTTATTCTTGAATGTCAATAATTATGATTCCTTTGTTAATATAAGCAAAATATCATTAAATACATTGTTTATAATAATGATATTTTCTAAAGCAATGCAGAATAACTGCCAGACACTAATCTTTATATAATTCATTTGGTACATCTTTATAATAAATCATACACATACATACATTAAATAGTAAGAATGTTGAATACTGCATGTACACAGCTGTACATTATAAAAAATAGAGCTTTCTAGAAGTCAAGAGAAGTAAATCCAACTATCTCAGAATGATTTTAGTAATGATCAGACACTACAGTGTGATCCATAGGAATATCAACAATATATCTACACAGACCTTGCAACAACTACCTATTTTTAATAGGATTTCTTACCACAACAAATTTAACCTTTGTCATCAACTGGAGCATTGTTAATTTGAGAGAAAAAAAGAATAAACAATTTCTTAGTAGACTTTAGCATGACTTTACTGATAGCAAGAACTAGACTTAAAATAAATTTGCTAGACAATGGGTTGGGGGTTTCAAATAAGAAATAGAGCACAAGAATAAAAGCTGAATATTTATTTTCTGTAGACACATCCAATGCATTGTCACTCTAATCAATTTTGAAATTTTTTGGCGCAAGGAGTGTAATGACTCAGACAAATTATGAATTAGTCCTATTGTTGTTGTTATTGAAAACCATGAGATATGTATTATTTAGTTTTAATATACCAAAACTAAAACTAAAATATACTTTAGTGAATAGCAAACGTGATACATATCTGTAACTATATCTAACCATGTAGGTATTATGTAACTATGTGCAATAGTTACCATAAGACATGGAGTGTTTTACTCTTAAAATATGGCTCATATCAAAGGTGCTGAGTTGAATATATATTTTGAAGAGTTTAATTTCAGGTGTATTTAAACATTAAGTACATGAACTAGTTTACATTACAACAAAATAATTATCATTATAAAACACATAGAACATTTGTTGAGTTACTTGTAGTAAACGTATTTGACAATAACTTATGTAGACATGGAGTACTCCTTTCAAAACTTAGACACTATAGAAACTAAAAAAATGATAAGTAGCATTTATTAACATGTACACTCTACCAGTAGATAGATCCTTTAGTTGTTAGCAACATCAAAGGAAATTTTTTACATTTCCTCATATACATAACGGCATTCTGTTTCAATGTTGACACTTTGAATTAATTCTAAAGTTAAAATTAGAAGGATACAAAAGTGTACATTTATATTTAAGAATGTATTGAAAAGGAAAGGGTTGATATAATAAATGTTACATTTTATAATTACATGTATTGAGATGACTGTTGTTTGTAAAAGATAAGTCAGGTATTAGGTACAAAAACTCAAAGAAGCAATATATAATAATAAGAACCTAAAGTTCACATACAAGAACAGGCCTTGAAATCATGAACATTACATCATACTTGATTACGTTTAACACATAATAGAATATTAAGTAATATTAATAAAATTTAGAATAATATTATTTAGAAAAATTACTAACAACTTGAACCAAACTCCAAATGTATTGGTTAGACAATAGGTTCAAACTTTCTTAATGGAAACATTACAGCTTACATCAAACAAGACATTTTTAAGCCAAAAAGACTAGTACAGTGACTCAACCAAATTCTGAGTATTTTCCTTTAATGTTATTGAGAAACATGATGTATCTATAGCAGCACAGCAACTCCTACTGTATATACTCAGTATCCACTATATTACTAATTATTATTCATAACTAATTTTTGGTATCACGTGATATAATAAAACTATAAGCTATCAGTCTGTCAAGGGGAAACGAAGCGTATCTTTCCAGTCAATTTGCATCTCTTCAGATCGTGCAGCAGTAGTAGTTAGTCATAATATTTGCTACACTGAAAACCCAAACCACGTGGCTGCTGTCACAATCAAGATCCCTCCTTTCTGGCCTTCCGATTCCCAAATCTGGTTCGCCCAGGTCAAGGCACAGTTTAACACTAAAGGCATCACTACTCAGAAATCTAAATTCGAACATATCGTCTCATCACTTCTACCAAAAGTTGCACAGGAAGTTCGAGACCACATCCTATCTCCGCCAATCGACTCGCCCTACCATGTCCTGAAAAAGCAACAGCGACTCCAACAGCTATTTAATGCTGAAGAGCTTGGAGATCGCAAGCCAACGCAGTTAGTTAGACGTATGCAACAGCTACTTAGTGAAAACGCCAGTGGTACAGATGCCTCATTCTTACATGAGTTTTTACAGTGAATACCTTCTAATGTACACATGGTACTCACCTCCACTAATACAACCAGTTTAGATGATTTTGCACAACTAGCCGATCAAATTATTGAAGTAGCCACACCTTCAATTCAAATGTTACTACTTTCACAGAAGTAGAGCAATTACGGGTGGAGATAGGAGACCTCAAGAAACTAGTACAGTCATTGCTCACCCCCAAAGCACGACATCAGCACCGATCACCCTCCCTGCGACAATCACCCGGTCCTTCACCATCACCAAACAAAGAGTCATGCTGGTATCATCAACGTTTTGGAAGTTCAGCACGTAAATGTCAACCACCTTGCAATGTGTCTGAAAACACACGAGGCAGCCACTGGTAGCGTCGAGTATGATTGGCCAATCTCAAAGCTGCTTATTCTATATTACAGATTGTAGCAGTGGACTACGCCTGCTAGTAGATACTGGTACAAAAGTAAGTGTAGTTCCACTTACAAGTACTGAACATAAACACCCACAAGATGGATGTACACTACAAGCAGTTAATCACACTCCAATTAAGATTTCAATGTTTTCTATAAACATCAAAGAGAATTATTTATAAACTGTTTATGATAGATTTATAAATATAATGAGGTTTTGTCACAATAGTATTACTAAAACAATACATACTTTTCAAACCAGGTTATGATTAAATTCAGATTCTCATTTCATTATGTTAATTTGATACAACCAATTAACATTATTAGCAAATACTACACTCACAACAATGAGTATTACTACAACAACACACATCTGTCATTCTCATTTCATTGTGATATTTTGATACAACCAATGAATGTTATTAGCAAATACTACACTCACAACAATGAGTATTACTACAACAACAAACATCTGTCATTCTCATTTCATTGTGTTACTTTGATACAAACAATTAATGTTATTAGCAAATACTTCACTCACAACAATGAGTATTACTACAACAACACACATCTATTATTCTCATTTCATTGTGTTACTTTGATGCAACCAATTAATGTTATTAGCGAATACTACACTCACAACAATGAGTATTACTACAACAACACACATCTGTCACTCATTTCATTGTGTTACTTTGCTACAACCAATTATTGTTATTAGCAAATACTGCTCTCACAACAATGAGTATTACTACAACAACACACATCTGTCATTCTCATTTCATTGTGTTATTTTGATACAAACAATTAATGTTATTAGCAAATACTACACTCACAACAATGAGTATTACTACAACAACACACATCTGTCGTTCTCATTTCATTGTGCTACTTTGATACAACCAATTAATGATATTAGCAAATACTACACTCACAACAATGAGTATTACTACAACAACACACATCTGTTAAACTAGTTTATGATACCAGTTTATGAAAACATTCAGACTAAAATTTCATTTTATTAGTCACAGTGACTTCCTGATAAATTATGGAGGAGACAGAAGTCAAAGATCACTCTAAAACAACTCCATTTGTGTCCAATTCAAGTCCTGCAATAGAACAGATAGAAATGTCTTCAATTCAAGATATTACTGCCAAAATAATTGCTAAGAAAAACAAAGTGAAGAGATGGCTCTCTGGTCCACAAGATGATACCACTACCTTCTGTTGTTGTAATATTCCATCTAAAGTAGCAAAATGTCTTGAATTATCAGGACTTATTACTGGTATAGTCATTGTACTGTTGTTGTTCTCTATTCCTATAATAACTCATTATGTGCAAGTAAGTGAATAATATTCCACCAATAATTACCATAAATTGGTTTTTACATTTTCTTATTGCATTTGTAGGAAATGAGGAGTAGACAGCAGAACATTAATACACCAGTTGCTACTAATACAACTGTAAGCTAAGCTCTATCATCAACACTTTTATTACTTTAATATCCATAAAAAGACAAATGTTTGAGCTGATTTGAAAGAAAGGACTATATTGGAAGTATATGTATATCTATATCTATATCTATCTATCTATCTATATATATATACATATATATAGATAGATGGATGTATGGATGTATGGATGTATGGATGGATGGATGGATAGGTTGATATGTTACTGTTAGACTTTTAACCTATTAATAATATATGAAAGCCATATAATATGACTTTCATACATCCATACAAAATACAAAGAGAAAAACCCCATCATTAGTTCTAACATTAGTAATGTAAACTGATAATATCAATTATATAGTAATCAAAACAATGCTTTGTTTACTTTTATATCAAATAAGCTTGCTACATGCAATCTGTATAACTATATATTTGTTTATTCAACCAATCAATGTATACATTGAATTGATTGCAGTTAATTTTGACAGCATTGTAAACACCTACAATAATATAGAGCTCTACTGTTGAGATGAATTAGTCTATTACTTAACTTTTGCCGTTTCTTCTCCATGCATTGTTGTTGTTGTCTTAGAGAAGCCCCAAATGTATTGACAATTAACTGACACATACACACACACATACAAACTAGTAGTATAACCTTCTCCCTCCCAATGAACGGTGATGGATAATTTATTATAATAGCCATTTACAACACGAGTATAAAGTATAGTCTAAATATACATTTTTCAACATTTTGAAAGACATACTGATTTTGCTTAGAGTTTATATTTTATAGTTATTTTATATTTCCAGAATTGTTCACAAGAAGACTTATCATGGAGTGTTGTTCCTGATGTTATTAATGTTTCTAAATGTTGTGCTAAAGAATATTCAGGAAATGCTTGTTCTTCCTTTCTTTTAAAATGGCAAACCTGTGCATTAGGTCAATCAACATCAGTGTTTGTAAATAACAATAGCTTGTTATCAGAAGATCAAGTAAATGAGATCATTACAAATATAAGTAAATTTATAAATATAGAATGTAGTTTTGTTAAATTTCTTTAACTTAACAGCTCGTCACCCTGATTCATCCTGCAAAAGTACTGGTGTGCCTTTTTTTTGTCAATATGCTTTCCCTCTTTGTGACTGTAAAACTGGAGATTTATATTTACCATCAAAAAAGACATGTCAAGAAGTTAGTACTGTTACATGTAGGACATTGTGGCCACTACTTGAACAAGTGATACAACCACTCAAGCTACCCAATTGTTCTACACTACCTATGGCTACTTACCCACCAGGTATATACATGTACACAGTTATATGGAATAAATGTATTTCTGTATACACATGTAGGTATCAGTGGTTCTGGTAACTCAGATATTAGTCCTACTACTGGTACCTCATCTTTACCTCAAGATACAGTTTGTACTGATCAATTTATTAAGATCAATGGAATATGTTATCCTCGATGTGATAAATTTAAACTGAGTCCACATGATGTCACTGTTGCCTTAAATGGTTCTAAATGGTTTGCTGCTTGTTATGGATTAGTAGTTGGAATTGTTGTTATAATATTATCATTTGTGCGTTGGAAAACAATGTATAGTAACTATAATGTTTTACTTGACTTTTACTAGTGAATGTTTTTATATAGGTTGTTTTTTCCTTCAGTTTTTTTAGTTTACATGACTGTTGTGTATTGTATTTTTGGTAAGCAAATACTATGTGTGTTCTTTTAATATCTCTCTATCTCTCTCTTTTTAGCTATTATTATGTTTATTTCGCTAGTTGATACATCTAACTTGTATTGCAGTTCTGTTGCTATAACAGAAGAAAGCTTAAATGATTCTACTGTATTTTGTCATATAGCAGGTGGGACAATAAAATTTTTCTACGAATAATTTTCTGGACTAAAACTAATACTCATTAATGTCTTTTTTAGGAGCAGTATTTCATTATTTTGTACTTGGTGTTACATCGTGGTGGTTCTTTCATGTTTGTTCAATATTCTATAAAATCATGTTCCCCTTGACAGCTAAACAATATGAGAAGAAAGAAAAGTACTTCCACATAGTTTTATTAGTTGCTGGTATGTTTCACTGGATGTGACAATCATATGACACAATTCTAATACTACTACTGTATAATACATATTATTATTGTTTATGAATACTGTCATCAGTGTGCCTATAGATGTTCATTTAATAGTGATACCTAGTTGATTATTGTAAACATGTGTTCATGCCATTATTAATACAACATGATATATATTGCTTATAACTGGTTTCATTACTATTTTTTGTATACATGAAAGTGTCATTTTTAACTGATGTACCTAGTTGATTTGTTGGAAACATACAATTACTAATTTAATATATGATTCAGCTTTATATCCCATGTTTGATGTTCTCTCATTCCATTACTAGGTATCTTCATTCCCATACCTGGAGTTTTACTAGCACTTTCGGTTCCAAACTGGGGTTATGTAGTTCATGATTTTCCTCCATTTCTATGCGTTCCTCAAAATGAAAAGCTTTGGTATTATTCAACAATTTTACCTCTTAACATTTTAGTAGCTATTGGAGTCTCTTTCTTTGTACTGATGTTATGGAAACTTCACAAAGTAAAAATAATTATATTAACTCAATATAATGTTTAGTTTCTTTGTCCACACAGCATCAAGGTATATTTCTCACCAGAAAAAAAAGTAGTATTATCATTACTACAGCAGAGAAAAAGATTCTTTTTGTACTCTTTTATTATGTTATACTTGGTATGATGGCGTTGGTGTATTATGGATTTACAACAGCAGATATTGATTTATTTGTAGAAGCTCTACAGGCATATTTTCTTTGTGAAGCATTAGGACATCTACCCAATGAAACATCACAATGTGATCCAAAGGAATATCAACAATATATCTACCCAGAGATTTATTCAACTTCCAATTATTTAACGGCATTTCTTACCACAGCAAATTTAACCTTTGTTGTCAACTGGAGTGCTATCGCCAAATTCTGCTCACGATTCTATCATAAAAAAGAAAAATCATCAAATTTTATGTTTCCTAATCCAAATTTGACTGTTTCATCTAATTCCACAGTTAGCACTCAAATGAAATAATTGCATTTGAAGTATTTGATTGCATTTAATACAATATACATTGCTTTGTTTTAAGATGTTATTTTAAGATTACATGAGTGTTCTTTTAAATGCGTTTTAACAGGACTTTATTTTGTAGATATTAGCCACTTTCTAAAATTTCATTTATTACTTTTTATTGTAGGCAGTAGTTGAATTGGTATGTTGCACCTTTTTTAATTTTAATGTTATGTCACTTCATTTACAATTTAGATATTTTTTCACTCTTTTCTACGAAGATAGTTATTATTTGTTCTCTTTTTTAGCGAAATTGAAAAAGTACAAAATTTTTTTCACATGTCATACATAAGTCAAACATCAAAGCAGGAAATTGTCTGTACTTTCTGCAAGAAGTAGTAGACAATTTAACTATAACGATCATTAATATTAAATAGTCGTAAGTGGCTTCCTAAGAGTAGCTCTTGATTTGTTGAAATCACTAGTTTTTCTTCTGAAGCACTCAACGGAGACCTACAAAAGGCCATACTTTACAATGCAGTTAGCTCTGTGAACTTAGTATCCAATCCGTCTATGGTTAAAAAGTTATATATCGTGAACGTACGTACTATAAGAGGCAGAGAAATGAAACGCAAATCCAACATTTGATTAATTGTGTCTGGGAAGCTTAAAACTTTGTCTTAGATTATGAATAAATCAATACTGCTAAGAATTGAATGATTTCAATCATTTTTGAATGAGATATTTTTCTAGCAATATATTTCAACTTATAATAAAATAAATATTAATTAATTATTTATAATATATAAATAAATTTATAAAAACTTTTTTATAAATATATTTATAAAAACTTTATAAAAACTTTATAATACTAACAAGTATGTTATATGATATAGTGTAAATTACACAAGATCGGGGGATCGCTTTCAGCCGCCTCCTACAGGACAAACGAGTGAAAGAACGAACTTCTTTACCCTGCTACCATAAAATACAATCCTTTACTTGTTTATTCTGATACCTTTGATAATTTCTTATCTTTATTGTGCGGAGCAACAAAGTTTATAAAAAAATTTCGGGCACATGAGTAGGCGGACATCAATAATGTCAATTCGACGAGCGGCAAAACTCTTCTCACGATCAAGCAAACTGAAAAAGCTATGGCTGATAGGATTGGTTGATGACTGAACTACAACAGCATAGCCAAACTGTTTCTTTTACCAAGGAGTTCATTTCTCTAAAGAGCAAAATATCTGAATGGGTGTGGACATGTGTATTCGGACACACCTACATCAGTGATGGTCTATATACTTCTAAAATTATTCATCAACTGGACGTTTATAGACATAAAGGACATAACTGACTTCTACTGGCTTTTGAAATATAGAAATTTAGACATCACATAGTTTAGAATTTGTATGCAGTGCACTGTGGTGTTAGAGATGGTGTATCTCAGTGATGTATGCAAGTTAAATGCAATGCTTGTCATTTGAGACTGCAGTGACAAAACATTGATAAGACAAGAATTAACAGTTTCCACAAACATACTTAAAGTCTTTTCTCTTGGCAACAGTGTATAATACATTAACACAACCGCAATGGTACTACTGCAAGCAATTTGAACAATTCACCCAAGTGGTTGACCTTGGATGAGCACAAGTTTTATGTAAGCAATCACCAACTAGAATAGAAACTATTGAAGATATCTGACCAATAAAATTTGGTTCACCTCTGACACTTTTCTTTATTTCCTTAGATGTAGCTTTAAGAGTACGAGTACTATTAGTACCTAGATAGTAATACCAATTTGTGGCAGAAACACTGACAAGTTAACATACATGTTGATGAAGAAGGTTCAACAGTAGCTTTACCATGTGAGAGACTACGAGTGCTATTAGTGCCTAGATAGTAATACCAATTTGTGACAGAAACACTGACAAGTTAACATACATGTTGATGAAGAAGGTTCAACAGTAGCTTTACCATGTGAGAGACTACGAGTGCTATTAGTGCCTAGATAGTAATACCAATTTGTGAGAGAAACACTGACAAGTTAACATAAGGGTTAGCAGTAGCTTTACCACCATTGTTCCACCATATTGCACATACGCATAAATGAATATTCGCTTATATATTTTTCGTACATCATCGCAAATACGAAATTAAATAACAACGAAATTCTCCTGATTTATGGTACCTTCATTAGAAATGATTTCCAGTGATTGATTATCTCCAAATATAGGAAGAAGCAAGCTACATGTACCTTAAAGTGGATGTTGTATGGCGTTACTTGACACTCACAATGCTTACCATTATCAAAGCTAGAATGCAATTGAGAACTGTTTCTACAAGTTGAAGACTTTTCAGGAGGTGCACTTCCTGTTACTAATAATTCTAGCACAAAAGCTCATTGTTCTTACGTTTATTCAACTTTTCATTCCTAGCTTGGTCTAATGAGATACAATGCAATTACATGCATTGGGGTGTCAACAATCTTACTTCTTTTCTCCTTTTGTTCTTCCCTTTTTCTCATTTTTTCCTGCTTCTTCCTTTCCTTTTCTTCTATAGCTCAGAGATTCTCTTCACTATAGTCAAAACTTTTTCACTATGTTTTGGTGATACAACTGGAAGCTTACAAAAGAGCACAGGTCTTTCTTCATTTATGTCTTTTGAAAGAGTAGATGATTGTTGAAGATTGGCAAGGTGTTCAAATGTTTTGGAGGAACATAGAAAAATGGAAGAATAGTGTAGTCATTAGAAATACTCTTTTGAGACTGAGAATTGCATACTGGTACCACTACTTGAAATTAGTGTTGTAATTGTTTAACAATAACTAAAACTGAAACCATTTTTTTAAAGGGAAATCATTATTGTTAACAATAACAAAACTATAACTAAAATTAGTTAGAAATCATTAACAAACAATAACTAAAACAAATTGCAGCTCTATACAAGTAAAATAAGAAAAAATTATTAACACGTTGATGTGTAAACAAGGTGCATAGACCTATTGAATGGTCAAATAACTTTTACAATACCACCTGACTTGGCTGTTTATATGAGGATTTATTTGCAGCTGCACCTCAAACCATTTTTTTCTCAAGTTTCATTGAGATGGCAACAGCTTCACATTCTGGAAGGAAAAGGAGCAGCCCTGTGTGGGATTATTTCAAATACGATGAGGCATCAGGAAAGACAGTCTGTCAAGTTAAGATGAATGATAAAATTTGTGAAACAAACTTTAAAGGAAAGTTTAGCACTAACTTGAAGCTAGGCCAACTTAAAAACCAAGCATCCACAGCAATATCAGGAGCTCATTCAAAAGGAGAAGAACATTATAAAGGAAAAAGAGTCAGCTTTGGCAAAGTCAAAAAGGTCCCAATGTAATTTTAAGGGCCAGCGAACACTTACACAAGTTCTGAAGAAGGGAAAGAAGTATGAGAGAGACCATCCCCAGTACAAGCGAATCACAAAACAATTGGCTGTTTTTGTTGCATCCACAAGTACACCCAATAGCATAGTGGAAAATGCAGAATTTTGTTCTCTTCTTGAAGAAGCTGATAGTCAATATACAGTTCCTTCTCGCTATCTGTTAAGTAAAGAAATTGATGAAGTGATGAGTGCCCTGAAGGAGAATATTGTGTCGTTCATATCGAAGGCTAGACGAATAAATATTTGCACAGACTTGTGGAGCAAGAAAGGAATGAAGGCGTCCTTCCTAGGAGTTACAGCACACTTGTTTGCTGATCATCAACGACACATTTTCAATTGCAGGAGATGCTTGCATTGGAAAACGAAATCGATTAACAAATGCAAACCTTGAAAGAGAAGTTCTATTCAAGAGCAGCAAGGCCTACTTAAACATTTGACATTGTACATTGTACATTTGGCACTTAAATGTTACCCTTTAAAATAGACTTTCATCAATAACAATAACAAAAATTTGATTCACTAACAATAACTAAAGCAAATACTCACATCAATTTTGTGAACAATCAATAACAAAAACTAAAATTCAAATAAATTTTGTACAATAACAATAACAGTAACTAAATACAAATTCAATACTTTTACAACACTATTTTAGACCTGACGTTGTTAATAATGTTGTTGAGGATCTTTTTTTTACGATGCCCAATTCGCTTTTTTCGGGGTTTATCAGCTGACATGGGATTGTGCTTTTGAAATTCTCTTTGTAGACTTTGAGCGTTATGAAGGCTTTTTTGGCCATGGTCTCCATTTGGTCTTCGATTCTTAGTTTTTCAGCGACGGTCTTGGCTTCGGTATTGATATTATACAGGTGTACGTCCGCGGATTTGTAGTGTTTGGTGATGTTTTCTCTGAGCAGTTTGTGATATTGGATCTTTTCCAACAAGAAGAGATTCTTTGTTTTGTCAGCGGGGATGAGCATTTCTTTGGAGTTCTTTATCTTTTTTTATGTCGTTGCTGAGGGTGGCCTAGAACTGGTTGGACACATTTGAACTTGATATTCTCGATTAACCTGATCAGGTCTTCCTCAAATTGTTTTAGATCGTCGATTTGTGGTGGGCATTTCCTACTTTTGAACTCAAGTGTTTCTTCCATTGGGTGCCCTTCTTCTAGGTCATCACCATTTGTCAGGATGAAGAATGCTTTCCATCTCATCCTCTTAATGACGAATTCGACTTTTTCCATCAATCTTTTCTTGTACGTATTAGCAGATGGTATAGGGATGTTCTTTAAAGAGTAGTTGAAATTGACACACCTCGGAGGTACCAATCTTTGTCTTGTGAACAGATAGATGAAATTGTTCAACTGGAAGCAGGAGCATAGTATATCAAAGTATTTAGTTCTGTTGTGTGAAGAATGCTTGATATCGTTTAGACAACATTATGAACATGATTTAAAATATATCTTAAATAGGTCAATTTCATGTATATTTGCAACTAGCTATAGTCTTCATTACAATAAAATAATTAGCATTACATAACACATAAAGCATTAGCCACAAAGAGTGTGATGACTCAGCTGAATTGTGAATACTTCCCTTTGATGTTATTGTGAAAAATTAGGAAATTTTGTATAAAAACATGTTGTATGCGTACACATGCTTGTCAAACCAATTTATGGTACCAGTTTATGATAATAATTCAGATTCTAATTGTGTTTTGTTAATCACAGTATATTATCAAATGGATTATTCATAGTAATGATGTTTTCTCAAATAATGTAGAAAACACTGTCAGACATGTATTTTTCAAATCTATTTGATACATCTATTTTGCCTTCTCTACCTCAAGTTAAACAAAAACTTTAAATACAAATATGTAAGAAGTGGTGTAACAATCAAAGAAGAGAGTTAACTTTGGTAGTTCATCTGATGATATCATAATCTACTGTCATTGCGATATTAATATAAAATTGCAAAATGCCTTCAAATATATTATATCGATCAGTATCACCATAAAATGATTTTATAGTTAATTAATTAATAAAGCACGTTATCTGGGGGTAAGTAAAAAAATTTATTATGTTCATAGAAAGTAAATAATAGACAAACAACATAAACCACAGTTCTGTCAATTTGAAAGGAAGCAATAAACATTATCTGAATACTTTAGAATAATATTTAGAAAAATTACTAGCAACAGGAACCAAACTCTAAATGTATTGGTTAGACAATAGGTTCAAAGTTTTTTGTATACTGGAAACATTTACAGTTTACATCAATTCAAACATTTTTAAGCTAAAAAGTGCAATGACTTAACCTAATTCTGAGTATTTTACTTTAATGTTATTGTGAAACATGAGATATTTATCAAGGAAATTAATAAATGACATATATAAACATCTCCTGTCTTCCACTATATAGATCCTCATGTTTACTATTAATATCAAAGAAAATTATTTATAAACTGTCTATGATAGATTTCCTCATTGACATAATGATGTAACAATAGTATTACTATAACAACACATACCTGTCAAACCAGTTTATGATACCAGTTTATGAATAAATTCAGATTCTCGTTTCATTGTGTTAGTCACAGTGTCTTGCTGATATGCTATGAAGATGGAAGTCAAAGACCACTCAAAAGCAATTTCATTTGTATCTGATTCAAGTTCTGCAATAGAACAGATAGAGATGTCTTCAATTCAAAATATTACTACCAAAAAAATTGCTAAGAAAAACAAAGTGAAAAGATGGTTCACACACATACAAACTAGTACTGTAACCTTCCCCCTCTCAATGAGGGATGATAGATGATTTTTTATAATAGCGAACTACAACATGTTATAAAGTATGCACTACTACATGGAGAACTGTCTATAGCCTGAGTGTATCTATCAACTAATAAGTTAATATGAATTGATAATATAATTATACATACAGAATATTTGATTCAAGGATATCAATCCAATCAATTGAATGATTTTTAACCTACAATTAATTTAATTGAGATAGAGAAGGTTTTGAATAGTAGGTAATTGCTTAGTAGTATTTGAATAGTATTTCCTTAATATATCATCACTGCTGCAGGAGATATATACATAGCAGTGTAAACTAAGCAATTAATTAAAGAGAAAATTGTAATAACTTTAAAGTCTGTATTCTTGCCTTTCCTAATGATTTCTTGAATAGACAAACACGCATCTTTAACTTTTCGAAGCACATTGTACTTACATATACACCTGTTCATACTTGTCTATTTTGCTTAGAGTTTATGTTTTTATATTTTTCCAGAATTGTGAAGACTTATCATGGAGTGTTCTTCCTAATGTTATTAATGTTTCTAAATGTTGTGCTAAAGAATATTCAGGAAATGTTTGCTCTTCCGTTCTTTCAACTTGGCAAACCTGTGCATTAGGTCAATCGACATCAGTGTTTGTACATGACTCTAGTTGGTTATCTGAGGATCAAGTAATTGAGATCATTACAAATATAAGTAAATTAATAAATAAAGAATGTCGTTTTGTTAGATATCTTTAACTTAACAGCTCATCTCCCTGATTCATCCTGCAAAAGAACTGGAGTGCCTTTTCTTTGTCAATATGTTTTCCCTCTTTGTGACTGTAAAACTGGAGATTTATATTTACCATCACAAGAGACATGTCAAGAACTTAGCACTGTTACATGTGGCATATTGTGGCCACTATTGGAACAACTGATCCAATCACTCAACTTACCCAATTGTTCTACACTACCTATGGCTACTTACCCACCAAGTATATACATGTACACAGTTATATAGAATAAATGGATTTCTATATACACATGTAGATATCAGTGGTTCTGGTAACTCAGACATTAGTTCTACTACTGGTACCTCATCTTTACCTCAAGATACAGTTTGTGCTGAACAATTTATTAAAATCAATGGGACATGTTATCCTCGATGTGATAGTTTTGAACTGAGTCCACATGATGTCACTGTTGCGTTAAAAAGTTCTCAACTGTTTGCTGCTTGTTATGGATTCATTGTTGGAATTGTTGTTCTTATCTTATCATTTGTGCGTTGGAAAACAATGTATGCTAACTATAATGTTTTGCTCGAGTTTTACTAGTGGATATTTTTATATAGGTTTTTTTTTCCTTCAGTTTTTTTGGTTTACATGACTGTAGTGTATTGTGTTTTTGGTAAGCAAATACTACGTTATGTTCTTTTAATATCATTTTATCTCTCTCTTTTTAGCTATTATTATGTTTGTTTCACTAGTTGATACATCCAACTTGTATTGTAATTCCATTGCTATAACAAAAGAAAGCTTAAATGATTCTACTATATTTTGTCATATAGCAGGTGGGACAAAACATTTTTTCTACGCATAATTTTCTGGACTAAAACTGATACTTATTAATGTTCTTTTTAGGAGCAGTATATCATTATTTTTTTCTAAGTGTTACATTGTGGTGGTTCTTTCATGTTTGTTCAATATTCTATAAAGTCATGTTCCCCTTGACAGCTAAACAATACCAGAAAAAAGAAAAGTATTTCCATATAGTTTTATTAGTTACGGGTATGTTTCAATCCATGTGACAATCATATGACATCATTTTATAAATTTATTTAACAAGTTATACCTATCAAACATTTTTTCATTATCAAATCTTCCTGTTCATACTGTTTATTAGTAGTGTTTATCAACATGGATGCAGATGTTCATTTAATTGTATCCTAGATTCTTTTCATGTTCATACCATTACTAATACTACTACGTTGTTAATACATATTATTATTAATGTTTATGAATACTGACATCAGTGTGCATATAGACGTTCATTTAAATACCTAGTTGATTATTGTAAACATGTGTGCATGCTATTATTAATACTGCATGATAAACCTTTATATCCCACATTTGATGTTGTCTCATTCCAATACTAGGTATCTTCATTCCCATACTTGGAGTATTACTAGCACTATCAGTTCCAGATTGGGGTTATGTGGTTTTTGAATTTCCTCCATTTCTATGCATTCCTCAAAATGAAAAGCTTTGGTATTATTCAGCAATTTTACCTCTTAACATTTTAATAGCTATTGGAGTCTCTTTGTTTGTTCACAAAGTAAAAATAATTATATTAAGTCAATATAATGTTTAGTTTTCTTGTCCACACAGCATCAAGGTATATTTCTCACCAGAAAAAAAAGTTATGTCATCATCAGTACAGCAGAGAAAAAGATTCTTTTTGTGCTCTTTTATTATGTTATACTAGTTATGACTGTGTTGGTGTATTTTGGATTCGCAACAGCAGATGATGATTTACTTGCAGAAGCTCTAGAGACATATTTCCGTTGTCAAGCATTAGGACATCTACCCAATGAAACATCACAATGTGATCCAAAGGAATATCAACAATATATCTACCCAGAACTTGAAGCAGTTGCCAATTTTTTAACGGCATTTCTTACCACAGCAAATTTAACTTTTGTTGTCAACTGGAGCACTATCACCAAATTCTGCTCACGATATTATCATAAAAAAGAAAAATCATCAAATGTTATGTTTCTTAATCCAGATTTAACTGTGTCATCTAATGTCACAGTTAGCACTCAAATACAATAATTGTATTTGAAGTATTTGATTGCATTATTTTTTAATATACATTGCTTTGTTTTAAGATGTTGTTTTAAGATTACAAGAGTGTTCTTTAAAATGTGATTTTAACAGGACTTTATATTGTAGGTATTAACTATTTTTATAAAATTTCATTAATCACGTTTTATGGTAGGCAGTAGTTGAATTGGTATGCTGCTGCATTTTTGAAATTTTAATGTTATGGTACTTCGTTTACAATTAAGATATTTTTCAATCTTTTCTATGAAGATAGTTATTAATTGTTCCCTTTTTTACCAACATTGAAAGAAGTACAAAATTATTTTCACATGTCTGTACATGTTTATTGGCCTTACTTAAATATTAATAATTATAAACATAATATTATTTTATTACTAATGTACTATTAAAGTGATTATTTTGTAGCTACATAAACAGTGGTACATTAGTAATGAAACAGTGTTATGATTACTTTTTCAACAAAAATTAGTTTGCAGTTACAACTAGTGTTGTAATTGTTTAACAATAACTATAACTAAAACCATTTTTGTAAAAGGGAAATCATTATTGTTAACAATAACAAAACTATAACTAAAATTAGTTAGAAATCATTAACAAACAATAACTAAAACAAAAATTGCAGCTCTATACTAGTAAAATAAGAAAAAATTATTAACACGTTGATGTGTAAACAAGGTGCATAGACCTATTGAATTGTCAAATAACTTTTACAATACCACGAGTCATTACCTGACTTGGCTGTTTATATGAGGATTATTTGCAGCTGCACCTCAAACCATTTTTTATCAAGTTTCATTGAGATGGCAACAGCTTCACATTCTGTAAGGAAAAAGAGCAGCGCTGTGTGGGATTATTTCAAATACGATGAGGCATCATGAAAGACAGTCTGTCAAGTCAAGATGATAAAATTTGTGAGACAAACTTTAAAGGAAAGTTTAGCACTAACTTGAAGGCCCACTTAAAAACCAAGCATCCACAGCAATATCAGGAACTCATTCAAAAGGAGAACATTATAAAGGAATAAGAGTCAGCTTGGTAAAGTCAAAAAGGTCCCAATGTAATTTTAAGGGTCAGCAGACACTTACACAACTCTTGAAGAAGGGAAAGAAGTATGAGAGAGACCATCCCCAGTACAAGCGAATCACTAAACAATTGGCTGTTTTTGTTGTATCCACAAGTACACCCAATAGCAAGAAGTTTTGCCACTTATCAAAGATAGTTTCTAAACAACTATTAAAGAAAAAAACCCTTGTCAAATAGCCCAGCAGAAAAGAAGTTGACGCGTTTATTGAACAAAGGAAAAGCAACTGTCCACATCCAACTGACACTTTGGACTACTGGGTGAAATCTGAGCCATTGTTTCCAACTCTGTCGAACATTGCTTGTGATGTCCTTGTTGTGCCAGCGTCTTCTGCACCCATTTAAAAAACATTTTCAATTAAAGGAGATGTTTGCATTGGAAAACGAAATCGATTAACAAATGCAAACCTTGAAAGAGACATTCTCATCAAGAGCAACAAGGCCTACTTAAAACATTTGACATTGTACATTTGGCACTTAAATGTTACCCTTTAAAATAGACTTCATCAATAACAATAACAAAAATTTGATTCACTAACAATAACTAAAGAAAATACTCACATCAATTTTGTGAACAATCAATAACAAAAACTAAAATTCAAACAAATTTTGTACAATAATAATAACAGTAACTAAATACAAATTCAATACTTTTACAACACTAGTTACAACCTATATAACCAAATCATGGTTAAATCAACCAATCATTATTACAGTGCATGAGTTCTGGACAGCAACAAAATTCAATGCATAGCTAGGCTTACAGTTACTGATTTGCTAGTCATACAATAAAGATCTTAACTCTTCCTTTAAGCCAAACATCAAAGCAAGAAATTGTCTGTACTTCCTGCCAGAAGTAGGAGGCTGTTTAACAACGATTGCTAATATTAATTAGTCATAATTGGCTTCCTAAGAGTAGCTCTTAATCTTTGAAATCACTAGTTTTGCTTCTGAAGCACTCAAACGGAGACATACAAAAGGCCATACTTCGTATGTAAGTGTGTTAGCTCTGTGAAGTTAGTATCCAACCTGTCTATGGTTAAAAGTTATCGTGAACGTACTTACTATAAGAGGCAGAGGAATGAAACGCAAATCCAACATTTGACTACTTGTGTCTAGAAAGCTTAGAAACTTTGTCTTAACTTATGAATAAATTAATACTGCTAAGAATTTAATGATTTTGATCAATTTTTAATGAGATATTGATTATTTTTGGAAATACATTTCAAGTTACAATCTATCCAGGCAATTCCTAGTTATTACTACTGTGTGTCTGATACAGCATATGAGAAAACTTGTAGTCAGTTTATGTTGTGCTATCAGGTGTATATGTGTAGTTATGAATGCTTCATGTGTATGATACTGTACAAGCAAACATTTGGACTATGTCATTGGACATAATAAATCTACTTTAATATGAACAATAAATGTTATTAGTCTGTACTACAGTTACAATAATGTTCATAAATCACAATACAGATAAATATATAATAAAATAAACATTTATTTATTATTTATAAAATATAACTTTATATTCTAGAAAGTATATTATGTGATATATGTTTGTTATAAAAAATGAATATTACTATAACAACACCTACCTGTCAAACCAGTTTATGATGCCAGTTATGAAAAAATTCTGATACTAATTTAATTTTAATAAAATATGGAGGAGAGAGAAGTCGTGGACCACTCTAAAGCAGTTAGATTTGTATCCAATTCAAGTCCAACAGTGGAACAGATAGAACTCCCACTCTCTACAACTCAAGATACTAATGCCAAACTTAGTGCTAAGAAAAACGAAGTGAAGGGAAGACTCCATAGTTCACAAAATAATACTGTTACCTGTTGTTGCTGTAATATTTCACCTAAAGTTGTAAAATGCCTTGAAATATCAGGACTTATTACTGGAGTAACCATTGTTTTGATGTTGTTCTCTAGTTCTATGATAAGTTTTTATTTACTAGTAAGTGAACAACAAAGCATCCATTAATTGATTATTACAATTTCTTGTTCCATTTATAGGAAAGCAGGAGTAGACAACACAACATTAATACACCAGATACTATTAATACAACTGTAAGTTAAACTTATCACTAAAATTTTGAACCCCTAATATATATATATATATATATATATATATATATATATATATGTATATATGTATATCTTATAGATTAGTCATAACTACAGTGATATATATGTTTTTCTGATATAGTGACTATGAATCAGTTTTAACAATCAATCTGTTTTAATAGTGACATACAATATTAATTGGTTTGGTTTACTTTTAAAATTGATTTAACCAACATATGGCAATTTAAGATTAATATAATAACAGTTTGAATGATATTACTGTTATGTTTTTAACCTTTAATGAATATTATTTGGATTGCAAGTTTCCATACAAAATATAAAATATAAAATCATTAGTTCTAACCATTATAAAATCAATTATCAAAACAGTGTTATGTTTACTTATTGCATTAAATAAGCTTACTACAAACAACCAGTATAACCATATATTAGTTAAATCAATCATTTTATATTTACAATGAATCGATTGAAGTTAGTCATGGCATCATACTGTAAACACCTACAACAATATAGATGACTTGATTTACTAGATATAAAAATTTTGTGTCATCAATATATAGGAGGCTTATTTAGGAGAATAAACTATTTTCATTGTCCTAATTTTGACTGACTAAACTTAAACTTGATTAGCAGGATAAATTATGTCACTGATAATATGTTGATTTGACCTCACAGGAAAATGTTTGAAATTCAATCTTTAGACATTTGTTAGAAATGTCATGTAAATGCTTAAAATGGCATTAAAGTTAACAGTATCATATGTTACAGCTGCTATAGTGTAAAAAACGATGGTTGATTAACTTGATTTAACCATCATTTGGTTACACAGGTTGCAATTGCAAAGTTATTTTTGTCAAAAAAGTAATCATAATACTGTTTTCATTACTAATGTACTACTGTTTATGTAGCTATAAAACTATCAATTTCATAATACATTAGTAATCGAAATAGTATTATGTTTACATTTTGGATATGCAACCTATTTAACCATGTTTTAGTTCAACCAATCAATTTTTAAAGTGCATGTATGTATGTATTTGTTTGCAGCTCTCTTTAAATTTTATTCAATGGAATATTGGCAAAAAAATTACACTGATTTTTCAAAGGGTTTCCTATAAATTTCCATTGTTTTGTACCATGTATTTTGAAAATTTTTTCTGTGCTTCCAAAACAGCTTTACTTAGTTTTGTCCCCAGAACTCCATGACATTAATGTAATACTTTGTGTATTTTGTTAAAATTGTCATATATAAGGAAAAGTAAACAAGATGTATTACCATATTTGGTAAGTATAAAATAATTATATTGAATGGATATGTCACAGAAATGACTTTTGGAACAAGATAGTTGTGCTAAGTACCAGACATTCCATAGACAACTAATGATATAACATAAACAGTCTTTGTTTCATACTAGTAACCTTTGTCATAGCTTTAGAATTCAGCATGAGAATGTAGATAAAGAGCCAAAGTAAATGTAAAAAGAAGCTTGGTGATTTCAATGTTTATTACTTAATGAAATGATGTTTGATAGTAAACACAGATAGAGAGATACTCAACTCAATATGATGCTAAGACTAGAAATAATGTAAAGCAATATATAAGTGGAGAATCCTCACCAGAGTTTCTATATGTGGTGATGTTAGTTTATTTGCAATTGCTATGCAATCACCGCGTAACAACTTACTAATAAATACTAAAAATAGAATAAGAAAGAGAATTGTATAAAATTTATCACTTTATGCGATCAATTGATGCAGATGGCATACAATGTTAAAACTATATATAGGCACCCCCATAAATTCAAGTGCCAGCTAAATCATAATGGATGTTGCAGTGGGTCATGTTTAGACTTAGTGTACCTTTTCTAACATTTACTATATCAGTAGTTTCATGGTAACAACAGCTCCTTCGATTCTAGATGCATCTAATAGTGGCTATAGCTATTAGCAATGAAGGTTGTCAGGACTTAAAAACAAAATAATTTTAATAAAATTTGCAATTGCTATGCAATCACCGCGTAACAACTTACTAATAAATACTAAAAATAGAATAAGAAAGAGAATTGTATAAAATTTATCACTTTATGCGATCAATTGATGCAGATGGCATACAATGTTAAAACTATATATAGGCACCCCCATAAATTCAAGTGCCAGCTAAATCATAATGGATGTTGCAGTGGGTCATGTTTAGACTTAGTGTACCTTTTCTAACATTTACTATATCAGTAGTTTCATGGTAACAACAGCTCCTTCGATTCTAGATGCATCTAATAGTGGCTATAGCTATTAGCAATGAAGGTTGTCAGGACTTAAAAACAAAATAATTTTAATAAAATTTTTCATGTTGAATTTGTAGAAAATTGTATATGTGGTCCCAGCATTTATTAGAACAAACACTTCTTAGGTCTGTTTGGCATATATTAATATAAGCAATTAATTAAATCGAAGAAATGTAAAAAATATAAAGTCTGTATTCTTATCATTTATTAATAGTTTCATAAATAGTCTAAATATACATCTTTGGACTTTTAGAAAGACATTCTAATTACATTTTCATCTATTCATACTTCTCTTTTACTTAAACTTTATGTTTTATCAATACCTCTTTGTATTTTCAGAATTGTTCACAAGAAGACTTATCATGGAGTGTTGTTCCTGATGTTATTAATGTTTCTAAATGTTGTGCTAAAGAATATTCAGGAAATGCTTGTTCTTCCTTTCTTTCAAATTGGCAAACCTGTGCATTAGGTCAATCAACATCAGTGTTTGTACAAAACAATAGTTTGATATCAGAAGATCAAGTCATGAAGCTCATTACATTTATAAGTAAATTTATAAATAAAGATTGTAATGTTGTTAGATCTCTTTTAATTTAACAGCTCAACTCCCTGGCTCGTTTTTATCCTGCAATACAAATGGTATTTCTTTTCTTTGTCAATATTTTTTCCCTCTTTGTGACTGTAAAAGTGGAGATTTATATTTACCATCACAAGAGACATGTCAAGAAGTTAGCACTGTTACATGTAAGACATGGTGGCCACTACTAGAACAACTGATCCAACCACTCGAGTTACCAGATTGTTCTACACTACCTATGGCTACTTACCCACCAGGTATATACATGTACACAGTTATATGGAATAAATGGATTTCTATATACACATGTAGATATCAGTGGTTCTAGTAACTCAGACATTAGTCATACTACTGGCACATCATTTTTACCTCAAGATACGATTTGTGCTGATCAATTTATTAAAGTCAATGGAACATGTTATGCTCGATGTGATAGTTTTGAACAGAGTCCACATGATGTCACTGTTGTCTTAAGAACTGCACAATTATTTGCTGCTTCTTATGGATTAGTTCTTGGAATTGTTGTTCTTATCCTATCATTTGTACATTGGAAAACAATGTATGCTAATCATAATTTTTTTCTTTATTATTTGAATACAATTGTTTATATAGGTTGTACTTTCCTGCAATTTTTTTAGTTTACATGACAGCAGTGTATTGTATCATAGGTAAGCAAATACTATGTGTGTTCCTTTTAATCACTCACTCCACTCTCTTTTAGCTTTCTTTATGCTTGTTTCAATAATCAATACATCCAAATTTTTTTGCAATTCTGTTGCTATAACAAAAGAGAACCTCAGTGATTCAACTATATTTTGTCAAGTAATAGGTGGGACAATAATGTTTGTATACATAATTAGTCTAAACACAGACTGATGCTCATATATATCTCTTTTAGGAGCAGTATTTCAGTATTTTTTTGTCAGTATTGCATTGTGGTGGTTCTTTCATGTTTGTTCAATATTCTATAAAATCATGTTCCCCTTGACAGCTAAACAATATCAGAAAAAAGAAAAGTACTTCCATATAGTTTTATTAGTTACTGGTATGTTTCACTGCATGAGACAATCACATGACATAAATGTATAAATTAATCAGCAAGTTATGTTTAATTAACATTACATCATTCATTAATCTACCTATATATATCGCACGTATGTAGTGTTTATCAGTATGCATGTAGATAGTCTTTTTAATAGTGATATCAATGCAAGCATTTGTTTATGCCATTACTAACATAATTCATGGCATTGTTCTATAGTCCACATTTGATGTTGTCTCATTTCAATATTAGGTGTCTTCATTCCCTTACCTGGAGCGTTATTACCATTTTTGGTTCCAGATTGGGGTTTTGCAGTATATGAATTTCCTCCACTTTTATGTTCTCCTCAAAATCTAAGTTTTTATTATTATTCAGCAGCTTTACCTTTTAACATTTTACTAGCTATTGGAATCTCATTGCTTGTTATCATGTTCTGGAAACTTCATAAAGTGAGAATAAATACTAACTTATTTTCAAAACTCTTTGTCCACACAGCATGAAGGTATATTTTACATTAACAAAAAAAACATCAACCTTAATCATCAGTACAGCAGAAAAAAAGATTCTGATTGCATTGTGTTATTATGTTATATTTGCTGTGATCATGTTTATTACTACTGGATTCACAATAGCAGACGGTGATTTATTAAAAGAAGCTCTATTGACATATTTCCATTGTGAAGCATTAGGACATCTACCTAATCAAACATCACAGTGTGACCCAAAGGAATATCAACAATATGTCTACCCAGAGCTTAAAGCAACTGCGTATTTTTCAATGGCATTTGTTACCACAGCAAATTTAATCTTTGTCATCAACTGGAGCACTGTCACCAAATTTTGTTCACGATATTATTATAAGAAAGCAAAATTGTTAAAATTTATGTTTGTTAATTCACTTTTACCTGTTGTGTCTGATGTCACAAATAGTACTCAATTGTAATAATTGTATTTGAAGTATTTGATTTTGTTTTATTAGTATACATTGCTTTTGTCGAAAAGTATTTTTAGGACAACATGAGATCTTATTTAAAAGGTGATTATAACTAGTTAATTCCTTTAATAAAGCACTTTTACTATGTTGTTGTTATGAATTATTGTAATAATTACAGTCATAGTCTCTGTAAAAAATGTGAACTAGTCGTCATTACAACATACTAATTACTATCACATATAGCATTCAGATTATCTTGTGCCACAAAGAGTGTGATGATTCAGTTGAATTTTCGATAATTCCCTTTAATATTATAAACAAACATGAGGGAATTTCTATAAAAACATATTGTGTGTACACATACTTGTCAAGCCAGTTTATGAATAAATTCATATTATAATTGTCTATGTTTTGTCAGAGTGTCTTGGTAATAAATGATGGAGGAGAAAGAAGTCAGAGATCACTAAAAAATTACATTTCTATCCAATTCATGTCCTACAATATTAAAGACAAAGCTCACTACAACTCAAGATCTTACTGCCAAACCTAGTACTATGAAAAACAAAGTGAAGAGATAGCTGTCTAAACTGTATCATTATTTAAAGCTCCACAAAGTGAATATATATATATATATATATATATATATATGTATATGTATATGGATTGCAGATAAAGATAGTGACATGACTCAGTGTTGACTACCTGTGATATTGTAGCAAATGTATAAAATAGCAAAATACCTTGAATTATCAGGACTAATTACTGGTATAGTCATTGTACTGATGTTGTTTTCTATACCCATAAGTTAATTTGTGATTATTAAATGAATATTAATTGAATATTAAAGCATCCATTGATTGATTTTGACATATTTTTGTTGCATTTAAAAGAAATGATTAGTAGAGAGATTATATATATATATATATATATATATATATATATATATACTTATATATATATATGCGTTATATAAAATTTAATGTGGAAATGTTGTTGAAGAGCCAAAGTAAATGAAAAAAAAGCTCTACAACCTGCATGAAATATACCTGTCCATATCAACACTATGAACAGTACTTTGATCTACCTTAAATAAAGTAAATAGTTAATGCCTTTATAAGGTAATAATATGTTTAGAACAATTGATTCAATAATATCAATCCTATCAATTGATTGATTTTAACCAACTAAAAATTTAATCAAGAAATGTATAGCTAGTCTGTTACTAAATGCTCTTTTCTGAGAAGTCACTTGCTGAAGTATATAAACTATCAATTCTATAGTAAGTAGTAACCAATTAGGATGTGTGTTTAAATGCATTAATGCAATCTAAATGACTATTTCACTGTAATAATTGATAGGTTGATTTAATCATAAGTCACTTGTACAGTTTGCAATTGCAAACTAATTTTGTCAAAATAGTAATCATAATCCTGTTTAAATTACTAATGCACTACTACTTACGTTGCTATATAACTATTAATTTCATAATACATTAGTAATCAAAATAGTATTATGTTTAATTTACAACCTGTATAACCATGTATTAGTTAAATCAACCAATCAATGTTTACAGTATACGAATCAGTTAAAACAACCAACCTATTTTGACAGTATAATAATAATTGATTAATGCACTGTATTGTTCGATATATAAGTAATAGTTAGAGCCTTACAGAGAGGTTATTTAGTTGCTTAGTAACCTTCGAATTCCAAATAATGCCCGATCCGAAGGCGAGGGCATTATTTGGAATTCGAGGGTTACTAAACAATTAAACAACTAAACAACTAAATAACCTCGCGTTTGGCTCTAGGTGACTTAGTTAAGAGATGCAAATAACCAACGCGTAGATCTGTTCAAGGTGTCATATCCTACAAAAGGACTCGCACAGAACAACAAAAAGCTGTATCCGAGGTGCTTTGCAGGAACACTATTTCTAGCTGTTCCTCCATTGACATGAAGGTAGTCAGTCAATGAAAGGTTTTACTTTCAATAACTGCTCAAATATTAAGATAAACGTATACTTCTCAAATGAAAATCATAAGCTCATGAATAACAATAATTAGAACTAAAACTACAAACAGAAATTTAATAAAAATTAATTTATTAACTGACGTTTATTGGTCTTAATTAAATCTTTATTAACGCTTACATCTCGTTACCATAGTATTTTATATAGTAACTCTGTACAGGTTACTAATAAATATAAAGTCTTGAGGCTGGCCAATCAAATTGCAGTATTTGCGTCTGGTATAAACTAAAAATGTGATTATAACTAGTTAATTTTTATTATGAAGCACGTTTTCTGAGAGATTAAGAATTTTTTATTAAGTACATAGAAAGTAAATAATAGATAGACAACGCAAACCTCAGATCTTTCAATTTGCAGTTGGATCGAGGTTTCTACAGGAAATAGAGCATTATGGCAAAACTAGAATGCTTTATATATTTCCTCATGAACATAATGATGTTCTGTTACAATAGTATTATGTGTACTATAATATTTGTGTCAAATCACAAATATTATGTGTGTTCTTTTTAATCACTCACTGACTTTCAGCTTTCTTTATGCTCATTTCAAAACATCAATACATCCAAATTGTATTTGCAATTCTGCTGCTATAACAAATGAAAACGTCAATGATTCAACTATATTTTGTCAAGTAACAGGTGGGACAATGATTATCTGTATACATAATTAGTCTAAACTCAAACTGATACTGATATATATTTTTATAGGAGCAGTACTTCATTATTTTCCACTCAATATTATATTGTGGTGGTTCTTTCATGTTTGTTCAATTTTCTATAAAATCATGTTTCCCTTGAGAGCTAAATAATATATAAAAAGAAATATACTTCTATATACTTTTATTAGTTACTGGTATGTTTCACTGTATGTGACTATCACATGACATAAACGTATGAACTCAATCAGCAAGTTATGCCTAATTAACATTACATCATTCATTAATCTACATATACATATAACTTATAATGTAATGTTCATCAGTATGCATGTAGATGCTCTTTTTAATAGTGATATGAATGCAACCATTTGTTCATGTCATTACTAATATAATTCATGGCATTGTTATGTAGTCCACATTTGATGTTGTCTCATTCCAATACTAGGTGTCTTCATTCCCATACCTGGAGTATTGCTAGCAGTTTTGGTTCCAAATTGGGGTTATGAAGTTATTGAATATCCTCCATTTTTTTGTTTTTCTCAAAATGTACATTTTTGATATTATTCAGGAGCTTTACCTTTTGGCATTTTACTAGCTATTGGAATCACATTGTTTATTATCATCTTCTGGAAACTTCATAAAGTAAGAATAAAATACTAATTTATTTAAAAACTCTTTGTCCACACAGCATGAAGGTATATTTTATATTAGGAAAAAAAACATCAACCTTAATCATCAGTACAGCAGAGAAAAAGATTCTGATTGCATTGTGTTATTATGTTATATTTTCTGTGTTAACTTTTATGACTTTTGGATTCAATATAGCAAATGCTGATTTATTTAAAGAAGCTCTAGAGACATATCTTCATTGTCAAGCATTAGGACATCTACCCAATCAAACATCACAGTGTGATCTAAAGGAATATCAATAATATCTTTGTCCAGAGGTTACAGCAACTACCACTTTTTTATTTGGATTTATTTCTACAGAAAATTTAACGTTTGTCATCAGCTGGAGCACTGTCACCATATATTGTTCACAATTTTATCATAAGAAAGCAATATTGTTAAAATTTATGTTTGCTAATTCACTTTTACCTGTTGTGTCTGATGTCACAAGTAGCACTCAATTGTAATAATTGTATTTGAAGTATTTGATTATGTTTTATTAGTAAACATTGCTTTTTTAAAAATTATTTTTAAGATAACATGAGTGTTCTTTTAAAATGTGATTATAACTGTTAATTCTCATAATGACACACGTTTTATGAGTGAATAAGTAATTTTATTAGGTACGTAGAAAGTAAATAATAGATAGACAACGCAAACCACAGCTCTCTCAATTTGAGGTTGGAAAACTAGAATGCTTTATATATTTCCTCATGAACGTAATGATGTTCTGTTACAATAGTATTACTAAATCAACACATAGCTGTCAAAACAGTTTATGGCACCAGTTTGTGAACAAATTCAGTTAGTTACAGTACCTTGCTATTAAATTATGGAGGAGACAAAAGTCAGAGATCACTCTAACCAATTACATTTGTATCCAATTCTCCTTCAGTAAAACAGATGGAATTCTCTAAAACTCAAAATATTACTGGCAAATAAGTGGCAGTAAAAACAGAGTGAAGACACGACTCTCTAGTTCATAAGATGATAACACTTATCTGTGGTTGTAATATTTCAACTAAGGTTGCAAAATCCCTTGAATTATCAGGACTTGGTACTAGTATAGTCATTGTGTTGTTCATTATTCTCATAATAATCATTACGTTCTATATAGTAAATGAACAATGAAGCACCTATTAATTGATTTTCTTACATTTATATATTTACAGAAAATGATTACTTCAATCATTACTTAACAATCAAATAAGTATGTTTATACAATTAACAGGGAGGTTTCTGAGAATGCTAGAAGACCACAATCAGTACTAACACACTCTTAAATACCAGTACACATCTCACAATTATTTCAATACTATATACTACTATAACATATTGAGATGACTCAGTGTTGGCTATTTATGATATTGTATATGAGTCAATGCAGATTGTTGGATGCAAGTGTCATATCATAAAAATCAGCAAAACAAATTAGCCACTCTAGCTTACAAAAATATTCATTACAAAGCCACTTGCTAGAGAATGTTATAGTTAGATAAGAACTCAAATATATGTTACTACCAGAAGGAAATTTGATGTCTTAAAAGAGAGAGAGCATCAAGAACATCAAAGCAGGTGATTGTCTGTACTTCCTGCCAGAAGTGGGAGACAGTTTAACTACAACGATTAAATAGAAATGGCTTCTTAAGAGTAGCTCTTGATCTGTTGAAATCACTAGTTTTGTTTCTGAAGCACTCAAACAAGGACCTACAAAAGGTCATACTTCATAGTGCCTGTTAGCTCTGTGAAGTTAGTATCAAACCTGTCTATGGTTAAAAAGTTATCATGAACCCATTATAAGAAGCATAGAATAAAACGCAACTCCAACTTGTGACTAATTGTGTCTGGGAAGCTTAGAAACTTTGTCTTAACTTATGACTAAATCAATACTGCAAAGAATTTAATGATTTTGATCAGTTTTGAATAAGATATAGATTTTCTGGCAATATATTTCAACTTACAATCTGTGCCATCCCTACATAGTCACTACTACTGTGTGTCTGATACAACATATGAGAAACATGTAGTCAGTTTATGTTGTACAATCAAGGGTATGTGTAGTTATTGAATGCTTCATGTGTATGATACTGTACAAGGACTGTATCATTGGACATAATAAATTTACTTTAATACGACCAATGAATGTTATTAGTCTGTACTACAGTTAAAATAATGGTCAAAAATTTGTATCCAATTCAAGTCCAACAGTGGAACAGATAGAACTCTCTACAACTCAAGATATTAATAACACACCTATAGAAAAAAAAGAGAAGAGAAAGCTCTCTAGTTCACAACATGATTCCTGATGTTATTGTTATATTTCAGCTAATGAGAGATGATTTTCTAGTTAACAAGATGATATCACTATCTTCTGTGGTTGTATTATTTTAAAGTTGTAAAATGCTTTGAAGTATCAGGACTTATTACTGGTATAGTCATTGTACTGTTCATTATTACCATAATAAATCTTTGTGTACTAGTAAGTGAATAATAAAGCAACTATTAATTGATTTTTTTTAACATTTACAGGATATGATTACTTCAATTATTACTTACCACTAGATGGTAGATCCAAATCGTATTGCAATTCTGTTGCTATAACAAAAGAAAACTTCATTGATTCAACTGTATTTTGTCATGTATCAGGTGGGACAATGATTTTTTGTACACAAGATTAGTCTAGACTCATATATGTGTCTTTTAGGAGCAGTATTACATTAAATTTTGCATTGTGGTGCTTCTTTCATGTTTGTTCAATATTTTACAAAATTATGTTTCCTTTGACAGCTAAACAATGTAAGAAAAAAGAAAAGTACTTCCATTTAATTTCATTAGTTACTGATATGTTTCACTAATTAAGAACATTCATATGATATCAATTTATGAATTCAATTAACAAGCTACACCTATTAAGCATCTTTTCATTCAGTAATCTTCCTATACATATGGTTTATTAGTAGAGTTTGTCAATATGTATAAAATGTATATTTAATAGTGATGCCTAAATGATTTATACACATTTACGCCATTATTTATACTGCATGATACATACTGTTTGTAAATAGTGTTCATCACTGTCTTTCATACTCATACAGATGTCATTTTTAATAGATGTACCTAGTTGACTTGTTGGAAACATGCTATTATTAATATAATACATAACACTGTTCTATATTCTACATTTGATGTTATTGTCTTATTCCAATACTAGATATCTTCATTCCCATACCTGGAGTATTACTAGTACTTTTCCTTCCAGATTTGGGTTATGTAGTTCATGAATTTCCTCTATTTTTATGTACACCTCAAAGTCTAAATCTTTCGTATTATTCAGTAAATTTACTTCTTAACATTTTAATAGCTATTGGAGTCTCACTGTTTGTTGTCATGTTTTGGAAACTTCATAAAGTAAGAATAATAATACTGACTAATTTTGATATTTAGTTTCCTTATCTTCATAATGTAATCCTATGGAATATCAACAATATATCTATGTACATACCCTGAGTATGCAGCAGGTAATTTTTTTTGATTTATGACCTTAGCAATTTAGAATAGTAAAAGCTGTATATAGCATGCTGGAAAACATTCCCATATAATTATTGTGATGTATAATTGTTAAATATAGCAATAACAGAAAGTAGCTGGGAATTGGTGATGGAATTATTCTATTAGTCATATAATAATGATAATCCTGACTCTTTTAAACTGAATATCAAAGCAGGAAATATTCCAAACTTCCTGGCAGAAGTAGTGACAGTTAGTTACAATGAAATAGCATTCTCCTTTCGCCTCCGTTCATTCCGTTAATATATTAATTAATTAAAATTATTAATATTAATTATTCATAAATGACTTCCTAAGAGTAGCTCTTGATCTGTTAAAAACACTAGTTTTGTTTCTGAAGCACTCAAACGGAGACCAAAGGCCATACTTCGTAGGTAAGTGTGTTAGCTCTGTGAAGTTAGTATCCAACTTGTCTATGGTTAAAAAAGTTATCGTGAACGTACTATAAGAGGTAGAGGAATTAAACGCAAATCCAACATTTGACTAATTGTGTCTGGGAAGCTTAGAAACTTTGTCTTAACTTATCACTAAATCAATACTGCAAAGAATTGTAAGATTTTGTTCAGTTTTGAATGAGATAATGATTATTTCTGGCAATACATTTCAACTTACAATCCAGGCCATCCCTACATAGTCACTGCTACTGCACTGTAAAAATTGATTTGTTGATTTAACCAATATATTGTTATGCAGGTTGCATGTAGCAAACTTATTATGAAGTAAAAGTAAACATAACACTGTTTTGATTACTAATTACTACTGTTTTTGTAGCTAGTAGTTCATTACTAATAAAAACAGTGTTATACTTATTTTTATATCATACTAAGTTTGCTACATGCAACCTGTATAACAATATATTGGTTAAATCAACAAATCGATTTTTACAGTGTGTGTGTCTGATACAGCATATGAGTAATATGTATCAGTTTATTTGCATTCAGGTGTATATGTAACTATAAATGCATCATGTGTATGATACTGTACAAGCAAACACTTGGACTTTACATTGGACATAATAAATCTACTTTAATATGACCAATGAATGTTATTAGTCTGTACAACAGTTGTAAAAATGTTCATAAATCATAATATAGATAAATATATAATAAAATAAACATTCATTTATTATTTATAACCATAACCTTTATATACTAAAAAGCATATTATATGATATATGTTGATTATAAAAAATGACTACTATAACAACACCTACCTGTCAAACCAGATTATGATACCAGTTATGAAAAAATTCTGATTCTAATTTAAATTTTGTTAACTACAGCATATTGCTGATAAAATATGGAAGAGAGAGAAGTCAGAGATCACTCTAAAGCAATTAGATTTGTATCCAATTCAAGCCCAACAGTGGAACAGATAGAACTCTCTACAACTCAAGATATTAATGCCAAACCTAGTGCTAAGAAAAAGAAAGAGAAGAGAAGGTTCCTTAGTTCACAAAGTTGCAAAATGTCTTGAATTATCAGGACTTATTACTGGTGTAGTCATTGTACTGATGTTGTTCTCTAGTTATGTGATTAATTTTTATTTACTAGTAAGTGAATAACAAAGCATCCATTAATTGATTATTACAATTTCTTGTTCCATTTGTAGGAAATGAGGAGTAGACAGTACAACAATAATACACCATATACTACTAATACAACTGCAAGTTAAACTTATCATTAACATTTTTATTATTTGCAACTATACATACATACGTACATACATATATATGTATATATATATATATATATATATATATATATATATATGTATGTATGTATGTATGCATGTATGTATGTATATATATATATATATATATATATATATATATATATATATATATATATATATATATATATATATATATATATATATACACACATCTTATAGAGAAGCTGCTGTTATTAAATTGATCATAGGTATAACTGTGACGATATAAATGTTTATTCTGATATAGTAACTATGAATCAGTTTAAACAATCTATCTGTTTTAAAAGTGATATATAATAATTAGTGGTTTGATTTACTGTTAAAATTGATTGATTGTTTAAAGCAACATATTGCAATTTAAGGTTAATATATTGATACTTTGAATGAAATTACTGTTATGTTTAAACCTTTAATGAATTGTTTTTTTGCTTGCGGGGTTTCCATACAAAATACAAGTAAAAAATCATTAGTTCTAACCATTAGCTACAAAAGCTATCAATTCTAGTTACATCAATTATCAAAACAATGTTATGCTTACTTATTGCATTAAATAAGCTTGTTACAAACAACCTGTATAAAAATACATTAGTTAAATCAACCAATCAATGTTTACATTGAATTAATTGAAGTTAGTTATAGCAACATATTATAAACACCTACAACAATATAGACAACTTATTATTGTAAGGAGATTTACTATTTGAAAGACTCCGTGACATTCAATGTAGTAGGAGTCTGATCAACTGACTTAATATATGAAATGTTCTTTGTGTGTTGTATGACAATTATGTGTTTATAATGTACATAACCAATTAAGTTAATGATAATAGGTATAGCAATGACAATTAAGTTGTAGACTTAGTGTAGTTTTTCTAACATTTTCTATATCAGTAGTCTCATGACAACAACAGCTCCTTCAAATTTAGATACATCTAATTACTGCCACAACTTTTGGCAAAGAAGGCTGTCTAGGTAGATAGAATTTGTCATGACTTAAAAACAAAATATTTTAATGAAACTTCCTACATTGAATTTGTAGAAAAATCTATTATTCGACTTAAGCTGTTTGACATAAATTAATATTAAAATTAATTAATGCAAAGAAATGCAATAACTATAAAGTCTGTATCATCCTATCTTTTGTTAATAGTTTCATAGTCTAAATTAATAAGTTACTAAAAACATTCTAATTACATGTTTATATGTTCGTAATTGTCTTTTGCTTAAACTTTGTTTTATCAATACTTTTCATATTTCCAGAATTGTTCACATGGAGACTTATCATGGACTGTTGTTCCTGATGCTATTAATGTTTCTAAATGTTGTGCTAAAGAATATTCAGGAAATGCTTGTTCTTCCTTTCTTTCAAATTGGCAAACCTGTGCATTAGGTCAATCAACATCACTGTTTGTACATAACAATAGTTTGTTAACAAAAGATCAAGTCATTGAGATCATTACAAAGATAGGTAAATTTAAAACAAAAATGTGACTTTATAAGTTCTCTTTTAACTTATCAGATAAACATCTAGTCATTCATTCAGCTTGCAAAGAAGCCAGTACATTTCTTTTCTTCCTCTTTGTGACTGTAAAACTGGAGGTTTATATTTACCATCACAAGAGACATGTGAGAAAGTTAGTACTGTTACATGTAGAACATTATGGCCACTACTGGAACAACTGATCCAGCCATTTAAGTTACCAAATTGTTCTACACTACCTATAGCTACGTACCCACCAGGTATATACATGTACACAGTTATACAAAAATTTAAGGATTTCCATATACGCATATAGATATCAGTATTTCTGGTAACTCAGACATTAGTTCTACTACTGGCACCTCATCTTTACCTCAAGATACATTTTGTGCTGATCAATTTATTAAAGTTGATAGAACATGTTATCCTCGATGTGATAGTTTTGAACAGAGTTCACATAATGTCACTGTTGCCTTAACAATTACACGAATGTTTGCTGCTTGTTATGGATTAGTTGTTGGAACTGTTTTTCTTATCTTATCGTTTGTTCGTTGGAAAACAATGTATGTTAATCATAATAGTTTACTTCATTTGACCTAATACATTGTTTTTTTATATAGGTTGTATTTTCCTTCAATTTTTTTAGTTTACATGACAGCAAGCTATTGTATTTTAGGTAAACAAATACTATGTGTATTCCTTTTGATCACTCACTGACTTTCAGCTTTCTTTATGGTCGTTTCAAAAATCAATACATCCAAATTGTATTGCAATTCTGTTGCTATAACAAATGAAAATTTCAATGATTCAACTATATTTTGTCAAGTAACAGGTGGGACAATGATTATCTATATACATAATTAGTCTAAACTCAAACTGATACTTATATATATTATTACAGGAGCAGTACTTCATTATTTTTCACTCAATATTATATTGTGGTGGTTCTTTCATGTTTGTTCAATATTCTATAAAATCATGTTCCCCTTGACAACTAAACAATATCATAAAAAAGAAAAGTACTTTCATATAGTTTTATTTATTACTGGTAGGTTTCACGGCATGTGACAATCACATGACACAAATGTATGAATTCAATCAACAAGTTATGCCTAATTAACATTATATCATTCATTAATCTACATATACATATAACTTATAATGTAATGTTCATCAGTATGCATACAGATGCTCTTATTAATAGTGATATGAATGCAAGCATTGTTCATGCCATTACTAATATAATTCATGGGATTGTTCTATAGCACACATTTGATGTTGTCTCATTCCAATACTAGGTGTCTTCATTCCCATACCTGGAGTATTGCTAGCACTTTTGGTTCCAGATTGGGGTTATGTAATTAATGAATATCCTCCATATTTATGCGTTCCTCAAAATCTACATTTTTGATATTATTCAGGAGCTTTACCTTTTAGCATTTTACTAGCTATTGGAATCTCATTGTTTATTATCATGTTCTGGAAACTTCATAAAGTAAGAATAAAATACTAACTTATTTTCAAAACTCTTTGTCCACACAGCATGAAGGTATATTTTATATTAGGAAAAAAACATCAACCTTAATCATCAGTACAGCAGAGAAAAAGATTCTGATTGCATTGTGTTATTATGTTATATTTTCTGTGTTAACAATTATGACTTTTGGATTCAAAATAGCTAATGCTGATTTATTTACAGAAGCTCTAGAGACATATTTCCGTTGTGAAGCATTAGGGCATCTTCCCAATCAAACATCACAGTGTGATCCAAATGAATATCAACAATATCTTTATCCAGAGGTTACAGCAACTACAACTTTTTTATTTGGATTTATTTCTACAGCAAATTTTACCTTTGTCATCAACTGGAGCACTGTCACCGAATTTTGTTCACGATTTTATCATAAGAAAGCAAATTTGTCAAAATTTATAATTGCTAGTTCACTTTTACCTGTTGTGTCTGATATCACAAGTAGCAGTTAATTGTAATAATTGTATTTGAAGTATTTGATTATGTTTTATTAGTAAACATTGTTAGTCACAGTACCTTGCTGATAAATTATGGAGGAGACAAAAGTCAGAGATCATTCTAAAGCAATTACATTTGTATCCAATTCTCCTCCAGTAAAACAGATGGAACTATCTAAAACTTAAAATATTACAGGCAAATAAGTGGCAGTAAAAATAAAGTGAAGACACGACTCTCTAGTTCATAAGATGATATCACTTATCTTTGATTGTAATATTTCACCTAAAGTTGCAAAATCCCTTGAATTATCAGGACTTGGTACTAGTATAGTCATTCTGTTGTTCATTATTCCCATAATAATCATTACGTACTAGTAAGTGAGTAATAAAGCACCTATTAATTGTTTTTTTACATTTACAGGAAATGATTACTTCAATCATTACTTAACAATCAAATTAATAAGTATGTTTATACAATTAACAGGATATAAGAGAGGTTCAGGACAGGCTAAAACCTAACAAAATCCATAGATAAGTGACTACATCATACATAAGACCTAGAAAACAGGGAGGTTCCTGAGAATGCTAGAAGACCACAATCAGTACTAACACACTCTTAAATACCAGTACACATCTCACAATTATTTCAATACTATATATTACTATAACATAGTGAAATGACTCAGTGTTGGCTATTTGTGATATTGTATGTGAGTCAATGCAAATTGTTGGATGCAAGTGTCATATCATAAAATCAGCAAAACAAATTACCCACTCTAGCTTCCAAAAATATTCATTACAAAGCCACTTGCTAGAGAATGTTGCAGTTAGATAAGAACTCAAATATATGTTACTACCAGAAGCGTATTTGATCTTCTAACAAGGAGAAGAACATCAAAGCAGGTAATTGTCTGTACTTCCTGCCAGAAGTAGGAGACAGTTTAACTACAATGAATAGATAGAAAATCACTACTTTTGTTTCTGAAGCACTCAAACAAGGACCTACAAAAGGCCATATTTTATAGTGCGTGTTAGCTCTGTGAAGTTAGTATCAAACCTGTCTATGGTTAAAAAGTTATCATGAACATACTATAAGCAGCATAGAATGAAACGCAACTCCAACTTGTGACTAATTGTGTTTGGGAAGCTTAGAAACTTTGTCTTAACTTATGACTAAATCAATACTGCAAAGAATTTAATGATTTTGATCAGTTTTGAATGAGATATAGATTTTCTGGCAATATATTTCAACTTACAATCCATGCCATCCCTACATAGTCACTACTACTGTGTGTCTGATACAACATATGAAAACATGTAGTCAGTTTATGTTGTACAATCAAGGGTATGTCTAGTTAATGAATAGTTCATGTGTATGACACTGTACAAGGACTGTATCATTGGACATAATAAATTTATTTTAATACGACCACTGAATGTTATTAGTCTGTACTACATTTACAATAATGGTCAAAAATTTGTATCCAATTCATGTCCAACAGTGGAACAGATAAAACTCTCTACAACTCAAGATATTAATGACACACCTATAGTGCTAAGAAAAAAAAGAGAAGAAAAAGCTCTCTAGTTCACAACATGATTTCTGATGTTGTTGTAATATTTCACCTAAGAAGAGATGACTTTCTAGTTAACAAGATGATATCACTATCTTCTGTGGTTGTATTATTTTAAAATTGTAAAATGTTTTAAAGTATCAGGACTTATTACTGGTATAGTCATTGTATTGTTCATTTTTCCCATAACAAGTCTTTGTGTATTAGTAAGTGAATAATAAAGCACCTATTAATTGATTTTTTTAACATTTACAGGAAATATTTACTTTGATTATTCCTTACCACTAGTTGGTAGATCCAAATTGTATTGCAATTCTGTTGTTATAACAAAAGAAAACCTCAATGATTCAACTATATTTTGTCATGTATCAGGTGGGACAATGATTTTTTGTACACATGATTAGTCTAGATTCATATATGTGTCTTTTAGGAGCAGTATTACATTAAATTTTGCATTGCGGTGCTTCTTTCATGTTTGTTCAAAATTCTACAAAATTATGTTCCCCTTAACAGCTAAACAATGTGAGAAAAAAGAAAAGTACTTCCATATAGTTTTATTAGTTACTGGTATGTTTCACTACTTAAGAACATTCCTATGATATCAATTTATGAATTCAATCAACAGCTACACCTATTAAGCATTTTTTCATTCAGTAATCTTCCTATACATATTATTTATTAGTAGAGTTTGTCAATATTCATATGATGTATATTTAATAGTGATGCCTAAATGATTTATACACATTCACGCCATTATTTATGCTGCATGATACATACTGTTTGTAAATAGTGTTCATCAGTGTCTTTCATACTCATACAAATGTCATTTTTAATAGATGTACCTAGTTGACTTGTTGGAAACATGCTATTATTAATATAATACATAACACTGTTCTATATTCTACATTTGATGTTATTGTCTCATTCCAATACTAGATATCTTTATCCCCATACTTGGAGTACTACTAGTACTTTTAGTTTCAGATTGGGGTTATGTAGTTAATGAGTTTCCTATATTTTATGTACTCCTCAAAATCTAAATCTTTTTTATTATTCAGTAAATTTACTTCTTAACATTTTAATAGCTATTGGAGTCTCACTGTTTGTTGTCATGTTTTGGAAACTTCATAAAGTAAGAATAATAATACTGACTCATTTTAATATTTAGTTTCATCCAATCTTCATAATGTAATCCTATGGAATATCAACAATATATCTATGTATATACCCTGAGTATGCAGCAGATAATTTTTTTTGATTTATGACCTTAGCAATTTAGAATAGTAAAAGCTGTATATAGCATGCTGGAAAACATTCCCATATAATTATTGTGATGTATAATTGTTAAATATAGCAATAACAGAAAAATAGCTGGGAATTGGTGATGGAATTATTCTATCAGTCATATAATAATGATAATCCTGACTCTTTCAAACTGAATATCAAAGCAGGAAATATTCCAAACTTCCTGGCAGAAGTAGTGACAGTTAGTTACAATGAAATAGCATTCTCCTTTCACCTCCGTTCCTTTCGTTAATATATTAATTAATTAAAATTAATTATTAATATTAATTATTCATAAATGGCTTCTTAAGAGTACCTCTTGATCTGTTGAAATCACTAGTTTTGTTTCTGAAGCATTCAAATAGAGACCCACAAAAAGCCAATCTTCGTAGATAAGCGTGTCAGCTCTGTGAAGTTAGTATCTATGGTTAAAAAGTTATCGTGAACGTACTATAAGAGGGAGAGGGAAGAAACGCAAATCCAACATTTCACTAATCGTGTCTGTGATGCTTAGAAACCTTGTCTTAACCTATCACTAAGTCATAATAAAGGGATTATCATGTAAATTGCAAATAATTGAAAAATTTGATTAGCTTTGATGAGATATTTTCTGCTAATACATTTCAATTGACGATCTGAGCCATCCCCACATAGTCACTACTAGTGCATTACTGACAAGTGCACTACAGTTACTAGTCTAGCAATCTGGAAGCAAACCTTATGCATGAAATCTGGGCAGTACTGTGATTTTTGTAATTACCACGTCGGAGTTACATATGAGGAAAAAAATGGTTCTATTTAACCTTTATGTAAACATTCCGGTACTGCCCCTTGTTGTCAGTCTTTCCAACAAGGCAGTAAGCCTAGTTCTGTTTTCCTTCCTCCTTGACCTGCTAGTTTATGAAAAAGGGGGAGGAGCTAGTTAGCTAGACTATACAGTTACAAGCATTACTATGTCAATAAATACCTGTCAAACCAGTTATTTTACCAGTTTATGTATACATTCATATTCTAATTTCATTTTGTGAGTCACAGTGTTTGCTGATAACTTATGGAGGAAAAAGAAGATAGAGATCACTCTAAAGCGATCATATTTTTATCCAATTCAAGTCCTGCAGTAGAACAGATAGAGGTCTTTACAAATGACAATATTACTGCCAAACCTAGTGCTAGGATAAAGAAATTGAAGAGGTGGCTCTCTAGCTTACAAAATGACACCACTACCAACTGTTGTTGTAATATTTCACCTAAAGTAGCAAAATGCCTTGAATTATCAGCACTTATTACTGGTGTAGTCATTATACTGATGTTGTTCATTATTCCTATAATAAGTCATTATGTCCTTGTAAGTGATTAATAAAGCACCTTTAGTTGATTTTGTTGCATTTATAGGAAATGAGGAGTAGACAACCCAACGTTAATACACCAGATACTAGTAATACAACTGTAAGTTTAACACTATTATTAACATTTTTATTATTTAGAAACCCCTAACAAATATACATATCTGCAGAGATATAGACATTTGTGTGATTGACATATAAGATTCAATGTGTGAATGTAATTGAAAAGCTAAAGTACTAGCAAATGAAGCCTCGTGACCTTAATGTTTATTCTAAATAAAATGATACTTGGCAAAAGAAAAGTCAGATGCAAAAGATACTAAACTCAATTAGTAAGAATAAGAAAAAGCAATGATAGTATAACAACCCACAACAACATGAACATCAAGTACATGCTACTACATAGAGAACTGTAATAATAACATGAATGTATCTATTTCCATTTTAACACTATGAACAGTATTTTGATTGTTTGAACTAAATGCATTGATAAGGTAATAAATGCCTTGATAAGGTAATGAATGATATATATAGAACAACAGACTCAAACTTAATTAATCTTATCAACTGGTTTACTTTTTTAAACTATAAAAATTATTGAGATTTCTATAGCTAGTTTGTTGATTAATTCCCTATCTAAGAAGTCAGTCATTGAAGTATGCCTTTAAATATTTTTTATACAAAGGATGGATGCATACAATCTAAGTGATTATGAATCAGTTAAAACTATCAATTTGTTTTAACAGTGTATTGATAATTCATAAACTCACATTTTAGTTGATTTTACTAATGTATGGTTGGTTATACAAGTTGCATGGAGCAAATTATCTTTGATGTAATAAGTAAACACAATACTGGTATATTGTTTAACCAATATATGGTACATTGAAATTAGCAATGGTTGATTTGGTTATACAGGTTACAATTGCAAACTTATTTTGTCAAAAAAGTAATCATAATACTGTTTTCATTACTAATGTACTACTATTTTGTAGTTATGTAACCATCAATATCATAATACATCAGTAATCAAAATAGTATTATGTTTACATTTGCATATGCTACCTGTATAACGATGTATTGGTTAATTCAAAATTTAGTTTTACAGTGTAATACAGGTTGGATGTAGCAAACTTATTTGATATAATTATATTATGATATAATTGGAATTGTTAGTTGATATAACTAATGGTTTGAGCTAATGATGATTTTTTCTTATTTATTTTTCTATTGATATATGAAAGCCATATTATATGACTTTCATATATTTATGAATAGGTTAAAACATATTACAGTAATATAACCCAAAATGCATCATATTAATCATAAATTGACCTTAGTTAAGACTAAATATGTTGATAGATTGAAGTGATTATGTGTCTGTATGTATAATAAGGCTTTTTATGCATCCATATAAAATACAAATAAGAAAAAATAATCATTAGTTCTGACCATTTGTTATATAAACTGACAAATCCAATTATGCTAGTAATCAAAACAATGCTATGTTTACTTTTATTATCAAATAAGCTTGCTACAAGCAACCTGTATAACCATATATTGGTTAAATTAGTCCATATATTGAATTAATTGCAGTTAGTTTTGACAGCACTGTAAACACCTACAACAGTATAGACTGTGTGCATTGTAAAGAGATTAACTAGTTCTATTACTTAACTATTGTCATTTCTCTGTGGAGTTTCGTAGCTCTATGCATTGTCATCACAGCGCTAGAGGAGCTCAAATTGCATTGACAATTAACTGGCACACACACACACATACATACAAACTAGTACTGTATCCTTTCCACTCTCAGTAAGCAATAATGATGATAAATTATATTAACCAACTACTACAAAAACAATTATTCTGTATATATATAATTAATTATCTTATCAATGTATTAATTAATCAGTTGATCGATAAACTCAGGATGTAGACAGTTTTTCAATGATATCAATCTAATCAATTAAAAAATTTTTATCCTACAAAGAATTTAATTGAGAGAGAGAATAGTAGGTTATTGCTTAGTAGTATTTGAATACTATATCCTCAACATATTATCACTACTACAGGTAATATATACATAGCAGTGTAAACTAAGCAATTAGTTAAAGAGAAAATTGTAATAACTTTAAAGTCTGTATCCTTGATTTTCCTAATAATTTCTTGAATAGACAAACACGCATCTTTAGACTTTTCAAAACATATTCTACTTACATATACACCTGTTCATACTTGTCTCTTTCAATTAGAGTTTATGTGTTTATATTTTTCAGAATTGTGAAGACTTATCATGGAGTGTTGTTCCTAATGTTATTAATGTTTCCAAATGTTGTGCTAAAGAATATTCAGGAACTGCTTGTTCTTCTTTTCTTTTAAATTGGCAAACCTGTGCATTAGGTCAATCAACATCAGTGTTTGTAAATAACACTAGTTGGTTATCAGAAGATCAAGTCATAGAGTTCCTTACAATCATAGGTAAATATATAATAAAGAATGTAATTTTGTTAAGTATCTTTTACTGTAACAGCTCAACTCCCAGATTCATCCTGCAAAACAACTGGTGTGCCTTATCTTTGTCAATATGTTTTCCCTCTTTGTGACTGTAAAACTGGAAATTTATATTTACCATCACAAGAGACATGTGAAGAAGTTAGCACTGTTACATGTAGGACATTGTGGCCACTACTAGAACAACAGATCCAACCACTCAAGTTACCAGATTGTTCTACACTACCTATGGCTACTTACCCATCAGGTATATACATGTACACAGTTATATGGAATAAATGGATTTTTATATATACATGTAGATATCAATGGTTCTGGTAATTCAGACATTAGTCCTACTACTGGCACCACATTTTTACCTCAAGATACAGTTTGTGCTGATCAATTTATTAAAGTCAATGGAATATGTTATGCTCGATGTGATAGTTTTGAACTGAGTCCACATAATGTCACTGTTGTCTTAACAATTATACGACTGTTTGCAGCTTGTTATGGATTTGCTGTTGGAATAGTTGTTATAATCTTATCATTTGTGCGTTGGAAAACAATGTATGCTAATCATGTTTTACTTGACTTTTACTAGTGAACATTTTTGTATAGGTTGTTTTTTCCTTCAATTTTTTTAGTTTACACGACAGCAGCCTATTGTATTATAGGTAAGTAAAAATTATAGTGTTCTTTTCATATCTCTTTCTCTCTCTGTTTTAGCTATTTTTATGATTGTTTCACTACTTGGTAGATCAAACTTGTATTGTAATTCTGTTGCTATAACAAAAGAAAACTTCAATGATTCAACTACGTTTTGTCATATAGCAGGTTGGACAAAACATTTTCTACACATAATTCTCTGGACTCAAACTGATATTCATTCATGTCTATTTTAGGAGCAGTGTTTCAATATTATGTACTAAATGCTACATTGTGGTGGTTTTTTCATGTTTGTTCAATATTCTACAAAATTATGTTCCCCTTAACAGCTAAACAATATGAGAAGAAAGAAAAGTACTTCCATATAGTTTTATTAGTTACTGGTATGTTTCACTCCATGTGACAATCCCACAACTTTAATTTTTGAATCCAATCATCAAATTACATCTCTCAAACATTCACTAATCTTCCCGTTTTTATCATTTATTAGTAATGTTTATCAACATGGATGTAGATATTTATTTAATTGTGATCCTAAATGCTTCTTCATGTTCATGTCATTACTAATACTACTACTGTATAATACATATTATTATTGTTTATAAATAGTGTCTTCAGTGTACATATAGATGTTCATTTAATAGTGATACCTAGTTGATTATTGTAAACATGTGTTCATGCCATTATTAATACTGCATGATACATATTGCTTTAAGTAGTGTCATTAGTATTTTTCTATACATACAATTGTCATTTTTAATAGATGTAACAAGATTTGTTGGAAACGTGCAATTACTAATTTCATTCATGACACAGCTTATATCACACATTTGTTCTTGTCTCATTCTAATACTAGGTATCTTCGTTCCCATACCTGGAGTATTACTAGCACTATCAGTTCCACATTGGGGTTATGTAGTTTATGAATTTCCTCCATTTTTATGCATTCCTCAAAATCAAAAGTTTTGGTATTATTCAGCAAAGTTACCTATTAACATTTTATTACCTATTGGAGTCTCACTTTTTGTTATTATGTTCTGGAAACTTCACAAAGTAAGAATAATTACATTAACTTTAATATTTAATTTCCTTGCCCCACAGTATCAAGGTATATTTTTCACTAGAAAAAAAAGTGGTGTTATCATTAGCACAGCAGAGAAAAAGATTCTTTTTGTGCTCTTTTATTATGTTATATTTGGTATAATCATGTTGATGTATTTTGGATTTGCAATAGGAGATGCTGATTTGTTTGTAGAAGCTCTAGAGACATATTTCCTTTGTCAAACATTCGGACATTTACCGAATGAAACATCGCAGTGTGATCCAAAGGAATATCAACAACATATGTACCCAGAGCTTAAAGCAACTACCTATTTTTTAATGGCATTTATTACTACAGCAAGGTTAACCTTTGTCATCAACTGGAGCACTATCACCAAATTCTGCTCATGATATTATCATAAAAAAGAAAAATCATCAAATGTTATGTTTCTTAATCCAGATTAACTGTGTCATCTAATGCCACAGTTGGTACTCAAATGCAATAATTGTACTTGAAGTATTTGATTGCATTTGATTATAACACATTGTTTTGTTTTAAGATGTTATTTTAAGATTACATGAGTGTTCTTTAAAATGTGATTTTAACAGGATTTTATATTGTAGATATTAACTATTTTCTAAAATTTTATTCATTGCGTTTTATTGCTAGCAGTAGTTGAATTGGTATGTTGCTGCAATTTTAAATTTTAATGTTATAGTACTTTATTTATAATTTAGATATTTTTTCACTATTTTCTATGAAGATAGTTATTAATTGTTTTCGTTTATCCAACATTGACAAGCTCTATAAAAATATTTCCATTGTCAAGCATTAGGACATCTCCCTATTCAAACATCACAGTGTGATCCAAAGGAATTTCATGTAACATTATATTTACCCAGAGTTAACAACAACTACCTTTTTAATGGCATTTATTACAACAACAAATTTAAACTTTGTCATCAACTAGAGCACTATCACCAAATTCTGATCAAGGTCTTATCATAAAAAGGAAAAATTATCTAATCTTATGTTTCTTAATTCAGATTCAGCTGTGTTATGCAATGTCACAGTTGGTACTTAAATACAATAATTGTATCTAAAGTATATATTTGATTGGATTACTTTTAATATACTTTGCTTTGTTTTAAGACGTTATTTTAAGATTACAAGAGTGTGTTTTAAAATGTGATTTCAACATTATCGTAAGAATTAAAAAATGTAGTTGACTTTGCAGTTCATCTGATATAACTACAATCTACTGTCGTTGTGAAATTATTATATAGTTGCAAAATGTCTCCAAATACATTATATTTATCAGACTATCAGTATCACTGTAACAGACCTTTAGTAAATAGTATAGAGTAGTTTGTATTAATGCATGTATCTTACCTTTGTTTATTGTCTCATACACACTGACCTGTTAGTTAGTGTACAAGTATTAATTAGACCTGATCATATTGAGTTTGTACTTCTTTGTTGTCTAGTGGCCTTACTCTTGTTTTATCGTTCTTTGTTCTGTACTCTCTATTTAAGTTCTGTATTTCGTTATTAATATGATGATGATATTATCCTCCTGCACTGTTACAACTGGCAGTGGGTAGGATATTAGTAGATTCTCTGTTGAGTAACAATGGCTGTGAAACCCATAGTCCTCCCTGACTCTTTTACTGGCGAAGCTAGCTGGGACGACTGGATGTGTCACTTTGAGAATGTGGCCGATGTTAATGGTTGGTATGACAACCAGAAGCTCAAGTTCTTGAAGGTTCGCATGACAGGACGAGCCCAGAAAGCCTTTCAGCACCTCAATGAAGATATTCAAGCTAATTACAGTGAAGCAAAGAGGGCACTGAGAGCTCGCTTTGAGCCGCAAAGCAAGAAGACTCGATATCAGGCCGAGTTTCAGAACTGAAGGAAGAAAAAGAAAGAGAACTGGGCGGATTTTGACTGATAAAGCCTTCCCCAAACTAGAGGATAAGGCAATAGAACGTCTAGCACTAAACTCCTACCTCAACCAGCTGGATCACCCTTAAGTAGCCTTTGGTGTCAAGCAAAGACAACCGATACATTGGACGAAGCAGTAACTGCCACTCTCGAGATGGAGTCTTACGTTACGATGAAGATGATCCCAACCCAGGTGGCGAGCATAGACGCCAGCAAGGACACTACCATTGCTGTTGTGAGTCCACAGGATAAACTGACAAGCCTCGTAGAGAAGTTGCTGGAGCAAGTGGAGAGGTTAGAAACCAGCAAGTCAGTACCTCCATCTCGAGCAACAAGGAGAGGGACTGGCAGCACAGCATCAAGGTCGAGCAAAAGAATAGCAAAGTCTGATGAGGTTGAAAGCCCTAAGGACCAGTCAAGATGGAGAGCACACCCCACCTACCCAACAGAGGTCGTTTCAAGGTAGCTGCTGGAGGTGTGGAAAAAGAGGACACATGGCTCGCAAGTGTCAGCAACAACACCCATATTTTCCAAGTTAACCCTACAGGACGATATCGAATCTCAGGCAAAGGTGAATGGAGTCTCAGCCTCGTTTCTAGTGGATACTGGCGCTGCTGTAACTCTGATCAGAGATGACATTTGGCGACAGACACATATATCAAGTAACAGACTTGAGCCCTTGGACTGGCTGCCGTCTCCTAGGAGGTGATTGATCTCATCTCCAAATACACGGACGGACAAAGGCAGAACTAGATCTAGGAGGACATTTGTTTACAACAGATGTGGTAATAGCGGCATGCTTATCTACTGAAGCTATTCTTGGGCTAGATTTTCTTGAAAAAATCGGAGCTACTATAGACTTGGTGAGCAATAAAATTATTTTGGGCGATCAACGTGGGAATTTGATGCTACAAAAAGGAAGTAGCAGTGGAGAAACTAAAACTCACTCACCAAAGTTGTATGTAGTAGAGACAATACAGATTCCTCTAACTAGCAAAATGGAGATCATGGCCACAGTGAAAGGACAAGTTAGTGATGGTTCCTGGCTGCTGGAGGGAGTTAAGAAGGACCGACTGCAAGTAGCAGTGGCGAGAGCTTCAGTGGAACCAAAAAATGGGCGTGTCCCGGTCCACCTCGTGTATCCGAGGAACAAAGCGATCATAGTGTAAAATAACATGAAGCTGGTGACCCTAGAGCAGCCAGAAGAATCTCAAGGAACTTTTGTGGCTAGTGCAGGACCAGATGTTCTGTCTCGAGAAAAACAGAACCTTATCTGGGGTCTAGTTGAAAAGAATGGAGCACAATTATTAGATTGCCAGAATGATAAGTTTTACAATTTACTCAGTAATTATTCCTGTTTTTTAGCCACTTCAGATCTTGATATTGGACAGACGAGCAAACTTCGACATTGTATAGAGACTGGGAATGCAGCTCCTGTCCGCCATCTTCCCCCAGCTCGTAGGAAGGAAGTTCAGGATTTTCTTAAGAAGATGCAGGAAAAAGATGTCATTCAACAGTCTAACAGCCCGTGGGCCTCTCCTATAGTTCTTGTTAAGAAAAAAGATGGATCTACCCGTTTCTGTGTTGATTATTGCCAACTCAATGAAGTAACCAGGAAAGACGCATATCCCCTCCCACAAATTGACTGGACACACTTGCAGGATCACAATGGTTCAGTACCCTTGATCTTATTAGTGGTTACTGGCAAGTTGAAATTGAAGAAGAGGACGGGCCAAAGACAGCATTTTGCATTATAGAAGGTCTCTATGAATTTAAAGTTATGCCTTTTGGTCTCTGTAATGCCCCAGCGACCTTTCAACCTAGTACTGGCAGGACTACAATGGTCTCACTGTCTAGTCTATATTGATGATGTCATTGTACTAGGACATGACTTTGAGGATCACCTGCAAAATCTACAAGCAGTATTCCAACAACATCAAGCTGGACTAAAACTTAAACCCGTTAAGTGCGCATTTTTCCAGCAGGAGGTACAGTATCTGGGACATCTCATCTCTCCTAGTGGAGTGATGCCTGACCCCAGCAAGATAGAAAAAGTGGCTACATGGCAAACACCCACTTCAATAAAAGCAGTTCAACAATTTATGTGATTCGCTAATTATTACTGACGGTTTATAAAGGACTTTGCCCAGATTGTCAAACCTCTACACAGATTGACAGAACGTGGATCCACATTCTCCTGGCCTGATGATTGTAAAGAGTCATTCGAAGAATTACGAAAGCAAATGTCATCAGCCCCTCTTCTGATCTTTCCAGACTTTAGAAAACCATTCATACTTGATACAGATGCAAGTGTACAATACATAGGTATTGGAGCAATGCTTTCTCAAACTGATGCAGAAGGCAAAGAAAGAGTGATTGCCTATAGAAGTTGTCTACTGAGTAAATCAGAGCGCAAATATTGTGTTACACGCAGTGAGTTGCTAGCTGTTGTTGTTTTTACTCACCAGTTTCGTTCCTACTTATTTGGTCACCAATTCATTTTAGGAATGGACCATTGTAGTGGTCTAGGTACTCCTTCAAATATAAAATAACTGATTGAAAAGCGAGAGCACGAACGAACATAGAAAACACATGCATACATTTATATACAAAACTCAATAGAATATTCTAGAAGTTCTACACGTGGTTTCACACCTACAAACCATAACACATAAGCATAATTATATTAGCATGAATAGAATATTAAGTTAGTATCATCAGAAGTCATTGAGATACCACACTCCTCCCCCTTTAAGTGTAACGTGAGGATGAATACCTGTCAACAGGTGGACAAGACCGGGTGGAATGTCGGATAGGAGCTGTTCCATCAGTCGGAGGTATAGGATGGTCAGGGATCACAGGTATTGGGAAATTACTGGAGAACCCATCTTGCCCAACCCACTCATCATCGACACATGATGGTAATTGGGTGTCTGACTCACTTGTTTCATCTGCATACTGTCTTCTCAGCTGGTCTACTTGTCTTTGTAAGACTAATCCTTCATCTGTTTCAATCTGGTATGACACAGGTCCTGTAACTTTAACTATCTTTCCTGTAATCCATTTCGGTCTATGGAAATTCTTGGCATATACCTTTTCTCCCACTTCAAACTGTCTTGGTGCTTTTCCTAAATCCTTTTCTCCTGCTTTTCATTCATTCGCACAGCTGTATCTGGGTGGAATAGATCTAAGTGAGTCCTCAACCTCCTCCTCATCAAAAGTTGGGCTGAAGAGACTCCTGTTGTTGTCTGAGGGGTAATACAATACTTGATTAAGAACTGACTGAGTCTAACTTCTTTTGGGCCATCTAACTTTGTTACTACATTCTTGAATGTCTGTACTGCTCTCTCAGCTAGTCCATTTGACGATGGGTGGTATGGCGATGTGAGGACTTGTTTTATTCCATTGGCCGCTAAAAATTGTTGGAACTCTACTAGTAAAGCCGGAACCATTGTTTGACACTAGTTGATCCGGTACACCAAACATAGCAAAAATGTCTCGTAATTTGGCAATAGTCGATGCAGTTGATGTCGAGGGAACTATATGTACCTCTATCCACTTAGAATGCGCGTCCACCAGTACTAGGAAATTTTTCCTTTGAAACAGACCAGCATGGTCAATGTGCAGTCTGGACCATGGGCATGAAGGCCATTCCCATGGATGTAGGGGGGCTCTTTGGGGGGATGGTCTGTGTTGTTGACAAGTGTCACAGTGCTGAACAGTGGTAACGATATTATTGTCCATCCCTGGCCACCAGACATAACGGCGAGCAAGACTCTTCATTTTGCAAATCCCAGGGTGAGTATCATGAAGTTGGGATAATACCAACTTGCGTCCTGGTAGGGGAATCACAACTCTAGCCCCCCAAAGAATACAGCCATCTACAGCACTCAGTTTGTCACGACGATCGAAGTAAGGTCAAAAGGAGGAATCAGAAATTGTTTCTGGCCAACCGTAAAGATGAAGTGGTGAATTCTTGATAATGTAGGGTCTTTTTCTGTCCACTTGCAAATATGAGAGGCAGTTATTATGGTGTCTGAAAGGTGCTGGAATAACATCTTGATATCTCCTGGTGGTGGAATGTCCAACACCTCTGGATGTTCTGGAAGTGGTAACCGACTTAGGGCATCTGCATTACCTATTTTTTTTTCCAGGTCGATGTTGGATGCTATATTGATATGCCTATAACGTCAATGCCCATCTCTATATTCTTGAGGAAGCCATCACTGGTACTTGTCTGGATTTATTAAAGAGATACTTCAAGGGCTGGTGGTCTGAATAGATAGTGAAGGGCCGTCCATACAAATATTGATGGAATTTTTTGACTGCGAATATTATGGCTAACCCCTCTTTTTCAATTTAGGAATATTTCTGCTCCACTTTAGCCAGAGTATGGGAGGCAAAGGCAATGGGTTTTTCGGAGTTGTCATCCATTCTATGGGCTAAAACAGCTCCCAGTCCATATTGTGATGCATCACAAGACACAATCAGTTCTTGTTGACTATCCTAATGAACTAATATGGTGGATGATTGTAGTAGCTGTTTGACTTGCTTGAATGCTTCAGAGTGTTCTTTCGTCCAAGACCATTTAACACCTTTTTGCATCAACCTATAGAGGGGAGAAAGAAACATGGCAAGGTTATACATGAATTTAAAATAATAATTTATGAGTCCAAGGAAGGACTTTAGTTCAGACAAGTTACGTGTTTCGGGGGCATCTTGAATCGCTCGGACTTTCTCAGGTGCTGGGTGCAGACCATTCTTATCAATAATATGTCCCAGGTACTCGACAGAGGGGGCCAGGAAAATACACTTGGGTTGCTTCAGGGTTACCCCAGCAGATTATAGGCGGTCCATCACCTTATTGAGGTTCTTGAGATGTTCTTCCTTATTTGGACCTGTCACCAGCATGTTGTCTAGATAAACTATGACACCAGGTAAATCTTGCAATAAGCCTTTCATTGCTCGTTGAAAAATGGCTGGTGCTGATGATATGCCAAATGGTAGTCGTTGGTATTCAAAAAGACCTTTGGTAGTGTTGATAGTAGTGTACTTTTTCGGAATCTCAGATAACAGCACCTGCTGGTAAGCATGTGTGAGGTCAAGTTTCAAAAATACTTTCCCTCCGGACATTGCAGTAAATAAGTCGTCCACTCTTGGTAATGGGTAATTGTCCAATTTTGACACAGCGTTGACTGTCACTTTGTAGTCACCACAGATGCGGATACTTCCATCTGCTTTCACAATGGGTACTATCGGAGCTACCCAGTCTGAAAATTGGACTGGCCTGATGACTCCAGCTTCCTGTAACTGGTCAAACTCCTTCTCCACTTTGGCTTATAGTGACTATGCCAATGGCCTGAGTTTGAAGTAACGAGGTTGTGTATTGGGCGGAACATGTATTTGAGCTTCCATGCCTTTGAGGGTTCCTAACTCCTCACGGGATAACTGTTGATGTTTCTGGAGCAGGTCATCCACATCCCGATTGTTAGACTCTCTATGAATGACAGGCCAATTCAGTTTGATATGTTTTAGTTAATTACGGCCAAACAGGGATGCTCCGTCACCTTTAACAACCACTAATGGAAGAAAAGTTGTTTGCGACTCATAGCTGACAGCAACTGTGGCCACACCTAACACCGGTAACTTTTCCCCCATATATGTATGTAGGCTAATATCAGTTGACTCCAAAGGTACTGTATCCTTCAGCACTGTATTGTAGGTAGACTCACTAATAACAGAAACTGATGCTCCCGTATCCAATTCCATAAGGACTGGATGGTTATTGATTATAACGGACAGGGTGAATGGTTTGGATCTGGAGACCACTGGAAACATTGTATATACTTCAGATGACGCAGTAGTTGTTGAACTGGATGGGTTGCTGGTTGTCCTAGGAGATGGATCTGAAAACGAGTTGGAAACTTCGAGATGTGTTTGGATTCAATTCTTGAGCTACCCGGATCCTCGGGAACTTTTACCATGCTCTGAGCATTTGCTTCGACACACTTATATGGCCAGTCTTGCCACATGCTCGACAAGTTTCATGAACAAAACGACACGTTGTAGCCAGATGAGGTCCCCCTCAATGGAAACAAACTTTGGGAGGATTGACGGAATAACTAGTCTGCTGCTTGCCTTTCATCTGGTTCACTGACACCTTGCTGTCCGACATTTTTATCTGCCTTGCTTGAACAGATGCTCTCTCCACACTGGTGGCTATTTCCACAGCTCGATCGAACGTGAGATCATTGTCCTCCTTGAGCAAGCGTTTTCGAGTTGCCTCGTGGGCCAAGCCACACACAAAATGATCTCTGAGTAATATACTTTGCACTTGAGGTTCGTACTGACAACAAGTAATTGACTTCTTTAAACGGACAACAAAGTCAGCTATACTTTTGTTTGGGGTCTGACAACGGCAATGAAACGAGTATCGTTCGGCGATGACAGATGTAATAGGTTGGAAATGCTTCATCCACACGGTGATAAGTTCGTCAAGAGATTTGTCTTATGGTTCAGCGGGGCTTAAGAGATTCGACAAGAGGTTGTAGTGCTTTCTACCAAGTGAATTTAAGAATACATACTTTTGTTTAGCATCAGCAACCTCGTTGGCGGGAAAGAAATTCTTAATTCTCTTCACATAGCGGGGAAAGTCTCTTGAGTAGGGTCAAACGATTCGATTTTACCAACGGATGACATGGTCGTGGGAACGTTACGATACCTCGTCGCCAATGTAGTGGTCTAAGTACTCTTTCAAATATAAAACAACTGATTGAATAGTGAGAGCACGAACGAACACAGAAAACACATGCATACACATTTATATACAAAACTCAATAGAATATTCTAGAAGTTCTACACGTGGTTTCACACCTACAAACCATAACATATTAGCATAATTATATTAGCGTGAATAGAATATTAAGTTAGTATCATCAGAAGTCATTGAGATACCACAACCATGGATCTATTACTTGGCTCCGTAACTTCAAGGAACCTGAGGGACAGCTCGCAAGGTGGCTAGAAAAACTCCAGGAATTTGATTTTAAGGTGGTACACCGCTGTGGGAAAAAGCATACAAATACAAACGCCCTCTCATGCCTACCATGCAAAGAGTGTAAAATGGAAAGCCACCACCCAGACTCTGTGATGTACGGAAGCCTCAGACGGACATTCCAATTCCTATTTCCTATTTCTTCCGTCCACCTTCGCGTATTTGAAAAATTAATTATCGACCCTTTATAATTATTCTTTTTCTTCCGTATGAATCAGAACTTCCTTTTTAAAAATACACGAGGTTTCACGTGTGCCATTTTCCTGTTTTAGCACGTGGTTGGTTAGTTTGTTTGTAAACAGATTGTTAGCATGGACTCTGAATTCAGGGAATCTTTAGTCATGAGAGGTGTAAAACGAGAAAGTATAGATTTGCTTGAAAAAGAAGATATATTGGGAGAAGAGCAATTTTTTCATCTTCGCATGGATGATCTTAAACTGTTTCTGGATAGAGGAATAAAAATTGGACAATACTCCATCATTGCTAGGCTATGGGAAGAAAAAGTGAAAGGTATATACAAGTAGCAACTTAATGTCTATGACGTCTTGTATCGTATATATATGTATGTGTGTGTGTGTATATATATATATATATATATATATATAAGTATAATTTTTTGTGTGTGTAGTTACTAGAGATGTATCAGGCTTGGGTTCTGATACTAGCAGTACCAGTGGGACAAGTGGTGATGGGACAAGTATGTTAAAGTAATTATGTTTGCTTTATTATGAAAAAATTAAGGTACACTCTCAAGACAAGAGCTGTTTGAATCATTTCATGCTAAAATGAAAACAATTAAGTCTAAAAAGTACAATCAAGAACCTTACTCTACAAAGTCTTGTGTAAAGAAATATGAAGAAAAACAATTAATTGCTGTAAGTAGTAATTATTAATTTACAAGCAGTCATATCCTGTATAGGGAACTGTTGTAGTTTATTGGTATATAATTAGAATTAGTTATGTATATATGCATATATTTATATATATTTATATATATATACAAATATACCCACACACACACACACACATATATATGTATATATATATATATATATATATATATATATATATATATATATATATATATATATATATACACACACATATATATATTGTTTACTTTTCATACTAGATCCATTTTGGAGGAATGATTTATGTTTCTGAACTAGACAGAGGAGTAAAAAAGAAACACCTACCATCACCTCGTATTGTAGATTTTATGAGATCATCAAACTACGAAGATGTTATTAAACTTGGGAAAGAGCTATTCTTCAAGGAAGAAACTGATGACCTTGAATTATACTGCCTATGTGGAACTTCAGGAATACCATTTCATATTGAAGACAAAGATAACTGGAATATCTATGATTTTATGAAAGATCATGGCTATCAACCTAGTAAATTTAAATTATATGTAATGCTTAAATCTACTGAAGTAAGTTACATACAAGAATGGCTCTATTATGATTTATATTCTTAAAGCAACATACTAAATACACTGTCACTGATTCTCCTGTATCAGCTCAAGATCAAGACAAAACAGAACCAATCAGTAAGAATATAATGTAATATATGAATGATGATATAATTTTAACAGGATACACCAAGCCTGTCATAAAAAATTGTGTCACCTGTCAAAAGGAGTTTCTTGCACCTTTAGAGGAGACAGATTGCATACTACCAGATGATACAATTGTTTATTATCGAGATCCAATTCTTGAGTGCCCATTATGTGATGAAAGGCAGTTTGGGTTCCAATTAAATCTGGACTTTATGCCAGAGTTGGCATACTTTAAGAATTAAATTACTTTGTTAGCAATGTATTTGGATTAAAAGACATGACTTGGTACTATTCTGTATTTAATATCATTGAGTTTATTAATCAAAAATTAGTTTTTCATAATTTCAATGTCTTGTAATAACTGCAAAAATAATTGGAGTGCTTCATTTGGTGTGGTGGGTGTACTAATACTTTCATCAAGTTTAAACTTGTCAGCATAGACTCTAAATTCATCTGAGACTAAAGATGATTTGTGTCCATAATTATTTTCTGCATACTGTAACAATGCATAATCGAGTATGCATTTATAGTCTGTGGTTCCTAGTTTAAGTTTTAAATTTATTATGACTGAAACATATAACACTCACCATATTGTTCTGGTAAAAAATAAAGTATCTCAGGAATTCTACCTATGGTTTCACAATATTTGCTTTTTCTAATATAGTGATGATTCCACTCATTCACAAGAACATCTAGTTCCTTCTCAATTATTGGTCCAAAGCAATAACGTGATGTCTCACTATAAATTTAACAAAAATGTGTTTGAGTAATTGCAAAGTATTTAGTATTATGAACTCACAGTGTGTATTCCAAAGAATCATCAAAGCAGCCATTGATTTGCAAATCCTGGCAATTTATTATAATGAATTATAACTCCTCCATATGCAAGATTTAGCTTACATGGAAAAATTGGATCCACCAGTCAGTCAATCTGCATCTCAAGAAGGCCCACCAAGCTTCAATTCTCTATATAATTAGCAATGTTTTTAAGTTTTATTTAAAGTATTTACCTGATTAGAGCTAGATCGACCATATCTAAAACTCATTTCAGCAGACAAGCTATCATTATGAATACTTCTTAATGTTGGTTGAACATAGGCAATTATTGAGTTTTCTGTCCCTCTGTCAGCTCTTACTACTCTAGGAAGACCTAAATATGTTATCAATTTATATATATTATAGCTTATTTCATAACTTATACCATTAATTGCTTTTACTGTATCTAAATAGTACTGTGCAATAATGTGTGGATCATTGTTAGTACTTGCACATTTCATCCACATAATTCTTCTTGAGTACCTATGTTAAAAAATTTAAAAATAAAGGAATCATGCATATCGCCAACATACCCATCAATACAGCCGTGAATAGTGATACCAAATGGCTTTAATTTATCATAGCCATCACAGTGCCAAATAAAATTTGGACCCTAAAAGTTTTTATAAATTATATTGAATTATGGCAAATAGTTTACGTACCTTACTACGATATATCCTTCTTTTCAATCTCTGCCTACTCCTTTCTTGGGAACCTTCCGGATCCATTAAAGGTAACAAAACCATGACTGTATCTCTATAATATTATATAATCTGTAATAGCTACAATGGACATATATAAAGTATAACCTTCTGACATTTAACTGATGAGTAATGCGCAATCGGTTCCACATACATCTATATCCCAATAATCCACCAGAAAATTGTAATTCTTTCTTATAATAGAATAACTGCTTTAACATTTTAAGTATATAACTATATTATTGCTTATACCTGAATGGTATCACATATTTTCATAATAGATGACTCTTCTGACTTTTGGCTGACACCTAATTTGGCTCTAATCCTTCTTATATGTCTCTTAGTGATAGAGTAACCAAATTTTCCTGTCAGTATTTTTTCAATTGAATTAGTAGAAAGTCCACACATAGCAAAATAATGTATTAGCTCATTTCTTGAAAATTCAGAGGAATTCATAAGAGGAGACATAGGAATGCCACTGACATCTCTTGAAAATTCAGATGAATTCATAAGAGGAGATATAGGAATACGACTAAAAATAGCAAGCTCTGTACTAGCCATTTTATAAAAATAAAAATGTATAAGCACATGTTAAAAATGGAAATTTGAAATAAGAAAGTCTAATAAAAATTAGAAATGGCCCACGTGCCAAAAATGGAATAGGGAATAAGGAATTGGAACTCACCGACTTGGTAGTTAATTGGAACGGAAACCTATCAATTAGGTCTTTGAAACCCATCAACTGGGTCTTTAATTGGAATTTTCAAATACACGAAGCTGCGCGGAAGAATTTGGAAATAGGAATAAGAAATTGGAAATAGGAATAAGAATGTCCGTCTGCGGCTTCCGTAGTGATGGTATCAACAATTCACTTTCACAAGGACGAACTATGAATGAGCTGAGCCAACTTCAAAGAGATGATCCTGTCATTGGACCAGTAATACGTGCTTTAGCAAGAAAAACGAAGCCAGACCAAAATGAACTTAAACAGTTCAGTCTGCACACAAACAGATTATTTGCACTATGGGATCAATGAACTCTACAAGATTCAGTACTTTACCGTCATTTTGTAAGTGCTGATGGTCTCCAATACCACCTTCAATTTTTTGCTCCTAGACAATTACATCCTGAAATTCTAGAGGAATTACACAGTGGAGCTGTCGCATGTCATTTAGGTGAAGAAAAGACACTAAGTCGATTGAAGCAAAGATTTTACTGGCCTGGCCACTGAAACGATGTTAGAGAATGGTGTCAAACCTGCTCAGTGTGTGCTGCTAGCAAAACTCCTCCTCCAAAAAAGAAGGCAGCACTAAAGCCGGTTAAAATAGGCTACCCAATGCAATTAGTAGCAGTGAATGTACTAGGACCATTGTCAAAGAATGATGCTGGGAACTCCTATCTGTTCACTACATCAGTATGCTTGGAGATGTACTTTTTAATAGTGATACCTACTTAATTTATTGCAAACATCTGTTCATGCCATTACTAATATAATTCATGACACTATTATATATTTCACATTTTATGTTGTCTCATTCTAATACTAGGTATCTTCATTCCATTACCTGGAGCTTTTGGTTCCAAGTTGAGGTTATGTAATTAATAAATTTCCTCCATTTCTATGTTCTCATCAAAATCTAAATCTTGGTATTATCTAGCAAATTTACTTTTAACATTTTAATAGTTACTGGAGCCTCATTATTTGTTCTGATGTTCTGGACACTTCATAAAGTAATAATAATGATACTGACTCATTTTAATATTCCTTGTCCACACAGCATCACAGTATATTTCGCATCAGGAAAAAAATAGTGTTAACATCAGTCCAGCTGAGAAGATTCTGATTGCACTGTGTTATTATGTTATATTTGCTGTATCATGTTGGCATATTTAGGACTTATTATAACAGATACTGATTTATTAACAGAAGCTCTAGAGACATATTTCCATTGTCCCGATCAAACATCACAGTGTAATCCAAAGGAATGTCAACAATATATCTACCCAGAGCTTGCAGCAACACTTTAGTTTTTAATAGGATTTTTACCACAGCAAAATTTAACGTTTGTCATCAACTGGAGTACTGTTGTCAAATTATGCTCATGATATTATCCTTAAAAAGAAAATACATTAACTGTTATGCTCCCTAACACAGTTTCACCTGTCATGTCTCATATCAAAGATAGCTATGACTTGCAATAATTTTATTTGAAATATTTGACATTCAATCATGTTGTTACTGCAGAACGTTTTATATAGTGATTAATTACTTTTTAAATTATATTCATCAACTTTTTGCTAGCACTTCTTTGTATGTATATAAACTACAAAGGTTATTGAGAATTCTATACCTAGTCTGTTGCTAAACCCTTTATCTGAAATATCTCTTCTTGAAGTATGGCTCTAAATATATTATGTATGAAGAATGCATGCAAACTAAGTGACCATCAATTTGTTTTAACAGATTGATCTTGATTCTATTCGCTAATTAAAACAAACTATTATCAGATTGATTGTTCATAATATTGATGTTTTCTATAACAATGTAGAAAAATTGTCAGACATATCTTCACAATCCATTTGGTACTTTGATAAACAAAATTAAATAGTAAGAATGTTGAATACTACATGTACACAGCTGTAGATCTATAAAACGTATACTATTTGTTGAAAAGGTATGCTATTTGCTTTCTATATCTCAAGAAAAAATGAATACAAATCTATGTAACTATGTAAAAAAGCACAGGTGCATGACACAAGTTGAGCAATTAAGGACATACTCCTCCTATATATATCAATTAAAATAATCTCAGTAATATATTGGTACATTGTATGACTTTGCTATTAGAAAAGATTAAATTACTATCACTGCTATCTTGAAGATATCATGAATTTTCTTTTAAAATGTGATAATAAAGAACTCTTTATTGTTTTTTAACTACTCAATTTAGGTGAGCATTTAGTTTTTTTTTTAATTTTAATTCTTATATTTCTTTTGCTTTAATCACAGATACCTCTATATCACAATAATTACATACATAACATTTCTATTTCATCATTATTAATTCTTTTGTTTAAATAATATTAATAATAATATAATAAGATTTCTTTTAAAATATGTTTATAACATGACTTTATTGTAGATTTATTATCTACTTTCTATATTACATTCATCAAGAATTATTAGCACTAGTTGGTATGTTGTAGCAGTTAGTATTTTTTAGTTTTTAATTCTTAAATTTAAACTAAACATCAAAGCAGGAAATTGTCTGTACTTCCTGCCAGAAGTAGGAGACAGTTTACCTACTGTCTGTGAATTAACAGTTTACCTACTGTTAATATTATAATTATAGTCATAAATGGCTTCCTAAGAGTAGCTCTTGATCTGATGTAATCACTAGTTTTGTTTCTGAAGCACCCAAACGGAGACATACGGCCAATGGCCATACTTCATTGGTAAGTGTGTTAGCTCTGTGAGGTTAGTATCCAACCTGTCTATGGTTTAACGTTATCGTGAACGTACTATAAGAGGTAGAGGAATGAAACGCAAATCCAACATTTGACTAATTGTGTCTGGGAAGCTTAGAAACTTTGTCTTAAATTATAAACAAATCAATACTTAAAAGAATTGAAACATTTTGTTCAGTTTTGAATGAGATATTGATTATTTCTGGCAATCTATTTCAACTTACAATCTGTGCCATCCTTACAGAGTCACTGCTACTGTGTGTCTGATACAGCATATGAGTAATATGTAGTCAGTTTATGGTGTGCAATCAGGAGTGTGTGTAGTTAATGAATGCTTCATGTGTATGATACTGTACAAGCAAACACTTGGACTATATCATTGGACATAATATATCTAATTTAATATGACCAATGAATGTTATTAGTCTGCACTACAGTTACAATAATGTTCATAAATCATAATAAGATAAATATATAATAAAATAAACATTCATTTATTATTTATAAAATATAAACGTTATATACAAAAAAGTATATATATGATATATGTTTATTATAAAAATACTTGTCTTTTGCTTAAAGTTTATGTTTTATCAATACTTTTTATCTTTCTAGAATTGTTCACAAAAAGACTTATCATAAAGTGTTGTCCTGATGGTATTAATGTTTCTAAATGTTGTGCTAAAAAATTTATAGGAAATGCTTGTTCTTCCTTTCTTTCAAATTGACAAACCTGTGCATTAGGTCAATCAACGTCAATGTTTGTACATAACAATAATTTGTTATCAGAAGATCAAGTCATAAAGCTCATTACGAATATAAGTAAATTTATAAATAAAGAATGTAATATTGTGAGATCTCTTTTAATTCAACAGCTCAACTGCCTGACCTTTCTTCCTTTTGCAATACAACTGCTATATCTTTTCTTTGTCAATATTTTTTCCCTCTTTGTGACTGTAAAACTGGAGATTTATATTTACCATCACAAGAGACATGTAAAGAAGTTATCACTGTTTCAAGTAGAACATTATGGCCACTACTGGAACAACTGAACCAGACATTCAAGTTACCAGATTGCTCTGTACTACCTATGGCTACTTACCCACCAGGTATATACATGTACACAGTTATATGAAATAAATGGTTTTCTATATGCACATATCAGTGGTTCTGGTAACTCAGACATTAGTCCTACTACTGGCACCTCAAGATACAGTTTGTTCTGATCAATTTATTAAAGCCATTTTTACCCTCGATGTGATAGTTTTGAACAGAGTCCACATCACTCTTATGTTAACAATTACACGAGTGTTGGCTTGTTGGAATTGTTTTTTTATCATTTGTTCATTGGAAAACTATGTTGTATGTTGATCATATTTAATTATATGATATATCTTTATTATAAAAATAAGTATTACAATAACAACACCTACCTGTCAAACCAGTTTATGATACCAGTTAAGAAAATATTCAGATTCTAATTTCATTTTCTTAATCACAGCATCTTGCTGATAAAATATGGAAGAGACAGAAGTCAGAGATCACTCTAAAGCAGTTAGATTTGTATCCAATTCAGGTCCAACAGTGGAACACATAGAACTCTCTACAACTCAAGATATTAATGCCAAACTTAGTGCTAAGAAAAACATAAACAATAGAAGGCTGTCTTATTCACAAGATAATACTACTACCTACTGTTGCTGTAGTATTGCACCTAAAGTTGCAAAATACCTTGAATTATCAGGACTTATTACTGGTGTAGTCATTGTACTGATGTTGCTCTCTAGTTCAATGATAATTATTTATTTTCTAGTCAGTGAATAACAAAGCATACATTAATTGATTATTACAATTTCTTGTTACGTTTATAAGAACTGTACTGAGGAGTGGACAGCACAACATTAATACAGCAGATACTAATAATACAACTGTAAGTTAAACTTATCAGTTATCACTAACATTTTTAATATTTGAAATACCTATATATATATATATATATATATATATATATAGGCAGTCAGAGGTTGCACCACTTTGTTATGTTGGTGTAGGCTTGTGCTTTTTGATTTATTGGCCAGGTGATTTTGAATTCCTTGCCTGCTTTCTTCAATTGCCAAACATATTTCGATAATTCGGTGTTGGTAACATGTTTCTCGTGCCTGATTGATTGCATGTGGTTAGAATATCTCTGCTTGAAGGGGGGCTCTGTTAGGTCAATGTACACCTTAGTTTCACTTCTGCTCATGTTTTTGACCTCTGCGTTGTAGATGATGTTGTTGTACTGGTATTTGCCGTTTAATGGGCAAAGGTCTTTTTTCTGGCAGTTGCAGGGTTTTCACGGAGACGTGATGTTGTCTTTCATTACCTCGTTATTGTGTGCCTTGATGATGCTGGCTAGGTTTGGCATGGAGCTATAGCTGACCTTAACAGTGTTTTATTGAATATTTTCTACAGTCTTGAGTTTTTTGGAAAGTTCCTGGAGATCAACCTTAGGAATTTTTGGCCTACGTTCGTTGATACGTTTTTGCTGAAAGGTGGGTTGAACCGTATGATGTTATGCTGTCGGTTACGTTTGCTCTTTTTTGGTTGTTCGTCTCTGTAATGTAGGTTTTCCGAGTAGCCACTGCATTTAAGTGCATCTTCACAGAGAAGAGGAGCTTGGGTGAAGATCGTGCGAGATGTCGGAGACGTGTCTGCTGATCGAATCTGGTAGGTTCATGATGATGTTTGGTGGGTGGTTAGATTGCTTATGGATGTAGACTGGTTTGTCGTTCAGCTTCCGATAGGGGTAGTACTTTTCATTATTCAAGTTTCGGGTGATATCTAGGAAGTTTACAACTTTTAGGTTGGTTTGGATGGTGATTCTGAGGCCAGACCCTTTGAAGATCATGTTATATCCTTTTTGATTTTGTCTGCCTTGCGGCCTGAGGTGTTTTTGAAAACTACCAGCCCGTCGTCTCTATACAAGCCTTTGTTGTATTTATCATATTTGCTTGCAAGTTGTTGAGTACGTAGATGCCAACCAGCTCACAGATTTCTGCTCCGTCGTAGCTTCCCATCGTCACGTCGAACAGGCCATTTCATTTCCCTCTCATTTTATCCATGGTTTGCCTTTGTCAATCAGTAGGGATTTCCTGGAGTGGAAGATATTTCAGTATATTGTTGTGAGATTGTGGTATACAGCTTTGCGAAGTTGAGGGCTGCTTTCAGCAGGTCTTCTGAGATTGAGGAGTAGAATTCAACGATGTCAAAACAGATGAAAGTGCACTTATCTTTTTCCCCCAGGAACCACTCGATTACAGAAACTGAGTTTTTCCACATATTGACATCTGTTTTAAATCTGACATTGTTAACAATGCTGTTTAAACGATATCAAGCACTCTACATACAACAGAACTAGATACTTTGATATACTACACTCATGCTTCCAGTTGAGCACTTTCATCTATCCGTTCACAAGACAAAGAATGGAACCCTCAAAGCGTGTTAACTTCAACTACTCCTTGAAGAACATCCTTATACCATCTGCTAATACATACAAGAAAAGATTGATCGAAAAAGTTTAATGTGTCATTTAAGAGGATGAAATGGAAAACATTCTTCTTTCTGACAAACGGTGATGATTTAGAAGAAAGGCACCCAATGGAAGAAACGTTCGAGTTCAAAAAATACACTAGGAAATGCCCACCACAAATTGACGATCTAAAACCATTTGAGGAAGACCTGATCAGGTTAATCGAGAATATCAAGTTCAAAAACGTGTTTGACCAGTTCCAGGCCACCCTCAGCAACGACATAAAAAAGATAAAGAATCAACCCCAATTATACTAGTAATCAAAACAATGTTATGTTTACTTTTTACATCATATACATTTGTTATACAACCTGTATAAACATATATTGGTTAAATCAACCAATCAATCTATACAATGAATTAATTGCAGTTAACTTGGCATCACTGTAAACACCTACACGATTCAGTTGCTAAACATTTTTACTTTTGGCTACATTCCCACATTGTGTTATAAAGCTGTGAATAAGTTTGCTAATATGGAAAAAACTGAAATGTTAATAATATTGATTCCATTTGCTACTATTAACATAATATAGTCAATCGATTGTTGATAATATGATGTTGTATAAACCTATGTTGTAAAATAGTCAGACACATCTATAGAATCTATTTGGTACATCTATATAATAAACCATACATCAACATACATTAAATAGTTTGAATAGTGAACACTATGTGTGTACAACTATACATCTATCAAAAGTACTGGTTGTGGATAAGACATTTTAATTGATTTGATTTTCTAATTTTAAAAAAGGTAGTTTTGATACAAAATAGTAGAAGCTGTAGCATGCTGGAAGGCAATAAGGTTCCATGTTTAACCAGTTCACAAAAAACTTCTCACATATTATGATGTAATATTATTATTAATAGATAAATAATAAAGCTATAACAGAAAAGTAGATGGGAACTTGCATGGTCATGAAAATATTCCATCACATTGTAAAAATTAATTTAACTAATACATGTTATATAGGTTGCACATGGAAAATATAATACTATTTTCAGTGAAATTGATTATTTTGTAGATACATAAACAGTAGTACATCAGTAATGAAAAATAGTATTATGATTTTCAACAAAAATAAGTTTGCAATTGTAACCTGTATAACCAAACCATGGCTAAATCAACCAATCATTTTTACAGTGACTTATGGACAACAACAAAATTCAATGCAAAACTAGGTTTACAGTCACTGGCTTGTGTGTCATACAATAAAGATCTTGACCTCTCCTTTAAGTCAAATATCAAAGCAGGAAATTATCTGTACTTCCGGCCAGAAGTAGGAGACAGTTTAACTATTAATATTAATTATAGTCATAAATGGCTTCCTAAGAGTAGCTCTTGATCTGTTGAAATCACTAGTTTTGTTTCTGAAGCACTCAAACGGAGACCAAAGGCCATACTTCGTAGGTAAGTGTGTTAGCTCTGTGAGGTTAGTATCCAACCTGTCTATGGTTAAAAAGTTATCGTGAACGTACTATAAGAGGTAGAGGAATGAAACCCAAATCCAACATTTGACTAATTGTGTCTGGGAAGCTTAGAAACTTTGTCTTAACTTATCACTAAATCAATACTGCAAAGAATTGTAAGAATTTGTTCAATTTTGAATGAGGTAATGATTATTTCTGGCAATACATTTCAACTTACAATCTGTGCCATCCCTACATAGTCAATGCTACTGTGTGTCTGATACAGCATATGAGTAATATGTATCAGTTTATTTGCATTCAGGTGTATATGTAACTATAAATGCATCATGTGTATGATACTGTACAAGCAAACACTTGGACTTTACATTGGACATAATAAATCTACTTTAATATGACCAATGAATGTTATTAGTCTGTACAACAGTTGTAAAAATGTTCATAAATCATAATATAGATAAATATATAATAAAATAAACATTCATTTATTATTTATAACCATAACTTTTATATACTAAAAAGGATATTATATGATATATGTTGATTATAAAAAATGACTACTATAACAACACCTACCTGTCAAACCAGATTATGATACTAGTTATGAAAAATTCTGATTCTAATTTAAATTTTGTTAACTACAGCATATTGCTGATAAAATATGGAGGAGAGAGAAGTCAGAGATCACTCTAAAGCAATTAGATTTGTATCCAATTCAAGCCCAACAGTGGAACAGATAGAACTCTCTACAACTCAAGATATTAATACCAAACCTAGTGCTAAGAAAAAGAAAGAGAAGAGAAGGTTCCTTAGTTCACATGATGATACCACTACCTGCTGTTGTTGTAATATTTCACCTAAAGTTGCAAAATGTCTTGAATTATCAGGACTTATTACTGGTGTAGTCATTGTACTGATGTTGTTCTCTAGTTATGTGATTAATTTTTATTTACTAGTAAGTGAATAACAAAGCATCCATTAATTGATTATTACAATTTCTTGTTCCATTTGTAGGAAATGAGGAGTAGACAGTACAACAATAATACACCATATACTACTAATACAACTGCAAGTTAAACTTATCATTAACATTTTTATTATTTGCAACTATACATACATACGTACATACACATATATGTATATATATATATATATGTGTGTGTATGTATGTATGCATGTATGTATATATATATATATATATATATATATATATATATATATATATATATATATATATATATATATACACACATCTTATAGAGAAGCTGCTGTTATTAAATTGATCATAGGTATAACTGTGACGATATAAATGTTTTTTCTGATATAGTGACTATGAATCAGTTTAAACAATCTATCTGTTTTAAAAGTGATATATAATAATTAGTGGTTTGATTTACTGTTAAAATTGATTGATTGATTAAAGCAACATATTGCAATTTAAGGTTAATATATTGACACTTTGAATGAAATTACTGTTATGTTTAAACCTTTAATGAATTGTTTTTTTGCTTGCGGGGTTTCCATACAAAATACAAGTAAAAAATCATTAGTTCTAACCATTAGCTACAAAAACTATCAATTTTAGTTACATCAATTATCAAAACAAGGTTATGCTTACTTATTGCATTAAATAAGCTTGTTACAAACAACCTGTATAACAATACATTAGTTAAATCAACCAATCAATGTTTACATTGAATTAATTGAAGTTAGTTATAGCAACATATTATAAACACCTACAACAATATAGATAACTTATTATTGTAAGGAGATTTACTATTTGAAAGACTCCGTGACATTCAATGTAGTAGGAGTCTGATCAACTGACTTAATATATGAAATGTTCTTTGTGTGTTGTATGACAATTGTGTGTTTATAATGTACATAAACAATTAAGTTAATGATAATAGGTATAGCAATGACAATTAAGTTGTAGACTTAGTGTAGTTTTTCTAACATTTTCTATATCAGTAGTCTCATGACAACTACAGCTCCTTCAATTTTAGATACATCTAATTACTGCCACAACTTTTGGCAAAGAAGGCTGTCTAGGTAGATAGAATTTGTCATGACTTAAAAACAAAATATTTTAATGAAACTTCCTACATTGAATTTGTAGAAAAATCTATTATTCGACTTAAGCCGTTTGACATAAATTAATATTAAAATTAATTAATGCAAAGAAATGCAATAACTATAAAGTCTGTATCATCCTATCTTTTGTTAATAGTTTCATAGTCTAAATTAATAAATAAATAAAAACATTCTAATTACATGTTTAAATGTTCGTAATTGTCTTTTGCTTAAACTTTGTTTTATCAATACTTTTTATATTTCCAGAATTGTTCACATGGAGACTTATCATGGACTGTTGTTCCTGATGGTATTAATGTTTCTAAATGTTGTGCTAAAGAATATTCAGGAAATGCTTGTTCTTCCTTTCTTTCAAATTGGCAAACCTGTGCATTAGGTCAATCAACATCAGTGTTTGTACATAACAATAGTTTGTTAACAGAAGATCAAGTCATTGAGATCATTACAAAGATAGGTAAATTTAAAACAAAAATGTGACTTTATAAGTTCTCTTTTAACTTATCAGATAAACATCTAGTCATTCATTCAGCTTGCAAAGAAGCCAGTACATTTCTTTTCTGTCAATATGTTTTTCCTCTTTGTGACTGTAAAACTGGAGGTTTATATTTGCCATCACAAGAGACATGTGAAGAAGTTAGTACTGTTACATGTAGAACATTATGGCCACTACTGGAACAACTGATCCAGCCATTTAAGTTACCAAATTGTTCTACACTACCTATAGCTACGTACTCACCAGGTATATACATGTACACAGTTATACAAAAATTTAAGGATTTCTATATACACATATAGATATCAGTATTTCTGGTAACTCAGACATTAGTTCTACTACTGGCACCTCATCTTTACCTCAAGATACATTTTGTGCTGATCAATTTATTAAAGTTGATAGAACATGTTATCCTCGATGTGATAGTTTTGAACAGAGTTCACATAATGTCACTGTTGCCTTAACAATTACACGAATGTTTGCTGCTTGTTATGGATTAGTTGTTGGAATTGTTTTTCTTATCTTATCGTTTGTTCGTTGGAAAACAATGTATGTTAATCATAATAGTTTACTTCATTTGACCTAATACATTGTTTTTTTATATAGGTTGTATTTTCCTTCAATTTTTTTAGTTTACATGACAGCAAGCTATTGTATTTTAGGTAAACAAATACTATGTGTATTCCTTTTGATCACTCACTGACTTTCAGCTTTCTTTATGGTCGTTTCAAAAATCAATACATCCAAATTGTATTGCAATTCTGTTGCTATAACAAATGAAAATTTCAATGATTCAACTATATTTTGCCAAGTAATAGGTGGGACAATGATTATCTATATACATAATTAGTCTAAACTCAAACTGATATTGATATATATTATTACAGGAGCAGTACTTCATTATTTTTCACTCAGTATTATATTATGGTGGTTCTTTCATGTTTGTTCAATATTCTATAAAATCATGTTCCCCTTGACAGCTAAACAATATCATAAAAAAGAAAAGTACTTCCATATAGTTTTACTAGTTACTGGTATGTTTCACTGAATGTGACAATCACATGACATAAATGTATGAATTCAATCAACAAGTTATGCCTAATTAACATTACATCATTCATTAATCTACATATACATATAACTTATAATGTAATGTTCATCAGTATGCATACAGATGTTCTTTTAAATAGTGATACGAATGCAAGCATTTGTTCATGTCATTACTAATATAATTCATGGCTTTGTTATGTAGTCCACATTTGATGTTGTCTCATTCCAATACTAGGTGTCTTCATTCCCATACCTGGAGTATTGCTAGCAGTTTTGGTTCCAGATTGGGGTTATGTAGTTATTGAATATCCTCCATATTTCTGTGTTTCTCAAAATCTACATTTTGTGTATTATTCAGGAGCTTTACCTTTTGGCATTTTACTAGCTATTGGAATCTCATTGTTTATTATCATGTTCTGGAAACTTCATAAAGTAAGAATAAAATACTAACTTATTTTCAAAACTCTTTGTCCACACAGCATGAAGGTATATTTTACATTAGGAAGAAAACATCAACTTTAATTATCAGTACAGCAGAGAAAAAGATTCTGATTGCATTGTGTTATTATGTTATATTTGCTGTGTTAACATTTATGACTTTTGGATTCAATTTAGCAAATGCTGATTTATTTACAGAAGCTCTAGAGACATATTTCCGTTGTGAAGCATTAGGACATCTCCTCAATCAAACATCACAGTGTGATCCAAAGGAATATCAACAATATCTTTATCCAGAGGTTACAGCAACTACCACTTTTTTATTTGGATTTATTTCTACAGCAAATTTAACCTTTGTCATCAGCTGGAGCACTGTCACCAAATTTTGTTCACAATTTTATCATAAGAAAGCAAAATTGGCAAAATTTATAATTGCTAATTCACATTTACCTGTTGTGTCTGATGTCACAAGTAGCTCTCAATTGTAATAATTGTATTTGAAGTATTTGATTATGTTTTATTAGTATACATTGCTTTTTAAAAATTATTTTTAAGATAACATTAGTGTTTTTTTAAAATGTGATTATAACTGTTAATTCTCATAATGACACACGTTTTATGAGTGAGTAAGTAATTTTATTAAGTACGTAGAAAGAAAATAATAGATAGACAACGCAAACCACAGTTCTCTCAATTTGAGGTTGGAAAACTGGAATGCTTTATACATTTCCTCAAGAACATAATGATGTTCTGTTACAATAGTATTACTAAATCAACACATAGCTGTCAAAACAGTTTATGGTACCAGTTTGTGAACAAATTCAGATTCTGATTGTATTTTGTTAGTCACAGTACCTTGCTGATAAATTATGGAGGAGACAAAAGTCAGAGATCACTCTAAAGCAATTACATTTGTATCCAATTCTTCTCCAATAAAACAGATGGAACTCTCTAAAACTCAAAATATTACTGGCAAATAAGTGGCAGTAAAAACAGAGTGAAGACACGACTCTCTATAGTTCACAAGATGATATCATATATCTGTGGTTGTAATATTTCACATAAAGTTGCAAAATGCCTTGAATTATCAGGACTTGGTACTGGTATAGTCATTGTGTTGTTTATTATTCCCATAATAATCATTACGTTCTATATAGTAAGTGAATAATAAAGCACCTATTAATTGATTTTCTTACATTTACAGGAAATGATTACTTCAATCATTACTTAACAATCAAATTAATAAGTATGTTTATACAATTAACAGGATATAAGAGAGGTTCAGGATGGGCTAAAACTTAACAAAATCCATAGATAAGTGACTACATCATACATAAGACCTAGAAAACAGGGAGGTTACTGAGAATGCTAGAAGACCACAATCAGTACTAACACACTCTTAAATACCAGTACACATCTCAATTTTATTTCAATACTATATATTACTATAACACAGTGAACTGACTCAGTGTTGGCTATTTGTGATATTGTATGTGAGTTGATGCAGATTGTTGGATGCAAGTGTCATATCATAAAAATCAGCAAAACAAATTAGCCACTCTAGCTTCCAAAAATATTCATTACAAAGCCACTTGCTAGAGAATGTTACAGTTAGATAAGAACTCAAATATATGTTACTACCAGAAGCGTATTTGATGTCCTAACAAGGAGAAGAACATCAAAGCAGGTAATTGTCTGTACTTCCTGCCAGAAGTAGGAGACAGTTTAACTACAATGATTAGATAGAAAATCACTACTTTTGTTTCTGAAGCACTCAAACAAGGACCTACAAAAGGCCATATTTTATAGTGCGTGTTAGCTCTGTGAAGTTAGTATCAAACCTGTCTATGGTTAAAAAGTTATCATGAACATACTATAAGCAGCATAGAATGAAACGCAACTCCAACTTGTGACTAATTGTGTTTGGGAAGCTTAGAAAATTTGTCTTAACTTATGACTAAATCAATACTGCAAAGAATACTACATAGTCACTACTACTGTGTGTCTGATACAACATATGAGAAACATGTAGTCAGTTTATGTTGTACAATCAAGGGTATGTGTAGTTAATGAATGCTTCATGCGTATGACACTGTACAAGGACTGTATCATTGGACATAATAAATTTACTTTAATACGACCAATGAATGTTATTAGTCTGTACTATAGTTACAATAATGGTCAAAAATTTGTATCCAATTCAAGTCCAACAGTGGAACAGATAAAACTCTCTACAACTCAAGATATTAATGACACACCTATAGTGCTAAGAAAAAAAAGAGAAGAAAAAGCTTTCTAGTTCACAACATGATTCCTGATGTTGTTGTAATATTTCACCTAAGAAGAGATGACTTTCTAATTAATAAGATGATATCACTATCTTCTGTGGTTGTATTTTTTTATAATTGTAAAATGTTTTAAAGTATCAGCACTTATTACTGGTTTAGTCGTTGTACTGTTCATTTTTTCCATAACAAGTCTTTGTGTATTAGTAAGTGAATAATAAAGCACCTATTAATTGATTTTTTAACATTTACAGGAAATGATTACTTCAATTATTACTTACCACTAGTTGGTAGATCCAAATTGTATTGCAATTCTGTGGCTATAACAAAAGAAAGCCTTAATGATTTAACTATATTTTGTCATGTATCAGGTGGGACAATGATTTTTTGTACACATGATTAGTCTAGACTCATATATGTGTCTTTTAGGAACAGTATTACATTAAATTTTGCATTGTGGTGCTTCTTTCATGTTTGTTCAATATTCTACAAAATTTTGTTCCCCTTAACAGCTAAACAATGTGAGAAAAAAGAAAAGTACTTCCATATAGTTTTATTAGTTACTGGTATGTTTCACTACTTAAGAACATTCATATGATATCAATTTATGATTTCAATCAACAAGCTACACCTATTAAACATTTTTTTCATTCAGTAATCTTCTTATATATATTGTTTATTAGTAGAGTTTGTCAATATGTGTATGATGTATATTTAAAAGTGATGCCTAAATGATTTATACACATTCACGCCATTATTTATACTGCATGATACATACTGTTTGTAAATAGTGTTCATCAGTGTCTTTCATACTCATACAGATGTCATTTTTAATAGATGTACCTAGTTGACTTGTTGGAAACATGCTATTATTAATATAATACATAACACTGTTCTATATTCTACATTTGATGTTATTGTCTCATTCCAATACTAGGTATCTTTATTCCCATACCTGGAGTATTACTAGCACTTTTCCTTCCAGATTTAGGTTATGTAGTTCATGAATTTCCTCTATTTTTATGTACTCCTCAAAACCTAAATCTTTTGCACTATTCCGTAAATTTACTTCTTAACATTTTAATAGCTATTGGAGTCTTACTGTTTGTTGTCATGTTTTGGAAACTTCATAAATTAAGAATAATAATACTGACTCATTTTAATATTTAGTTTCCTTATCACTCAATCTTAACATTGTAATCCTATGGAATATCAACAATATATCTATGTATATACCCTGAGTATGCAGCAGGTAATTTTTTTGATTTATGACCTTAGCAATTTAGAATAGTAAAAGCTGTATATAGCATGCTGGAAAACATTCCTACATAATTATTGTGATGTATAATTATTAAATATAGCAATAACAGAAAAGTAGCTGGGAATTGGTGATGGAATTATTCTATTAGTCATATAATAATGATAATCCTGACTCTTTTAAACTGAATATCAAAGCAGGAAATACTCCAAACTTCCTGGCAGAAGTAGTGACAGTTAGTTACAATGAAATAGCATTCTCCTTTCGCCTCCGTTCCTTCCGTTTATATATTAATTAATTAAAATTAATTATTAATATTAATTATTCTTAAATGACTTCTAAGAGTAGCTCTTGATCTGTTGAAATCACTAGTTTTGTTTCTGAAGCATTCAAACAGAGACCCACAAAAAGCCAATCTTCATAGATAAGCGTGTCAACTCTGTGAAGTTAGTATCTATGGTTAAAAAGTTATCGTGAACGTACTATAAGAGGGAGAGGAAAGAAACGCAAATCCAACATTTGACCAATCGTGTCTGTGATGCTTAGAAACCTTGTCTTAACCTATCACTTAGTCATAATAAAGAGATTATCATGGAAAGTGCAAATAATTGAAAAATTTGATTAGCTTTGATGAGATAATTTCTGCTAATATATTTCAATTGACGATCTGAGCCATCCCCACATAGTCACTACTAGTGCATTACTGACAAGCGCACTACAGTTACTAGTCTAGCAATCTGGAAGCAAACCTTATGCATGAAATCTGGGCAGTACTGTGATTTTTGTAATTACCACGTTGGGGTTACATATGAGGGAAAAAATGGTTCTATTTAACCTTTATGTAAACATTCCAGTACTGCCCCTTATTGCCAGTCTTTCTAACAAGGCAGTAAGCCTAGTTCTGTTTTCCTTCCTCCTTGACCTGTTAGTTCATTAAAAAGGAGGAGGAGCTAGCTAGCTCGACTATACGGTTACAAGCATTACTATGTCAATAAATACCTGTCAAACCAGTTATTTTACCAGTTTATGTATACATTCATATTCTAATTTCATTTTGTTAGTCACAGTGTGTGCTGATAACTTATGGAAGAAAAAGAAGTCAGAGATCACTCTAAAGCAATTGTATTTTTATCCAATTCAAGTCCTGCAGTAGAACAGATAGAGGTCTTTACAAATGACAATATTACTACCAAACCTAGTGCTAGGATAAAGAAATTGAAGAGGTGGCTCTCTAGCTTACAAAATGACACCACTACCAGCTGTCGTTGTAATATTTCACCTAAAGTAGCAAAATGCCTTGAATTATCAGGACTTATTACTGGCGTAGTCATTGTACTGATGTTGTTCATTATTCCCATAATAAGTCATTATGTCCTTGTAAGTGAATAATAAAGCACCTTTAGTTGATTTTGTTGAATTTATAGGAAATGAGGAGTAGACAACCCAACATTAATACACCAGATACTAGTAATACAACTGTAAGTTTAACACTATTATTAACATTTTTATTATTTAGAAACCCCTAATGAATATACATATCTGCAGAGATATAGACATTTGTGTGATTAATATATAAGATTTAATGTGAGAATGTAATTGAAAAGCCAAAGCACTAGCAAATGAAGCCTTGTGACTTTAATGTTCATTCTAAATAAAATGATACTCATTTAGTAAAAATAAGAAAAAACAATGATAGTATAATAACTAACAACAACATGAACATCAAGTACATGCTACTACATAGAGAACAGTCTATAATTATAACATGAATGTATCTATTTCTATTTTAACACTATGAACAGTACTTTGATTGTTTGAACTAAATGCATTGATAAGGTAATAAATGATGTATATAGAACAACTGACTCAAACTTAATTAATCTTATCAACTGGTTTACATTTTAAAACTATAAAAATTATTGAGATTTCTATAGCTAATTTGTTGCTTAATTCCCTATATGAGAAGTCACTCGTTGAAGTATGTCATTAAATATATTTTACACAAGGGATGGATGTATACATTTTAAGTGATTATGAATCAGTTAAAACTATCAATTTGTTTTAACAGTGTATTGATAGTTCATAAACACACATTTTAGTTGATTTTACTAACGTATGGTTGGTTATACAAGTTGCATGGAGCAAACTATCTCTGATGTAATAAATAAACACCATACTGTTTTTAGTTCAATGTATAGACTGGTATATTGATTTAACCAATATATGGTACATTGTAATTAATGATGGTTGATTTAACCTTTATTTGGTTATACAGGTTACAATTGCAAACTTATGTGGTCAAAAAAGTAATCATAATACTGTTTTCATTACTAATGTACTACTATTTATGTAGTTATATAACCATCAATATCATAATATATCAGTAATCAAAATAGTATTATGTTTACATTTTGCATATGCAACATGTATAACGATATATTGGTTACTTCAAAATTTAGTTTAACAGTGTAATACAGATTGGATGTAGCAAACTTATTTGATATAATTATATTATGATATAATTGGAATTGTTAGTTGATATAACTAATGGTTTGAGCTAACGATGATTTTTTCTTATTTGTATTTCTATTGATATATGAAAGCCATATTATATGATTTTCATATATTTATGAATAGGTTAAAACATATTACAGTAATATTATTCATAAATTGACCTTAGTTAAGACAAATATGATGATGGATTGAAGTGATTATGTGTGTGTATGTATAATAAAGCTTTTTATACATCCATACAAAATACAAATAAGAAAAAATAATCATTAGTTCTAACCATTAGTTATATAAACTGACATTTCCAATTATACTAGTAATCAAAACAATGCTGTGTTTACTTTTATTATCAAATAAGCTTGCTACAAGCAACCTGTATAACCATATATTGGTTAAATCAATGAACCAGTCCATATATTGAATTACTTGCAGTTAGTTTTGACAGCAGTGTGAACACCTACAACAATATAGACTGTGTGCATTATAAAGAGATTAACTAGTTCTATTACTTAACTATTGCCATTTCTCTGTGGAGTTTCCTAGCTGTATGCATTGTCATCACAGTGCTAGAGGAGCTCAAATTGCATTGACAATTAACTGGCACACACACACATATACAAACTAGTACTGTAACCTTTAGCTCTCAGTAAGCAATGATGATGATAAATTATATTAACCAACTACTACATGAACAATTATTCTGTATATATAATTAATTACCTTATCAATGCATTAACTAATCAGTTGATAGATAAACTCAGGCTATAGACAGTTCTTTGATGATATCAATCCAAACAATTAAATGATTTCGAACTTACAAAGAAAATTTAATTGAGATAGAGAGGGGTTTGAATAGTAGGTAATTGCTTAGTAGTATTTGAATACTATCTCCTTAATATATTATCACTGCTGCAGGTGATATATATATAGCAGTGTAAACTAAGCAATTAATTAAAGAGAAAAATATAATAACTTTAAAGTCAGTATTCTTGCCTTTCCTATTGAGTTCTTGAATAGGACAAATACACATCTTTCGACTTTTGAAAGACATTCTACTTATATATACACCTGTTCATACTTGTCTTTTGGTTAGAGTTTATGTTTTTATATTTCCAGAATTGTTCACATGAAGGATTATCATGGAGTGTTGTTCCTAATGTTATTAATGTTTCTAAATGTTGTGCTAAAGAATATTTAGGAAGTGCTTGTTCTTCCTTTCTTTCAAATTGGCAAACCTGTGCATTAGGTCAATCAACATCAGTGTTTGTATATAACACTAGTTGGTTATCACAAGATCAAGTCACAGAACTCATTACAAATATAGGTAAATTTATAAATAAAAATGCACTAAAGTGCTTAACCTCGCCGCGGAGCCCAGTGTAAATCTATACTGCAGAGTACATGTAACATGCACATTTAAGATTGTACAAGGTGTGGTCAAATTACCAATTTATAGCAGTTCAAAAAACAACCCCGGTAACAGACACACACACACACACTGACAGACTACAGTGCCCTCGCTATGCGCCCACGCTCAGCGAGGTTAATAAAGAATATAATTTCGTTAAGTATCTTTTAACTTAACAGTTCAGCTCCCTGACTCTTATTCATCTTGTAAAAGAACTGGTGTACCTTTTCTCTGTCAATATGTTTTTCCTCTTTGTGACTGTAAAACTGGAGATTTATATTTACCATCACAAGAGACATGTGAAGAAGTTAGTACTGTTACATGTAAGACATTGTGGCCACTACTGGAACAACTGATCCAACCACTCAAGTTACCAGATTGTTCTACACTACCTATGGCTACTTACCCACCAGGTATATATATGTACATAGTTATATGGAATAAATGGATTTCTATATACACATGTAGATATCAATGGTTCTGGTAACTCAGACATTAGTCCTACTACTGGTACCTCATCTTTGCCTCAAGATACAGTTTGTGCTGATCAATTTATTAAAGTCAATGGAATATGTTATGCTCGATGTGATAGTTTTGAACAGAGTCCACATGATGTCACTGTTGCCTTAAAAAGTACACGACTGCTTGCAGCTTGTTATGGATTTACTGTTGGAATTGTTGTTATAATCTTATCATTTGTGCGTTGGAAAACAATGTATGCTATTCATCATTTTTATTGACTTTTATACTAGTGAACATTTTTGTATAGGCTGATTTTTCCTTCAATTTTTTTAGTATACATGACAGCAGTGTATTGTATTATAGGTAAGTAAAAATTATATGTGTTCTTTTTATATCTCTTTCTCTTTCCCTTTTAGCTATTTTTATGATTGTTTCACTACTTGGTAGATCAAACTTGTATTGTAATTCTGTTGCTATAACAAAAGAAAACTTCCATGATTCAACTACATTTTGTCATATAGCAGGTTGGACATATAATTCTCTGGACTCAAACTGATACTCACTAATGTCCATTTTAGGAGCAGTGTTTCAATATTTTGCACTAAGTGCTACATCCTGGTGGTTTTTTCATGTTTGTTCAATATTCTACAAAATTATGTTCCCCTTGACAGCTAAACAATATGAGAAGAAAGAAAAGTACTTTCATATAGTTTTACTAGTTACTGGTATGTTTCCCTGCATTAGACAATCACATGACTTCAATTTTTGAATCCAATCATCAAGTTACATCTCTCAAACATTCACTAATCTTCCCGTTTATATCATTTATTAGTAATGTTTATCAACATGGATGTAGATATTTATTTAATTGTGATCCTAGATGCTTATTCATGTTCATGCCATTACTAATATTACTACTGTATAATACATATTGCTTATGAATACTGTCATCAGCATGCATATAGATGTTCATTTAATAGTGATACCTAGTTAATTAGTGTAAAGATGTGTTCATGTCATTATTAATACTGCATGATATATGTTGCTTATAAGTAGTGTCATTAGTATTTTTTCTATACATACAAATGTCATTTTTAACAGATGTACCAAGTTAATTTGTTGGAAACATGCAATTACTAATTTCATTCATGACACAGCTTATATCACACATTTGTTAATTGTCTCATTCTAATACTAGGTATCTTTATTCCTATACCTGGAGTATTACTAGCACTATCAGTTCCAGATTGGGGTTATGTAGTTTATGAATTTCCTCCATTTTTATGCACTCCTAAAAATCATAACTTTTGGTATTATTCAGCAAAGTTACCTATTAACATTTTATTAGCTATTGGAGTCTCATTTTTTGTTCTTATGTTCTGGAAACTTCACAAAGTAAGAATAATTACATTAACTTAGTGTAATATTTAATTTCCTTGGCCCACAGCATCAAGGTATATTTCTCACCAGAAAAAAAAGTAATGTTATTATCAGTACAGCAGAAAGAAAGGTTCTTTTTGTGTTGTTTTATTATGTTATATTTGGTATTATCATGTTGGTGTATTTTGGATTTGCAACAGCAGATACTGATTTGTTTGTAGAAGCTCTAGAGGTATATTTTCGTTGTCAAGCATTAGGACATCTACCTAATGAAACATCACAGTGTGATCCAAAGGAATATCAACAATATATCTACCCAGAGCTTTCAGCAACTACCTATTTTTTAATGGGATTTCTTACCACGGCAAATTTAACCTTTGTTGTCAACTGGAGCACTATCACCAAATTCTGCTCAAGATATTATCATAAAAAGGAAAAATCTTCAAATGTTATGTTTCTTAATCGAGACTTAACTGTGTCATCTAATGTCACAGTTGGTACTCAAATACAATAATTGCATTTGAAGTTTTTGTTTGCATTATTTAATATACATTGCTTTGATTTAAGATGTTATTTTAAGATTACATGAGTGCTCTTTAAAATGTGATTTTAACAAGACCTTATGTTGTAGGTATTAACTATTTTCTAAAATTTCATTTATTGCGTTTTATTGCTAGCAGTGGTTGAATTGGTAATTTGCTGCATTTTTTAAATTTTAATGTTATGGTACTTTATTTGCAATTTAGATATTTTTTCACTCTTTTCTATGAAGATAGTTATTAATTGTTTTCGTTTATCAAACATAGACAAGCTCTAGAAAAATATTTCCATTGTCAAGCATTAGAACATCTACCCAATGAAACATCACAGTGTGATCCAAAGGAATATCAACAATATATCTACCCAGAGCTTTCAGCAACTACCTATTTTTTAATGGGATTTCTTACCACGGCAAATTTAACCTTTGTTGTCAACTGGAGCACTATCACCAAATTCTGCTCAAGATATTATCATAAAAAGGAAAAATCTTCAAATGTTATGTTTCTTAATCGAGACTTAACTGTGTCATCTAATGTCACAGTTGGTACTCAAATACAATAATTGCATTTGAAGTTTTTGTTTGCATTATTTAATATACATTGCTTTGTTTTAAGATGTTATTTTAAGATTACATGAGTGCTCTTTAAAATGTGATTTTAACAAGACCTTATGTTGTAGGTATTAACTATTTTCTAAAATTTCATTTATTGCGTTTTATTGCTAGCAGTGGTTGAATTGGTAATTTGCTGCATTTTTTAAATTTTAATGTTATGGTACTTTATTTACAATTTAGATATTTTTTCACTCTTTTCTATGAAGATAGTTATTAATTGTTTTCGTTTATCAAACATAGACAAGCTCTAGAAAAATATTTCCATTGTCAAGCATTAGAACATCTACCCAATCAAACATCACAGTGTGATCCAAAGGAATATCAACATTATATTTACCCAGAGTTTACAACAACTACCTTTTTAATGGCATTTATTACCACAACAAATTTAAACTTTGTCATCAACTAGAGCACTATCACCAAATTCTGATTAAGATCTTATCATAAAAAAAAGAAAAATTATCCAATGTTTTGTTTCTTAATCCAGATTTTACTGTGTTATGTAATGTCACAGTTGGTACTCAAATACAATAATTATATTTAAGTATATATTTGATTGCATTATGTTTAATATACTTTGCTTTGTCTTTAGACATCATTTTAAGATTACAAGAGTGTTCTTTAAAACGTGATTTCAACATTATCCTAACAATTAAAGAATGTAGTTGACTTTGCAGTTCATTTGATATAACAACAATCTACTGTCATTGTGATAATATTTTATAGTTTCAAAATGTCTACAAATATATTATAATTATTTATCAGATAAGCAGTATCACCATTAAACTGATTTTGTAGTTAATTTACATGATAAAACACTTTGACTAGATAAATATTTTATTAATATTTAGTAGGTTCATAGGAATTAAACAATAGACAGACAACAAAAACCACAGTCCTGTCAGTTGATCGGAATAAGGAACAAACACTTCCTGATAAATATTTGCATAACATTTTAAAAAATTACTAACAACAGGAACCAAACTGTGATACCTTTATAACTTCACGTAGATGCTCTATGGCCCAACAAAAGCCTAGAAATGGTGCTGAAACTCATCACAAATCAGCCATCTTTAATTAGCATCGCCACGCCTCTTAGACGATGTGGTATACACACTTTGGATGAAAGTGTATTATAATCTAGTTATATCAGAAAGGTCAGCAAAACAAATTAGCCACTCTAGCTTCCAGAAATATTCATTACAAAGGCACTTGCTAGAGAATGTTGCAGTTAGATAAGAACTCAAATATATGTTACTACCATAAGGGTATTTGATGTCCTAACAAGGAGAAAAGCTCAAGTACTTTGATCTAGATGCCACTTTTCCTAATGTGTTGTATGAAGTTATGAACATAATTATCTGAGACAGTCCTTCACATAACGTAAGATATTCTCGTTTATTTTGTTATTTCCAGAAAACTATAATTCCCTGCAGTTATATAATGTATATTAAATATAATAATTAAAATAATGTGTAAGATAGCTAATCTTACAGTTATCGCCTTATCAATCATACAATAATGATCTTGAGTTTTCCTTTAGGATGTATATCAAAGCTGAAATAGTCTATGCTTACTGTCAGAAGTAGGAGACAGTTTAGCTACAACGCAATGATATAGCATTCTTCGTTGACATCCGTTTCTTCCATTAATATTAATACTTCTAAACGATTTCTAAGAAATAAGAGTACCTTTTAATTTGCTGAAATCAAAAGTTTTGTTTCTGAAATGCTCAATAAGAGACCTACAAAAGTTCATACGTTGCAGTTATATTCAGATTCTGATTTTATTTTGTTAGTCACAATGTCTTTTTGATAAATTATGGAGGAGACAGAAGTCAGAGACCACAATAAAGCAATTACATTAGCATCCAATTTAAGTCCTGCAGTAGAACAAATAGTACTTTTTATAACTCAAGATATTACTAACAAATCTGTGTATGTAGCTAACAGTGCAAGAACTGATTACAATTTTTTAATTTTAGTCGAAAAAGGACACTTTTTAGCTCTGTTACTATTGATTTATATATGCACTTCAAACTAACATCATATTAACAATAAGGGATATAAATTAAATTTTTATATGATGGAAGTTTAATTAGGAGAATAAATATTTTATTTGTTCTAGATTTGTCAATTCACTTTAGATCCTACTTATAGAGTAGTATGACTAACTTGCACTCAATTAGCATGACAGATTATTATTCAGATAATATGTAAATTTGACCACCAGAAGAGCTTTACTTAAGTCTTGTCCCTTAACATTGGATGTAATGGTAGTCTGGTCAATTGTCTTATACTTGTGTCCCACCTCAGGAATATATTGTGCGTTTTATGACAATTGTGTATGTGTAATGGACATAAACAAACATGATATACTATCATATTAGTATGTATATTACACTTGAATGGAATAAAATATATCACAGTTATGAAATTTGGACCAAAAGAGTTGAGCAAAGTACCAGACTTTCAGTAGATAACAAAATATATATCTTGATCAGTCTTTTCTCCATATTAGTAAGCTTTGTCACAGCTTTAGAATTCAGTGGGTGAATTTAGTTAAAGAGCCAAAGTGAATGGGAAATGAAACTTGATAACTGTAAATAATAAACACAGATAGAGAAATACTCAACACAAGATGTTAATAAGACTAGACAAAGAATAATGAACCCTTGTGGCAGTTTCTGTAGTGATGTTAGTTTCTTTGCAATTGCCATGATGCCACTGCATGATAACTTACTAATAAATAAAAATAAGCTGGAGAAATGTACGAAGATGATCAAATGAAGTGGTATGTGATGTTTATAATATAGGAATGGCAAATGTCAGCTTATCTTTAATAGGTGTGGTTGGATGCATCTTTAATATAATTTAATTTTATATGAAGGATGCTTCCATGAAGTCTAAGTGACTATGAATCAGTTAAAACATTCAATCTGTTAAAACAATGATTGTTGGTTTGGTTCACTGTTAAAATTGATTATTAGATTTAACCAATCGTATTTTATCAGACATTTGGTACCATTAACTAGCATCGAAAGCTTGTGTCTGTGGTAACCTTAAACAGTTTAGACAACAATTTCACACAGGTAACATACAAATTGGCAGTATAATTAAACAAGAAAGTAATGGAAGAATTGTACTAACTATAAAGTCTATATCCTTATCTTTAGTTAATAGTTTCATTAATAGTCTAAATACACTTCTTTTATCTTTGATAGAATGTATTTACCCTGAGCTTGCAAGACCTACCTTTTTAAAATATAATTTGTTGCCATGACAAATTGAGTTTTTGTCATCAACTAGAGTACTATCGCCAAATTTACCTGGCGTATATGATATCACAGATACTCTCAATTGCAAATTGCAATAATTGTGCTTAAACCATTTGAATTTCATCAGTGTACATTTCGTTTAAATAAAGTAGTTTGAAATTTGTATTTGAAATTTATTTTGACTGGGGCTAAGTGAAGGTTTTTTGCGTTTATAGGAAGTAAACAATAGACAGACAACACAAACCACAATTCTGTCAATTTTAGAGAAAACAATAAAGATTTTATAAATAAACTTTAACATGATACTTAGAAAATTACTAACGACATATGAAACAAAAAATCTAAATATATATTGGTTATACCATAGGTTAGAGATTTCTTCAAGAAATAAAGATGAGGCCAAAACCAGAATGCTCTACTTTCTATTAAAACCTTTACTGTCTGATCAATTAAGACAATTTTGAGCCACAACACTGTGATGACTCAACCAAACTCTGAGTATTTTCCTTTAATGTTATTGAGATATTGTGGCATCTATTGAGGAAATTGATAAATGACATATATAAACATCTGTAGTCTACCAGTTGATAGATGGTTATTTCTTATTTATATCAAAAGGAATTATTTATAAATTGTCTATGATAGATTTCCTCATTGACATAATGTTGTTACAATAACATTACTATAACAACACACACCTGTCAAACCAGTTTATGATACAGTTTATGAATAATTCAGATTCTAACTCCATTTTGTAAGTCAAAGTGTTTTGCTGATAAATTATGGAGGAGACAGAAGTCAGAGATCACTCTAAAGCAATTACATTTGTATCCAATTCAAGTTCTGCAATAGAACAGATAGAGATGTCTATGTCTCAAGATCTTACGCCTAATTCCAGTGCTAAGAAAAACAAAGTGAAGAGATGGTTTTCTAGTTCACAAGATGATCCCACTATCTGCTGTTGTTGTAATATATCACCTAAAATATCAAAATGCCTTGAATTATCAGGACTTATTACTAGTGTAGTCATTGTACTGATGTTGTTATCTATTCCTATAATAATTCACTTTGTACAAGTAAGTAAATAATAAACCATCAACAAATACCTTTAATTGATTTTACATTTTCTTATTGCATTTATAGGAAATGAAGAATAGACAATACGGCATTAATACACCAGATATTAGTAATACAACTGTAAGTTAAATTCTATCATCAACATTTTTATGACTTGAAACCATATAAAAGATAATGTGTCACCTAATTTGAAATAAGAGACCACTGTTGGCAAAACGTTATTGATTTTAACCTGATTTGTGAAAAGAGCCGACTGTTAGAACATCTCAAAAATTATATAAACAACTACTCATGGTAACTATGTACATCCTTTTCATAAATCAGGACACAACCATTTTGACAAAAGCAGCCACTTATTAAAGATAAGGTTACATATGCATACATGCATTATAGATAAAGAGAAGCTAATGTTGTTAAATTGACTGAGTTGATGCAGATGTTTTTTCAATTCATTGTCATTGTGGTTGTATGCATCATTTGAACGCATAGTATGACTTGATTACTACGGAATTGACTTCTCAAAAGATAGAAGACTGATAACAGTACAACTACCCACTCAGTTACTCATTAATAAATACTGTATTTTCCAGAATGTTTAGTCCATTGCTATATGTCTTTTCTAAAAAGCTACTTGTTGAAGTATTTAGAACTATCAATTTCATAGTAATTAGTAACCAACACATGCGTAAAATCTAAATTGTTATAAATCCGTCAATTTATCTTAACTGTAAAATCATATTCAGTCAAATTGGTTTACACTTTAAAATTGATTGGTTGATTAAACTATAGCAAACATATTTAATGCAATATATAAACATAATACTCTTTTGATTACTATTAAAATATTTTTGCAGGTCCGTTACTATGGAGTCATCATTTATATATACAATTCAATTTATCATAATATTTATCTTAAATGAGATAAATTTAAGGTTAATGTGATTGCAATTTGAGTTATGTTACTGCTGTTTTTAACCCATTCATGAGTTTTACTTATTACTTTTAACCATTAGTTATATAAACTATCAATTCCAATTATATTAGTAATCAAAACAATACCATGTTTACTTTTTACATCAAATAAGTTTACAGATGCACTTTTATAAACATATATTAGTTAAATCAACCAATCAGTCTATACAATGAATTAATTGCATTTAGATCCAGCAGCAATGTAAACTCCTACAAGAATATAGACCACTTGCATTGTAAGAAGGTTTACACTAGTTTTTTTAATATGTGTAGTACATATATTGGAAGTTTATTGTTAGAAATAAAACATTTCTTTGCTCTAGCTTTGTAAATTCATTGTAGATCCTTCTTATAGAGTAGTTTGACTAACTTGCACTCAATTATCAGAATACATTATATGTGGATTTGACCTTTAGAAGAGCTTACTTAGTCTTATCCTCAACTCTCTGACTGTAATATTATAACTTATTAAAAAGATCTTTGGTAGTTAGTAAACACAGATACTGATGTTATATATTCAACTCAAAATGTTAATAAAAAGCACTAAAGTGCAGAACCTCGTCACAGTTTCTGTAGTGATGTTAGCTTGTTTACATTTATCATGCTGCCACTACATTGTAAGTTACTAATAAATATTTATAATAAAATAATAAAATAAGTATACAGGATCATATGAAGACTTCTTTCATTTATCTGATCGATGCAGGTTGTAAAACTGTAGGGGTGGCAAGGCAAGTTTAGCTTAACCATAATGGCAAAGAAGGCTGTCAAGATTGGTAAAATTTGCCATAACTTCAAAACGTAACATTTTGATGAAAAACCCCACATTGAAATTGTAGAGAATTGTATTTTTTACTCACGTAGTTTTATTGAAGCAAAATCTTATTCTGTTTGTGCTTTTTTGAAAAGTCTGACTTATCAAGCTTTGACATCCGTCAACAGCCTTTTATCTAGAACGACTTGTTATTGCATAACATTTGCTGCTTTTCTGTGGAATTTAGAGTTAGAGCAGCTCAAAGTGGTTTGACAGTTAACAGGCACACACACATACACACACAAACTAAGTACTGTAACTCTCAGATGAATGATTTTTAACTTACAAAAACTTAATTGAGATAGCGAGGGTTTGGAATAATAGCATATTGCTTTTAGTACTTGTGTTACCTCAACACAATATTATTACTGTAGCTGATGTATATCTAGCAGTATAACTTAAAGCAATTAATTAATAAAAAGAATTGTAATAAATGTAATAGTTTCATAAATAATCTAAATATACATCTTTTGACTGTTTGAAAGACATTCTCATTAAATGTTTATAATTGTCTTTTGCTTATAGTTTTATGTTTTATCAATAATTTTTGTATTTTCAGAATTGTTCATATGAAGACTTATCATGGAGTATTGTTCCTGATGTTATTAATGTTTCTAAATGTTGTGCTAAAGAATATTCAGGAAATGCTTGTTCTTCCTTTCTTTCAAATTGGCAAACCTGTGCATTAGGTCAATCAACATCACTGTTTGTACATAACACTAGTTTATCAGAAGATGAAGCTATACAAATCATTAGAATGATAGGTAAATTTAAAACAAAATAATTTGACTTTGTTAGATCTCTTTGAACTTAGCAGATGAACTCCCAGTCACTTATTCTGCTTGCAAAGTAGCCAGTACACAATTTTTTTGTCAATATTTTTTCCCTCTTTGTGACTGTAAAACAGGAGATTTATATTTACCATCACAAGAGACATGTCAAGAAGTTAGCACTGTTACATTTAGGAAATTGGGATCACTGCTGGAACAACCAATCCAAAAACTCAAGTTATTAAATTGCACATCATTACCTAAGGCAACTTACCCACCAGGTATATATATACATGTACACAGTTATATGGAATAAATGGATTTCTATATACATATGTAGATATCAGTGGTTCTGGTAACTCAGACATTAGTCCTACTACTGGTACCTCATTTCTACCTCAAGATAAAGTTTGTGCTGATCAATTTATAAAAATCAATGGAACCTGTTTTGCTCGATGTGATAGTTTTGAACAAAGTCCACATGATGTCACTGTTATCTTAAAAATTATAAGAATGTTTTCTGTTTGTTATGGATTAATTGTTGGAATTGTTTTTCTTATCTTATCATTTGTGCGTTGGAAAACAATGTATGTTAATTGTAAAATATTTTACTTGATTTTATTAGTGAATTGTCTTTTTTATATAGGTTGTTTTTTCCTTCTATTTTCTTAGTTTACATGACTGTAGTCAATTGTATTATATGTAAGCAAATACTATGTTTATTCTTTTTATCCCCCCCCCCCTCTCTCTCTCTCTCTCTTAGCTATTTTTATGCTTGTTTCACTAGTTGGTAAATCCAAATTGTATTGCAATTCTGTTGCTATAACAAAAGAAACCTTCAATGACTCAAGTATATTTTGTCATATATCAGGTGGGACAATGATTTTTTGTACACATGCTTAGTCTAGTCTTGTATAATTATGTCTCTTTTAGGAGCAGTATTTCATTATTATGCACTAAATTTTGCATTGTGGTGGTTCTTTCATGTTTGTTCAATATTCTATAAAATTATGTTTCCCTTGACAGCTAAACAACATGAGAAGAAAGAAAAGTACTTCCATATAGTTTTATTAGTTACTGGTATGTTTCATTGCATGAGACAATCATATTGATATAAATGTAAGAATTCAAGCAAACAAGTTACACTTATCAAACATTCTTCATTCACTAATCTTTCATATTTATTATTACTAGTGTCATTAGTATGCATACAGATGTTCATTTAATTGTGGATTATTTATTCATGTTCATGTTACTACTACTGCATGAAACATATTGCATATAAGTAGTGTTCATTAATATTTTCCATACACATTTAAAGGTCTTTTTAATACATTTACATAATTGATTTGTTGGAGATATAATACATGACATTGCTCTATATCCCACATTTGATGCTGACTCATTCTAATACTAGGTATCTTTATTCCTATACCTGGAGTATTACTAGCACTTTTGGTTCCTGATTGGGGTTATGTAGTTAATAAATTTCCTCCATTTTTGTGCGTTACTCAAAATCCAAAATTATGGTATTATTCATTAAATTTACCTCTTAACATTTTAATAGCTATTGGAGTCATATTGTTTGTTCTCATGTTCTGGAAACTTCATAAAGTAAGAATAATAATACTGATAGATTTTAATATTTACTTTTCTTATCTCACAGCATCATGGTATATTTTGTAACAGAAAAAAAAGTATTATTATCAATACAGGAGAGAGAAAGATAATTTTTGTGCTGTTTTATTATGTTATATATGGTATGATTCTGTTGGTGTATTCTGGATTTACAACAGCAGATACTGATTTATTTAAAAAAGCTCTAGAAGCATATTTCCGTTGTCAAGCATTAGGACATCTACCTAATCAAACATCACAGTGTGATCCAAAAGAATATCAACAATATATCTACCCAAAGCTTGAAACAACTAACTATTTCTTTTCGGGATTTATTACCACTGCAAATTTAGTCTTTTTCATCAACTGGAGCAAGGTCACCAAATTTTGCATACAATATTATTACATAAAAAATTAACAAATGTTACATTCCTTAAACTAGATTTGCTTGCCATGAAACATGTTTACAAACAATAAGTGTATTTGAAGTATTTGAATGGGTTTCATTTTTATATAATTCTTTGTTTTAAAATGATTTTTAAAAATAGCATGAGTGTTCATTCAAAATGCGACTTTAACAGGACTTTAGTTTACAGTTATTATCTACTTTTTTAAATTTTATTCGTCAACTTTTATTGTTAACACTGATTTGTATGTTGCAACATTTAGTTATTGATAATTTTAAAAATGTTATGTTAATTCATTTATAATCTAGTTATTTTTCACTCGTTTCTATGAAGATATTTGTTGATTGTATATCATTGTGCAAACAACGTGAAAAATACAAAATTATTTCATATTACTCCATATTTTTACTGACCATACTTGAATGCCAATATTTAAGATTCTTTTTGTTAATATAAGCAAAATACTGACATTCTAATCAATTTATACCATTTTGAGCCACAAGGAGTGTGATGACTTAGTCAAATTCTGAATATATCCCCTTTGATGTTATAGAGAAACTTGAGGTGGCTATCAACGAAATTGACAATTCATGTTTATAAACATCTTCACTATAACAATAGATAGATCCCTAAATCTTTATTAACATTGAAGAAAATTATTCATAAATTGTCTATGGCATATATATATATATATATATATATATATATATATATATATATATATACACCCATGTGTGTGCGTGTGTGTTAGATACATAGATATGTGACTTGACTTGCAATAAGGGACCACTGTTAAAACATCTCAAAATGACTTTGTACACATACAGTTGTTATACATGCACAGCAATAGTCATATAAACTAACAATTACAATTATAGTAGTAATCAAAACAATACTATATTTACTTTTTACATTGAATAAGTTTGTACGTGCAATTTTATAAACATATATTAGTTTAATCAACCAATCAGTCTATAAATGAATTCATTGCAGTTAGTTCTAGCAGCAATGTAAACTCCTACAACAAAATAGATCACTTGCATTGTATGGAGATTTACTAGTTTTTAAAATATATGTTGTCCATATATTGGAGGTTTAATTATTAGAAATGAAACATTTCTTTGTCTTAGTTTTGTGAATTCATTGTAGAATAGTTTGACTAACTTACATTCAATTAGCAGGATATCTTATTATACAGATAATATGTGGATTTGACCTCATACAAGAACTGTTTTATATACATAGTCCTATCCCCAGACTCCCTGACATTGGATGTAGTGGGAGTGTCATTAACTGACTTAATTTTTATATCACAGCTCAAAAATGTCCTATTTATAAAGGTTCTAGAGGTATATTTCCATTGTCAAGCATTATAGTACATCTACCTAACCAAACATCAAAGAGGTAGCAACAAGTATTTATTTTTGAGGATATTTATTACCGCAGAAAATTTAACATTTGTCATCAAGTAGAGTACTATGACACATTTTATTCACAATATTATCCTAAGAATGAAAACTATCAAATATTATGCTACCTAAACCAGTTTTACCTTTTGTGTCTATGTCACCGAGACCTCTCATTTACAATAATTGTATTTAAAGAATTTATGCTTCACTATTGTACATAGCTTTGTTTTAAAAGTAGTTTTAGATAACAGGAATGCTTTTTTAAATGTGATTATAACTGACTTTGTACTTAATTCAATTATTAATGCAAATTTATAAGTGATGAGTTGAAGTATATCTAAAAGGGTTTAATTTCAAGGATATATATGAAGACGCTGAACATGAACCAGTTTTATTAGAACAAAACAAACTACAAAACACACAAACCATTTGATGAGTACTTATTATGACCAACTTTGACAATCACATATACAAATATGATTACTCCATTGAAATCATAACAAAATACACTATTGAAACTAAAACTAGAACTTTTACATATTTTTATATTTTTATATAAATTTATAGTAAAAATTTGTATCATACTAAACCAACAATTAAATTAAATTAAGAATTAATTGTGAATTAAGGAAATTGAAAACTCATATTTACATAACCCTTATGTTCTTATTAATATCTAAGGGATATTCACATGTTCATTGCATTCCCTTAACCATCAAAAGCCCCATTACAAGTTGTGATAATGTACATAGAACTTTTTCTATAATCATCACCATTTAGTAAACCTATTCATTAGCTGTGTGGTGTATTCAGATATGATTTGGAGTCTCCCTATAATATTCTCCCCTGTTGTCAAACACCATATTAATTTTTCTCAAATATTAACACCTGGTTATATTTTGAGCACACTCTCCTCATCAAAGGACAGGTCATTTTCTCACATCACATATCTACTCTTACCTGTATTCTATCAGCTACAGTTCATTACAACCCTTAAAATCCGTCTCGTGTTGCCTCTATTCGTAAACAAAAATGTAATCATTACTCTTGATATTATCCTCCCTCGCTTGTAATACATGTACTTTTAGCCCTCAATCGTGTACTTATACAAAACAGATCTCATCACTAACATGTATATCGTCGTCTATTCCTGCAATTGTCTTGTGTATTGGATCAAGATAAAGTTGGGTACATTATTATATCAATATTGTCATACTTTATGGCTGCATGGCATGTGTATAGACAGTTATCATAGCCTTGTGTACAGAAGTTTGTGGTTTGAGGGATACTACCGGTATGGCTTGTGTCAGCAATCTTGTAAGCTTATTAAAAAACAATTTTTCTTGTTACAATATTAGATGAAATTGTTGATGTGTTCTCTGTCTTGCTCAGTTGAGTCTTTCCTTGTAGTTCAGTTATATTAATACACACATATGTGTTTTTAATTTGTGTTGATATCCTTTTTTGGAGAAGAGCCAAGCTTGAGGTAAATAACTTCAGTGTAGAGTAATAAAATCATAACAGTAGAGGATAAACCACATGACACAATGATAGTAAGTAACTTGAACTTGACATTGATTAGTAATCTAACTGGTAACATGATTATCTATGACCTGTACTCCTGTTACATACGATAGTTGATAGATTATTTATTGAAGTAGACTGACTTGTTCTATAGACTATTGAGTCATAATACCAATGATGGATCACTGATTGAAGTGGTCTAGCAGCTCAATGGATGTCATGAGATATCTCTTTCCTTGAAAGATACTAGACCATCACTTTCATTGCCTTTGATATTTAATATGTACATTTGTATTGACTAGTATGTATTACTCAACTGAATTACAACAGTAATCTTATATGGTGTAAATGTTATTTTTATATTGTCTTTATTGAAATGTGGTAAGACAATATTTAGCCTTAGTGGTGTAGTTAATATTAAAATAAACTTAATGGCACAGTTTATTTTATAATGGTGTAGTTTATTTTACAATGGCATAGTTGATTTTAAAATAGACTTGAAGATATAGTTGTTATAGTGAAGGAATAGTTATCAGGGTAGTAATCTCACCATATATCAAGTTACATTACTTCGCACACATACTCTACTATATAGTACTAATGGCTGTAGTGGAGGATGAACAGACGTACATAAAATAATAAATGCCGTCAGACCAGTGGCTAGTCTTGATATCAAATTACAGTACCAACTTATTAGTACAACTTGTAACAACATTACAATTCTGATGTATAATAAATGTAATGATTAGAAAACAACAGATTGAAGACACCGAGTTATCATATAATTAGCTCTCACTGTAACTGGTTACATGCCTTAATGAGAAGTATCTCTATTACCTACATACTCTCATCATCTGTACCTTTTGCTTGCTGTTACTATTTCAATTATTATATGCTGAGATCACTAGATAGACTTCTACATAATGGATATCCTGTGGTCATGTTTAATTTAGTGCGACAAATAGACGAGTAACTCGTAGTAGTTACTAATGTACATTGTTAACATTATTATGGTCAGCTATGCACTAACTATTGATACGGGTCAATTACCTTGTGAACTCTATTCATTCAAGTGAACTCGTGTTATTTTACAGGATAGTATCCATATCAATGTAGTGTACTTTGGGACAAACTATGTGTCCATAAGACTCCATATATGTAAATAATCCTTGTGGTTTTAGTAATCTGTCCATCTGTCTCATGATATAATTCTTGTAGTATTTGACATATTGTTCCACTATCATCACAACAATCAATACAATACTATATATGTATTGTTAACTGTGTGTCTTACTATATGTATTTGACTTTGTCTTCCTACAAATTCTTTCTCATGCCTGATTTGTTGATTCATCCATTCTTTAATATTTTATTGCATCCATTCATCCATAACGATATATTATTTTATTCATCCATTTTAAAAACCTATATTGTATATCTAAGAACCAATTGTAATTTATGAATAGTCTCTCTGGCCATTTTGTCAATTCACTCATTGTAGCACATAAGTGTATTGATTTATTTATCCTTTTAAATCTTTCTCTTTATAGGAATCACTACGAGATTCAGACAAGCAATTACTTAACCTGTTTCACAAACTCGAGACAGACATGGCTGAATTGAAATCCATCTATTATGATGGATCACGAGCTAGAACATCATCTGTTTCTTCCATAAGAGACATATACTCCAAGTCCAGTCAAGGAAGTATTCATCATATTGAGGAGAATTCGCCTATTCTAAACTCTCGAGTACGTATACTAGAAGAAGAGATTACAATAACTTTACTTACGCACAGTGATTCTGAAGACAGTTTAGCAGGATTTGCTGATGAATTGGGTCTAGACGAACTTGAGGATGATTATGAGGATGATCCCTTGCCATCTATATCCGTGGGACGTCCCTCTATTAGAAGTCAGAGTAGTGGCATATCAAGTGGACAGGATATCAACTTTACATTATCACTACCTAGTACTCAATCTCTACCTGAAGAAGAGGAACATCCGATATTGGACACTTATAATATCTCACGATACATCTCCTCAGATTCTCACAATAGTCCTAGACTACTGCATACCAATGAGAAAAAGGATGGCCGTCGCCTTAGCAACGATAGTGGAGCTGTGGCAGACAATGAGAGTACCGGGAGCAGTGCATCTGGTGAGACTGGCGGACCATCTCAGGAGCACAGCAATGAAAACAGTTTGACGACAACATTAAAAGAAGTTGATAGTGGACTGGATAAGAGATTGTCAGGTTTTGCTGACGAGATATTTGCAATGTTTAAAGATGAACTTAAAATGTGACAAGAGTTACTGACTAATGGTGTAGTATATTGTATATTTACAATAACACATTGTGTATTTTGATGCAATCATCTCTATTTTTTTAACTGTCATGTATGATAATAATAATATATTGTATCACTGGCAATAAACACATTAATTATTACGACAATCTACGTATGCCTATTAATTAATCACATAATATTCCGTTTTATGTTTTTTATTGTAATACATTGCAGTATACAGAAGTATACGGAAACATTCTGAAATTTTCTATAGAAATGTAATGGAAAGAAAGCGTGTAGCTCCGTATACCTTTCCTAATAAATATATTATACAATAATTTTTAGCCAAACAAAATTTTAATCATAAACAACGCAATACTTCAATGCGAAATTAATACTCTACCCTAGATCCTATATCTTGGAAACCTAACTGTATTAAATTTGAATTAAAGTATATATGAATTTTTGTGTCAGGACTTTAGCCAGATTTCTTTTAAGCTAGAACTAAGTCTAAAAAGGTTATTTAAAAAGAATGTTCAATTGAACTTTAAATTCCAATATATATATAAAAGAACACTCCATTTAATAAAGTAATTTAACAAATATACAATCCCTCAATAATGAACTTGAAAATTACATTTGACAAATTTACAATTAAATTTGTTAAAGAATTAAGTTATCTTTAGAAAATTGGCAAAATAAACATAAAAAATCAATTGCAATTGAAAAATCATATTTAAAAAATTAGCAGGAAAAAATTAAGAAAATAAAAGGAAAAATTTAGAAAGCTCCACAAGAAGAGAGACCAGTTTAGAAAGAGCCAATCTAGTCCAGTTCACAAGTGAGGAACATAGAGAAAGAAAGAGAGAAACAAAAGGTGGTTCTTGGTGTAACATGACTTTGATGACATCATCATGAATGACACATAGTGATGTCATCATCGTGGTACAAGTTACATCACCATACATGTTACACCAAGAAGCAACTGAAATAAGAGTTAACAAATGCTTATCAACTTAATTATTATATATTATTATAGGTTCTTGTCCCCACCCACAGAAATTTATGCAGTGCATTGCCTCCTTCTTGGGTGGGGTCATCCAAAAAGTGAATTCAAGAATGATTTTTGCTCAGCTGTCTTACCAAGTAGAAATTGGAGCCAGAGTGGTAAAAAAAACTAGTAAGGTCCAGTAATAAAATATAGTCCCTGCCCATATTATAGATTGAAAACAGGTAGAAACTATCTAATAATTAAGTTTTTGTGGTTTCAGGTCCATAGTAACTGCAGCTGGTCAGGTCAGTCAGGCCATGACCTGACCAGTGACCACCTTTTGGGCATAGTTGAACCTTGACCTTAGTATTAATATATTTTCATTATTACAGTACTACATATAGCTGTACCTACACACTACATCCAAAAGAGTACCTCTACCTTAGTCAAACTCTTGACAAATAAAAGTCATCTTATCGGCTTTATACAGTAATATAATACTGACCAGTTTACACTGCCAGGTGCAGTTTCAAATGTTCATTCAGTTTTATGGGATCATGTGATCTGTTTCCAATTCCAGTCACGTACTCTATACTCTATGACCATGCCCACTTTATTAAGCCACACCCAGATCCTGGCATGACCACTCTAAATCTGCTTGATACAGCTCAGTTACTTCCCAAAATATCAACTCTTAAAATGTCACTTCCGAATATGTCAACTCTCAAAATATCATAACAGAATGTCAACTTCCAATACATCAACTTCCAGTAACTTATTAAGTTTATCAAGTCAGATAGTTCAAAATGTATGAAACGATAGTTTTAGTAGTTTTAACAATGTTCACTCAGTTTACGATGGAATGCTACTTTTGTTACTACACAGAAAATAAAAACTGGTATTAATTCAATCTGTCAAAATGAATTCTCCCTATCTATCCACAAGGGATGTGTCTACCATTTTAGACAAAGTATGTAGAGAAAGGTACAAGCATTGGGTCTACAACAAAGTTATCAAGAAAACCAATACTTAAGGTATCTGCTCTGCTATGCTATGTAAAACTACAGCATCAGTATTTGTACCACATCATTTTGTTTGTGCAGCATGGGATGGTCTCCGCCAAGAGCAGAGGAAGCAGAATTTGTAGAGTACTTTTTACAAACATGGATAAGATGATATGTAGTTTCCAATTTCATTCTGGAACTACTTCACTTATGATGGACCACACACAAACAATAGGCTAGAAAGATGGCATAATCAGATAAAGAAAGTTGTAATGAAACCATGTCCAAACATTTATGAGCTTATAGATACATTCAAGGGAGAACAAACATCCACAGAAGTGATTGTCCAGCAACTAGAGACAGTGGCTCAACCACCACCAAGGAAAAGAAGATACGTAGAAATAGACAAAAGATTAATAAGAGATAATGGAAGCTAGTGAAATTTCCCTGACTGACTACATCAAGGCATATTTTGCTGAATTACAACTCTCTCGGGTAGCCAGCCCCTCCCCTTAAACAAACGGGAGGACTGGTTTTATCCATTAATCTAATACAGGGGAGTGTTAATTATAATATTATTTGTAAATCTATATTAAATTATGTGAATTTTGACGTCTTTATAACTGAGTACAACTTAGTTTTAATCCACAGCAACCTGCGTAAGCATTTTGAGTGCATGGCGACTCTTCAAGACCAGATACCTCGTGCTTGGTACATGGACAACAGTGATGCTGATCAAATAGAACCTCATCGTCTTGAAGGCTATGATGTTGACGTGAACGTCAGTCTAAATCAGCTGGCTAAACTGGGTGTTCTCTACTGGAAGGTTGGCTGGCTCTATATGTGTGTGTGTTGCTTAATATGAACAGAAATTAACTTAGAACATGCTTAGTTTCTTAAACTTTATGTATTGGCACTGAACAAACCAGTGTGTTTTAATCTGTTCAATATATTGGACTTGTTATACTATTATGTACTTTCAGATTGACCCTCTAAACTGCAACCAAGAAGATGTTCTTGAGAGAATCAAAAGTGAGCGAGGCTATACGTACACAGATGTGATTACCATCTCTCGTGACAAGTTATCTAATTACGAACAAAAATTAAGAATTAACAAGATTATATATAATGGTAAAAATCATCCTATAATTGTTTTGGAAGATACTAGAAAACACTGACTAGAGCTACATAGATCGTATGATTTAGCAGTGTCTGCAAAATACTATAATCATAGATGCGAGAAGCTTTAAAGTTGATCAGTCATGCTTATCTATATATGTAGTGTTCATGGTTAGCGTCAATAAAATCCATTGATTAATATAATGTATCAACTGTTTAAGGATACAGTTTAATTTCATTTGTTCCATACAACAATAGAATAAAACAAAGCAAGTGGACATGCAAACATACATATACATATGCACACACACACACACACACACACACACATATATATATAGTTAACATATGGTCCAAAACAATTATAGGACTTGTCATATGTTATGTGTACCAGGCAATAAAACTTAACAATCTATGACCTAAGTCTATATACAGCAGGTCTTCACGTTATTTTATAATTAAGCAACTATTAAATTGACTTACTCAATGTCCTTAAAATAAAAGCAAAAATAAACTAATGTATTTTTCCATGTGATCATGCTATTTTCTGTTCTAAAAATAGTAACAGAAAATCTATGTTACTATATTTAAAAGTTTTAAGGTTTAAAGCATAGAGACCCATTAATGATGTAATTTTATATCTACAGTTACATCTAGAACTTGCCTGTAAAGGACTTCCTTTAAATATGTTATAATGTGTTACCATTTCAAATCAATGTCCTGACCACACAATAAATAATATGTATTACTCACAATAATAGAGGTAATATGAGGTTACCATTTCAAATTATTGTACTGACCACACAATAAATAATATGTATTACTCACAATAATAGAGGTAATATGAGGTTACCATTTCAAATCAATGTCCTGACCACACATTAAATAATATGTATTACTCACAATAATAGAGGTAATATGACAACTTATTCACAATGTGAGCAGACTGAAGTGACAGCATATTTCAAAATCAGTATAAGATAGGCATGCATTTGTTTCCTTTACTTGTACAATTGGATTGCTGTATTTTGCATTATTAAAAAAGGCACTATTACAAGGTCCATGATACTGAGGGGGAGGTGCATGCAGATATATGATTTGTCAGTGTATGAGATTTTGAGGCATTATATGTTTAAGTAAATGAACTATCTAATTCAATTGTAAACGCTTATTTGTCTTTCTCTGTGAATCTTACTCTTAGTTTATTACCAAAATAAATTATAGGAGCTGGGAAGAGGAAAACCACTTGTCTCCTATCGTACACTTTATATTCCTAGCATTTTTTATGGTTTGAATGTACAATATGTTGATAGAACTAGCATTATATACTGAAGAAGATAGCTAGAAAATTGACAAGATGGTCTTTGAATTTCCTTCGTTTGGTTTTTATTCATTGTGTTTATAACATACATATAAAACGTTGCTATGGTGATGAAAGTATAGGCTGGGTGAGTGTTTGTAACAAACTAGAAGAATTAGACATCACATAATTTGGCAGTAAATATTATTATACAATTTTAAAGTATAGTATATAATACAATAATAAAATGAATTAAATATCTAAGATATCAATCACTGTACACATGACTTCTCGTTGTTATAATTATATGCATGATTAATTCGTAATTAAATGGCTCGCAATGCATTTAGTGGGATTTACATGTTTTATCAACAACTAATTTGTTGACCAGGTATGAAGACAAGGACAAGCATAGTTGTCAATATATTTTGGCTAACGGATAAATAATTGTATTTGAATTACTAACTAAAGTATTTTATCATCTATCTTATATAATTACTTTTTTTAACATCAACAATTGCTCCGTTGATATTAACTTAATTATATACTTGCATTGTATTTATCATGTATAGTTTTAAAGAGAAGTAAACTCTTCTTTTCTTTTAAGATTAAATCGTTCTTTGAGGAGCATCTTCATGCTGATGAAGAAATACGATTTATTCTTGAGGGTATAGTGGTTACTTTGATGTTCGTGATCAACAGGACAAATGGATGAGGATTGAAGTCTTACCTGGCGACCTCATTGTGTTACCAGCTGGTATCTATCATCGTTTTACACTGGATACTAAGGTAGGTTTCCCTGGTAATTTATGTTTTTAATCATGTCATTAGTCAAAAATGTGATCGTTAATGATAGTAATGGACCATAAATGTGTTAAAATTAAAGCTTAAAATTACTCCATAGTTGAGTTGGTATAGTAAAAGTAGTGGTTTAGGTATGTTGTCATTGTATTAATTTTAGTTTTGTTTGTTAACAACTAATCTTATTAATTATAATTTTAATATATTGTCGTGTTATTCTTTCAGAACTATATTAAAGCAATGAGGTTGTTCAAGGGAGACCCTGTATGGACTCCAATTAATCGGCCTGCTGACAATCACGCTGCAAGAAAATCATATGTAAATAAATTTGCTGAGGTTGCTTGAATTCAACTTATGTCTTTAATTTTGTCGATACAGCTGATATAATTAATATACAGTAATTTCATTAATATTTTTGTCCTCATCCCCCTATATCGTAAATTTAAACTATTATTACAATATCGTACAGTACTCTTATTATATAAAGTTGTTGTGTTTGTTACACAGATTAGATGCACTTTATGAAATTAATACTTATTATTTATTGGATAAAAGCATACCTCGCATAGTTGAGCCACTGGAAATAGTAATCCGCTGCCAACTCCTACAGTCCACTTCCAGTAAATGCAGGAAAGTAACCAGCAGTTTTCGACCTAAATCTATTCTTTGAAACTTATTATTGTTGTAGTGTATATATACATATAGAAAGTCTATAGTAGTTTTTTTAATACTAGAAGCTCGTGTGATTGAAAAAAAGATGGGACAGAAGGGAAGTCGTGTTGTTTATGCTGCTCCAGAGCATAGAACAAGAGATCCAGTGATCAGAAAAGCTGGAAGTCTTTCCACTTTAGCGAGTCATAATAGATTAACAAACAAGAAAGAGAAGACGACAACCTTGAGAAGGACAAGATCATTTTCTGAACAACAGGAACTTGAAGAGCAACAGAGACAATTGAGAGAAAAAGTCGAGAAGGAAGCTCAAGAATTAGACGAATGGATACGTCAACGGCCCAGCAAACACTTGTACCAGCCACCGAAACTACAAGATCTTGCGAGTCTGTTAATAGCTAGAAGCCTCAGGACATCAATAGATGTAGAAAGATTATCCTGCAATAGAGAAATCAAAAATCAAGTCGAATATATGCTGTCACCAGTGTTTGATGAAACAATAGCAGATCCTTCTGTTGCCTTCTCCAATAGTGGTTGTACCATCATCTATAATGGTAAATCATATACTACAACAGTTTTAAAGACACCAAAGGGCAGAGGAATCTTTGAAGGTCGTTGTGGTTGGATACTCTACATAGAAAACTCACGTGTACAAGGGTGGATTCAAATTGGAGTTGTGGACGAAGCTCGATGGAAGACAAAGTGTAAAACAATTTGGGATGGCAATCCACATCCATTCAGAAAGGGAGAAATTGCTCGAAGAAGTAATGGTAATTTTCACTCTGGACGCAATGCAACTGAAGCAACAATGGTTCAAGAAAGTATCTATGTAGGTGGATATGGCCGAGGGGACACCATAGGGGTTAAAATAGACTTTGATTCAAAAGAGATAATTTGGACTAAAAACGGAGAAACTTATGGATCTCCCGTTTCTTTTCCTCACGGTCCCATATTGCCAAGTGTTAGCCTGGACTCTCCGGGAGAATCTGTGTCATTATTATACTATACATGTTCATTACGTAGCATTGGTTTGGCCAACCATATACAACATCGCACAGTATTAACTCAACAACATGGTCAAAATGGAGTGTTGAGACAGATGACTTGGAAATGAATGAAAGATCATATTAATTCTAAAGAGTCTTGTATAATGCCATTCTGTTTGTCTACAAATAGATACCACATATGGACACGCACACACATGCATGCAATAATGGAATACTGAAAATTTTATTTAAAGTTTTATTAATTTGTACATACAATTCACTTTTGAATCAATCATTTTTTTAATTTTTAAAAATTCGAATATGAAATTCAAATACAAATATGTCAAAGGCAATCTCTGTCCTAATCCCTACAATGTAACTCAATATAACAACACTATAGTCCATAATATTATACATAGCTATATATAATATGTTAGACAGATAAGGACAATTCTAGACGTTTAGTTCGGTTCATCTTGTATATATAAGGTTTCATTAATGTTAATATTGTCAGAATGTACAGTGTCAACATGTCATAATGATGATATGAATGTTGTAAGAGCTCTACTAGTATGTCAACACTTTGTAGGATTAGTTGAAGTGGTTAGCTTTGAAGAAATAACAAGCGAAACAAGAGATGAAGGGGAATGGAATACAAGGAGGTTAGTTATCAGTGATTAATGATAGGGATAGATAATGGTGACCATGGTAACGATAATAAATGGACATAGAATAGTCTGATGATTGATTGAATGGACGAATGAACAGATGGGTTGACAGGTAATGGATGAACAGATGGTCCAATGGATATGTGTTCAAAATATGTTTAATTGTTTCTCTTTCAACTATCAATAACAAACACTGTTATTTCAACTTACCATTTATAATCAATAAAGATATAACATTAAATAATTTACACATTACATCATTTTTATTTGTATATATACATATCATTTACAAGTACATGTAATGTATTGATAGAAAATGGAGGATGTTCTCTCCTTAAGAGTTCATCTCTATCTCATCCAGTGGTATACATGTACATCCAGAAAGGGTATATAACGTTATAATATTATGTTTTTCCTCTTTGACGTGTCCTTTCATAAACAAAATATTGAAAGGAAGTTTACTATATGTACATACACACACACACACACACACATACACACACACAGACACAGAGGCTATACATCATCAAGGATAAGGTCAACATCTAATACCATTACCATTTCAACAATGTTGATGTCTTCTTTAAATTGTTTTGGTCTACTCTAACAGGTGTGAGGCAAGATAATTCACACAACAAGCATACCTGGCAAGTTAGACAACCCTAACAAGATTATTCTCACACCATCAGCTAACCAAGTATTACCAGTATACCAACATGAGTATATATTACATTGCTTGTAGTAATAGTAATTGGATATATTGGCAATGGGTTGTAACTATGTTGTTTTCATGGTTACTTATGATGTAATTCCTTCCTAGTATACAGATCATTAAAGAGAGTCACAACACTTTGGCAAACATTATTCAAAATGTAATTTCACTATTACTAATATTGCCAGCAATTATTATTATAGTTTACTGTTGATAAACATTCCTTACCAACTTTGACAATCACATATACAAATATGATTACTCCATTGAAATCATAACAAAATACACTATTGAAACTAAAACTAGAATTTTACCTATTTTTATTAATTATTTTTTACATACGTATATTAAAGTAAAAATTTGTATCATACTAAACCAACACTTGTGAATTAAGGAAATTGAAAACTCATATTTACATAACCCTTATGTTCTTATTAACATCTAAGGGAATTATTATGAATTGTCAAAAGATATACCTCATCATTAACAAATAGTCTTTTGATACAAAGCTGATTCTAAAGTTTAATTTAGAAGGATATAAAAGTATATATATATATATATATATAATATCATGATGTGTTGAAATTACAAGGTAGCTTGTGACGAATGAGACAGTTGTTAGGTACGGAAACTTAAAGATACAGGAAATAAACTTTTATTTAAAAAGTCTTATAGTCATGAACAAGTTTATCTTAAGTTCTATTTGCTGTTTTATTAACAGTACTTTTAACAGATCTCATTACTCAGGAAAATATTGAAAATTTATATATAGAATAGATAAGAATATGTAATCAGTTGATAGTGTACCTGAAGGGTGAGTGTAGGATACTTCATGTGGGTGATGCTGTACAAGTAACTACTTGGATTTTGCCCTCAGACATATCAAGTTACCTTAATACAACCACCTAATCTTATTAGTGTACTTCTACAGATACAAAATGAATATTTGTATAACCACATGTTTTAAGTGTACACATACCTGTCAAACCAGTTTATGATACTAGTTTATGAATAAATTCAGATTCTAACTGCATTGCGTTAGTCACAGTGTCTTGCTGATAAATATGGAGGAGAAAGAAGTTAGAGATCACTCTAAAACAATTACATTTGTATCCAATTCAAGTCCTGCAGTAGAAGTCTCTACAACTCAAGATATTACTGCCAAACCTAGTGCTAAGAAAAACAAAGTGAAGAGATGGCTCTCTAATACACAAGATGATACCACTACCTTCTGTTGTTGTAATATTCCATCTAAAGTTGCAAAATGTCTTGAATTATCAGGACTTATTACTGGTATAGTCATTGTACTGATGTTGTTCTCTATTCCTATAATAAGTCATTTTGTCCTAGTAAGGAAATAATAAAGCGAATACTTATTAATGATAATTGTAAAAATCAATTATCATTAATAATTGATTTTTACATTTTCTTATTACATTCAAAGGAAATGAGGAGTAGACAGACTAACCTGTATATTCCAGATACTACTAATACAACTGTAAGTTTAATTCTATCATCATATTGTTTAAAGCCCCACCAAAATAAAATTTGTATATATACAAATTTTATTGTAAAGAGGAGCTGTTGCTATAAAAATGATTATTCATAATTGCAGTGATATAGATGTTTTCCTAATGCACAATCACCTACATTGAATCTGAAGCCACCATTAAGCAGAACAATTAGTCTGTTACTACACGCTCTTTCTAAGAAGTTACTTTTTGAAGTTTTTGAACTGTTAATTCCATAGTAACTAGTAATGAAACAGGATGCATTATAACTGTATTTTATATGTAGAATCCATGTATATAGTCTAAGTGACTGTAAAACAGTTAACAAATCGATCTGATATATAATAATAAATGGTTTGGTTCACTGTTAAAATTGATTGGTTGATTTAACCAATTGGAACATATCAGACACATGATAGCAGTGACTATGTGGGGATAGTCTGGATTGGCCATTAAAATATATTGAAAGAAATCAATCTATATCTCACTCAAAACTGATCAAATTCTTTCAATTCTTTACTTTAATCCCTTAAGTGCTAGGTAAAGACAAGGTCTCTCGAAACAGTTGGACAACTATTTGGTATATTCATCTTTCCTCTGATTTTGTTTGCGCATCCAAGTAATATTGTAATTTTAAGCAACATAATGACATCATAATTACAGCATTTAATGAAAATGACGACATCAATAGGCGGGGTTGATTCTGATGACGTTTGTCACTACACGAGTTAAAGTATGGCTTCAATCAGTTCTTTGTACTTTCAGCAGAGATTTGTTCAGTGTAATTAGGATCGAAAATGATGGGGCTTAGCGAATAACTATTTGATCCATCATTCCATCTAAAGGACTTATATCCAACTTTAGAGCTACTAAAGAACTTATTATTAACACAGAACAGCTCTTCTCAGCGCCAACAAGACTTATATCCTGTGATTTTGAAACACAAACTCTTTTTTAGCTTCGTTAAAACTTAGTTTATAGTAGAATAGCGGAGTTATTTCTTTTGCCGAGCGCCAGCCATTTATGAATAAATTAATATCGGATGAGAACGGAGAAATACAGACAAAAAGCGTAGTCTCCTACTTTTGGCAGTAAGTATAGTGTATGATGTGATGATGTGTGTCTTAAAAGAACATTGTATGACTGTATTCTGGAGGACACATTTGTTGTCCAGACTCATGTATGGCCAATTCCAGGTTCCTAGCTATCTTCCTGTAATGACTTTATTAAGTAGTGATTAATCATATATATATACAAATATGCTTTTTGTGAGCTAGCTGCTCGTTCTCTATAGGTTATCAAAACATTTGCTTTTTAAAATTAAGGAAACAAGTAAATAAAAACGTTTTATAATTTGAAATAAATGTATGAATGGCTAATTTCAGTTCAGCAAAAGATCTCAAACAAGATAGTATGGAAGGGCAATTACATCAACCCTAAATAATAGCATAGGCACATAATGCAACAATATATAGCTCATATTATTTATGTGATTTAGATAGTTTATATATTTCCCCCTTACTAGTTTGTGACACTTGTGCTATTATGTAATGATGATCCAATTACCATCCCTAATATCTGTTGATATTCTATGCATTGGAATAATATTACCATGCCTACATTTACTTAATTTTTTTGCTTATTGATAGTCAATTGGACAGTCTTTTATTAACAAGCTTTGTTACAGCTTTATAATTCAATGCAGGAATGTAGTTAAAGAGCCAAAGTGAATGACAAATAAACCTCAATGATTGTAATGTTTATTACTTAATATTAAATGATGTTTGGTAAATACAAAACACAGATAGAAAGATACTCAAGTTAACTGTTGATACGGCATTGATCATTACAATAATTTGTTGATCAATCATGACAAAATATAATATAAACAATTAATTGTGCAAAAATTTTCTAATAATTATTAAGTCTGTATCTTTACCTTTAGTTAATAGTTTCATAAATAGTCTAAATATACATCTTTTGACTTTTTGAAAGACATTCTAATTACATGTTCATCTATTCATACTTCATGTTTATTTAGAGTTAAATTTTTATCGATGATTTTTGTATTCCTAGAATTGTTCACAAGAAGACTTATCATGGAGTGTTGTTCCTAATGTTATTAATGTTTCTAAATGTTGTGCTAAAGAATATTCAGGAAATGCTTGTTCTTCCTTTCTTTCAAATTGGCAAACCTGTGCATTTGGCCAATCAACATCAGTGTTTGTACATAACACTAGTTTACTATCAGAAGATCGAGTCATGGAGATCATTGAAAGGATAGGTACTTCCAAAACATTATGACATTTTGTGATGTCTTTAAAATTTTCAGAAAAACTTCCGGTCACTTATTTAGCTTGCAAAGCAGCAAGTAGATCTTTTCTCTGTCAATATGTTTTCCCTCTTTGTGACTGTAAAACTGGAGATATATATTTACCATCACAAGAGACATGTCAAGAAATTAGCACTGTCACATGTAAGACATTTTGGCCACTATTGAAACAACTGATACAACCACTCAAGTTACCAGAATGCTTGGCATTACCTATGGCTACTTATCCACCAGGTATTATATACATGTACACAGTTAAATGGAATAAACGGATTTCTATATGCACATATAGATATCAGTGGTTCTGGTTACTCAAACATTATTCCTATTGCTGGCACCTCATCTTTACCTCAAGATAGAATTTGTGCTGATCAATTTATTAAAATCAATGGAACATGTTATCCTCAATGTGATAGTTTTGAGCAGAGTCCACATGATGTCACTGTTGCCTTAAAAATGACACGTATGATTGCAACTTGCTATGGATTTGCTGTTGGAATTGTTGTTATAATCTTATCATTTGTGCGTTGGAAAACTATGTATGTTAATTATAAAATTTTTACTTAACTTTTACTAGTGATTTTTTTTATGTAGGTTGCTTTTTCCTTCAATTTTTTTAGTTTACATGACAGCAGGCTATTGCATTACAAGTAAGCAAATATTATGTGTATTCCTTTTGATTTCCTACTGTCTCTCTTTTTTGAGGTTTTTTAAAAATTGTTTTACAAATTGATAGATCCAAATTCTTTTGTAATTCTGTTTCTATAACAAAAGAAAACTTCAATGATTCAACTATATTTTGTCAAGTAACAGGTCGGACAATGATTTTCTGTATACATAATTAGTCTAAACTCAAACTGATGCTCATTTATGTCTCTTTTAGGAGCAGTAATGCATTATTTTACACTCAACATTGCATTGTGGTGGTTCTTTCATGTTTGTTCAATATTCTATAAAATTATGTTCCCCTTGACAGCTAAACAATATCAGAAAAAAGAAAAGTACTTCCATATAGTTTTATTAGTTGCTGGTATGTTTCACTACATGTGAAAATCACATGACATTATTTCATGAATTCGATCAACAAGTCATACCTATCAAATATTTCTTCATTCACTAATTCTTATGCATATTTTTTATTAGTAGTGTTTATCAATATATATATACAGATGTTTATTTAATAGTCATATCTAGATAATATATTCATGCCATTACTAACACTACATGGTACATATTGCTTATAACTAGAGTACATCTATATTTCTCATATTCATACAAATGTCATTTTTAATAGATGTACCTAGTTGACTTGTTGAAAACATGCTATTATTAATATTATTAATATAACACTGTTCTATATCCTACATTTGGTGCTGTTCCATTTCAATACTAGGTATCTTTATTCCCATACCTGGAGTATTACTAGCACTTTTGGTTTCAGATTGGAGTTATGTAGTTAATGAATTTCCTCCATTTGTATGCACTCCTAAAAGTTTGGACCTTTGGTATTATTCAGCAAATTTACCTCTTAACATTTTATTAGCTATTGGAGTCTCGTTGTTTGTTGTTATGTTCTGGAAACTTCATAAAGTAATAATAATTACTGAGTCATTTTATTATTTAATTTCCTTATCCCACAGCATCAAGGTATATTTCTCACCAGAAAAAAAAGTATTGTTTTTATCAGTACAGCAGAAAGAAAGATTCTTTTTGTGTTGTTTTATTATGTTATATTTGGTATGATCATGTTGGTGTATTTTGGATTTACAACAGCAGATACTGATTCATTTATAGAAGCTCTAGAAACATATTTCCGTTGTCAAGCATTAGGACATCTATCCAATCAAACATCACAGTGTGATCCAAGAGAATATCAACAATATATCTACCCAGAGCTTGCAGCAACTAACTATTTTTTGGAGGGATTTATTACAACAGCAAATTTAACTTTTGTGATCAACTGGAGTTGTATCACTAAATTCTGCTTACAATATTATAATAAGAAAGAAAAATCATCAAAATTTATGTTTCGTAATCCACATTTACCTGCAATGTTTGAGGCCACAGTTAGCACACAATTTCAATAATAGTATTTGAATGATTTCATTGTGTTTCATTTTATACTTTGCTTTGTTTTAAACTTTTTTAAAGATTACACAAGTGTTCTTTTAAAGTGTGATTTTAACAAAATTTTACTGCATAGTTATTAACTATTTTCTAAAATTTCATTCATCATGTTTTTGTTAGTGTTGGTTGAATTGGTTTTTTGCAGCATTTAGTTGGTTTTTAAATTTTATTGTTATGTTACTTCATTTATAATTTAGACATTTTTCACTTTTTTTAAGAAAATAGTTATTGAATATTCTTCCTTGTACCAACACTGAAAAAAGTACAAAATTATTTTCAGACAAGCTCTACAACCTGCATGAATATACCTATGTCCATATCAACACTATGAACAGTACTTTGATCTACCTTAAATAAAGTAAATAGTTAATGCCTTTATAAGGTAATGATATGTTTAGAACAGTTGATTCAATAATATTAATCCTGTCAATTGATTGATTTTAACCAACCAAAATTTTAATCTAGAAATCTATAGCTAGTCTGTTACTAAATGTTCTTTTCTGAGAAGTCACTTGCTGAAGTGTATGAACTATTAATCCCATAGTAATTAGTAACCAATTAGGATGTGTCTTTAAATGTATTTTATATATATGAAGGATGTATTCATGCAATCTAAGTGACTGTATCTCTGTAAAAACTGATTGGCTGATTTAACCATCATTTGGTTATACAGTTTGCAATTGCTACTACTTATGTAGCTATATAACTATTAATTTCATAATACATTAGTAATCAAAATAGTATTATGTTTAATTTACAACCTGTAAAACCATGTATTAGTTAAATCAACCAGTCAATGTTTACAGTATATGAACCAGTTAAAACAACCAATCTATTTTAACAATCTATTTTAACAGCATAAAAATAATTGATTAATGCACTGTATTGTTCGATATATAAGTAATAGTTAGAGCCCTACGGAGATAATATTTAGTTGCTTAGTAACCCTGGAATTCCAAATAATGCCCGAGTCGCAGGTGGGGGCATTTTTTGGAATTCGTGGGTTACTAAACAACTATATATAACCTCGCGTAGGGCTCTAAGTGACTTAGTTAAGAGATGCAAATAACCAATGCGTAGATCTATTCAAGGTGTCAGATCCTACAAAAGCACGGACTAGCACGGAACAACAAAAGGCTGTATCCAAAGTGCTTTGCAGGAACACTATTTCTAGCTGTTCCTCCGTCAACATGAAGGCAGTCAGTCAATGAAGGGTTTTATTTTCAATAACTGCTCAAATATTAAGATAAATGTATACTCCTCAAATGAAAAATCGTAAGCTCACGAATAACAATAATTAGAACTAAAACTACAAACAGAAATTTAATAATAAAAATTAATTTATTCACTGACGTTTATTCATCTTAATTAAATCTTTATTAACACTTACATCTCGTTACCATAGTATTTTATATAGTAACCTCTGTATAGGTTACTAATAAATATAAAATCCTGAGGCTGGCCAATCAAATTGCAGTATTTGCGTCTGGTATTAACTAATATAAGTTATACAGGTTTTGATTACTAATGTACCGTGAAGTGATTGTATATGTAGTTAATGGTTAGAACTAATTACAATTTTTTTTAATTTTTGAAGAAAAAGGACACATTAGGTCTGTTACTGTGGATTTATATATGCATTCTAAGCTAACGTTAAGTGATATAAATTAAAGTTTTATATGATGGCAGTTTGAAGTGTATTATTGTGATGATTTTAACTCATTCATGAATATTATTTGGTTTCATGCATCCATGCAAAATACATTTAAAAAATAGTTCTAACGATCAGTTACATAAATAGTCAATTCTACTTATATATTAATAATCAAAACAGTATATTATTTACTTTCTACATCAAATAGGTTTGCTAAATGCAACCATATGTTTATTAAATAAACTGATCAGTCTATACTTTGAATGAATTGCAGTTAGTTCTGGCAGCATACTACAAACACCTATAATAATAACATACTACAAACACCTATAATAATATATACCAATTGGATTGTAAGGAGATTTAATTTACTAGTTAATATGTGTCATTAATATAATGGAGGTTTAATTAAGAGAATAAAGCATTTTATTTGTCCTACCTTGTCAATTCATTTTAGGTCTTTCTTATAGAGTAGTATGACTAATTTGCACTCAATTAGCAAGATAGACTATTATTCAGATAATATGTAAATTTGAACACCAAAATCGATTTACTTAAGTCTTGTCCCCTGACATTAGATGTAATGGGAGCTAGGTAGTCTGCTTAACTATCTTAATATTTATATCCCACCTCAGGAATATATTATGTGTTTTATGAAAATTGTATGTGTGTAATGGACATAAAAAAGATGATATACTATCATATTTAGTACGTATATTACAATTGAATGGAATGAATATATGTCACAGATATGATATATGGACCAAGAGAGTTGAACAAAGTACCAGACTTTCATAGATAGCAAAATATATATCTTGAACAGTCTTTTCTCCATGTTAGCAAGCTTTGTCACAGCTTTTGAATTCAGTGTGGGATCGTAATTGAAGAGCCAAAAAGAACAGCAAATGAAACTTGAAGACTGTAAATAGTAAACACAGATAGAGAAAATACTCAACACAAGATGTTAATAAGACTAGACAAAGAATAATGAACTGAAGTAAGAACCTTCGTGACAATTTCTGGAGTTATGTCAGTTTGTTTGCAATTGCTATGCTACCACTGCATGGTAACTTACTAATAAATAAAATAGGCAACAGAAATGTATGAAGACTTCTTTATGCAATCAAAGCAAGTGGTATGTGATGTTTATAATATAAGTGTGGCAAATGTCAGCTTATCTTTAATGGTGTGATAGTGACTGTCAGTCAAGTTGTAAGACTGTTTCTTTGTTGACTTATGTATTTTGTCGATGCAATGTAGCTTTATAACAATTACTATATTGGTATAGTCTTATTACAGCTGCACTTCCTACTAAAAATATCTAATTGTCACTACAACTGTTGTTAATAGTTTCATAAATAGTCTAAATTAAATATACATTTTGACTTTTAATTAACAATTGATATATTCATATACTTGTCTTTTGTTTACAGTTTATGCTTTATCACTGTGTTTTTATATTTCCAGAATTGTTCACATAAAGACTTATCATGGAGTGTTGTTCCTGATGTTATTAAAAAATTTCTAAATGTTGTGCTAAAGAATATTCAGGAAGTACTTGTTTATCCTTTCCTTCAAATTGGGAAACCTGTGCATTAGGACAATCAACATCAGTGTTTGTATTTAACACTAATTGGCAGTCAAATGATCAGGTCATAGTGTTTATAACAGATATAGGTAAGTTTACAAATTAAACATGTGGTTTGTTAGATCATTTTTAACTTAACAGCTCAACTTCCTGAGTCTTATTCATCCTGCAAAGAACTGGTTTACCTTTTCTTTGTCAATATGTTTTCCCTCTTTGTGACTGTAAAACTGGACATTTATATTTACCATCACAAGAGACACGTCAAGAAGTTAGCACTGTTACATGTAGGACATTGTGGCCACTAATGGAGCAACCACTCAACCACTCAAGTTACCAGATTGTTCTGTGTTGCCTATGGCTACTTACCCACCAGGTATATACATGTACACAGTTATATGGAATAAATGGATTTCTATATACACATGTAGATATCAGTGGTTCTGGTAACTCAGACATTAGTCCTACTACTGGTACCTCATCTTTACCTCAAGATACAGTTTGTGCTGATCAATGTTACCCTCGATGTGATAGTTTTGAACAAAGTCACATGATGTCACTATTGTCTTAAAAAGTACACAACTGTTTTCTGCATATTATTGATTTACTGTTGGAATTGTTGTTCTTATCATTTATGAGTTGAAACACAATGTGTGCTAACTATAATGTTTCACTAGTACATTCTTTATATAGGTTGTATTTCCTTCAATTTTGTTAGTTTACCTGACTGTATTGTATTTTAGGCAAGCAAATACTATATGTGTTCTCTCTCTCTCTCTCTCTCTCTCTCTCTCTCTCTCTCTCTCTCTCTCTCTGTCTCTCCCTCTCTCTCTCTCTCTCTCTCTCTCTCTCTGTCTCTCTCTCTCTCTCTCTCTCTCTCTCTCTCTCTCTCTCTCTCTCTCTCTCTCTCTCTCTCTCTCTCTCTCTCTCTCTCTCTCTCTCTCTCTCTCTCTCTCTCTCTCTCTCTCCAGTATTGGATTGTGGTAGTTCTTTCATGTATGTTTGATATTCTACAAAATTATGTTCCCCTTGACAGCTAAACAAAATGATAAGAAAGTGACTCCACATAGTTTTACTAGTTACTGGCATGTTTAACTGCATGAGACAATCACATAACATCACTTTATGAATTCAATTAACAAGTTATACTTACCAAATATTTTTTCATTATCGAATCTTCCTATTCATATTGTTTATTAGTGTTTATCAACATGGTTACAGATGTTCATTTAATTGTGATCTAAGATGCTTATTCATGTTCATGCCATTACTAATACTACTATAATATATACTGTTTATGAATAGTGTTATTAGTAAGCATATGTTCATTTAATAGTGATACCCAGTTGATTATTGTAAACATGTGTTCATGTCATTATTAATACAACATGATATATATTGCTTATAAGTAGTGTTCATTAGTATTTTTCTTATACATACAAATATCATTTTTAATATATATGTACCTACAGTTGATTTGTTGGAAACATGCAATTACTAATTTAATTCATGACACAGCTTCGTATTACACATTTTATGTTGTTTCATTCCAATACTAAGTATCTTCATTCCCATACTTAGAGTATTACTAGTACTTTCAGTTTCAAATTGGGGTTATGTAGTTCATGAATTTCCTTCATTTCTATGCACTACTCAAAATGAAAAAGTTTTGTATTTTTCAGTAATTTTACCTCTTAACATTTTAATAGCTATTGGAGTCTATTTGTTTATTCTAATGTTCTGGAAACTTCATAAAGTAAAAATAATTAATTAAATCAGTGTAATGTTTAGTTTTCTTATCCCACAGAATCAAGGTATATTTGAACATCCTTACAGAGTCACTGCTACTGTGTGTCTGATACAGCATATGTGTAATATGTGTCAGTTTATGTGCATTCAGGTGGTGTATGTGTAACTAATGAATACTTCATGTGTATGATACTGTACAAGCAAACACTTGGACTTTACATTGGACATAATAAATCTACTTTAATATGATGAATGAATGTTATTAGTCTGTACAACAATTACAAAAATGTTCATAAATCATAATATAGATAAACATATAATAAAATAAACATTCATTTAATATTTATAAAATATAAACTTTATATACTAAAAAGTACATTATATGATATACCGAATACAGGGATTTATTGGCGACGATAAAATTTGGCGGAATTGTAATATTTACTAATTGGCGAGATTAAATTTGACGAATTTAGCACATGCTTTGTTACCACACCCACTTTAATGAACTAAAATGGAGTTTAGGTCTGATTCTGTTGTTAGAGGCTACTATGTCTACGAAAGTGTATGGAATGCTATTGTTAAAATTGTGGGTGTGTGGGCGTGGCGACTACGTGATAAATTTTGACTGTTATTTAATTTGGTGATTTTTTGAAATTCGCCAATTCGCCAAATTTTATCGGTCGCCATTTAATCTCAGCGTACGGTATGTTAATTATAAAAAATGAGTATTAGTATAGCAACACCTACCTATCAAACCAGTTTATGACGCCAGTTATGAAAAAAATTCTGATTCATATTTAAATCTTGCTAATCACAGTCTTCCTGATAAAATATGGAGGAGAGAGAAGTCAGAGTTCACTCTAAAGCAGTTAGATTTGTATCCAATTCAAATCCAACAGTGGAACAGATAGAACTCTCTACAACTCAAGATATTAATGCCAAACCTAGTGATAAGAAAAACAAATTGAAGAGATGGTTCTCTAGTTCAGAAGATGACACCACTAACTGCTGTTGTTGTAATATTTCACATAAAGTTGCAAAATGCCTTGAATTATCAGGACTTATTACTGGTGTAGTCATTGTACTGATGTTGTTCGCTAGTTTAATGATTATTTTTCATTTACTAGTCAGTGAATAACAAAGCACCATTAATTAATTATTACATTTTTTGTTACATTTATAGGAAATGAGGAGTAGTCAGCACAACATTAATACACCAGATACTATTAATACAACTGTAAGTTAAACTTATCACTAATATTTTAATTATTTGAAACATCTAATATATACATGTATATATATATATATATATATATATATATATATATATATATGCTGTGATATAAATGTTCTTCTGATATAATCAATTTAAACAATCAATCTGTTTTAAAAGTGACATATAATAATAATTGGTTTGGTTTACTGTTAAAATTGATTAGTTTATCTAAGAAACATATGGCAATTTAAGGTTATTATAATAACAGTTTAAATGATATAACTGCTATGTTTTTAACCCTTTAATGAATAATATTTGGCTTGCAGGTTTCTATGCCAATTTTTTTAAAATCATTAGTTCTAACCATTAGCTACAAAATTCTAGTTACACCAATTATCAAAACAGTGTTATGCTTACTTATTGCATTAAATAAGCTTGCTACTAACAACCTATATAATCATACATTAGTTAAATCAACCAATTAATATTTACATTGAATCGATTGAAGTTAGTCATGGCAGCATACTGTAAACACCTACAACAATATAGACCACCTGTATTGTATGGAGATTTACTAGTTATAAAAATTTGTGTCATCAATGCATTGGAGGCTTAGTTCTAACCATTAGCTACAAAAACTGTCAATTGTAGTTACATTAATTATCAAAACAGTGTTATTCTTACTTATTGCATTAATAAAGCTTGCTACAAACAACTTGTATAACAGTAAATTAGTTAATTGAAGTTAGCTATTGCAGCTTATTATAAACACCTACAACAATATGGACCACTTATTATTATAGACTCCATGACATTCGATGTAGTAGGAGCATGGTCAAGTGACTTAATATTTATATCTTAACTTAGAAATGTTCTCTCTGTGTTGTATGAAACTTGTGTGTTTGTAATGTACATAAACAAACAAGAATAATTAGTCTATTACCATATATGGTAATTATATGACAATTATATATAATGAATATGTAACAGTTATGACTTTTGGAACAAGAAAGTTGAGCAAAAATTCCAGACTCTCATGGCAGATTTTGTCACAGCTTTGGAATTCAATGTGGGAATGTGTTTAAAAAGCCAAAGTGAATGGAAAATACAGCTTGTTGACTGTAATATATATTAGTTAATAAAATGACCTTTGGTAAATACTAAACACAGTTAGAGAAGATACTCAAATCAACATGTTGATAAGAAAAAAATATGTGAAGCAATAAGAGCAGAATCCTAATCACAAGTTTTGTATTGATGCCAGTTTATTTGAATTATCACTGCTTGAGAACATCCTAATAAATACTAAGAATAAAATAGGCAACAGGATTGTATGTAGACTTCATTATGTTTTGCGATCAATGCAGATGACATGTGATGTTGATACTATAGACGTGGCAAGTGCCAAGTTAATGATAATAAGTATGGCAGTGACTATCAAGTTCTAGACTTAGTGTATAGAGTTTCTCTAAAATTTTCTATATCAGTAGTCTCATGACAACAACACCTTCAATTCTAATTACTGCTACAACTATTGGCAAAGAAGGCTGTATAGGTAAATATAATTTGCCATTACTTCAAAACAAAATATTTTAACAAAAATTCCCACATTGAATTTGTAAAAAATGTTTTATGCACCCACAGCAGTTTATTAGAGCAAACACTTGTTCCAACTTTTATATTAACTTGTTGACATAAGTAATATAAAAATTAATTAATCCAATGAAATACAATAACTATAAAGTCTGTATCCTCCTATCTTTTGTTAATAGTTTCATATTCTAAATTAATAAATTAATAAAGACATTATAATTAGTACATGTTCATATGTTAATACTTGTCTTTTGCTTAAACTTTATTTTTATCAATACTTTTTATATTTCCAGAATTGTTCACATGAAGACTTATCATGGAGTATTGTACCTCATGGTATTAACGTTTCTAAATGTTGTGCTAAAGAATATTCAGGAAATGCTTGTTCTTCCTTTATTTCAAATTGGCAAACCTGTGCATTAGGTCAATCAACATCAGTGTTTGTACACAACACTAGCTTGTTATCAGATCATGAAATCATTGAGATTATTACAAAAATAGGTAATTTAAAACAAAAACTTGACTTTGCAAGATCTCTTTTAACTTATCAGATAAACATCTAGTCAATTATTCAGCTTGCAAAGCAGCCAGTACACTTATTTTCTGTCAATATGTTTTCCCTCTTTGCGACTGTAAAACTGGAGATTTATATTTACCATCACAAGAGACATGTCAAGAACTTAGCACTGTTACATGTAAGACATTGTGGTCACTACTGGAACAACAGATCCAACCACTCAAGTTACCAGATTGTTCTGCACTACCTATGGCTACTTACCCACCAGGTATATACATGTACACAGTTATATGAAATAAAAGGATTTCTATATACACATGTAGATATCAGTGGTTCTGGTAACTCAGACATTAGTCCTACTACTGGCACCTCATCTTTACCTCAAGATACAGTTTGTGCTGATCAATTTATAAAAATCAATGGAACTTGTTTTGCTCGATGTGATAGTTTTGAACAAAGTCCACATGATGTCACTGTTGTCTTAACAATTATACAAATGTTTGCTGCTTGTTATGGATTAATAGTTGGAATTGTTTTTCTTATCTTATCATTTGTGCGTTGGAAAACAATGTATGTTAATTATAAAGTTTTACTTTATTTGACCTAAAACATTTTTTATATAGGTTGTATTTTCCTTCCATTTTTTTAGTTTACATGACAGCAAGCTATTGTATTATAGGTAAGCAAATACTATGTGTTCCTTTTGATTGCTCATTGACTTTTAGCTTTCTTTATGCTCATTTCAAAAATCGATACATCAAAATTGTATTGCAATTCTTTTGCTATAACAAATGAAAATTTCAATGATTCAACTATATTTTGTCAAGTAACAGGTGGGACAATGATTATCTATATACATGATTAGTCTAAACTCAAACTGATATTGATATATATTTTTATAGGAGCAGTACTTCATTATTTTTCACTCAATATTATATTATGGTGGTTCTTTCATGTCTGTTCAATATTCTATAAAATCATGTTTCCCTTGACAGCTAAACAATACGAGAAAAAAGAAAAGTACTTCCATATAGTTTTACTGGTTACTGGTATGTTTCACTGCACATAAATGTATGAATTAAATCAACAAATTATGGCTAATTGACGTTACATCATTCATTAATCTACCAATATATAGAATACACGTATGTAGTGTTCATCAGTATGGATACAAATGTTCTTTTTAATAGTGATATCAATGCAAGCATTTGTTCATCCTATTACTAATATAATTTATAGCATTGTTTTATAGTCCACAATTGATGTTGTCTCATTCCAATACTAGGTGTCTTTATTCCCTTACCTGGAGTATTACTAGCACTTTTGGTTCCAGATTGGGGTTATGTAATTAGTGAATATCCTCCATATTTATGCTTTCCTCAAAATGTATATTTTTGGTATTATTCAGGAGCTTTACCTTTTAGCATTTTACTAGCTATTGGAATCTCATTGTTTATTATCATGTTCTGGAAACTTCATAAAGTGAGAATAAATACTAACTTATTTTCAAAACTCTTTTTTTGCACAGCATGAAGGTATATTTTATATTAAGAAAAAAACATCAACCTTAATCATCAGTACAGCAGAGAAAAAGATTCTGATTGCATTGTGTTATTATGTTATATTTGCTGTGTTAACATTTATGACTTTTGGATTCATTATAGCAAATGCTGATTTAATTACAGAAGCTCTAGAGACATATCTCCATTGCGAAGCATTAGGACATCTACCAAATCAAACATCACAATGTGATCCAAAGGAATATCAACAATATATCTATCCAGAGCTTGCAGCAACTACCACTTTTTTATTTGGATTTATTACCACAGCAAATTTAACCTTTGTCATCAACTGGAGCACTGTCACAAAATTTTGTTCTCGATATTATCATAAAAAGCCAAAATTGTCAAAATCTATGTTTGCTAATACACTTTTACCTGTTGTATCTAATGTCACAAATACCACTCAATTACAATAGTTGTATTTGAAGCATTTGATTGTGTGTTATTAATATACATTGATTTTTTAATTGTTTGTAAGATTAACATGAGTGTTCTTTTAAAATATGATTATAACTAGTTAATTCTCATAATGAAGCATGTTTTCTGAGTGATTAAGAATTTTTTATTAAATACATAGAAAGTAAATAATAGATAGACAACACAAACCTCAGATCTCTCGATTTGAGGTTGGAGGTTTCTACAGGAAATAGAGCATTATGGCAAAACTAGAATGCTTTATATTTCCTCATGAACATAATGATGTTCTGTTACAATAGTATTACTATGTCAACATGTAGCCGTCAAAGCAGTTTATGGTACCAGTTTATGAATAAATTCAAATTCTAATTGTATTTTGTTAGTCACAGAGTCTTGCTGATAAATTATGGAGGAGACAAAAGTCAGAGATCACTCTTAAGCAATTACATTTGTATCCAATTTTCCTCCAGTGAAACAGATAGAACTCTTTACAACTCAAAAATATTACTGCCAAAATAAGCGGCAGTAAAAACAAAGTGAAGAGATGACTCACAAGATGATATCACAACCTTTTGTGGTTGTAATATATTATCTATAGTTGCAAAATGCCTTGAATTATTAGGAAGTATTACTGGTATAGTCATTGTGCTGTTCATTATTCCCATAATCAATCATTATGTACTAGTAAGTGAATAATAAAGCAGCTATTAATTGATTTTTTATATTTACAGGAAGTGATTACTTCAATCATTACTTAACAATCAAATTGATAGCATGTTCATACAATTGACAGGATATATGGGAGGTTCAGGATGGGCTAAAACCTAACAAAATCCATAGATAAATGACTACATCATACATAAGACCTAAAAAACAGGGAGATTGCTGAGAATGCTGGAATGACCACAATCAGTAGTAACACACCCTTAATATAACTCAATACTGTATACTACTGTAAGATAGTGAGATGACTCTGTCTTGACTACCTGTTATATTGTAGTGAGTCATTGTAGATTATTGGATGAAAGTGTACTATAATCTAGATAAATCAGAAAATCAGAAAAACAAATTAGCCACTCTAGCTTCCATAAAGTATTCATTACAATGTCACTTCCTAGAGAATGTTGCAGTTAGATAAGAACTCAAATACATGTTACTACCAGAAGGGTACATTGGATGTAATGAGACTTTTGGCCAACTGGCTTAATATTAATGTGACAGCTCAGCAATGCTCTTTGTGTGTTGTATGGAATTGTAATTATGTAATGAATATAATTAAACATACTTAAACATAATTAGTCTGCCACCATATTTGATAAGTATATTACAATTATATAGAATAAATATGTCATAGTTAAGACTTTTGGACAAATAAAGTTAAGTGAAGTACCAGACTTTCAGTAAATTAAAAAAGACATATTTCGAACAGTCTTGTGTGGGAATGTAGTTGAAGATCCAAAGTGAATAGCAAAGATAGCTATAATAATAATACCGACTCATTTAATATTCTTTGTCATTGCAGCATCAATGTATATTTCACACCAAGAAAAGAAAAATTAATACAGTTGAGAAAATGATTCTGATCACTCTGTGTTATTATAATTTCACTTTTGCTTTAGAAAGTAAATGAATGTATGCTGCATGTTATGGTTTTACCATTAGAATTGTTGAAATATATTGGTTAGACAGTGGGTAATAGAGCACAAGAGCAAAGCCTGTATTCTCTATTTTTCATTAAAAAACTTACTATGCATTATCTCTCTATTCAATTTAAAAATTTTGAGCTATAAGGAATGTGATGACTCAGCCCAATTTCCCTTTGATAATGAGAAACATGAGGTATGTATTTGTGTTGTTCTTGTACACCAAACCAAAACTAAAATATATTTTAGTAAGAGGTGAAATATTTCACTAGTTATATGTAACTATATGCTCATATCCTGACAAAATTATAAATGTTGAGTTGAAAGTATATCTTAATAGTTTAATTTCAAGTATATTTGAAGACACTGAACATGAACTAATTTTATTAGAACAAAACAAACTACAAAACACACAAATCCATTTGCTGAGTTACTTATAGTAACCAACTTTGACAATAACATATACAGATATGATTACACCTTTGAAATCATAACTAAATACACTATTGAAACTAAAATGGGAACTTTTCATATTTTTATTAACTATTTTTTACATATGTATATTATAACTTATTTAAAAGTAAACGTTTGTATCATACTAAACCGACACTTATGAAGGAAATTGAAAACTCATGTTTATATAACCCTTGTGTTTTATTAACATCTAAGGGAATTTTTCATAAAATGTCAAAAGATATACTTCATCATGAACATAATGATGTTCTGTTACAATGCCAATTGTATAAATCAATTCTAAAGTTTAAGTTAGAAGGATATAAAAGTATATATATATATATATATATATATAATAATATATTATGATGTGTTGAAATGACAAGGTGACAAGGTTTGTTTGTGACAGATAAAAAGGTGTTAGGTACAGAAACTTAAAAATACAGGAGATAAACTTTTTTTAAAATAGTCTGATAGTCATGAACAAGTCTATCTTAAGTTGTATTTGCTGTTTTATTAACAGTACTTTTAACAGATCTCACTATTAAGGAAAAATTGAAAATTTAATTCTTAACATATATAGTAAAAATATGTAATCAGTTGATGATGTACCTGAAGGGTGAGTGTAGGATACTTCATTTGCATGATGCTGTACAAGTAACTATTTGGACTATCCCCTCAGACATATCAAGTTATTTTAATGCAACCACTTAATGTTATTAGTGTGTACTTATACAGATACAAAATGAATATTAGTATAACCACATGTTTTAAGAGTCATACACACATACACATGTATAAGTGTATATATTTATGTGTCATACACATACCTGTCAAACCAGTTATTAATACTAGTTTATAAATAAATTCAGATTCTAATTGTATTGTGTTAGTCACAGTGTCTTGCTGATAAATATGGAGGAGAAAGAAGTTAGAGATCACTTTAAAACAATTACAATTGTATCTAATTCAAGTCCTGCAGTAGAACTCTCTACAATGCAAGATATTACTGCCAAACCTAGTGCTAAGAAAAACAAAGAGAAAAGATGGTTCTCTAGTTCACAAGATGATATCACTACCTGCTGTTGTTGTAATATTTCATCTAAAGTAGCAAAATGTCTTGAATTATCAGGACTTATTACTGGTATAGTCATTGTACTGATGTTGTTCATTATTCTCATAATAAGTCATTTTGTCATAGTAAGTGAATAATAAAGCACCAACAATTATCATTAATAATACATTTTCTTGTTACGTTCATAGGAAATGAGGAGTAGACAGACTAACCTATATATGCCAGATGCTACTAATACAACTGTAAGTTTAAATATATGATCATAATTTATTGTTAAAGCCCCACCAAAATAAAATATGTATATATATACATACAATATTGTAAAGAGAATCTGTTGTTATAAAATTGATTATTAACCTCGCTGTGCGTGGGCGCATAGAGAGGTACTGTAGTCTATACTGTATGTGTGTATTTGTGTGTGTGTCTGTTAGCGGATATTGTTTTTGAATTACTATAACTTGGCAAGCAAAGCATTAGCAGCTACCAACGTTTAGCAACGAATAGAAAAACGTGTGGACTTTACAACAGTAGTATCAAGAGCATCGTCAAGGAAAACAAAAGCTTAAAACTCGCAAAAGAATTTTCAGGCTGCAGAGGTCAAGGTGCCGTTTCTCGAAAAGTGAAAATATTGATGTGGAGATTTTTTAGTATGTTGTAGACAACCTTAGAGGAATATGCATCAGCAAGACAGAAGGCCCTTGGTCGAAGCAATCGTCATAATATTTCTGAAAAGTGTTTTCAAGATTGTACATGGTCTTGGAGCGAAGTAATGCATTCAGAAAACGTCTCAAAGCACTGATAAAACTGCTACTAATAGATAATATATCAATTTATATTTATACTACGGGACGTTTCCAAAGAATGTTTCATTTTCAAGTTACAATAAATTTTGTATATGAAATATTGATAAATGTGACCACACCTTCTATAATGTTAATAAATTTTCTTGCAATGCTACTTAACAACATCATAGCTGGGCCTTAGGTGGCATAGCATTTATAAATAACTTAGAAACTGCAGCAAGGTTCGCCAATTTATTGCCTTTCATTCATAATTGCAGTGATATAGATGTTTTCCTAATACATAATCACTTACGTTACATGTACCTTTAAAAACATGTTTTGTCTTGATTACTAATTATTATGTAATTGACTGGTCAGAAAGTAGAAGACTGACAACAGTATAACCACCCACTCAGTTTACATAATATAATTAGTAAATTGAATCTGAAGCCATCATTGAGCAGAACACTTAGTCTGTTACTATATGATCTTTCTAAGAGGTCACTTGTTAGGTTTTGAACTGCTAATTCCATAGTAATTAGCAATGAAAAGAGGATGTGTCTATAAATTATATTATATGTAGAATCCATGTAGTCTAAGTGACTATAAATCACTTAAACAAATCAATCTGATATATAATATTAAAATTGATTGGTTGATTTTACCAATTACAATATATCAGATATATGATAGCAGTGACTATGTAATTATGGATTGCCCATTGAAATATATTAGCAGAAAACAATCAATATTTCACTCAAAACTGATCAAAATCTTGCAATTTGTTACAGTATTTCTTTGCCTTAATCCCTTAAAAATGACTTCTGAAATCTGGTTCGCCCAGATGGAGGCACAATTTAACACTAAAGGCATCACTACTCAGAAACTAAATTCGAATATATCATCACCTCACTTGCACCCGAAGTTGCACAGGAAGTTTGAGACCTCAGCCTATCTTCACCAATTGACTCACCCTACGATGTCCTAAAATAGCAATGCATACAACGTATCATTTCTTCAGAGTAACGTCAACTCCAACAAGTATTTAGTGCTGAAGAGCTTAGAGATAACAAGCCAACACAGTTATTTAGACGTATGCAATGGCTACTTGGTGAAAATACCAGTGGTACTGATGCCTCATTCTTACGTGAGTTATTTTTACAGCGATTACCTTCTAATGTACACATTGTATTTACTTCCACTAACACAACCAGTTTAGATGATCTTGCACAACTGGCCAATCAAATTATGGAAATAGCCATACCTTCAATTTCAAATGTTACTGCTTCCATAGAAGTAGAGCAATTACTGGCAAAGATAGGAGACCTCAAGAGACTAGTACAGTTATTGCTCACCCCCAAAGCATGACATCAACACCGATCACCCTCGCAGCGACAACCACCCGGTCCTTTACCATATATACCAAACAAAGGTCATGCTGGTATCATCAACATTTTGGAAGTTCAGCACGTAAATGTCAACCACCTTGCAACATGTCGGGAAACACACCGGCCAGCCACTGGTAGTAGCGATTGTGACTGGCCAATTTCAAAATTGCTTATTTTATATTACACATCGTAACAGTGGAATACACCAGCTAATAGATACTGGTGCAGAAGTAAGTGTAGTTCCACCTACAAATACTGAATACAAACACCAACAAGACAGATTTACACTACAAGCAGTTAATCACACTCTAATAAAGAATTATAGTACTCGGCTTATCATGCTCAATCTCAGCCTCCATCAAACATTTCAATGACCCTTCATTATAACAGATGTCCATAAGCCAATCATTGGTACTGCGTTTCTCAGACACTTCAAACTGCTAGTGGATATGCATCACAAAAGATTAGTATATGCTATCACACAACTCAAAGTTCAGCATATTTCTTGTAAATACACACATATGTATTTAGTTTAGCAATTAATTAAGCCCAAGACTGAATTTGAAACTGTACTAACTGAATTCCCTTCTATTACTTAGCTAAGCATTTTTGACCATTTAATTAAACAAAAATGACACCAAGGGATTGGAGACCTTGTGGACATTACAGAGCCACAATAATGTCACCATTTCCAACAATCATCCCATCCTGCACATTCACGATTTTTCTGCTACCTTACACAGGTCTACTATATTTTCTAAAATTGATCTTGTCAAAGCCTACAACCAAATACCAGTACACCCTGATGATACACCCAAAACTGCAATTACCACCTCCTTTGGACAATTTGAATTTACTCGTATGCCCTTTGGCCTCAGAAATGTAAACAAACATTTCAAAGATTCACTGACCAGGTCCTTCAAGGACTTCACTTTACATATTTTTGTATTGATGATGTACTTATAGCTAGCCACTCCCCTGAAAAACATCTGCAACGTCTTCAAACAGAATTTTATTGATCCAACAACATAGTAACATCATTAATCCTGCCAAATGTGAATTCAGGGTTGAACAATTTCAATTTTTAGGACATCTTGTCAACACAAATGGTATAGCTTTTCTTGATGACAAAGTTAAAGCAGTAAAGGACTTCCCTCTATCAACCAGTAAACGAAAATTACGAGAATTCCTAGGATTAGTTATTGCTACCATCATTATATTTCTCAGTATGTTCATGAACTGCAACCACTGAACACCTTACTCTCAGACAACAGTACAGAACTGATATGGACAAAAGGAGCATTGCAGGCATTCTACTTAATCAACGACATTCTAGTAGAAGCCATTCTTCTTTCAAAATCCAAACCAGATGCACCATTTTGCACAGTAACTGATGGTTCCAATGTTACTATAGGTGCTATTCTACAACAAGTCAATAACTTATGGCAACCACTATCGTATTTCTCACGCAAATTAAAACCTGCTGAAACCAAATACAGTACCTTTGACAGAGAACTATTAGCAATTTACTTAGCAATCAAATACTTTCAACTTTATGTTAAAGGGCGTACCTTTTACATTGCAACTGATAATAAACTCTTCACCTTCTCTCTACAAATGAACTCAAACAAATACTCACCATGACAAATCCGACAACTCGATTTCATCTCCCAATTTACTTCTGATATCGGACATATCAGTTGAAGTAACAACCCAGTAACTGATGCACTCTCTCGACTAGAGATACAAGCAATCCAGAAAAGACCTTCAATGATAGACTTTGCAGCAATGGCAATCTCTATTGAGGCACAGAGACTACTTTAGTTTGTGATACTTCAACTGGTGTACTCCGACCGTAAGTTGCCAAAGGCTTCTGATACCAAGCATTTGAGTTATTACATTCACTTACTCATCCTGGTATACGTGCCATCCAACGTCTGGTTAATTCATCTTACATTTGGCCAAATATGGATATTGATGTCAGGAAATGGAAACATTCATGTGTACAGTGTCAAAGAGCAACAATACACAGTATCTCCTCGTTCTACATTCACTATTCCAGATGGTCGATTTGTATACATTCATATTGATATAGTTGGACCATTACCTCCTCTAATGGTTATTCATGCATACTCACTTGTTTTGACAAATTCATGCATTGGACAGAAGCTCTGCTCTAGTGGATATTACAGCTGCAATAATCGCCAGAACATTCATAAGTGGATGGATTTCACATTTTGGAACACCCACTATCACAACTGGCCGTGGTCGACAATTTGAGTCCAATCTCTGGAAACATCTCATGGAACTATTGAGTTCTGCTTATATAATGTACTACAGCTTACCATCCTTTTTCAAATGGTTTGGTCGAACGTTTCCACAGGCAACTCAAAACAGCATTTAAAGCATACCCTAATTCAACTCAGTGGACTGAAGTTCTACCAATTATTCTTGGCATCACAGCTGCTGTTAAACAGGACTTTGGCTGTTCTGCAGCTGAAATGGGTTACAGTACTACTTTTCGTCTACCACACTGAAAAAAGCATTTTGTCATTATAACCGAGGTCTTCGTTACTACAGTTTCATCAATATGATGTAAATCCATTCTAAGTTGCTACAAGGCCAATTATAGTGTATCTTAATATGCATAAAGCCAACTAGTTGCATCTACAACCACATTACTTTACATCCACTTTGCTATAGTAATTGAATCATGGCTTCAATTGAAGCTATAAGCAGATACTGTTTTAACTGTTTCTAATCCAATTAGTTAAGTTGAAATAGTATCTATCTCTTGCTCATGGCTTCAATTACTAGGCATAAACTACAAAGAGTACCTTTTGGCTTCTAGTCGAGTTTATACATATTGAGTTAGACCAGTTTGGCTTTGTGGTAACTCAATATTGGGCTTGTGTCATATTAATGAAATTATGGTAACAAAGACAATGGTTGAAATGACAAAATGATATTTTGAGTGCAGGAGCATTTATCAATTCACAAGTAAATGACAATAAACTTATGCAAGACTTGCAAGCAGTTCCTCCTCATTCCAATCAACGTCAACTGGTACATGTTCCTTCAAATCTCCTCACTCAATCACATGTTTTTGTTCATCATGACACCGTATGGAAACTGTTACAACCCCTATATGATGGCACATATGGAGTCATTAGTCATATGAAGAAACATTTTACAATAGAAATCAGAGGAAGACATGAAGTTGTCCCACTTGATCATCTAAAGCCAGCATATTTAGACACTGAATTTTCATTATTGGACACTACGTCAACTCACTTTTCAGCTCATACAAGTACCTCAAACTCTGTTACAACCACCTGTTCAGGAAAAAAATTTCGTTGGCCCAGTAACATTTCAGATCAACCCCTGATCATTCATTAACTTATTCACTAGGGAGGGAGTACTTGTAGCACTACAGCAGCTCCTACCATGCAAACTCAGTATCCACTATGTTACTAATTATTATTCTTTACTAATTTTTGGGTATCACGTCATATAATATATCAGTCTGTCAGATGAAAGCAAAGAGTGTCTTTGTAGTCAATTTGCATCCCTTCAGATTGTGCAGTAGCAGTAAAATTAATCGTAATATTTGCTATATACTCTAACACAGAACTAACAACAATGCAATTACCATCCCTACTATCTTGTTGGACTGTTGGTATTGTATGCATTGGACTGATAATTCCCATGCCTATATTTACTTAATTTATTTGCTTGTTTTTTTTATTAAATACTAGTGTTATGATAGTCAATTGGACAGTCTTTTATTAACAAGCTTTGTCACAGCTTTAGAATACAATGTGGGAATGTAGTTAAAGAGCCAAAGTGAATGACAAATAAACCTTGATGACTGTAATGTTTGTTACTTAATGTTTGGTAAATAGTAAAAATTGATAGAGAAGATACTCAACATGCTGATAAGACAAAGAATAAATATAATCAAATAATCAGCCACAACATGAATATTAAATACAAACTACTACATGGAGGAGAACTGTCTATAACCTGAAAATATCTATGCCCATATCAACACTTTGAAACAGTACTGTGATATGCATTACCTTAAACTAAGAGGTTAATGTATTGATAAAGTAATGATATATGTAAAACAATTGATTCAATGCCATCAATCAAATCAATTAATTGATTTATATTTACAATCTACAAAAAAATTAAATTTGATCATTACAAAATCAGGATTGAGACAAATTTTAATGAATTATTTGGATGATAGAAAATTTTCAGATCAGTAATGTTGAAGTAGTTGTAGACAAAATGAATAGAGATTTGTTAAAATGATATAAGACAATTTCTGTGGAATGTACATAGATAATTTGCCAGTATAAATTAAGCAATTAATAAATGAAAGGAATTATAATAAGTGTAATAGTTTCATAAATAGTGTAAATATACATCTTTTGACTTTATGAAAGACATTCTAATTACAAGTACATTTATTCATAGTTGTCTTTTGCTTAGACTTCATGTTTTATCAATGATATCTATGTTTCCAGAATTGTTCACAAGAAGACTTATCATGGAGTGTTGTTCCTGATGTTATTAATGTTTCTAAATGTTGTGCTAAAGAATATTCAAGAAATGCTTGTTCTTCCTTTCTTTCAAATTGGCAAGCCTGTGCATTAGGTCAATCAACATCAATGTTTGTTTATAACACAAGTTTATTATCAGAAGATCGAGTCATAGAGATCATTGAAAGGATAGGTATTTCAAAAATAATCAATGTGACATTGTTTGATCTATTAAATTATCAGAAAAACTTCCGGTCACTTATTTAGCTTGCAAAGCGGCGAGTAGACATTTTCTCTGTCAATATGTTTTCCCTCTCTGTGACTGTAAAACTGGAGATTTATATTTACCATCTCAAGAGACATGTCAAGAACTTAGCACTGTTACATGTAGGACATTCTGGCCACTACTGGAACAACTGATCCAACCACTCAAGTTACCAGATTGTTCTACATTACCTATGGCTATTTACATACCAGGTATATACTAGTACACAGTTATATGGAATAAATGGATTTCTATGTACACATGTAGATATCAGTGGTTCTGGTAACTCAGACATTAGTCCTACTACTGGTACCTCATCTTTACCTCAAGATACAGTTTGTGCTGATCAATTTATTAGAATCAATGGAACATGTTATCCTCAATGTGATAGTTTTGAACAGAGTCCACATGATGTCACTGTTGCTGTACAAAATATACAACTGTTTGCTGCTTGCTACGGATTTATTGTTGGAATTATTGTTGTAATCTTATCATTTGTGCGTTGGAAAACAATGTATGTTAATCATAATGTATTGCCTGATTTTAACTAATGCATTTATTTATACAGGTTGTGTTTTCCTTCAATTTTTTTAGTTTACATGACAGTAGACTATTGTATTATAAGTGAGCAATTACTATGTGTATTTTTATATCTCTCTCTCTCTCTCTCTCTCTCTCTCTCTCTCTCTCTCTCTCTCTCTCTCTCTCTCTCTCTCTCTCTCTCTCTCTCTCTCTCTCTCTCTCTCTCTCTCTCTCTCTCTCTCTCTCTCTCTCTCTCTCTCTCTCTCTCTCTCTCTCTCTCTCTCTCTCTCTCTCTCTCTCTCTCTCTCTCTCTCTCTCTCTCTCTCTCTCTCTCTCTCTCTCTCTCTCTCTCACTCTCACTCTCTCTCTCTCTTTCCCTCTCTTTCTCCCTCTCTTTCTCTTCCAGCTTTTTTTATGCTTGTTTCACAAATTGATAGATCCAAATTATATTGCAATTCTGTTGCTGTAACAAAAGAAACCTTCAATGATTCAACTATATTTTGTCAAGTAACAGGTGGGACAATGATTACCAGTATAGTTTAGACTCAAACTGATACTCATATATGTCTCTTTTAGGAGTGGTACTTCATTATTTTGGGTTCAACATGACATTGTGGTGGTTCTTTCATGTTTGTTCAATATTTTATAAAATCATGTTTCCCTTAACAGCTAAGCATTATGCAAAAAAAGAGAAGTATTTCCATTTAGTTTTGCTAGTTATTGGTATGTTCCCTGCATGAGACATTCACATGACATTCAGTTAGCAAGTTATACCTATCAAACATTTTTTCATTCATTTCTATATTGGTTATAGGTAGTGTCATCAGTATGCATAAAGTTGTCCTTTCTAGTTGATTTGTTGTAAACATGTCTTCATGCCTTTAGTAAAATAATTCATGACACAACTCTATATAACGCATTCAATTTGTCTCATTCCAATACTAGGTTTCTTTATTCCCATACCTGGAGTATTACTAGCACTTTTGGTTCCAGATTGGGGTTATGTAGTTTATGAATTCCCTCCATTTTTATGTTCTTCTCAGAATCAAAATCTTTTGTATTATTCATCAAATCTACCTATTAACATTTTAATAGCTATTGGAGTCTCATTATTTGTTGTCATGTTCTGGAAACTTCATAAAGTAAGAATAATAATACTGACTGATATTATCCTGTCCACACAGCATCAAGGTATATTTCGCATCAAGAAAAAAAGTAAACTTGGCATAAGTAGAGCTGAGAAAAAGATTCTTTTTGTGCTATGTTATTATGTTATATTTTCTGTAATCACATTGATGAATTTTGGAATCTACACAGCAAATACTGATTCATTTAGAGAAGCTCTGGAGGCATATTTCCATTGTCAAGCATTAGGACATCTACCCAATCAAACATCACAGTGTGATCCAAAGGAATATCAACAATATATTTACCCAGAGCTTTCAGCAACAAACTATTTTTTAATGGGATTTATTACCACAGCAAATTTAACCTTTGTCATTAATTGGAGCACTGTCATCAAATTTTGTTCACAATATTATCATAAAAAAGAAAAATCATCGAATGTTGTGTTCCTATGATATCCTGCCTCAGTTAGTAACTTATTAATATTCATAAGTTGGTTTTGTATTTAAGTCTTTTCTTTTTGTATTACAGGCAGTGAGGTTCAGTAGTTACATTGTCATTTAATACAGTTATTTGAGTCACTGTGGACTTTGTTGTTTGATGTTATTTACTAGTTATTTCTTGACTGAGTTCTTGCAACTGCATGTATTCCAGTTACTTCAGTTCCCTAACACACATTTACCTGCATGTTGTATCTGATATCACAGATCCCTCTCATTTGCAAAAAAATATATATTTGTAGCAATTGTGTTTCATTGCTTTCAAATTTTTTTTATAAAGAGAACATGACTTTTTTTAAAATGTGATTATAACATACTTTATTTAGAATTATAAACTATTTCTAAATTACATTCATCAAGTTTCATTGTTAGCACTGGTTGGTATGTTGTAGCATTTAGTTGTTTAAAATATTATTTTTATATTTCTTCTTTCAATTCTAAATATATTTAACTCTTCTTGATCTGTGAAGATAGTTGTTGATTGTATTCCTTTTTTATTGAACCTGAATAAAATTATTGTCCATGTTTACTGGGTATACACTAATGGTAATAATATTGATTTCTATTGCTATTATAATCAAAACATAAGTGTTTTCATAATATTCATGTTTTCTAAAGCAATATAGAAAAACAGTTAGGCACAAATCTTTAGAATGCATTTAGTAAAAACCTTTAATATAAACATACATCAAATAATAGAACTTTCAACACTGCATGTAAAAAGTTGTAAATCTATCAAAAGTATTGGTTGATGAAAAGATATAAGTTTCTATATCTCAAAATCTATGCAACTATGTAAAAAGCACAAGTACCCAAGGTGAACAAGTAAGGAACTAAAGCACTTATACTTTTTATAAACTAGCTTGTTGAACATGGAACTTATTGCCTTCCAGCAAACTACAGCTTTCTCTAATGGCTATTACAACACTTGTCTTTAAATAATTAAGCAAACAAATAAATAAAAACATGAAAGTGAAATAAATTTCCTTGCTTTTTTAAATGCAAGTGTTTTGATATTCAACAGAAAAAGCTGTAGCATGCTGAAAGACAATGAGATTTCATGTTTAACCAGCTCACTAAAAATGTTCTTACATAATATATAGCACAAGTAGCACAAACAACTAAGGATATTGACCAACTGTGTGAATTACTTAAATAACTGTGGATTGCTATATGCACTTTAATCCACAGTCATATTAATATTAAATGAGGTATAATTTAAGATTACTATGTTGGTAGTTTGAATTATATATAGTACTCTTTAGTTGTTTCAACCCAATCATGAATATTATTGGTTTGCAAGTATCCATACAAATACTAATAAAAGTCATTATTTAGGTTTAACCAATAGTTACATAATAGTTAATTGCAAGACATCAGTTATCAAAACAGTATTATGTTTAGTTATTGAATCAAATAAGTTTGTTAAATGTAACATATGTAACTTATATTAGCTATATAAAAATAGCATATTTATGTAGACAAATTGCTTTTAAAAAGATTTACTAGTTATTAAAATATGTCTTGTCCATATTGATAATTAGGAGAAATACACAATTTTCTATGTCCTAACTTTGTGAATTCATTGTAGATCCTTCTTATAGAGCAGTATGACTAACTTGCACTCAATTAGCAAGATAAACTATTATACAAATAATATGTGGATTTGACCTCTCTGGTTAACTGAGTTAATATTTATGTATTAGATCATGACTCAATTGTGGGTTCTTTATAGAAGTTGTGTAACGGACATAACCAAACATGATCTACTACAATATTTTGTATGAATATTACAATTATATATATAATTACATCACATTTATAACATTTGGACAGTAGTAATTGAGCAAAGTACTTGACTTTTAGTACACAACAAAATATATATCTTGAACAGTCTTTTTCCAATAATAGCAGCTTCATCACAGCTTTAGAATTCCATATGTGAATGTAGTTGAAGAGCCAAAGTGAATGGCAAATGAAATGTGATGTATATGTTATGTTTATTACTTAATGAAATGATGTTTGGTGAATAATAAACACAGATAGAGAAGATACTCAACTCATCATAATATTATAATATTATTGAAGAATAATAATATAATAACCAACTACTAAATGAATATTAAGTACTTCCTACTACATGGAGAATTGTCTATAAAATGAATATATCTATGCCCATGTTAACACTATGAACAGTACTTTGATCTTTCATGCCTTGAAGTAGTTTTTGCCTTGATAAGTTAATGATATGTATAGAACAATTGCTTCAACATTATCAATCCAAATTATTGATTGATTATTTAGCCTACAAAAATCAATTTGCAAATTCTATATGTTTTAACATTTTAACTGAAATGTCATCTAGTCCACTAGCTTTGATGCCTCCAAGAAAGATAAGATAAACTGCACTTTCAACACATCAGGCTTTAATATCTATGGGTTTTCCTGATATACATTACATTGATGTGTGGTCATGATAAGTCAAAACATGGTATAAAAATGTCTTTAGTAAGTTTACCTTTAGGTAAGCAAATACTCTGCATGTTCTTTTTGTCTCTCACTGTGTCTCTTTTATAATTGTATCAAAAATTGATAGATCCAAATTGTAACGTACTTCTGTTGTTATAACAAAAGAAAATGTCAAATTTCTTTATTCCTATCCTTATATTATTTATGTGTAGTGTTTATCAGTTTACCCAGATGTCATTAATTGTTAGTAGTGGTATACCTATTTGATGTTTTCATTTCAATTTTAGCATTTCAGTGATCTACAGTCAACATTTGATGTTGTCTTATTCCAATACTAGGTATCTTCATCCCCTTACCAAGAGTATTACTAGCATTTTTAGTTCTGGATTGGGGTTATGTAGTTAAGGAATTTCCTTTATTTATTCTCAAAATCAACATTTTCATATTATTCAGCAAATTTACCTGTTAATATTTTATTAGCAATTGGAGTAGCATTACAGCAAAATAATTATCATTACAACATTACAAAGCATTTGCTGAGTTATTGCAGTAAACACATTTAACAATTGCTAACATGGAGTACTCCTTTGAAATCTTCAGACATTTTTGAAACTAAAATGAATTTGATAACTCATATTTATAAACATTTGCACTCTACCAGTAGAAAGCTCCTTATGTTTTTATTAACATGTCCATGATATATTTCTTCAGAAACATAATGGCATTCTGTTACGATGTTAACACTTTGAATTTAAAGTTAAAGTTGGAAGAATACAAAAGTGTCCATGTATATTTAGGAATGTATTGAAAAGAAAAGGGTTGATATATTAAATTAAACATTGTATAATTATATGTGTTGAAATGACAGTTGTTTGTAACAGTTAAGGCAGGTATTAGATACAAAAACCCAAATATATAGAAAATAATAAAAGGAACCTAAAGTTGACATACATAAGAACTGATATTGATATCATGAACATTACATCATACTTGATTACTTAAACCACATAATAGATATTAAGTAAACTACTACATACATAGTCTGATAGTCTGTTATATGAATAAGTCTCAGTTTCTACTTACAGTTGCATTGACAATAGCTAAACAGATCTATTTATTAAAGAAGATATTAAAAATTTCAATTATTACTGAAAAATATGTCGTCAGCTATGCCCTCAGACATATCAAGTTACCAAAATGAAACCAATAAATGTTATAAGTATATACTACAGCTACAATATTGAATATTACTATAACAACATGTTGTAAGTGCACACAAAACTTTCAAAACAGTTTGTGGTATAAGATTATGAATATGTTCAGAATCTAATTGTATTTTGTTTGTTATTTAACATATAAAACATTACAAAATGTCTTGAAATATATTATATCTATCAGTATTGTCATTTTACTGACTTTGTAGACTCAAATTCTAAATATATTGTCTAAACAATGGATGGAGGTTTCTACAGCTAAGAGAGCATGAGGACAAAATGTTGTATTTTCTGTAGAACCTGCCAATGTCACTCTTATAAATTTAGACAAAAATTTAAATTTTATTTTGATAATCTCAGTTGTTGACCTTTTTTTTTGTTGCTTTTTACCAATTTATCTAATAACATATAATGATCTGCTTATATAAAAATTTAATTTGTTGCTGCCACTAGCTATATGTATATGTAACTATATGATAAAATCAAAGGTATTGAACATGAGTTAAATATATATCTTAAAGAGGTTAATTTCATGTATATTTGAAGACACTGTATGTAAACTAGTCTTCATTACAACATACTAATTAGAATTATATATAGCATTCAGATAACCTTGAGCCACAAAGAATGTGATGACTCAGCTGAATTTTGAATAATTCCTTCAATGTTATTGAGAAACATGAGGGAATTTCTATAAAAACATATTGTGTGTGTACACATACTTGTCAACCAGTTTATGAATAAATTCATATTAAATTGTCTATGTTGGTCAGAGTGTCTAGCTAATAAATTATGGAGGAGAAAGAAGTCAGATATCATTTTAAAAAATTACATTTGAATCCAATTTATGTCCTACAATATTTAAGACAAAGCTCACTACAACTTAAGATATTACTTACAAACCTAGTACAATGAAAAACAAATTGAAGAAATGGCTGTGTAGTACACAAGATAATACAGCTATCTACTGTTGCTGTAATATTTCACATAAAGTAACAAAACACCTTGAATTATCAGGACTTATTACTGGTATAATCATTGTACAGATGTTGTTCTTTATTCCAATAATAAGTTACTATGTGCTAGTAAGTGAAACAGCAATAACTATCATTAATTGATTATGACATTTTTCTCATATTTATAGGATATAAGGAGCAGAGAGCACAACATTAATACTACTAATACAACCTAATACAACTATAAGTTAAACTATATCATTATTGGAAACTCCACAAAAAGAATATATATATATATATATATATGTATATATATATATATATATATATATGTATATATATATATATATATATATAATTATATATATATATATATATATATGCATTGCAGATAAACAGAAGCTGCTGTTATTACTAAATTGATTAGTCACAACTACAGTGATAAAGATGTTTTTATGATTCATGGTCACTTTGGTTGCATAGAATTGACTGTTCAAATGACTTCACAGGATGTCTATAGATTTATAATGTATAAGACAATACAACTACCCACCAAGTATATTAACTAATAATTACTATATAGAGACTGAAGTCACCATTATGTAGAGCAGCTATTCTGTTCCTTCATTCTCTTTCTAAGAAGTCGCTTGTTGAATTATACGAACTGTCAATTCCATAGTAATTTAGTAGCTATAAAGGATAATTGCCTGCAGTGACTATGAATCAGTTAAAACAATCAATCTGTTTTAACAATGACAATTACTTTGTTTCACTGTTGAAAAAGTTGATTGCTTGATTTAACTAATTGAAATATATCAGACACATGATATCAGTAACTATGTAGGGATGGACCAGATTGTTAATTGAAATTTATTGGTAGAAAAAGATAAAAGTATTTCAATTATTTGCAGTGCTTCTTTCTTTGATAATCCCTTCATTATGACTTAGTGATAGGTTAAGACAAAGTTTCTAAGCATTATAAACACAATAGGTAAATGTTGGATTTTGTCATTTTTCCCCTGCCTCTGCCTCTGTTGTAACCATAAACAGTTTAGACTACATTCACAGAGGCAACATGCTTAACTACAAAGTTGGCCTTAATAGGTTTCATTTTGAGTGTTACAGAGACAAAACCAGAGCATTAAGTATAGATTTAACTCTTAATTCAAATATTATTACATCTGTTGCCATCTTGAACAGAAGTTATTAGAATTCAGTACATGAGAACTCAATGATTGTCTTTTATGATTGCCAAACTTCATTGATTTTGCTGAAGATATTCTATTTTCAACCAACTAGTTTGCATTCTATATATATAACCAGCTCACAAATAATGTTCTTAAATAGTAGCGCAGGTGGTACAAGCAAGAAAAATGTTTATCAACTGGATTCATGTATACACTTAAATGCACTGTCATGTTAATCTTAAACAAAGTAGCATTTAAGGTTGTTATGACGACAGTTTGATTATATTATTCTTTAGTTGTTTTAACCCAATCATTACACTTATTGGTTTGCAACTAACCATACAAAATACAAATAAAAATTATTAGTTCAACAGTTTTACATTTAATTTTGTCATCAAATAAGTTTTCTAAATGCAACCTATATGACCATACATTAGTGAAATCAAAAAAACATTAATATTGACCAATTGTATTGTAAGGAGATATATTAGTCCTTTAAATATGTGTTGTCAATATATTATTGGAGGTTTAATTAGAAAAAATAAACAATTTTCTTTGTCCTAGCTTTGTTAATTCATTGCAGATCCATCTTATAGAGTAGGGTGACTAACTTGCACTCAATTAGCAGGTATTCTATTATACAGATAATATTGGGATTTGACCTTGAGAGTGACTTTACTTAGCCTTATCTCTATACACCTTGATATTTGATGTATTGGGAGTCTGGTCAACTAACTTAATATTGCTATCACAGCTCAGGAATATACTGCGTAATTATTCAACTACCATATTTGGTAAGTATATTACAATTATATAGAATGTATATGTCGCAGTTATGACATTTGGACCAAAAGTTATACAAAATACCAGACTTCAAGTAAACAACAAAAGATATATCTTGAACAGTCTTTTCTGAGAATTATATAAGCAAATGTTGTCACAACTTTACAATTCAAAGTGGAAATGTAGTTGAAGAGCCAAAGTGAATAGCAAATAAAGTTTGATGACTGTAATGTTTATTACATAATAAAATGATATTTGGTAAATGTTAAACACAGATAGAAAAGATACTTAACACAACAGGTTGACAAGACAGGTACCAAACCACAATATTAATATTAAGTACATACTACTACATTGTGAATTGTCTATAACACGAATATTTCTATGACTATTAACACTATGAACAGTACTTTGATCTGTCTTACCTTAAAGTAATAGTTGAGGTGTTGATAAGGTAATGAAATAATGACATATATACATATATATATATATATATATATATATAATGATATATATACACACATATATAACAGTTGATTCAACACTGTCAATTCAATTAATTGGATTCATTTTTAACCTATTAAAATTAATTGATCAATGCAAAATTGTGTGGATTGATTAATAGGAGCATAAATTAAACAATGGAAGAAATTAAAGTAATGGAAGGATTGTCGAACTATAAAGTCCATATATTTGACTTTAGTTAATAGTTTCATAAATAGTTTTATATACATCTTTTGACCTAAACAATGTATCGTCTACCCAAAGCTTGTAGGAACATTTTTATTATTGCCACAGAAAATTTAACCTTTGTCATTAACTGGAGCACTGTCACCAAATTTACCTGTCATGCCTGACATCAGATAGCTCTCAATTGCAATAATTGTGTTTGAAGCATTTGATTTTGTTTCATTATTCTACATTGTTTTAAAAAATATTTTTGATATATCACAAGTGTTCTTTTAAAATGTGATTATAATTGATTTTGTAGTTAATTCCAATAATGAAGGACTTTGTCTGGGGGTAAGAATTTCATTGGAATTAATAGACAGACAACACAAACAACAGTTCTGTCAATTTAATTGGAAAAAAGAACAGAAACTTCCTTATTAAATTATTAACAGCATGAACCAAACTCTAAATATATTGGATAGACAATGGGTTTTAGGTTACTACATTAAGCAATGACAGTCTGGTCAACTCAAACAATTTGGAGCAACAAAGAGTGCAATAAATCAACCAACCAAGTATTTTCCTTTAATGTTTATGAGGTATCTATCAAAAAATTGATAAATGACATATATAAACACCTTCAGTCTACCAGTGGATAAATCCTCATGTCTCTAATTAACATTAAAAGGAATTATTCATAAATTGTCTATGATAGGTTTCCACATTAGCATAATGATGTTACAATAACATTACTATAACAACACATACCTGTTAAACCAGTTTATGATACCAGTTTATATATAAATTCAGACTCTAATTTCATTTGTTAGTCACAAATAATGGAAGAGACAGAAGTCATGGACCACTCTAAAGCAATTACATTTGTATCCAATTCAAGTTCTCCAATAGAACAGATAGAACTCACTACAACTCAAGACATTACTGCCAAACCTAGTGCTAAGAAAAACAAAGTCAACAGATGGTTATCTAGTTTACAAGATAATACCACTACCTGCTATTGTTGTAATATTTCACCTAAAGTAGCAAAATGCCTTGAATTATCAGGACTTATTACTAGTGTAGTGTTTGTACTGATGTTGTTCTCTATTCCTATAACAAGTCATTACATCATAGTAAGTAAATAATAAAGCAACAATAATTACCATTAATTGAATTTTACATTTTCTTATTGCACTTATAGGAAATGAAGAATAGACAGCACAACATAAATACACCAGATACTACTAATACAACTGTAAGCTAAACTCTAGTATCAACATTTTTATTAGTTGAAAACACACAAAAAGATAATGTGTTTCAGATTCAAAATAAGGGACCACTTCTGGCAAATGTTTGTGATTTGGACCTGACATGAGAAAAGGGATCACTATTAAAACATCTCAAAAACAGCTTTGTATGAATATAGTTGCTATACATAAATAACTACTCGTGGTAACCTTTTTCTATTACAATTACCCACTACTTACTAATAATTACTATTATAATAGAGTCTGAAGCAACTATTATGTGAGCAGTTAGACTGTTGCTAAATCCTTTTTCTAAAAAAACACATGTTAAAGTGTATGAACTGTCAATTCCATAATAATTAGCATCCAAAACAGGATGTATCTTTAGACATTTATTATATGAAGTATGCATGCATTCTAAGAGGTTATGAAATCAGTTTTTATTTTAACAGTGTAATAAAAATTGGTCGAATTAGTTAATACTGTTAAAATTGATCTGTACATCTAACTATAGCAAACATTTTTGATGCAAAATATAAACATAATATTGTTTTGATTACTATTTACTTCAATTCATTGTCTATGTAACTATTGGTTGTAACTAATAATGATGTTTATTCCTAGAAAAGTAAACATGTTTCAAGGTCTGCTACTATGGATTCATATATACACTTTAATTAATCATAATATTAACCTTAAATGAGGTAAATTTAAAGGTAATATGATTGCAGTTTGAGTTATAGTACTGTCATGTTTTTAAATCCATTCATAAACATTATTTTGCTTTCATATATCCATATAAAGTACAAATAAGAAAAAAATCATCATTAGTTCTAACCATTAGTTATATAAACTGACAATTCTAATTATACTAGTAATCAAAACAATGCTATGTTTACTTATTACATCAAAGAAGCTTGCTACATGTAACCTATATAACCACAATGTTTAAGTGAACCAATCAATCTATACAATGAATCAATTGTAGTTACTTCTGGTAGCAATGTCAATTCATTTTAGATGCTTCTTATAGAGTAGTATGACTAATTTGCACTCAATTACCAGAATAGACTATTATACAGATTATATGTGGAATTGACCAGCTTTACTTGGTCTTATTCCCAGACTCTGTGACATTGAATGTTACAGGAATCTGGTCAACTAAGTTAATATTTATGTCCCAGCTCAGGAATGTACTATGTTTTTGGAAAATTGTTTGCGTATAATGGGCATAAACAAACATGAAGTAATAGTTTAATACTGTATATGGTAAGTTTATTATAATACAGTTGTAACATTCAATCCAAGGATTTTGAGGAAAGTGTCAAAAATAATTATTTATTGAACAGCCTTTTCCCAATATTAGCAAGCTTTGTTACAGGTTTAAGCCAATGTGAATGGGAAATGAGTCTTGTTGACTGTAATGTTTATTACCTAATGAAAAGATCTTAATGGGTGTACAGTCACAGTCACAGTCAAGTTTTGAGACTCTGTTTCTTTGCTAATTGGCTTATTTTGTAGACTTACTATAGCTTTTATAACACTTACTATATTGGTAGTGTTATGAGAGCAACAGCTTCTTCTACAAGTATCTAGTTAACGTTACCAACTTTTGATAAAGAAGGCTATCAAGATTGGTACAATTTGCCATAACTTCAAAACCAAACATTTAAACGAAAATTCTCAAGTAGTTTTACTGAAGCAAACATTTGATCGTCTGTGCTTTTTTTGAAAGATCTTTCTGACTTTTCCAAGCTTTGTCTTACGTCAACAGCCTTTTATCTAAAACGACTTGCTACCACTTAACATTGGCCTTTTTTCTGTGGAATGTTGTAGATGTACACACTGTCATTACCGAGTTAGAGCAGTTCAAAGTACACCGACAGTTAACTGACACACACACACACACACACACACACACATATACAAACTAAGTACTGTGTGGCTCGCCCACTCGTCAAGTGACGGATCATAATGATAACTGACTACACATGAATATTAAGTATATACTTAATATTCATATTAAGTACATATTATTATTAACCAAGCTGCGCGTGGGCGCAAACCGAGGTTATTGTACTTAGTCAGTGTGTATGTGTGTGTGTGTGTCTGCACTGCTGCTACCGGCGATTGTTTTTTTCACTGCTATAACTTGTCAGGCGAACCGTTAGCAACGAATAGAAAAACGTGTGGACTTTAACAACAATTTTTTTTATTGACAAAATGAATGCCAATAGCAGCTGCTAGTAAATGGCACAAACTGAATAGAACAATATTTAAAAATACAAAATTAAGATATTAAAGTACATAAATAATACTGAGATAGAATAAGTGATTGATAGCATATGATAGGTTTTAGTGTGATAAGTGATGGTGAGTTGATGGTTAGTAAAAAAGCATATTTACTTTAGATTTAAAAGTGTTTAGAGGTGAGCTAGATTTACATGATAGGGAAGTGAGTTCCACAGAGAAAGAACAGAAGGGACAAATGAGTTTTGTGAAGCAGATGAGCGAGAAAAAGGGATGGTAAAGGTAAGAGGATCAAAGTGATAAGAATCATAACTTGGCAGAGATTTGCGAATGAAAACATCGGAAGGAAAGTAGAGAAGGTTGTTAGTGATTTTATAGAGAAGACATAATTTGGAAATAGAGTGATGAGTTGAGAGGGTCGGAATGTTAAAAGTAGAGAGGAGAGATGAGTAATCTTTGTCCCATTTATGATAGCACATTTTTAGAGCAAAGTGTTGGGTTTTTTCGAAAATTTCAGCATTAGTGGAAGATACGGGTGGGTTCCAAACAGAGGAGCAGTAGGAAAAGTAGAAAATGACAAGAGAGCAATACAAAGCGAGAAGAATATGAGGAGAATCATGCTTATAGAAGTTACAATAGATAATTCCAATGGTTTGACGAACTTTAGAGCGGACTGATTGGATATGAGGAGACCATGATAAATTAGAGGTCATAATAATACCAAGATATTTGAAGGATTTGACTTGTTCAACTTAAGAGTCACCTAAGAAAAGAGGAGGGAGGGAGGTTAGAAAAGAGGGAGACTTGCAAGAGGTATTTGGTTTTTTTTGGAGTTGATGGTAAGATGACGAGAGGTAATCCACGATGAAATAAGATTGATATTGGACTGAACAGTGGACATTGAGGTTGTAGAAGAAATTTCTTGCGAGAGAATAATGTCATCAGCATAAAGAGTGAGGGTGGGTGAAGAGAGGAGAGACAGTTTAGCAATGTTATTTATATAGATGATGAATAAAAGAGGTCCAACAATGGAGCCTTGAGGCACACCAGAGGTGACTTCAGATTTAGAAAATAGAGATCCATTTATGATTACTTGTTAAGTACGGCCTTGCAGGTAGCTATGGAGCCAAGACAAAAGAAGAGGAGGAAGGTCGAGCGAAGATAAGGAGTCAAGTTAGTGATAGAGTTGAATGCTTTTGTGAAATCTAAGAAAACTACACAGACAGCATTTTTGCGATCAAGTGAAGAAAACCAAGAATTGATACTAGATAAAAATATAGCTGTTTCAGTTGAGAATCCTGGTCAAAAGTTCTATAAATATGGCCCAGGAAGCATTAGGATTTGACTAGGGGAGTAACTCTTTCCAGTCAATGGAGCAGAGGAGAGCATTAGCAGCTCAAAGTCAGCGAGTTGGTATAGCTAGACATTGCAAGGAAGGGAGGGGGAAGGACTATTAACAGAATCAGTGGGAAGGGAGAAAAAAATAGAAAAATGGTCTGAAGAAGAGACAGGAGGAAGAATACTGCAAGAAGGTGCATCAATGTTAGATGGGAGAAAAACAAGATCAATAATGGAAGGTGGATTAGTGTGATAGAAATGTTAACAATTTACTTAAGGTCAAAAGTATCAGATATGACATCCAGTTTGGTCCTAGAGGATGAAGTAGAGTGAAAATAAATGTTGAAATCACCTTAAAGGATAAGATTAGAAAGAAAGGTGGGACTAAGGGATGTGAGGTTGTCGAATAAGAGATCCAGATCGTTAGGTGAGAATGGAGGCCAGTAGTGCCAATTGAAAAAGAGTAATGATTAAGCTTAATGGATAGGAAATAAATTCAATTTTAGGAGAAACATGAACATCAGAAACAATAAAGTGAGATTTTACAAAGACAGCAATGCCACCATGATGGCAATTACAATCACGATGAAATAATAAGTAATTAGGCAGAGCAATATCAGGATTGGGAATGTCAGCAGATAGCCAAGATTCCACGATACAGACAAGATCAGGATTGAGGACAGAGCAGAGAGTTCGTCTAGTTTAAGAAGAATGCTGTAAGCATTAAAATAGAAAATCTTTATTGAGTTTGATGATGTGAGTTGGAAGCAGGAGGACAGAGGAGTGGGACAAGCAAAGTTGATATAAGGTTTGATAGAACAGGAAGAAGAAGCTGATGATTGGGAGAAATAAGAGAGAGAGGTGGAGGGTGACAACTTTGTAGGTAAAGAGATTTTGGGACATTGGAGTGAAGAGTTGAGTGTTGAGGAGGTGGTAGGGGGAGGGGTTGACAAAAAGGAGGAGGTAGAGGGAAAGGTGGAGGCAAAGAAAGTGGTAGACTGGATTGAGAAGTAGAAGAAAGTGGAAAAGACGATAGGTTGGGTTGAAGACTGTGATGAGGAGGATGTAAAAGTAGGTTAGGTTGGTGATTTGAAGGAGGAGGTAATGGAACATTGTGATGAAATGATGGAGCAGGAGGAGGTAGAGGTAAGTTGAATAGATGATTTAAGGGAGGATGAGATGTTGGTAAGCTGGGATGAAGTCATGGCAGAGGGGGAGGAAGTGGTACGATGGATTGAAGACTTGATTGAGTAGGAAGAGATATAGGGTGTGAGTTTGTTTTGTGATGTGGAAAATGAGGCAGAAAAGAAAGGAGTGGAGATTTTCGTGAAGGATGATGATGACTTTTAGCTAAAAAAGGAGGCCATGAAGATTTAGGCAGAGAGGTAGCAGAGGAAGAGGGAGTGGTTATAGAAGGGACAGCAGTGATAAAAGTAGGAGCAGCAGTGGTAATAGTAAGAGGAACAGTTGAATGATTTAGTGAGAGTGATGGAGTGCTGGCAGTGGAAGAGGGTAAGGTAGTAGTAGTAGGAGAATGAGTAGAATGAAAAGGTAGTGAAGATGCAGAATTAGCAGAGGAAAAGGACGAAGAAGTAACAGAGTAGTGAAATGAAATGGGTGTGCCAGAAGATACTGGCTGTAGATTTGTAGTATTGGGTAGAGATAATGGAGAGTGGTGAGGTTAGCACTAGAGGTAGGAAGAGGAGGTGAGGAGGAAACAGAGAGAGAGAGATGACTATGGGTTGAGACTTACAAGAACAAGATTTGTCAAGTCTAATGACGTGTACCTTGAGGTGTGAAATCTCGCTGAGATTTGATGCAAAAGGGACATACATAAGGTAGATGGCCAGCAATGACTAGAGAAACCTTGACACACTCACAGTGAGAGCAGTTAAAGCACATCTCACACTGAAGCATCAGTCCAGATTCATCACTGGATGAGCAAACACACTTTATAGTATCACTTGGAGCACCACGGTTGGACTCTATATCGCCACTAAGTAGTAACAGTAGCAATAAGAGAGTAAGAAAAGAAGTCATGTAATATGGACAGCTGTTGGTCCTGGAATCGCATGGTTCGATTGATAGCGGGCAAAAGTTCTGCTTCATCACTTCAATTTTTTTGGATTGTGTCTACAACGAAGAAAGCTTTAAAAATAATTATTATTAAAAAAACTTTCAAAAAAGCACATCCTTCAGCAAGGACTCCAGACTCAAAAAAATAGGAACACATATATACCTTACAACATTTGTCAACTATTTAAAATAGCAATTTTTGAAAAATGCTTTTAACCAAAGTTATGAGAACTTTTAGAAGTTTGGTAGTTATCTTTTATCGATCCATTGAACGAGAACTAAACATACTAGCACGTTGCTGACATCACACATTTACTAACTTTTATAAGCGAGTTACTTGGTACTGCTGTCTTGTCAACTAGTACGTGAATTAACCAGAAAACAGTAAACTTTTCACTCGTTTAAACGACTTAGTCAAAATATGACCACACATTGTGGAATGTTAATAAATTTTCTTGCAATGCTACCTAGCAACATCAAAGCAATATCCAAGCTGGGCCTAAGCTGGCATAGCATTTATAAATAACTTAGAAACTGCAGCGAGGTTCGGCACTTTAGTGCCTTTCATTTTATCAATCCATTAAGGAATTAGTTGATAGGTACATTCAAGTTATAGACAGTTGTCCATGTAGTATAACCTGAATATACCTATTAACTAATTCCTTAATGCATTGATAAGATATTGATATGTACAACTATTGATTCAATGCTATCAATCCAATCAATTGAATGAGTTTTATCCTTCAAAAAATTGAATTGATCAATGCTAAATTTTAACTGTACACTAAATAAGTAGAAATAAGGATTTGAAATTATAGATTATTCCTTTGTAGTACTTAAATAATATTACCTCAACATAGTATTACTACTGTAGATAATATCTGGCAGTATAAATTAATATAAGCAATTAATTAATGCAAAGAATTGTAAAACTATAAAGTCTGTATCCTTAACTTTAGTTAATATTTAATATAAATATATATCTTTTGACTTTTGAAGATATTCTAATTACATGTTCATCTGTTCATACTTGTCTTTTGTTTAGAGTTCATGTTTTATCAATGATTTTTATGTTTTAGAATTGTTCACATGAAGACTTATCATGGAGTGTTGTTCCTGATGTTATTAATGTTTCGAAATGTTGTGCTAAAAAATATTCAAGAAATGCTTGTTCTTCCTTTCTTTCAAATTGGCAAACCTGTGCATTAGGTCAATCAACATCACTGTTTGTACATAACACCAGTATATTATCAGAAAATCGAGTCACAGAACTGATTACAAATATAGGTAAAATTATAAATAGTGTTTTTTTTGGTTGATTTCTTTTAACTTAACAGATCAACTCCCTGAATCTTATTCATCTTGCAAAAGAACTGGTACACCTTTTCTCTGTCAATATGTCTTTCCTCTTTGTGATTGTAAAACTGGAGATTTATATTTACCATCACAAGAGACATGTATAGAAGTTAGCACTGTTACATGTAGGAAATTATGGCCACTACTGGAACAACTGATCCAACCACTCAAGTTACCAGATTGTTCTAGATTACCTATGGCTACTTACCCACCAGGTATATACATGTACACAGTTATATGGAATAAATGGATTTCTATATACACATGTAGATACCAGTGGTTCTGGTAACTCAGACATTAGTCCTATAACTGGTACCTCATCTTTACCTCAAGATACAGTTTGTGCTGATCAATTTATTAAAGTCAATGGAACATGTTACGCTCGATGTGATAGTTTTGAACAGAGTCCACATGATGTCACTGTTGTCATAAAAATGGCACAAATGATTGCTGCTTGTTATGGAATTACTGTTGGGATTGTTGTTCTTATCTTATCATTTGTGCGTTGGAAAACAATGTATGTTAATTATAAAATGTTTTACTTGATTTTTACTAGTGAATTATTTTTTCATATAGGTTGTTTTTTCCTTCAATTTTTTTAGTTTACATGACCGTAGCTTATTGTATTTTAAGTAAGAAAATATTATGTGTATTTCTTTTGATTTACTACTGTCTCTCTTTTTTTAGGTTTTTTTATAATTGTTACACAAATTGATAGATCCAAATTGTTTTGTAATTCTGTTGCTATAACAAAAGAAAGCTTAAATGATTCAACTATATTTTGTCAAGTAACAGGTGGGACAATGTTTTTCTGTATGCACAATTATATAGACTCAAATTCACACTGATAAATGTCTCTTTTAGGAGCAGTATTTCATTATTTTGCACTCAACATTACATTATGGTGGTTCTTTCATGTCTGTTCAATATTCTATAAAATCATGTTTCCCTTGACAGCTAAACAATATGAGAAAAAAGAAAAGTACTTTCATATAGTTTTACTAGTTACTGGTATGTTTCACTGCTTGTGACAATCACATGCCATCATTTTCATGAATTCAATCAACAAGTGATACCTTTAAAATATTTCTTCATTCACTAATTCTCTTATGAATATTGTTTATTAGTAGTGTTTATCAATATGTTCATTTAATAGTCTTATCTAGATGATATATTCATGCCATTACTAATACTACATGATACATATTGCTTAAAAGTAGGGCTCATCAGTATTTCTCGTATTCATAGGGATGTCAGTTTTAATAGATATACCCTGTTGACTTGTTGGAATCATTTTATTATTAATATAATACATAACGCTGTTCTATATTCTACATTTGATGTTGTCTCATTCAATACTAGGTATCTTCATTCCCATACCTGGAGTATTACTAGCACTTTTGATTTCAGATTGGGGTTATATAGTTAATGAATTTCCTCCATCTTTATGCACTCCTAAAAGTCTACACCTTTGGTATTATTCAACACATTTACCTATTAACATTTTATTAGCAATTGGAGTGTCATTGTTTGTTCTAATGTTCTGGAAACTTCATAAAGTAATAATAATAATAATTGTCAATATTTAGTTTCCATATCCCACAGCATCAAGGTATATTTCTCACCAGAAAAAAAAGTAATGTTATCATAACTACAGCAGAAAAAAAGATTCTTTTTGTGCTGTTTTATTATGCTATATTTGCTGTCATTGTGTTGGTGTATTTTGAATTTTCAATAGCAGATGCTGATTTATTTATAGAAGCTCTAGAGACATACTTTCGTTGTGAAGCATTAGGACATCTACCCAATCAAACATCACAGTGTGATCCAAAGGAATATCAACAATATATCTACCCAGAGCTTGCAACAACTAACTATTTTTTGGGGGGATTTATTACCACAGCAAACTTAACTTTTGTGATTAACTGGAGCGCTGTCACTAAATTCTGCTTACGATATTATCATGAAAAAGAAAAATCATCAAAATTTATGTTTTCTAACTCACATTTACCTGCAGTGTCTGATGTCACAGATAGCACTCGATTGCAATAATTGTATTTTATTCTTTATTTTATACTTTGCTTTGTTTTAAAATGTTTTTAAGATTACACAAATGCTCTTTTAGAATGTGATTTTAACAATACTTTACTGCGTAGATATTAACAACTTTCTAAAATTTCACTCATCATGTTGTTTGTTACCATTGGTTGAATTAGTCTGTTGCAGCATTTATTTTTTAAAATTTTATTCTTATATTACTTCATTTATAATTTAGACATCTTTCACTCTTTTCTAAGAAGGTATAGTTGTTGAATTTTCTCCCTTGTACCAACACTGAAAAAATACAATTTTTTACATGACTGTGTACATGAATGTCGATAATGTTGAATATAAAGAAAATATTAGCAAATGGATTATTCATAATAAGGATGCTTTCTAATTTGTTGTAGAAAAACTGTCAAATACTTCTTAGAGTCTATTCGATACATCTAGATGGTAAATCATACATAAATGTACATTAAATAGTAAGAATGTTGAATACTACATGTACAAAATTATATTATGAATAAATTGTGCATGGTAAATATCCTCATGAACATAATGGCATTCAGTTACAATGTTGATTCTCTGAATTAATTCTAAAGTTTAACACTAACAACACTAAGCTATCAAAACAGGAAAGTAGTCTGTCTAAAGCAAAAATTGCAAAAAAGCCTCTATTTTGTTGTGCTTGTTTAAAGAGAATAACATCAATTACACCAATGTTGAGGTCAGCTGGATTCATTGTGATGTATGCTTTATATGGATGCATTTGTCATGCACTGTATCAAAACTTATACACATACTTTATGTATGCCAGTGTGAATATTAGTTATATTGAAGACAATTTCTAATAAAAATACGCCTACTGAAGTCAAGTGATCTGAGAAGTGTTTCTTTGTCTTCTAAATAAACACGTGTAGGATAAGCGGATGTGTATTTTATGACTAATTTCAATACCGTACAAATAGGGTTAAAATTAATGCCTCACTTTCTCCGTCTAATAGCTAATGAGTAGCTCCTGGCAGTAAACAAGACCTACAAAAGGCCATAATTCGTAGTTAAACGTGTTATATCTGTGAAATTAGTCTCAATACTGTTTATGGCTATTGAGTTATTGTAAAGTAGCAAAGGATAAGCAAATGCAAGTTTTGACCAGTTGTATCTGTGATGTTTAAAAGCCTTGTTTTAACCAGTAACTAAGTCATAATGAAGGGATTATCATAGAAAGAAATACTACAAAGATTGAAAGATTTTAATCAAATTTGAGTGAGGTGTTAATTATTTTCTGCTGATATTTTAAAATTGACAATCTGGGTCATCCCTACATAGTCACTGCTACTGTTTGTGTAGAAAGGATTTTACGTCTAGAGTTATTCATGGGACAAGCAATCTGGAGTATATCATGGGACAATTTCAAACTAATACAATCTTGATGTACTCTGGGGCCAAGTTTATACTATTTTTTAGTTTAAAATCTCTCAGTAAAGTCATCTATTTGGGGTAATTTACACCAATTAGCTAATTAAGGGGTTTACTCATTTAACTTCCTTCGACAGTAAAACTAATATCTATTTTATGGCACAATTTTACACTAGTTGCCACCCTCAACTGGAAGTGGTGTAAAATTACCCCATATAAAGTGAAAAAATACACATTCAACTGAAGGACGATTTTAATAATGACCTTTGAACTTATTTAAAATTTTCCCATTAAAAAATACTAAACAAGAGTATTGAGGTGGAAAGTTAATGGTGTATATGATTGAGTAAATGAATGAATTCAATTCATAACACTGTTTTAACACTATAATGAATTGAATATTAATAAGATCAGTAATTAATTATCAGTCAATAATTTCCATATCTTTGTCATCGTATGATGCCTCTTCTGTAACTCTGTCATATGGGAAGTACACAGAGTACTTGCCAGTTATTCCATTATATGAGGATATAATTCCTTCATACCATTGTTCCTGTACTTTTCATTAACAAATTTCATTTTTGCACGTTTTCCAATAATTTCTGGATGAGAATTTGGAATACATTCAACAATACTGTCACTTACACATACGTGTTTTGGGAGTTTGCTGCTCAATTAATGTTCAGAACTGTCAATAGTAGGCTTCCTATTGGTTGCTGAACATACATCACAACAATCTCCAATAGCATTTGCTAAACTGCTTTCTTCACCAAATATATATAGCTAAAAGGAGCTTTCTTCGGCAAATTCCAGCTAAAAGGGCATTAAAGTACTGACATGACTTGGAAAATCCTGTCAAAATTTGATTGCACCATTCTGCATTGGCTAAATTATTCATTACCCTAGAGTTAGCATTGGAGATGTGTGATTTACGATACAGTATTGTTGCACATGCTTGCTGGCCATCTCTACTGGTTCGCCTTAACTCTTGAGCCCAAGATAGCAAACTTTCAGGGACTCCATTCCAAACAATATGGCAGATGTCTGGTTTGTCAATCCCCATGCCAAACACTTTTGTAGTTACTATTTGTTTGTATCTGCCCTGACTTCCACTTGACATAAGATTTATGTCAAGAAGGTCCATCCATCTCTCCATGATATCCTACAGCATCTACTTCAACTTCTTGAAATGCACTTACAATTGGTCCAATGTCTGCTATAAAATCTGTATATCCAATAGATGGCATTGAATTTATAATCTCTGCTGTCTTTTTTGCAAACTGAACTGCGGTAGGTGATGATGAATCACTACTTATAATTCTTCAACTTTTAGGGTAATGTAGGTCGATTTACTGAAGATTTACTGATTACCGGATTCTGTAAGAGAAAGTTATTGCTGTCAGGGCCATAATTTAAACATTTAGAAAGTGTGAATTTAATTTCCGTAGCTCACTAAATGGATTTCGAAAGTCATTCCATTTGGTCTATACATGTGCCTCATCAATTGCAACGAGTGACAATTTATCAGCATGTGCAAGGAAATGTAACTTCATCTGATTACTGGGCTTGGTTATCCACTCTGGAGTGACAAATATCAACTGTTCTTTACTGTCTGGATTCAAAGCATGCACTTCAGCTAGTTTATCAAGCTAAGCATATCCCAAAAATACAGATAGTACTTGAATATCATTGAATTACGCACCTGATCTTGCAGTAAGCTTATGGTTGGAGTCACAATGATAACCTTCTTGTTTAGATAAACAGGTGGAAAAAGAAAACATAAATATTTACCACTATATGTTGGTTGAAAAGTAATGTATCCTTTCCTTTGATTGTAGCAGTTATGATATTTTTTGAAATGTTTTAAAGAAGGTAATATAGAATATTTCAGCCAAAGTTCCAATGAGTGTAGCATGTTGAAACGATTCTTCAGTACAATGAACTAAAGATATCATCATAGAGTAAACTATTGATATTCGGACACCATGTATATTCGGACGTCTTCCCTCTTTAGTAGAATAAAGAAGTAGTGAAACTGGTGCATATAAATGTAGCTCATAGATAGGTAAAACTCTAGATGTGGAGAGCCGCCGTTTTCAACTTTGCTCTTAGCCACAACGATCAGAAAACGAAGAATGTCGGACACGTCTAAGTTCGATAAAAAAATTCTGTTGTCGTACACTTGGCTCTTTTCGTTGAAGGTGAAACAAAACTGTTGGCAACTAATAGTAAACAAACGTCCTACTAAACCTCTACAGATTCTGCTACAGAGCGTTTGAATTTATTAGTGGCTTTCGCAGTGTTCCATGTTCCAAAAGTAGGAGGCGTGGCATGTATATTCGTGCTAAAACAAACACTATGAAAGTCAACACAATTGAAAAATTTGACGTCAAAGGTCACTTTGTCTCTATTAAAAATTGTTCAGATGAGAATAAATTAGTTTTTACCATTATTTTGTTTAAATGAAAGTCAGTTCTTTGACCATTAAAATAATTATTTTCATGCACAAACACCAGTACTACTCATTACAGTAAGGACACTGTAACCACTTGTAAGCTCTTGTATTAGAACATAAATGACTCATGCAAGCTGTTTCTAAATAAATTGATACAATCTAATCATCATATTGGTAACTTGTTCTTACTTACCAGTAGTAATATCATTCATCTCACAAATGGACTGGGCAGACACATTTTGTTTACCTATATATAATAATTATAAATTAATCAATATACATTTATTTACCAGTAGTAGAACTGATTCCAGAATCACTAATAGAGGGATGAGCTATGTTATATTCATCTACTTACAGTAATTATAGATATAATTATTTTAAATAAAGTTAATATACAAGGCAATTAGACAAATTGGACATTATCTTTACAACGTACAAACAATATCTACAACACCATTTATAATATATTTAAGTTTATTACTATATAGCATAGAACTTAAATTGTTGTAATAACATTCATTTTTAAATAGGAACTGTATATTCATTTACTGGTAGTAGATCTGGCTCTAGTGTTTTTAACACCGGGACAAGATACGATTTGTTTACCTTACAAAAAATATAAAAAATACATTGTAATTGAATGTATATTTATTTACTAGTAGCAGCTTTAGAGTCAACAACAGAGGGATGAGATACACTTTGTTTACCTTACAAAAAATGTTAAAAAATACATTGTAATTGAATGTATATTTATTTACTAGTAGCAGCTTTAGAGTCAACAACAGAGGGACGACATACACTTTGTTTACCTAAACTAATTATAAAAACATAATAAAAATATATTCATTTACCAGTAGCAGCTGTAGATTCACTAACAAAGGGACAAGATGCACTTTGTCTACCTAAAAATAATTATTTATGCATTATATTGAAACCAGTATTTATTCATTTAGGAGTAGTAGATCTGGTTCTAGTCTCTCTAACAGAGGGACGAGATACACTTTGTTTACCTAAAAGTAAATACAATGCATTGTAAGCAAATATTATATTCATTTACCAGTAGTAAAACTGGGTCCAGAGTCACTAACCGAGAGACGAGATACACTTTGTTTACCTAAAAATAATTATTTATGCATTATATTGAAACCAGTATTTATTCATTTACGAGTAGTAGATCTGGTTCTAGTCTCTCTAACAGAGGGACGAGATATACTTTGTTTACCTAAAAGTAAATACAATGCATTGTAAGCAAATATTATATTCATTTACCAGTAGTAAAACTGGGTCCAGAGTCACTAACCGAGAGACGAGATACACTTTGTTTACCTAAAAATAATTATTTATGCATTATATTGAAACCAGTATTTATTCATTTACGAGTAGTAGATCTGGTTCTAGTGTCTCTAACAGAAGGACGAGATACACTTTGTTTACCTAAAAGTAAATACAATGCATTGTAAGCAAATATTAGTCACTGGTATCATAAACTGGTTTGACAGGTGTGTGTTTTTATAATAATAATCATTTTTATTATATAATATAATTTAATTTAATATATATTTAATATATTAAATTTATATTTATAGTTAATAGATGAATATTTATTTTATTATATTTTTGTTTATATTTTATATTGCACAAACAATTTAGTATAGTCACCAACTATTTAAATCGTATAAATAATATCAATGATATATTGTTACATATAATAACTACTATTATGTAGGGACAATGCAATTACCATCCCTACTATCTTTTTTGCATTCCTTGCATTGGACTAATAATACCTATCCCTACATTTAATTCAGTTTTGGAAAATATTTAATTTACTTTTATACTAAGTATTGGAATTTTAATACCTTTCCTATAGTAATGAGATCTGTTATTTATAACTACTGTCAATACAATCAAAAGTAAATAGAACCTGAGACTTGTTCATGTAACAGACTACCAGACTATTTATGCAATAGTTTACTTAATATTCTATTATGTGTATTAAGTAATCAAGTATGATGTAATGTTTATGATTTCAATTGCAGTTCCTGTATGTTAACTTTAGGTTCTTAATATTATTTCCTGTATCTTTGAGTTTCTATACCAAGCCACCTGTCTTTTCTGCCACAAGTAACTTTGTCAGCTCAACACATGCAATTATACAATGTAACATTTATTATATCATCTCCTTTGATATTCTCTATATTATCAAAGGGAAGTATTCAGAATTTGGCTGAGTCATCAGTCTTTTTTGGCTCAAAAGTGTCAAAATATGATTAAAGTGAGTTAAATGACAAAGCATTGGAAGTTTCTACAGAATATAAATCATTCAGGTTTTGCCCTCATGCTCTATTTCTCTAAGACTATTCTAACCCTTTGTCTAACTTTAATACTTAGAATTTGGTTCTGTTGTTAGTAATTTCTCTAAATATTATGCTAAAATTTATTCAGGAAGCACTTTTTCCCTTTTCCTCTAAAATTGACAGAACTGCAGTTTCTGTTGTCTGTCTATTGTTTTTTTCCTCTGAACATAATAAAAAATTAAAAAACGTAAAAAATTTAATGTACCCCAGACAATGTGCTTTATCATGGAAATTAACTACAACATCAGAATAATGCTGACACTGATAGATTTAATATTTTATTTCAAGACATGTTGGATCTTAATATCAATATCAGAATGACAGTAGATTGAAATATCTTCATACAAACTACAACGTGGAGTCATTTCTTGCATGCTTACATTCTTATAGTACTTCTTACATAGTTGGATTTTAAATGTTTTATCACTTGAGGTATAGAAACCTTTATCTTTGGAACAACCAGTACTTTGCCTAGATGAACAGCTGTGTACATGTAGTATTGACATTGCGTCAAAAACATCATTATCATGAATAATCCATTTGATGATATTTTGTTTATATATCAAAAGGAAAGAGTGAAAAATACACACGTTATTTTTAAAAACATTTTAAAAAACAGCAATGAAATGCAAATACTTCAAAAAACAATTATTGCAATTGAGTGCTATCTGTGACATCAGACATGACAGGTGGATGTGTATTATTTAATGTTGCATTTAATAATTTTTGTTTTTTACAACAATATAGTGAACAAAACTTGGATATAGTGCTCCAATTAATAACAAATGTTAAATTTGCTGTGGTAATAAATCCCATTAAAAAATAGGTAGTTGCTGCAAGCTCTGGGTATATGTATTGTTGATATTCCTTTGGATCACACTGTGATGTTTGATTAGGTAAATGTCCTAATGCTTGGCAATGAAAATATGTCTGTAAGGCTTCTGTGAATAAATCAACATCAGATGTATCAAATCCAAAATACACCAACATGATCACAGCAAATATAACATAATAACATAGCACAAACAAAATCTTTTTCTCTGCTGTACTGATGATAAGACTGCTGTTTTTCTTGGTGCGAAATATACCTTGATGCTGTGTGAACAGGATAATATAAAATCAGTTAGTATTATTATTATTACTTTATGAAGTTTCCAGAACATGAGAACAAACAATGAGACTCCAATAGCTATTAAAATGTTAATAGGTAAATTTGCTGAATAATACCAAAGATTTAGATTTTGAGGAGAACATAAAAATGGAGGAAATTCATTTATTACATAGCCCCAATCTGGAACTAAAAGTGCAAGTAATACTCCAGGTATGGGAATAAAGATACCTAGTATTGGAATGAGACATCATTAAATGTTAGATTTTGAGCAGTGTCATAAATTATATTAGTAATGAATGACATGAAGACGTGCTTCCAAGAAATTAAGTAGCTATACCATTATCAACAATAAATAACATCTGTATATATGGTGATGAACACCAAATATTAACAATATAGGAAGATTAGTGAGTGACATAATGTTTGATATGTGTAACTTGCTGATAACATTCATAGATTGATATCATGATTTTGTTTCATGCAGTGAAACATACCAGTAACTAATAAAACTATATGAAAGTATTTTTCTTTTTTCTCATATTGTTTAGCTGTCAAGGGAAACATGACTTTATAGAATATTGAACAAACATGAAAGAACCACCACAACGTAATATTTAGTACAAAATAATGAAATACTGCTCCTAAAAGATACATATATATTAGTATCAGTTTACATACTATTTATTATATAAATAAATGATTGTCCCACCTGCTATATGACAGAATACAGTTGAATCATTTTTTTTGGTTATAGCAACAGAATTGCAATACAAGTTGGATCTATCAATTTGTGAAACAAATATAAAAATAGCTAAAACAGAAAGAGACAGTAAGAGATTAAAGGAACACACAGAATATTGGTTTACCTAATATACAATATCCTGCTGTCAAGTAAACTAAAAAAATTGAAGGAAAATACAACCTATTAAAAAACAAGCACTAGTTAAAAGCAAGTAAAACATCATGATTAACATACATTGTTTTCCAACGCACAAATGATAAGATAAGAAAAACAATTCCAACAATTAATCCATAACAAGCAGCAAACATTCGTGTAATTGTTAAGACAACAGTGACATCATGCGGATTCTGTTCAAAACTATCACATCGAGCAAAACATATCCCATTAGCTTTAATAAATTGATCAGCACAAACTGTATCTTGAGGTAAAGATGAGGTGCCAGTAGTAGGACTATTGTCTAAGTTACCAGAACCACTAATATCTACATGTATATATAGAAATCCATTTATTCCATATAACTGTGTACATGTATATACCTGGTGGATAAGTAGCCATAGGTAGTGTAGAACAATCTGGTAACTTGAGTGGCTGGATCAGTTGTTCCAGTAGTGGCAACAATTTTCCACATGTAACAGTGCTAACTTCTTGACATGTCTCTTGTGATGGTGAATATAAATCTCCAGTTTTACAGTCACAGAGAGGAAAGATATATTGACAAAGAAAAGGTACACCAGTTGTTTTACAGGTTGAGTAAGAGTCAGGGAGTTGAGCTGGTGTATTTAAAGATATCTAACAATGTCACATTGACTATTTTTAAATTACCTAATTTTGTAATGATCTCTATGACTTGATCTTCTGACAACAAACTAGTGTTATGTACAAACACTGATGTTGATTGACCTAATGCACAGGTTTTCCAATTTGAAAGAAAGGAAGAACAAGCATTTCCTGAATATGGTTTAGCACAACATTTAGAAACATTAATAACATCAGGAACAACACTCCATGATAAGTCTTTATGTGAACAATTCTTGAAATATAAAAAATCATTGATAAAACATAAACTCTAAGTAAAAGACAAGTATGAACATATGAACATGTAATTAGAATGTCTTTCAAAAAGTCAAAAGATGTATATTTAGACTATTTATATTAACTAAAAGACAAGGATAGAGACTTTATAGCTAATAAAATTGTTCTAATTAATTAATTACTATATAAATAGTATAAAGCAATTATCTAGTATACCAAATCCTTTATCTTCTACATTTGATGCTAATTCTATATACATGACAAATCATCTTTGTACCTTGCACAGAAATTGCATTATACTATTTTAACGCATCTTCATTTATTTTGTCTATAGCTACTTTAATATTTCTCCTTCAACTTGACACTGAATGCCCAAAAAATTGCTATTATATATTGATCTGAAAATTTACCATAATTTTCTATCAATCCAAAGAATCTATCTGTATTTTCTGTTATAATAATTAACAAATTTTCTGAAGATCCAAAAAATACTGCATTGTTCAATTAAATTTTGTAGGTTAAAAGTCAATCAATTAATTGGAATGATAGTGTGGAATCAACTGTTCTACATATCATTACCCTAACAATGCGTTAACTAATTAGTTGATAGCTACATTCTGGCTATGAACAGTTCTCCATGTAGTAGTATGTACTTAATATTCATGTAGTGGTTGGTTATTAGGCGAGAGTGTCAGTACTTGGTTTGCTGTGTGTGTTGTGCGTGTGTGAGTTTGTTAACTACCAATGATTTTTGAACTGTTCTGCCTAGACAGAAACAGTGTGTACAGCTAGAAAGCATCACAGAGAAACAGCAAAAGTTAAGTACAAGCAAGTTTTAGATAAACGACTATAAACAAAAGATAAACCTTTAAAAGACGGAGAGACCTTTCCAAAAAGCAGAGACAGGACAGGTGTGTGCTCCAATAAAACTATATGTGCACTAAAATACAGCAACTTTATTTACATTCACAGCCTTTTTTGCCAATAGTTGTAGCCCTAATTAGAACATCTAGAAAATGTTGCTGTTATGAGACTATGAAAATAATAAACTCTCATACAGTTGTAGCATGGCAATTGAAAACAAATAACTACAGAAACTGCACGAGGGTGCTGCACTTTGGCTTTTCACCTACATTCCCACATTGATTTCTAAAGCTCTGACAAAGCTTGCTAATATGGAAAAAAGATTATTCAAGATATTTTTAGTCTCTTGAGAGTCTGATACTTTCTTCAATTTCCTTGATCCAACTGTGACATATTCATTCTATATAATGGCAATACACTTACCAAATATGGTAGTAGACTAATTGTTTATGTTTGTTATGTCCATTACACAAACACAATTTTAAAAAAAGAACAGTACATTCCTAAGCTAGAACATAAACATTTAGTCAGTTGACAGTCTCCTATTACACCCAAAGTCAAGGAGTCTTGGGATAAGACTAAGTAAAACTGTTCTGGAGTTCAAATCCACATATAATCTGTATAATAATGTATCTGCTAATTGAGTGCCAGTTAGGCATACTACTCTATGTAGGGTCTAAATTATTCACAATACTATGACTAAGAAAATTTGATTTTCCTAAGTAATTCTCCACATATTTTAATATCTAGTAAATCTCTTGACAATATAAGTGGTCTATATTCTTGTAGGTGTTTACAGTATGCTGCCAGAAGTGATTGCATTAATTCAAAGTATAGACTAATTAGTTGATTTAACTAATATACGTATATATAGCAAATTATTTTTGACATAAAAAGTAAATATAATATTGTTTTGATAAATAATGTAATTAGGATTGACAGTTTATGTAACTAATGGTTAGATTTACTGTGATTTTATAATAATTGCATTTCTTATGGATGCCTGCAAGCCAACTAATGTTCATTAATTGTTTAAAAAATGTAACATTAACATAATTCAAGCTGCCAACATTAAATTTACCTTCATTTAAGATTAATATGATGATAGATTAAAATATACAAATGAATCCACAGTAAGATACCTGGACGAGTGTTCTTTATAAGTAGTAAAAACAGTATTATATTTTGAACAGTTCATATACTTGAACAAGTGACTTCTTAGAAAAGGCATCTAGCAGCAGACTAGCTATAGAGTTTTATTGTGCATAATAGTTTCTTTAGACTCTAGTGTATACTAATAATTATTAAATAAACTGAGTGGGTAGTTGTACTGTTGTCAGACTTCTATTTTCTGAAAAGTCATTTGAAAAGTCAATTTCATTGTAATTAGTAATCAAGAAAAAATTTGTCCTTATATGATGCATGCAACCTAAGTAGTTATAAATCAGAATAAAAAGTCAAAATCACTGCAGTCATGACTAAAACAATTTAATAACACCTACTCTTTTTTGTATTTAATAGTTTTTGTTATTAATTTCAAATAATAAAAATGTTGATGATTGAATTTAACTTACAGTTGTATTAGTAGTATCTGGTGTATTAATGCTGTGCTGTCTATTCCTCATTTCCTATAAATTTAACAAGAAAATGTAAAACTGATTCATGATAATTTTTGGTTGTTATTCACTTACGTGGACATAATGACTTATTATAGGAATACAGAACAACGTTAATACAATGATTATACCAGTAATAAGTGCTAATAATTCAAGCCATTTTGCTACTTTAGGTGAAATATTACAACAACAAAAGTTAGTGGTATCATCTTTTGAGCTAGAGAGCCATCTCTTGTCTTTCTTTTTCTCAGCACTTGTTTTGGCAGTAATATCTTGAGTTGTAGACATCTCTATCTGTTCTATTGCAGGACTTGAATTGGATACAAATGTAATTGCTTTAGAGTGATCTCTGACTTCTGTCTCTTCCATAATATATCAGCCAGACACTTGACTAACAAAATGCAGTTATAATCTGAATTTATTCATAAACTGGTATCATAACCTAGTTTGACAAGTACTTATAAACTTACAAAATGTTGTTGTTGTAATATTCATTTATGTGACTGTGTGTACCTAGTACACACTAATAACATACGTTGGTTGATCTTCTATTGAAATATAACTCAATAACCATAAATAGTTTTGAGACTAACTTCACAGATATAACACGTTAACTACGAAGTATGGCCTTTTCTAGGTCTTGTTTACTATCAGGAGGTACTCACTAGCCATTAGCCGGAGAGAGTTAGGCATAAAAATTAACCCTTTTTGCGCTAATTTATGTATGCGTTCACGTGATACTGATCGGCCTTATCCTACATTTGTTTATTTAGAAGACAAACAAACACTATCAGGGTGCTTTCTTGACTCCATTAATTTTGGCGTATTTTTATTAGTAACTGTCATCAATGTAACTTGTATTCACACTGGTATAACTAAATTTAATTAAAATACAATATATCACAACTCTGCTCGTTGGTTTACTACTATAGTGGTGTAACATGATGTCAGTATAATATAAATAATTGTAGTTCATAAGTGTTTCTTGGTTACAAAAGTGACACGTTTAATAACTTAGTAACATAGTTTATAACTGTATAATATAAGATGTTGTTAAAGTCACATTTTAAAAGAATAAATTTTATCAATAGTGTTCCAGCTGATAAGGTTAAATTTACAGTGATAATAAATAGTTAAATACCATTAAAAATAGATAGCTGTTGCAAGCTCTGAGTAGATATATTGTTGATATTCCTTTGGATCAATCACACTATGATGTTTGATTGGGTAGATGTCCTAATAACTGACAATAGAAATATGTCACTAGAGCTTCTATAAATGAATCAACATCAGATGTATCAAAACTAAAATACACCAACATGATCACAGCAAATATAACATAATAATACAGCACAAACAAAATAATTTTCTTTGCTTCACTGATGATATGACTGCTTCTTTATTATGAAAAATATACCTTACTGCTGTGTGGACAAAGAAACTAAGTATTAAAATGATTCAGTATTGTTATTCTTACTTCATAAGGTTTTCAAAACATTAGAACAAATAATGAGACTCCAATAGCTATTAATATGTTAAGAGGTAAATTTGCTGATTGATATTAAAACTTTTTATTTTGAGGAGAACATAAAAATGGAGGAAACTCATTAACTACATAACTCACGCTGTGAAACATCAGTAACTAGTAAAACTATATGAAAGTAATTTTTTCTCATGTTATTTACCTATCAAGGGAGCATGATTTACAGAATAATGAACAAACATGAAAGAACCATTACAATGAAACATTGAGCCCAAAATAATAAAATACTACTCCTAAAGGGGACATATATGAGTATCAGATTAACTTTAGACTAATTATGTATACAATAACAATTGTCCCACCTGCTAGATGATAAAATATAGTTAAATCAATTTCTTCTTTATAGCAAAAAATTGCATTACAATTTGAATCTATTAATTTTCATATTATTCAGCTAATTTACCTCAAAATATTTTAACATCTATTGGGGTCTCTTTACTTGTTATCATGTTCTGGAAACTTCATAAGGTAATAATAGTAATACTGACTCATTTTAATATTCATTGTCCACACAGCATCATGGTATATTTCGCATCAGGAAAAAAAGTAGTCTTGTCATCAGTATAGCAGAGAAAAAGAATCTAATTGCACTGTGTTATTATGTTATATTTGATGTGATCATGTTGGTGTATTTTGGATTCCATATAGCGAATAGTGATTTATTTATAGAAGCTCTAGAGACATATTTTCGTTGTCAAGCATTAGGACATCCACCCAATGAAACATCACAGTGTGATCCAAAGGAATATCAACAATATACCCACCCAGAGCTTGCAACAACTGCCCATGTTTTAAATGCATTTGTTACAACAGCAAATTTAACCTTTGTCATACAATGGAGAACTATCACCAAATTCTGCTCACGATGCTTTTGTAAGAAAGAAAAATCATCAAATGTTATGTTCCCTAACACACTTTTACCTGTTATGTATGATATCACAGATACCTCTTAATTGCAATGATTATATTTGAAGCATTTGTGTTTCATTATTATTAATTGTTGTTTTATCATGTTTTTGTAAGTTAACATGAGTGTTCTTTTAAAGTGATTATTACAGGACTTGTATTGTAGAGTTATTAACTACTTTCTAAATTACATTCATCACATTTTAATATTAGTAGCACTGGTTGTTATGTTACAGCATTTAGTTGTTTATAATTTTACAAATTATTTCATATAAGTAAGCATGTTTAGTGGTCTTACTGAATTGTTAATAATATTGATTATATTTCATAAGATAAACAAAATATTATCAAATAGATTGTTGATAATCTTGATGCTTTCTAAAGCTATGTAGAAAATTGCCATTAGTTATATCTCTATAATAAAACATACATAAACAAGCATTAACTAGTAGGTGTGTTGAACACTAAATGTACACAGCTGTACGTCTATACAAAGTACTAGTTGTTGAAAAGATAGAGTTTTCCATATCTTAAAGGAAAAAGCCTTTAAAATATACTATATAAAACGTATTGTACTCCTTTGACATCTTATGACACTATTGAAACTAAAAGGAAATTGATAAATCATATTATAAACATCAGCACTCTACCAGTAAATAAATGTCTATGTTCTTATTAATATCAAAGGGAATTATCTTAAAAGAAAAACTTTAAACTATTTAAATTATGTAAAAAACACAGGTGGTACCAGCTGAACAAGTAAAGATATACACTAAATCTAAATCTTTCACATATATATATAGTGTTACATAATATGCCTATGCTAGGCAGGGTTGATCCAATTGCCATACCTACTATCTTGTTTGCATTCTTTGTATTGGACTGATATAAACCATCCCTTTATTTACTTCACTTTTTATAAAATGTTTTTGTTTACTTGTTATAACTTAAAGTAATTGAGGTAATTATACTATTTTTAATTACTTATTTGTCAAGGAGCTCAATTATCATACCATTATTTCAAGACTTGTAATTATTATGTAATTAATTACATTTAAATTTCCATTACAACATCCCCATTAGGCTGGGTAGGTAAGAATTATTTATTATGTTCAGAGGATGTAAATAATACACAGAAAACACAGACCACAGTTCTGTCAATTTGAGAGGAAAAAAACACTTTATGAATAATATTAAGAAATTACTAACAACAGAATCAAACTCTAAATTTATTGGTTATTCAATGGATTGGATGTTTCTGTAAGAAATAGAACATGACAACAAACCCAAAATGCTTTTTTTCTCTAGAAACTTTCAACACATTGTCAGTCTAATCAATTTAAACAATTCTGAACCACAAGAAATGTGATGACTTAGTCAGATTCTAAATAATTCCCTTTGATGTTATAGAGAAAACTAAAGTATCTATCAAGGAAAATATAATTCATTTTAATAAACATCTATTGGTAGACAGATCTTTATGTATATTAATTTTAAAGTTTAAGTAACAGGATCTAAAAGTATGTATGTATATTTAGAACATTCCTTTTTAAAAATGAAAGATATTATATAATAAATGACACATTGTATAATATATAATATATAAAATAATGTATAATTTATGAAAGTGACCAACCATTTCTTGAATAAACTTTAGCATGATACAATGTTGATTCTTTGAAATAATTACCAGTATAGAGTTTAAATTAGAAGGAATTAAAAGTATTTATATGCATATTAAATATTAAAGAAATAGTTTCGAACCCTAAGATACAAAGGAATAGAATGATACAATTAATGATATATTATGTCACTGCATGTGTTAACATGACTTGTTGCTTGTGACAGATGTTAGGTACAGAAACTCAATAATTAATAATAAAAACCTAAAGTTGACATATAGGAACTAACATTGAAATCATGAACATTACACCATACTTGATTACTTAAAACACATACTAGAATAATAAGTAAACTATTACATAAATAGTTACAAGGAAAAGGCTCAGAATCTAGTTATAGTTGTATTGACTGTACTTATAACAGATGTCTTTATTAAGGAGATATATATTAATATTTCAATACTTCCTATATACAGTAGATGAGAAATATGTAGTCAGTTAATGCCGTGTGTGTGTGCAGTGAAGCATGTAACAAATTAATGTTTCATGTATACAATGCTGCACTTGGACTTTCCTCTCAGACATATCAAGTTACCTTAATGGAACCAATAAATGTTATAAGCTATAACTACAGCTATAAAATGAATGTCATATAACAACGTGTTGTAAGTGTGCACATACCTGTCAAAGAAGTTTAAGGTACCAGTTTATGAATAAATTCATATTCTAATTGTATTTGTTGGTCAGAGTGTCTTATTGATAATTTATGGAAAAGACAGAAGTCAGTGACAACTCTAAAGCAATCACATTCATAATCAATTCAAGTTCTGCAGTAGAAAAGATAGAGCTCTCTACGACTCATAATATTACTGCTAAACCTAGTGCTAAAAATAAAAAAAGTTAAGAAATGGCTCTTTAGTTCACAAGATGATACCACTTCGTGGAAATGAGGAATGGACAGCCCAACATAAATACATCAGATACTACTATTACAACTGTAAGTTAAACTCTATCACTAACATTTATATCTTTAAAACTCCTAAGAAAAATGTATATACATAAATTATAGATAAAGAAAAGCTGCTGTTATTATCTGATTAGTAGTAAATGCAGTGACTGCAGTGATGTACACATTTTCCCAATTAACTTTCTGATTCATAATCACTTATATAGATTGCATGAATTCTTTAATGACATAATTTTTTTGATTACTATTTACTATGAAATTGACTGATCAAATGACTTATGGTTATATGTCTATATATGGGTTACAATACCTCCAAAAATAATCGAGATCCTGAAAGAAATGACAGTTCGGCTAAGCTCCTACCTAACGGCTCTTCAAAGTATTGTATCGGACAGTGTTGTAATGTGCATGTGGATAGTCTATCTATGTATCCATGTGATCTTATGCAATTAAACTGGTTATTTTTTAAAGTATACTATTTTCTACTCAACGACCACGAATAGCTATAAATGTTATATATAGATCTATTGGATTAGCAAGTTTGACAAAAATCACAATTGGTTTCTGTAAAAAAGCAAACAATGTCTGTTTGTTGATAAAATCGTACGAAATTAGCAATTCTCGTACATCCCTACATTTTGAACTATAACGCCAAAAATAAAACTTTTAATGCTGTCATACTCTTCATGAAAGTGGTGCAATAAAGAGCTTTCGGATGATATCTATGACATGAATTTTGTTGTTTAGTATTGGAGTTATTACCGTCTGAATTGAGATTTATCCGAGTATTGGTTTTTCACTGTAATTATTATTGTATGGACAGAAGTTATAGCAGTCTCGTTACTAAGAGAGATATTAAAAATTCAATGCTTTTATATGCACTAGATGAGAAAATATGTGTTCAGTTGATGGTGTGCATCAGGATTGCATGTAGCTTCGTACCCAGGCGTTCTAGTAAAGAGTAGAACGCCTGGTGACTACTGCTTGCGCATGCGCGTAATTATAGAAACATGTTTACATCATAATTACTACTTGTTCAATTAAATGACGAATCGATGGGCTGGGCTTGTAATGTGATTTAGTGGAAGCCAAATGAGCAAAAAACTTGTTCAGTGCTGTTGGGATGCAAAACAACTGGGTTTCTCGAATAACTTCTTTGCTTGATGTTATTGTTTCGAGAGATCATGGTCTCTCTCTTTGTATTAAGTGTAAGCTTCGAATTGTGTCTCTAGAGAAATCTCTTGCAGACTTAGAGGCATTTATACAGCTGGTTCCTAGCTTCTCTAGAGCTTACACTAGACCAGCAAAAAGTTTCTATCAGTATTACAAGTAGCCATCACAGTTAATCTAACATTGAGGTTAAAGGAATTTTGACGTCATAGTTGACGGAGGATTCCTAGAGTATACTATTTTCCAAGAAATCCGTGTGAATTAAACACATGCGCAAACAGTAGTTACCAGGTGTTTATCCTGGGTACGAGGCTAGATTGCATGATACTACATGTGTATGATGTCACATGTATTGATGTGTACATACTTGGACTTTGCCCTTAGAGATAATAAAGTTTTCATACAACCAATGAATGTCACTAAAACACTACACTAACAACAATGAGTATTACTGTAACAACACACATCTGTTAATCAATGTCTTGTTGATAAAGAAGTTTGAGATAACTCTAAAACAACTCCATTTGTATCCAATTCAAGTCCTGCAGTAGAACAGATAGAGCTCTCTACAACTCGCAATTTAGTGCCAAGCATAGTGCTATGAAAAACAAAAAGAAGAGCTGGTTCTTTAATTCACAAGATGATACCACTACCTGCTGTTGTTTTATTATTTCACATAAAACAGCAAAATGCCTTGAATTATCAGGACTTATTACTGGTGTAGTCATTGTATTGATGTTGTTATCTATTCCCATAATAAGTCATTTTGCCCTAGTAAGTGATATAATATACTGATATATTTGTGTGTGTGTGTGTGTGTGTGTGTGTGTGTGTGTGTGTGTGTATGACCTGATTTGCAATAAGGGACCCTTCTGTCAAACAATTGTGATATGAAAAAGGATGACTGTTAAAAGATGTGAAAAGGCGGTTTTGTATACATAGATACAGTTCCATGATTAGTTGTTCATATTATAGCAGATGTATGCATGCAAAACTGTTTTTGTGATATTTTAACAGATTATAAATCATGTCACAAACGTTTGCCAGAAGTGGTCCCTTTTTGCAAATCGGATCATATATATAATATTATCAATATATATATATACATATATATACACATATGTATATATATATATATATAATATTATATATATGATCTTTTTTTTGTTATGTTAATAGAAAATGAAGAGTGAGGAGGTTAACATGAACAGCGCTGATACATCAGATATTACTGTAAGTGTTCTTAAAGCTGATTCTATCATCAGCATTTTATTTCAAACCCCCTCAGAAACAAAATAAAGTACATACATACATACATACATACATACATACATACATACATACATACATACACATTACACACACATATACATACATACTACATACATACATACATACATGCAAGTTCATAAACAGAAGCTGTTCTTAATCATGGCTGAAACAAGTTATTTATTTACATGATTAAGGGCCTTTCCTTAGTGAACTTACTTGGAACTAGTCTTGACTTGTCTGCAAAATAAATACTATAGTATAATTCAAAATATTGTTATAATACTATGTACTCATTGATGTAGCACTCTGGTGTTAATAATTAAATTCTTGAACAAATAACTTGGTTAATAACTGGGTTTGTAGTTTATACAGGAAATAGAGCATACACCCCAATGTTCTATTTGCTGAATAAACCTACTACTCAATGCTAACCAACTCATTTAATTTTGATCCACAAGGCTAACCCAAGTCACGGCACAGTCATGTCACTAATCTAACCAAGGTGTGACCACTCAGCAGATTTTCAATGATGCTAATGTGGTATTAATCAACTGAATATATACTTAATGTTTCTTATTAACATCAAAGTGAATTCATCATAAATAATTATCTAAATGTGTGTGGTCTACAATCAGCTGATTGGTCACTTTGGTATTCAATCTGTCATTTAAAAAATATATATTGCTACAGTTTACGTTGGCTGTATATATACTATATAGCCAAATGAAAATAGATCAGTTGCATCTTTATATAATATATACATGATTAATAGAAGGTATAGACCAAGTTACTTGAATGTAAACTGTTTGGCCTGATACTTAGTCTATATTGGTTTTTACTGATTGTATTGTAATACCTCAACTTAACATTAATTTTTATAACATGAAATTCATGAACTCATGTTATTTTGAGGTACATGATTAAGACTACTATGGCTGTCACTATTGCAACCATTATTTCACAAAATAACTAAGATATTAATGCAAAGAATAACTAAAGTGAATTTCTTCAACCTTGTTAAATATTTAGAATTTTTGTATGAAACATTTCAAAGAACATGTTGATTTGTTTATAATAAAGATTAAACTTTTTAGAAAATTTTTATTTTTATTCTTTCTTTTGTATTTCTAGTGTTACAGTTATGGATTACAGTATTGTTCACAGGAAAACTTAACATGGAGTTTTGTTCCTGCTATTAGTAATATTTCTAAATTTCATGTTAAAGCATATTCTGGAAATGCTTGTTTCTCTTTCCTCTCAAGTTGGTTAAGATGTGCACTAGGTGGATCAATGTCAGTGTTTGTAAATAACTCTGGTTTATCACCAGAAGCAATCAATAAAAAAATATGTAAGTGTAATAATGAACAATGTGAAATCGTTAGATATTCTTTTATTTAACAGCTAAACTTCTCGTCCCTTATTCAACTTGCAATGAAGCCAGCGTGCCTTTTCTCTGTCAATTTGTTTTTCCTCTTTGTGACTGTAAAACTGGGAATTTATATTCACCTCAAGAGACATGTCATGAAGTTAGCTCTGTTACATGTAAGATATTGTGGCCACTAATGGAACAACTGATCCAGCCACTCAAGTTGCCACATTGTTCTGTGTTACCTATGACTATTTACCCATTAGGTATATACATGTACACAGTTATATGGAATAAATACAACTCTATATACACATGTAGATATCAGTGGTTCTGGTAACTCAGACATTAGTCCTACTACTGGTAATTCATGTTTGCCTCAAGAGACAGTTTGTGCTGATCAATTTTTTAAAGTCAACGGAACATGTTATGCTCGATGTGATAGTTTTGAACAGAGTCCACATGATGTCACTGTTGCTGTACAAAATATACAACTGCTTGCTGCTTGTTATGGAATTACTGTTGGAATTGTTTTTCTTTTCTTATCATTTGTGCGTTGGAAAACAATGTATGTTAATATGATATTTTTGTTTTTAATTAAGTGCATTGTTTTTTATATAGGTTGTTTTTTCCTTCAATTTTTTTAGTTTACATGACAGCAGATTATTGTATTATAAGTAAGCAAATATTATGTGTATTCATTTTGATTTCCGACTGTCTCTCTCTCTCTCTCCCTCTCTCTCTCTCTCTCTCTCTCTCTCTCTCTCTCTCTTTCAGCTTTTTTTATAATTGTTTCACAAATTGATAGATCCAAATTGTATTGCAATTCTGTTGCTATAACAAAAGAAAACTTTAAGGATTCTACAATGTATTGTCATGTAGCAGGTGGGACAATGATTATCAGTATACATAATTAGTTGGGACTCAAACTGATACTTTTATATGTCTCTTTTAGGAGCAGTATTCCATTATTTTATAGTCAATATTACATTGTGGTGGTTCTTTCATGTTTGTTCAATATTCTATAAAATCATGTTCCCCTTAACAGCTAAAAAATATAAGGAGAAAGAAAAGTACCTCCATATAGTTTTACTAGTTACTGGTATGTTTAACTACATGAGACTATCATATGATGTCAATTTATAAATTCAAATAGCAAGTTATAAATTTCAAATATTTCTTTTTTTCTCTTATTTTCTTACATAACAAGTCAATACTGCTATGTTATGCAAACTAACTAGTTGCATGTCTTCAACAGTTTTATGTATATACACACATAGAAATTATGTCCTTATTAATGGTACATTGTCACATGTTGCAAGCATATGTTCATGCCATTACAATTATATTATTTTTTATAGCAACATAATTCATGACACAGCTCTATAACCTACAATTGATATGTCTCATTGTAATACTAGGTATCTTCATTCCCTTACCTGGAGTATTACTAGCACTTTCAGTTCCAGATTGGGGTTATGTAGTTAATGAGTTTCCTCCATTTTTATGTTCTCCTCAAAATCTAAATCTTTGGTATTATTCAGCAAATTTTCCTGTTAATATTTTAATAGCTATTGGAGTGTCACTGTTTGTTGTCATGTTTTGGAAACTTCATAAAGTAAGAATAATAATACCGACCATTTTAATATTTAGTTTCTTTGTCCACATAGCATCAAGGTTTATTTCGCATTAGGAAAAAAAGTGTTATCATCAGAACAGCAGAGAGAAAGATTTTGATTGCACTGTGTTATTATGTTGTATTTACTGTAGTCATGTTGGTATATTTTGGGCTCATTACAGCAGATACTGATTCATTTATGAAAGCTCTAGAGACATATTTCCATTGTCAAGCATTAGGACATCTACCCAATCAAACATCACAGTGTGATCCAAAGGAATATCAACAATATCTCTATCCAGAGCTTGCAGCAACTACCTATTTTTTAATGGCTTTTATTACCACAGCAAATTTAACCTTTGTCATCAACTGGAGTACTATTGCCAAATTTTTTTCGAAATATTATCCTATGAAAAAAAAATCATTAAATGTTATGCCAACTAATCCACTTTTTCGTGTTGTGTCTGATCTTGATAGATCTCATTTGCAATAATTATATTTTTAGACCTTGTGTTTCATTACTATACTTTGGTTTGTTTTAAGGTTTTTAATTTTGAAAAGATATAATGAATGTTACTTTAAGATGTGATTATAAGAGGACTTTATTGTAGAATTATTAACTATTCTCTAAATTACATTCAACAAGTTTTATTGTAGCACTGGTTGGTATGTTGCAGCATTTAACTGATTGATATTAGCTCATATCTAATCTAGATATTTTCAGTCTTATCTGTGAAGATTATTGTTGTTTGTACTCCTTTTGTTAACACTGGGACAATACAAAATACTTCACTGACTGTATTGACATGTAAGGGTTTCTCATATATTCAATAAAACTGATTCTATTGACAAAGTTAAATAAATAAATATTATCAAATAAATCATTCATATTTATTGTGGTGTTTGCAACAGCAATGCAAAAACCAACCAACTATGACTCTGTTTAAACTATCTCAATTACAAATTTTAGAATCCCCATTGTTTATGGGTTTATAATGAAGACATACATCAAAATTCAGACTATTGTATTCAACTGAAATTTTCTAGCAAAAAGCCTTGCCAGATAATTGTGTCACTAAACCTTGACCATAATTACTTCTTCTACAAGAATAATGAAAGTTTTGAATACCCTAATATAAAAGAAGTAAACTGTAATATTAAATGAGTCATTAAAAGGACTAATTGAGTTCTTTAAAGCTAGACAAAGGGTTGGAATATTCTTAAAATAATAGAGCATGAGACTAAACCTGAATGTTCTATTTTTTGTAGAAATTTCCTATGCATTGTCAATCTAATCAATTTAGACAATTTTGAGCCACAAGAAGTGTGATAACTCTGCCAAATTCTGAATAATTCTCTTTGATATTATAGAGAAACATGACTTTTTATCTATTGAGGAATTGATAACTCGTGTTAATAAAATGTCTGCATTCTACCAGTCAATAGATCCTTATGTTGCTTATTAACATCAAAGGGAATTATTTATAAATTTTCTAAGATACATTTCCTTAAAAATATAATGAAGCTCTGTTACAATGTTGATTATCTGAATTATTTTTTTTAGAAAGATATAAAAGTACGTATGTATATAAGAGAGAACATTCAACGCTTTTAGAGAAAAGGAAAGGAATGATATAAAAAATATTACATTGT